>CM055118.1:256977391-257577391 GCA_029206835.1 Rana muscosa | reverse complement strand
CGCATAACTCTATGAGTAAGGAATAATATGGTGGCTCTGTATCCCATGATGTACTCCAAGAAACTGATTTTACAGGTAAGTACAAAAATCCAGTTTTTTTTTTTTGCTTGTCTTGTCTAATCCTCCTGCAGGCAGCATCATAACATGAAGGTTAAAGACTTTGTGTCCTTCAATGGATGAGAAAATAAATCCTGTTGACACAAGCTTGAACTAAAAGTACATAATTCTAGTGGGGCCATCTTATAATTAAAACAGACAGAAAAAATTATGTCTTACCTCCCCCTCTATCAGCGATCTGATACTTCGTGCATAAGTCTCTACACGGTCATCTTTCAGTTCAATGGCATTAGGCTGGTTTACACGCATACCAAAAGAACCTGCAATCTTCTCAAACATACTTGTGAGCTCCCGAACTTGAGATAAGGCACGTTTAGGATACATCACTACCCAGTACTGCAAGTTAACCTGAGAGAGAAACAGAGAACATTTCTCATAATTTACTTAATTTCTTAAAACTGCAGATTGCAAATTTTAAGATCAAACTGAAATTCATATACAATAGATCTAGAAGATAAATGTGCATATGATAAACCTGTATTGATACATAAAGGCTGCTGCACATTCAAGAGCTATGCGCAGATTAGACCAGTCAATCTTTATGCTGCCCAGTTGTTAGTGTAGGGATTTTAAGCAGCTGCTCCAGACGCAGGACAATATAAATACATCAAGTCGTTACTTATATGTTATAGCTTATAAACCTTATTAGTTTCCTGTTGAGGTCAGGATTAAGAGTTTTTTTTTTTTTTCCAAAAGACTTTTATTTAGCATAACAATAAATATACAGACAAAATGCCAGGTAAGTGAGACAACATGTACAGATACAAAAGAGATTTCACATTGATCCAGTTATCAGGGCCATCACCATCAATCTTTGAAGACTCTACCCTGAGTCCCAAATTCAAACCTGTAAACCAGTATTTTCTGCTCATTTTTTTTTTCCTCGTCAGAAAAAACAACCAAACAGTTAAACCCCAACAATGCCTCCAGGATGAAAAAGAGGCAGAATACCCCCCTCCCCCCACCAAAAAAAGGCCCAGATACCCAAGACCAGAACCCCTACCTCCCTATCCCAACTTAAAGGGGATGTAAAGGCAAAAGTTTTTTCACCTTAATGCATTCTATGCATTAAGGTGAAAAAACATCTCTGGATTAGCGGCCCCCCGTTTACTTACCTGACCCCTCAAAAGTCCCGCGCCGTGAACGCAGAGGCATCTCGGCCGATTCATTGGATGATTGAAAGCAGCGCAGCCATTGGCTTGCGCTGCTGTCAATCACATCCAATGACGCAGCGCGCCAGGGGCCGAGTGATACAGTGAGCAGCTACGGCCGCCGGCTGTATCACTGGAGCGTGCCCGCAATCACTCACCACCGCATGAAGGTGATGAGTTCTAGCGGGGAGGAGCCGAGACAGCCACGAGGGACCCCAGAAGACCAGGTTCGGGGCCACTCTGTGCAAAACGAGCTGCACAGTGGAGGTAGGTATAACATGTTTGTTATTTTTTTTTTACAGTTTTTTTTTTATCTGTAGTGTTTCTTTAATACCTAGAACCATGGGCAATGGGATCTAGAGTAGGGCATCTAAATCCCCTTCATTTGATCAGTGTGTTGTACCTATAACCTCACCCTCCGGTGAGGCAGAGCAATCCTGCTTTGTGCTCTGAGCCACATCTTCCTCCACTGTACCCTTTGAGTCAACCCAAATAAAATTCTTGGGAGCTACCCTGGCCTCATATGTCATCCGGTATAGCAGAACATCTGCATTCAGAACCTTCACCCACATCCCTAACGTCAGTTGTTCTCCATGGATCCACCTCCTAGCTATAAGTCTCTGGACTCCAAAATATAGAATCCTTAGAAATAGTTTAGTATATACGCCCACCTCCACTTGATCAAAAATTCCCAGGAGGCATCTCAAGGGGGAACATATATTAGGTAGGTAAAATTTATCAGATATAAATTCAGTCACCATAGACCACAGGGGGCGTATCTTAGGGCATTCCCAGACCACGTGAATAAAAGTCCCTTCCACTCCCATACATTTGTGATAGGCTGCAGAGTCTCTCTTATGCATGCAAAATAATCTAGCTGCTATATAGTACATCTGATGAAGGTAAGCTGAATCATCCTATCCATGGAAGAATTGACAGAGCGAGATAAGTATCCAAAGCTTCTTGCCACAACTCCTCTGAATTCTCAGGTACAAAAGCAACCCAGCGAGACCTAGCCCTGGCTAACAACCCAGGATCACCTAGCCCTGGCTAACAACCCAGGATGCCCAGGCCCCACCTCTCTATAGTATCTGGAAATGCGTATGGCTGGATCAGGATCCAGCAGGACCTTCTCCATAGCCGTATATCGAGCCCTAACCGCCCCAAAACCAAACTGCATTACAGCTGGATGGCGAAGCTGAGCATATCGGAAATGCCAAGTCTTGGGTATCCCAAACTGTTCCCGTCACTGAGCAAATATGGGGTAAAGTCATAACATCATATATACCAGAATGAGCATCTTGCCATTCTGGTATATATGATGTTATGACTTTACCCCATATTTAGCCCATACACATTCATCCTCCAGCTTAAAGAACTCTCCCAATGATCGATTAAACCAGAGCAGACTATTGGGGGAAAACCTTAAGGGCTCATCCCCCATCCGCTGGGCATAGAAATTAAATATTCTGCCAGGAAGTATAAGAGTTTTAGTTTTGAAGTGATTATAAAGTCTTGTTTAAAAAACAAACATGTCTGTTCTATGCAAATGGTTTTGCACAGAGCAGCCTGGATCCTCCTCTTCTCGGGTCCCTCTTTGCAGCTCCTGGCCTCTCCCTACTATTGAGTGCCCCCAGTCAGAAGCTTGCTATGGGGTACTCAAGCCGAGTCACAGCTCACTGTGTCCATTCAGACACGGAGCCCCGACCCGGACCCTCCCCATCTCTCCCCTAATTGGTTGACTGACTTTGACAGCTGCAGGAGCCAATGGCGCCCTCTGCTGTGTCTCAGCCAATAAGGAGGAGTGTCCCGGAGGGCTTAGACATTAGTGAACATAGCAGGAGAGAGATGGGGCAAAGGTAAGTAATTAGGGGGGCACTGGGGCAGCTGCTCCATAGAATGCATTAAGATAAAAAACCTTCTGCCTTTACAACTCCTTTAAGTTTTAAGGCTGGGTTCACACCTATGCGAATTGGATGCGGCTTTCCCCGCATCCAATTGGCATAGCAGGAGAATGTGCACATAAACGCTGTGCGCCTTTGGCTTAATTTCAGGGCCGAATTCAGGCAGAGATTCGTCCCTGAACCAGAGAATGGGGACGCACAGCATTCCTGTGTGCTCCGCAGCCAGTTCCAGTGTGAACCAGGCCTAAAGCTGAAGCATAGCTGAGAAGCCGGAAAAAGCAACAGGTTTATTTAATTATAGACAGAAAAGGGAAGTACAAAGAGAACGTTTTTTATTTAATTTCTGCCTGTACAAGCAGCAAATACTTACCCTTTCTTGGCTCTCCTACCACTTGGCTCAGCCTCCAGCAGTACTTCTGTGTAAAAGGGAGCATGTAACTTGCTCCCCATACCTAACAAATGACAGCCCTTGTGCTTGGTGCTTCTAAGGCCTCTTGCAAATGATACTCCTGTTTGAGCATCTACATTTTTTGAAGTGCTTTTTTTGTATGTATGTATTCACACGCATTTTCGCGTATATGCGTGCACGCAAATGGGTGAAAACGTATTCTCGCATTCTCGTTTTGCACAATATGTAAATGGCGGCTTCCACACTGGCTTTTTTTCCCATCCTGCAAGCGCACCCCCCCAGCGTGAAAGCACTTGGGCTTTTACACTGGGGTGGCTTGAGAGGCAGTTTTCATGTGCTTTACAGGTGCTAAAACGCCCAAAAACTGCCTCAGTGTGAAAGGGGTCTTAACCACTTCAATTCCGGGCTATAGTCAAATGACATCCGCAGGAGGGATCTCCCATCCTGGGAGGACGTCATATGACATCCTGGGCTTCCCGGCCGTCTAGGGGGCGACGCGCGACCGCTGCGATGTCCGCCGGGTACCCCCGATTCCCCGTGAACACAGCAGGACCGTGGATCTGTGTGTATAAACACACAGATCCCCGTCCTGTCAGAGGTGAGGAGACCGATTGAGTGCCCCCAGTCAGAAGCTTGCTATGAGGTACTCAAGCCGAGTCACAGCTCACTGTGTCCATTCAGATGTATGTGTAAACACACAGATCCCCATCCTGTCAGAGGTGTGTTCCCAGTACAGAGGAACACAGATCTGTCTCCTCCCCTTGTGAGTCCCCTCCCCCTACAGTTAGAAGCACTCCCTAGGATACACATTTAACCCCGTGATCGCCCCCTAGTATTAACCCCTTCCCTGCCAGTCACATTATACAGTAATCAATGCATTTTTATAGCACTGATCGCTGTATAAATGTGAATGGTCCCAAAAATGTGTCAAAAGTTTCCGATGTGTCTGCCGCAATGTCGCAGTCACAATAGAAATCGCAGATCGCCGCCATTACTAGCAAAAAAATAAAAATAAATAAAAATGCCATAATTCGATCCCCTATTTTGTAGACGCTATAACTTTTGCACAAACCAACCAATATACGCTTATCGCGTTTTTTTTTTTAAATTTGTAGAAGAATACGTATCGGCCATGGGGAAATGTTCTTTCATTGTACAAATACGTATCGGCCTAAACTGAATAAAAAATCAATTGTTTTTTTTTTTCAAAATGGTCACTTTTGTTTTTAGCGCAAAAAATAAAAAAACTGCAGAGGTGATCAAATGCCACCAAAAAAAAGCTCTATTTGTGGGGGAAAATGTCATTTGGGTACAGTGTTGCATGACTGCGCAATTGTTCTTCAAAGTGCGACAGTGATGAAAACAAAAAATTGGTCTGGGAAGGAAGGGGGTGAAAATGCCCTGTATTGAAGTGGTTAATGGGCTCCGTAAAAAAACAACCAAACAAAAAAAAAGAGCTGTACTGAGCTTTTTAAAGCTGCAGTGTGCAAGAGGCCTTACAGTGTTAGATGCAAGCTTCAAAATGGAGCTTACATAATTTCTTCTCCTCACTCCTGTTGGCTGAATAAAGCAGTAGGGGAACGAAAGGAAGTAGAGTCTGTATAGCTGGTGGGACCACTTTAACCACTTCAGCCCCGGACCATTTGGCCGCCAAACGACCGGGCCACTTTTTGCGGTTTGGCACTGCGTCGCTTTAACCGACAATTACGCAGTGGTGCAACGTGGCTCCCAAACAAAATCGACGTCCTTTTTTTCCCACAAATAGAGCTTTCTTTTGATGGTATTTGATCACCTCTGCGGTTTTTATTTTTTGCGCTATAAACAAAAATAGAGCGACAATTTTGGGGAAAAAAAGCAATATTTTGTACTTTTTGCTATAATAAATATCCCCAATTTTTTGGTAAAAAGGCAAATTTTTCCTCAGTTTAGGCCGATAGGTATTCTACATATTTTTGGTTAAAAAAAAACGCAATAAGCGTATATTGGTTGGTTTGTGCAAAAGTTATAGCATCTACAAAATAGGGGTAGTTTTATGGAATTTTTATTATATTTTTTTTCACTTGTTATGGCGGCGATCTGCGATTTTTATCGTGACTGCAACATTATGGCGGACACTTTAACCAGTTAACCAGTAGGGGGCGCTGAAAGGGTTGAGTGTGTCCTAGGGAGTGATTCCCAACCCCTTGTCCGGTTCAGTTTGGTTTTGAGAGGGGTCGGTTATTTTCTCTGGCTCCGGAATTTGCAATGCTCAGCAACCCAGCCCTCACCCCACCCTCTGGTGGGGGCGGGGCCTGGCCTCCTGAGCATCGGCATCATGCTTCGATGACGCTTTAGCTCCACCACACGCAGCTGGGAATCCCCTCCCAGCCTCAATTGTGTAGAGTGGCCAATCGGGCATGACGTTGACGGGGCCCCGCCTGGGAATGGGGGTATATAGTAGCCTTGGAGCAACAGATGGTTCATTTGCTTGACTCAATCACAAGGAACCACACACCGATCCTACACACAGGTCACCCTTTTTGCTGGGAGCTTAGCGACCAGCTCTTGGTATGTTTTTTTTCCCTCCCTTTGTTTGGTTTTGTTCCATACACACTCCCCCATGCAGTCCCCTTATGGGAATACGTAGATATTTTGCTACACTATTTTTACACATTTTAACCACAGGGCATATAATGAAATTTTTATGTTTTTTTCCCACAAATAGCTTTCTTTTGGTGGTATTTGATCACCTCTGTGGTATTATTTTTTTTGCGCTATAAACAAAAGAAGAGCGTCAATTTTGAAAAAAAACACACAATATTTTTTACTTTTTGCTATAATAAATATAATTATTATTTTTTTTAAATAGGATTTTTAATAACAGCTTTCCTGTAAAATCCTTTTCTTGGAGTACATCATGGGACACAGAGCCTTTAACCACTTAAGCCCCGGACCAATACGCAACATAAAGACCAGAGGTGTTTTTACAATTTGGCACTGCGCTGCTTTAACTGGTAATTGCGCGGTCATGCAATGTTGTACCCAAACAAAATTTGGGTCATTTTATTCCTACAAATAGAGCTTTATTTTAATAGTATTTGATTGCCTCTGCTATTTATTTTTTTTGCGATATAAATGGAAAAAGACCGAAAATTTTGAAAAAAATGATATTTTTTACTTTTTGTTATAAGAAAAATCTAATAAACTCAATTTTGGACATACATTTAGGCCAAAATGTATTCAGCCACATGTCTTGTAAAAAAGAGTAAAAAAAATGGCAATAAGCGTATATTTATTGGTGTGCAAAAGTTATAGCGTTTACAAACTAGAGTACATTTTCTGGAATTTACACAGCTTTTAATTTATGACTGCCTATCTCATTTCTTGAGGTGCTAAAATGGCAGGGCAGTACAAAACCCCCCAAATGACCCCATTTTGGAAAGTAGACACCCCAAGGAAAGGCATGTTGAGCCCATTGAAAAAAAAATTTGGTCCCAAGTGATTGAATAATGACCAAAAAAATTATTTTTACAAAAAGTTGTCACTAAATTATATATTGGGACTTTTTGGGAGCCTAGCCACGTACGGGGCCCCGAAAATCAAGCACGGCCTTCAGGATTTCTAAGGGCGCAAATTTTTGATTTCACTCCTCACTACCCATCACAGTTTCGAAGGCCATAGAATGCCAAAATAGCACAAAACCCCCCCCCCCCCAAATTACCCCATTTTGGAAAGTAGACACCCCAAGCTATTTGCTGAGAGGCATGGTGAGTATTTTACAGCTGTCATTTGTTTTTGAAAATGAAGAAAAGAAAAAAATATATATTTTTAATTTTTCAATTTTCAAAACTTTGTGACAAAAAGCGAGATCTGCAAAATACTCACCATACTTCTTAGCAAATAGCTTGGGATGTCTACTTTCCAAAATAGGGTCATTTGGGGGGGTTTTGTGCCATCTGGGCATTCCATGGCCTCCGAAACTGTGATAGGCAGTGAGGAGTGAAATCAAAAATTTACACCCTTAGGAAGCCTGAAGGCGGTGCTTGGGTTTTGGGGTCCTGTAGGCTCCCAAAAAGTCTCACACATGTGGTATCCCTGTACTCATGGGGAAGCAACAGAATGTATTTTGGGGTGTAATTCCACATATGCCCAAAAAAAAAAAAAAGATTGTCTTTTTCCCGCAACTTGTGTCAAAATATAAAATATTCCATGGACTCGACATGCCTCTCGGCAAATAGCTTGGGGTGTCTATTTTCCAAAATGGGGTCATTTGGGGGGGTTTTGAACTGTCCTGGCATTTTATGCACAACATTAGGAAACTTATGTCACACATCATCCACTCTTCTAACCACTTGAAGACAAAGCCCTTTCTGACACTTTTTGTTTACATGAAAACATTTATTTTTTTTGCAAGAAAATTACGCTGAACCCCCAAACATTATATATTTTTTTAAAGCAAAGGCCCTACAGATTAAAATGGTGGGTGTTGCATTTTTTTTTTCCACACAGTATTTGCGCAGCGATTTTTCAAATGCATTTTTTGGGGGAAAAATATTTTAGCAGCACTTCAGGTCAATTTGTACACAAGCGACAAGACTTTTGTCAGGGACTGTATGTAAACAGCAATTGCACCATGCATGTGAGGTATCACCGCGAAGGTCAGATCGTTGGCAGTAAATTTAGAAGTAGACCTCCTCTGTAAATCTAATGTGGTAACCTGTAAAGGCTTTTAAAGGGTTTTAAAAATGTATGTAGTTTGTCGCCACTGCGCGTTTGTGTTGTCGCCACTGCGCGTTTGTGCGAAATTCCAAAGCATGTCGTGTTTGGTATCCATGTATTCGGCCTAAGATCATCTTTTTTATTTCATCAAACATTTGGGCAATATAGTGTGTTTTAGTGCATTAAATTTTTTTTTAAAAACTGTATATTTCTAATCAAGATTTTGTTACAAGAAATGGGTCATTTTAATCCCAACAGCTTTTGTAATAATGTTTCAGTGCAAAACGAAACTGACAAAAAGTATTCTAATATTCACAGCTTGGTAAAGCCCATTGAGTCAATTTTTGCCAAGACATAAGTGTTGTCGCCTTTTTATATGAGCTTCACCTGCGACTAATAATGGATCAATTAGGTCTCAGGTGTGTATAAAAAGAACACCAGTACACTAGACCTTCTCAACTGCAACTAGACCTCTGCAAACATGCCTAAGATTCACCCGGAGACTAAAGTGTTGATTATCAAGAGGCTGAAGACCAGATCCACTGCTGATGTGGCAGACACCTTCAATGTGTCTCAGCGTCAAGTTCAGAGGATAAAAAAAAGATTTGAAGAGACTGGAGACGTTTTGGACAAGGCCAGGTCAGGCCGACCCCACAAGACAACTGCTTGAGAGGACCGTTTGTTGGCTAGAAAATCCAAGGCCAGCCCATTTTCCACTGCAGCAGAGCTCCATGAGACCTGGTCACCTGAAGTCCCTGTGTCAACCAGAACAGTTTGTCGGATTCTGTCTCAAAATGGCCTCCATGGTTGAATCAGTGCCCATAAGCCAGCACTAAACAAAAGACAATTGAAAAACCGTGTGGCATTTGCCAAGGGCCACAGCCTGCTAAAAGGATGGACTCTGGAAAAGTGGCAGAAGGTGGATTTTTCAGATGAATCTTCTGTTGAATTGCACCAGAGTCGCATATTGCAGGAGACCAAAATGGAACCCGCATGGGGCCCAGATTTACCCAAAAAACAGTGAAGTTTGGTGGAGGCAAAATCATGGTCTGGGGTTACATCCAGTATGGGGGTGTGCGAGGGATCTGCAGGGTTATAGGCAACATCAATAGTCTAAAAATAGGATTTTTTGTACTCACCGTAAAATCCTTTTCTCTGACATCCATGGACTGACACGGTGTCTCTTTACACTTTACACGTGGGTTATGTCCCTGCTTGCAGGAGAAGACCTAGGCAGAATGTGAGATGTTATACATACATTCTAAAAGCCAGAGCTGAACAGCCCCACCCAGGGGGCGGTCCCTCCGGGCATAACCCTCCCACTACAGTCAGCAGACTTCAGTTCGTAACAAAGCAGTACAAACGTAAAAAGGAAGGGTGGGTGCCGTGTCAGTCCATGGATGTCAGAGAAAAGGATTTTACGGTGAGTACAAAAAATCCTATTTTCTCTTATCATCCATGGACTGACACGGTGTCTCTTTACACTTTACACGTGGGATGTCCCAAAGCAGTGTCAAGAGGGATGGGAGCAGTATAAATGGAAAAACCAAAAACTTTCACTCCAAGAAGGCAGATCTCCTCAACGGAGGAGTCGCAACTTTAAACAGCGGCCTGCAGCACCCTGCGGCCGAAGGAAGCATCCGAAGATGCAGCCACATCAACCTTATAAAAAACTTAAAAGGTATGAACAGACGACCAGGTCGCCGCCTTGCGCACTTGTGCAACCGACGCTTGATGTCGGAAAACCCAGGAAGCACCAATTGCCCTGGTGGAATGCGCCGTAACCAGAAAGGGAGGCGCCCGCCCTTTGAGAGCATAGGCTTGAATGACGGTTTGTCTGATTCCCCTAAAAATGATGGCAGACGAAACCGCTTGGCCCTGTTATGGACCAGGGGCAGTCACAAACAGTGAGTCGGACTTCCGAATAGAAGCAGTAGCAGACAGGTACACCCGTAAGGCTCGTACCACATCCAATATGTGCAGCGCAAACTCTCTGGGATGCGATGGGTGAGGACACAAGGACGGGAGGACAATGTCCTCATGTAGGTGAAAGGTAGACACCACCTTTGGCAAAAGGGAAGGTCGCGGATGCAACACCGCCTTATCCTTATGGATGACTAAATATGGCGACTTGCAGGACAAAGCCGCCAACTCAGACACTCGTCAAACAGAAGTGATTGCCACTAAAAGGCCACCTTCTGAGACAAGACAAGAGAGGAATATCCCGGATATTCCCAAAAAGGAGGTTCCTGGAGGACCTAGAGCACCAAATTCAGATCCCACGGTGGGAGAGAAGGCTTGACAGGAGGGAGCACATGGCGAACCCCCAACACAAGGTGCTAACCAAGAAATGACCCGCTAGAGGTCGCTGAAAGAAGACGGCCAAGGCCGAAATCTGATCCTTGATGGTACTCAAAGCAAGCTTTTGGGTCACTCCACACTGTAGAGGACGCAGGATTCTGGGGACGGAATATGTCCGAGGACGCCAGTCCAGCGCTTTGCATATGGCGATATAAGCTTTCCAGGCACGGTGATAGATCTGCCTGGAGGAAGACTTCCGTGTCCTTAACATGGTCAAAATGACAGAGTCCGAGAGACCTCTGTCCCTCAACACCTGGCTTTTAACAGCTCTGCCGTTAAAGCCAGAGACTGTAAGCCGGATGAAACATAGGACCTTGAGACTGAAGGTCCTCCCTCATCGGCAACCGCCAGGGAACGTCCGCAACGAGACGTACCAGATCAGCGTACCAGTGACGCTGAGGCCAATCCGGAACAATTAGGATCACCGGAGTTTATATCAGGCGATAAGGACCCTATGGGGCCACCAACGCATCCGAGTCATCGCCCAAGGATCCCTGGATCTGGCCACAACCTCGACCCTTGCGACTGAGTCGAGAGGCCATCAGGTCCACATCCGACGTGCCCCCCTGTCGGCAAAGGAGTTGAAATATGCAAGGACCACTCCAACTGGTCCGGCGTCTGGCGATTGGCGACTCAGATAGTCCGCCCCTACAGAGGCGGCACGTTTCTTCCGGCCCACTTCAGGATACGGATTACCTCGGAAGCCGCAGCTGAGCTCCGAGTCCCCCCGTGATGGTTTACATACGCCACCGCCGTGGCGTTGTCCGACTGGCTCCTGATGGAGCGACCCCGTACTCTCTCCGACCTGAGGAGAGACACAGTCTGATGGCCCGCATTTCCAGAACAGTGATTGGTAAACGGGCTCGTCCGGAGTCCAAGGCCTTGAGCCGACAGGACTCCCCAGACTCCACCCCAGCCCGTCAGGCTGGCGTCCGTCGTGAGTACCGTCCATTGGATGGGAGGGGAACGACTTTCCGGACCGAAGAGCCGAGGGTCCCAACCACCCTGTCAGGGACGCCCTGACCAGGTGAATCACCTGGATCCGAAGATCCAAGGACAACGGGGATTTGTCCCAGGTGGACAAGATCTACTTCTGCAATGCCCTGGTGTGTGATTGGGCATACGGAATGGCCGCGAAGGAGGCCACCAGGAGTCCCGGGACTCTCATGCAAACAACGGATTGACAACCATGTTCGGGATGTCAGCACCCGCACCGCAGACTGAAGTGTCAGCAACTTCTCCAGAGGTAGGATACCTTTGCCTCCAAGGAGTCCAGAACCAGAACTAGAGACTCCAGACACTGAGTCGGGACCAGGACTGACTCCTGAATGTTCAGGAACCACCCGAAGTCCCTGAGGGTCTAATTGACGATAGTCACCTTTCCTCTAAGTCTGAGCCACTTTCTGCTCATAGCAGAAGACCGTCCAGATAGCCCACGACAGCAATACCTCGCTGTAACAAAAGGCTAGAACCGGAGCAAGCACCTTGGTGAACACCCTTGGTGCCGAGGCAAGGCCGAAAGGAAGAGCCACAATCGAGAGTGGACTTCGCTGATCGCAAGGCGCAGAAATTTCTGGTGACTTGCGCAGATCGGAACATGCAAGTAGGCGTCCTTGAAGTCCAAGGACGCCAGAAGAAAATCCCTTTGGTGGAGTGTAGCGATCACCGTGCGAATGGATCCCATGCGGAATTTCTGCACCTTCTCGAAGGCATTCAGGGCCTTGAGGTCCAGGATAGGCCGAACCACCTCCTATTTTTGGGACGACAAACAGATTCGAGCAGAATCCCTGAAAACTCTCCTGTGACGGAACCGGCACAATCACTCCGGACCTGATCAAATCCTGTACAGCCCCCAAGAGGGCTGCCCGACAGGTAGGAAGGAGAGGAAGATTCAAGGGAAAGAATCTGTGTGGGGGCCAGGATCAGAATACTATCCTATAACCTGAGGTGACCACCTCGCACACCCACCAGTCGGAGATTCGGGAGATCCACCGATCCGTGAACCTGCGAAGTCGTCCCCCCACCCCAGAGTCGGGCGGAGGCAAGACTTCACGCGGAGGCGGGCTTGGGGGCCGCTTGTTTGGCTTACGCACCCAGGGGCACTTGTGCCCACCAGCCGCACTGCCGTCAGTCTGAGAGGGCCTACCTGTGGACTCTGACTGACGAAAAAACCCCTGTTTTGCTGGAAAGGAAGGCCCCTGTTTGCGGCGGGCCTCCTCACCCTTGCTAGTCTAAGGAAGAAGAGTGCGTTTACCTCCCGTGACATCCATGACGATGTCATCCAGAGCAGCACCGAAAGGTCTACCGCCTTTAAAATAGTAGATCCGTCAGGAGCTTCCTAAGGCTAGGTCAGCAGACCAGCATTTCAACCAGATAAGACGACGCAATACCACCGCCGAGACAGAGGCCCTGGATATTAAAGGGGCCGCGTTCAGCGTGGCGTCGCACACAGAAACCAGGCCCTGAACCAGTTGGTGGGCCAGAGCAACTGTGTCTGGAGGAAGAATATGCTCCTGTACAGCTAGGTGCAACATTTTTGCCCAACCTGTAAGTGTTTTAGACACAAGGGTCGCCGCTACCACAGGTCGTAGGGCGGATCCCAACAAGGCAAACATGGTTCTGCTCACCACTTCTGACCTCCTGTCAGTGGGGTCCTCAAATGCAGGAGTCCCCTCCATCGGGAGAGTGATGGCCTTGTTCAACCGGGCGACTGGAGGGTCGACCACTGGGGGAGAAGCCCACTTTTTAAGTAGGGCATCTTCAAGGGGTACCTGATAGACAAACGCCGCGGGACCATAAAAAAATTCTTCTGCGGCTTTTCCCAGACCTTATCAATGAGCTGGTCAAAGAAGGTACAATGGAAAAAACCCCTTTAGAAGGCCTGGCCTTAAAAGAACCAAAGGAGACAGTATCCGCCTGAGGTTCTGCATCCGCAGCATTTGAGCTTGAGAGTGTCCCTCACCGCAGTCATGAGCACACTAACAAGCGCCCTGTCATTTACTGACTCAGAACTGGAGTTTTCCTCATAAGGAATGTCCTGTTCAAAACCATCCATACATTCAGAACTAGGGTCCTGAGCGATAGTGGCTAGGCCCATATCTGAATCAGCGCACTGCCCTCGAGTAGATAAAGTGGGGAGAGGGCGGCTTTTTGCACCTTGCGCTTGCACACAGCTCCCATCCTGGTCAGAAATTGATTCCAGGGCTGCCCACAACAGGTCCATAGGGACCGCAGTGCTGAAGCACTGCCTGTTGCCACTGACATTTTTAGGGGAAGCTGGTGACACAGACTCCATATTGTCCCTCTCTGAGACTCTCTCAGATAAAAAGTCCACCCACAGGCTGTGCTGACTGAGGAGGGGGCGCCCAGGGGACTCACCAAACCGGACCAGGGACCGCTTAGTTCCGCTGTCTGTACCGCGCTGTGTCAGCGCTGGTAAGCTGTGAGGAGACTGTGAGGAGATTCGCGCTGCTATAGCAGCGCTAGAGGCCAAACTAGTGCTGAAAAGCGCGCGGGCTACAAGAAAATGGCCGCCGCACTTCACTGAGGCGATCCGCGGCAAGATGGCCGCCATGACGCAGTTAAAATGAAACAGCACACACGCACAGCGCCACTCGGCGCTCAGGCCCCAACAAAAAAAAAAAAACACACAAAAAAGCCCCAAGGCATACATTGCAGACCAGCATGAGCCCCCCAAGAACAGTGTGACCCCCAAGCACCCCGCACAGTCAGCGCCAGTAATGGTGACAGAGAGCGACAATAAAATACAGGGGGAGACAGGGAAAATCCCCCACAGAGAAACACACAGCCCTTTGTACTCACCTGCAGGCAGGAGAGACTACTTACCCGTCCCCTGAGGGACACACTGGTGTTTCTGACAGGACTATCACAGTGCAGTACTGAGTAGCTGTCGGCCCGGTCCACCGCGAAAGATACAGTCAGTCAGGAGCTGTTCAGTCTTGAGAGGACCGTGGGAGCATGCAAGCAAACCCGGCCACCCCTGGAGTCATGGGGCCTGTCGTGAACTGAGTCTCACGCACAGAAGGCGAGGATCAGCACGCTCGATGGTCGGACAGGGAAGACTACGAGGATATCTTGTACCCAACCTGTTGCCCAGCCGACAGTTGATAGAAGATTCTCAAAAATAAAATAAAAAAGAATTCCAAAAAGGAATAAAATAGGTCAGGAGACTGGCTCCTGAGGGAGCCACGTCTTCTCCTTCTGCTAGGCAGAAAAAAACTGAAGTCTGCTGACTGTAGTGGGAGGGTTATGCCCGGAGGGACCGCCCCCTGGGTGGGGCTGTTCAGCTCTGGCTTTTAGAATGTATGTATAACATCTCACATTCTGCCTAGGTCTTCTCCTGCAAGCAGGGACATAACCCACGTGTAAAGTGTAAAGAGACACCGTGTCAGTCCATGGATGATAAGAGAAATACTATAATCTTAGCTACCTCTTATATTCCCAACCATAAAAAAGGCCAAATTTTGCAGCAGGATGGTGCTCCATCGCATACTTCCATCTCCACATCAAAGTTCCTTAAGGCAAAGAAGATCAAGATGCTCCAGGATTGGCCAGCCCAGTCACCAGACATGAACATCATTGAGCATATGTGGTGTAGGATGAAAGATGAAGCATGGGAGACGAAACCAAAGAATATTGATGAACTCTGGGAGGCATGCAAGACTGTTTTCTTTGCTATTCCTGATGACTTCATCAATAAATTGTATGAATCCTTGCCAAACCGCATGGATGCTGTCCTTCAAGCTCATGGAAGTCATACAAGATATTAAATTTGGATCTCACAGCACCACTACTTAATTTTCTGACATATTTTTGGATTTTCAGTAAAGTTGTTCAATTTCTGTATAGGCGACAAAACTTTTGTCTTGCCAAAATTTGACCTGTCTGTCTTGATTAAATGATAAATCTTTTTTCAGTGATACTAATTTATTTCAGTGCATTAAACATCATTTGGGAGGGCTTTAGCTTTTCATAGGAGCTATTTCTTACACCAATTGATTAATTAAAAGTCAGGTTAATAGCAGGAGTTTCTACAAAATAGAGAAGCGACAAGACTTTTGTCAGGAACTGTATGACGCCAGACCTACGCTTGCGCTCGCCTTTGTGCAAGAGCAGGGCGGGACAGGGGTTCTTTTTTTTTTTAAACTGTTCCTTCCTTCCATTTTTTTTTTTTATTGTTATCTCAGGGAATGTAAATATCCCCTATGATAGCAATAGGGGTGGGGGGACATTCCCTCCCACTGCCAATTAGCCACTAGGATTACTTTTACATGAAAGCCGGCCGCTGGCTGAAAAGAATGATACCAAGATGATACCTAAACCCGCAGGCATCAATCTGGTATAACCATTCAAATTCCAGCAACATACCAGTACGTTGCTGGTCCTTGTTGGACATGTATTGTAATCTTTTTTTTTTCATGCAGCCTCTTGGCTGAACGAAAAAAAAGATTGATCGGTGGGTATGCCCACCATTAGAATACCTCCCTTCATCCACCCACTTCTAAGGATGGGCATACATGCACCATTTATATATGCCGAAGCATGGGGGCATCCTCCCGCAAAAGTTATGCCGCGTACACACGTCTGACTTTTACACGGGCAAGCCTCCGGCAGGATTTTGACCGTATGTACGCAGCATTAGGAGCAAAATCGCTCCTCCGCCCCTTTGGTGGTGAAATCACCTCCTACAGCACTGGAGTCGC
Source organism: Rana muscosa (assembly GCA_029206835.1). Classification (NCBI taxonomy): domain Eukaryota; kingdom Metazoa; phylum Chordata; class Amphibia; order Anura; family Ranidae; genus Rana; species Rana muscosa. The sequence goes on along the minus strand of CM055118.1, from coordinate 257,561,028 downwards.
AGGAATCAGGCCTGTCTCTGCGAACGCTGCAGTTATGTGTGTTGTGATTTGTAAGTGACAGTGATCGGTCGATACTGCACTTGGGTGGGCTGGGCTGGACGGAGGGGCAAAACACAGGTGCTAGCAGGAACCCTAAACTGCTGGGGACGCTAGTATAGATCTGATCAGATATTGATCTGTTCAGATACTATACCACGAAGGGAGGTGTATGCTTTGCGCGTGGGTGTTAGCGCTACTGGCACTAACCTGACGCTGCCTGGGGTGTGACGCAGACCCTCTCTGACGCTAAAACCTAATTGATATCACCCGCCCGGTGATCAGGGGGTTAAACCTTTATTGGGTTATATACGGCGGGTGCCCTGATGCTATATAAAGCAAACTAACCAGCGTCACCCGTAACACTTATACGGTGATTGCTGGTGAAAGGGTTAACTCTAGGGGCAATCAGGGGGTTAAAAACCTTTATTAGGTTGTATATGGGGGTACCTGATGCTATAAAAACCTGGCGGCGAACCTAAAAAAATAACTGGCTACCTAGTGGCACCAGCGACACTAATACAGTGATCAGAAAAACGATTGCTTAGTGACACTGGTGATAGGGGGTGAAAGGGTTACCTGGGGGGACGATCAAGGGGTTAAACCTTTATTAGATAATATATGGGGGTACCTGATGCTATAAAAACCTGCGACGAACCTAAAAAAATAACTGGCTACCTAGTGGCACCAGCGACACTAATACAGCGATAAGAAAAACAATCGCTTAGTGGCACTGGCGATAGGGGGTGAAAGCGTTAACTGGGGGGCGATCAAGGGGTTAAACCTTTATTAGGGGGCTACCCTGGACCTAAAAAGGGACCCAACACTAACTGCCCTGACACTTTTACTATCACAAATGTCACTGATTGCAGTGATCAGTAAATAAATGATCACTGCAATCGGTGACACTGTGACTGGGGGTGGATTGTGTACCTACGTGTCAGTGTAGTGTTTGTGCACTAACCTGACGTCTTCTCTCCTCGGCACTCAGGACGAATAGAGCGCCGCATGGAGAGATGATATCACTTCCCCTGCCTGTGTTTATATTACACAGGCAGGGGAAGCATCTCATTCGCCGGGAGCGATCGCGAGGGGGTGGCCAGAAACCAATGGCCGCCCCCTCATCACGGATCGCTCCTGGACCAAAAACGACCGCTGCATGTACTGGGGTGGGGGGGTCCGATCGGACCCCCCACTCATACGAAGGCAGTCACGTACAGGTACGTGATTGTGCCTGTCCGTGCCATTCTGCCGACGTATATGTACATAGGGCCGTTGTTAAGTGGTTAATCATTACATAATGGGTTATATCCACCTTCAGGTGCTGGACACTGGTGTAATCAACTAGACAGGAAGTTTCCTCCCTATACACCCCCTCCCATACTGGGAGCTTCTCAGTTTTTGTAGCAAAGCAATAAGTGTCCCAATATCCCCAAATAAGTAGGGCGGGATCTCTGTGTCCCATGATGTACTCCAAGAAAAGGATTTTACGGGTAAGCTGTTATTAAAAATCCTATTTTCTTTTTCGTACATCATGAGACACAGAGCCTTTAATCATTACATAATGGGACATCCCAGAGCAATGCTCCACTTGAGGGGAGGGAGACACAAATAACGCAGACCATCATCAGACGTGAGGACCCATACTTCTGCCTGCAGCACACTGCGCTAAAAAGTGGCATCCTCTTTTTTTTTTTTATGAAATAATTTTTTTATTGATTTTGGTATTGCTTATTACATAGATAAAATTACTTATATATAATTAGTACAAATTTCATTTAGTTTCTTTAAATGATTCTATGAAGGAGGAAGAAAACAAATGAAATCTTAATTCAAGCACTTGTCATAATATACAGCTATTTTTAAGAGCGTATCCAGCGGTACAATACAACAGACATCAAAAAACAGACAAACAACACAAAAAAAAAAAAAAAAAAAATCCTCTAACCGTCTTACGTTCACCTAATAAAAATCAGTGCATTCTAAAAGAAACAGGGGGAACCCTCTCTTTAACCACTTCGCGCCCGCCGTACGAGAATATACGGCCGCAAGGTGGTTGTCAAATGCCGGGAGGCCGTTATTATACGGCCTCCGCTATTTGGCCACTGGGGGCGCACGAGCGCCGCCGCCGGCGGCGCGCACGTGCCCGGCGCTTCACTGCAATGCCGATGCGCGTGCCTGGCGGCCGCGATGTCCGCCAGGCACCCGCGATCTGCGGTTACAGAGACAAGGACATGGATCTCTGTGTGTAAACACAGAGATCCATGTCCTGTCAGGGAGAGGAGACCGATGCTGTGTCCCTTGTACATAGGGACACAGATCGGTCTCCTCCCCCAGTCAGTCCCCTCCCCCCACAGTAACAATCACTCCAGGGAACACATTTAACCCCTTCCTCGCCTCCTAGTGTTAACCCCTTCCCTGCCAGTCACATTTATACAGTAATCAGTGCATATTTATAGCACTGTTCGCTGTATAAATGTGAATGGTCCCAAATTAGTGTCAAAAGTGTCCGATGTGTCCGCCATAATGTCGCAGTCACAAAAAAAAAAACGCTGATCGACGCCATTACTAAAAAAAAAAAAAATATATAAAAATGCCATAAAACTATCCTCCTATTTTGTAAACGCTCTAACTTTTGCGCAAACCAATCAATAAACGCTGATTGCGATTTTTTTTTACCAAAAATATGTAGAAGAATACGTATCGGCCTAAACTGAGGAAAAAAATATATATAAAAAAAAAAAAAAATTGGGATATTTATTATAGCAAAAATCAAAAAATATTGCTTTTTTTTCAAAATTGTCGCTCTATTTTTGTTGATAGCGCAAAAAATAAAAACCGCCGAGGTGATCAAATACCACCAAAAGAAAGCTCTATTTGTGCGAAAAAAAGGACGTCAATTTTGTTTGGGAGCCACGTCGCACGACCGCGCAATTGTCATTCAAAGCGTGACAGTGCTGAAAGCTGAAATTTCGCCTGGGCAGGAAGGGGGTATATGTGCCCAGTAAGGAAGGGGTTAACCACAAGCCTGAATAATAGCCTGATGAATCAACATTGAAACAGTTGATTTAGATGCTGCCTGCTCTTTCCGGGGCCTCCTGGTAGAGCAACAAACATAAGTTTTCTGTATCTGAGTAACCGCTTCAAATAGGCCTTGACTGCTCTCAATATAACGAGAGAGTAACCATTTAATAGCCGATTAGAACGCTGCCTAACCATTTCTAGGGTCTTCTGGCAGCATAACAAAGCGTTAGTTTTCTGTATCTGAAACTTTCAGATAGACCTCAACTATTCTCATCTATATTTAGAGAAAACTAGATCCTTTTGGGAAAAAGGCGGAGTGAGGATTCAACATCACCCTAATAAATAAGTATGGCTCTATACAAAGAAAGTTGCCAATACTGGAATTCTCTTGTGGAGGCTACTGCAACCAAGAACACCAACTCCCTTGAAGGAGGATGAAGGGAAATATGGTGCATCAGCCCAAGGAGCTGTCCGTGCAAGCCGACAAACCAGATTTAAATCCCCCGGGCACAAGGGCGACTTATACGCGTTACCCCTTGTAGAAAGGCCCTGATCAAAGAGTGCAACGCAAGCGACCTTGAAAACACTGACAAGGTTGAGAATCGGCTCTTGATGGAACTTAAAGCGGAGTTCTGCCTAAAAAAAAAAATATTAAAAGTTAGCAGCTACAAATACTGCAGTCCCAGGGTCCAGCGATGCGGGGGAACGAAGCCCCGCTCGTCTCCCCCTCCTCTCTGCGGTGCCGGCATTGTTGTTGTGGGCGCCCGGCTCTGGCTTCACAGCTGGGCATGCACTGCGCGAGCGGCGCACCGTGATTGGCGGAGCATTCATCTGGGACCTGTGACGTGTCCCAGATGATTGCGGAGAGGGAGGAGGAAGAGGTGACTTACTTCCGGTCGCCGAGGCGACCTAGGGAGGAAGTGGGAGCTGGAACCCTCAAAAAAGAGGGTTTCCGCTCCCCCCCCAAAAAATGACATGCCAAATGTGGCATGTCAGGGGGTCACCTTTCTTTAAAGTGGAAGTTCCATTTTTGGGTGGAACTCCACTTTAAGGCTAGCTCCATCCCTTTACCAATGTAGGAAGATAAGAATTTTACCTGTGACATACTTTGGAGGATGCCATCCCTTGGTGTCATACCAGATATATGGGCCTTCCAGATCCTATAATACATGGTCCTGGAGGCCCGCTCTCTCCTGTATGAATCAGGGTAATCGTCCCCATCAAGAATGCGGGCTAAACCAAGTAAACCATTAATTCCCATGTTTTCAAGACAGGATGGAATACCGACCCTCGAAATAGGTCTTGATAAGATGTAAAGGACCCCTGGGTCCTCTACTACCACCCTTGCGATCCCTGCACAGTAAGATCTTCTGGGTCATGCCAGAATTATTAGGCCAGCTTCCACTCCCCTCTGATGTAGCATAGAGGCCGCGGTAGTTGCAGCACTGGGTGAAGAGAATGCATAAACCAGTGACAACTGGATCCACGAGGTTACTAATGCATCTTGTCTCCTATGCAAGTGGATCCTTTGTCCTAGACAAAGCTGTTCAACTTCTTAGTTGAAACTGGACGCCCATAAATCTTTTTCCTGGGGTGCCCATTCTCTGGATTCTGATCCGAAAAAGATCAGGGCTTAGAGGCCATACGCCTGGGAATAATTGTTGACGGTTCCAGAGAACTGCCTGCCAATTCTCCATTTCATGAAATGAAGACTGACGACAGGCAAGGCACAAGCTTCTCTGCCCAAGCCAGAACATGGCTCACTTCAATCTGGCTGCGTAACTTCTAGTATCCCTTTGGTAAACAAAGTCAACCGCTGTTGGATTGTACTCTGATAGAACAAACCTGCAACCTAAACGCCCAGGCGATTAAGATAGACCTGCGATCCAAAGGTTTTGACCCTTAATGGCTAGCAAGTTGACGGACAAGGCTTCTCTTGGAACTAGACTACCTTCCGTGGGCAGTCGTCTTTTCCAGGACTGGTCTCCATCCCTAGAGACCAGTCTTCATAGCCTCTACCTCTCAAGTAACCGGCATGAGGGGTCTTCCTTTCTGCCAAATCTTTTGGTTAAGAACTACCAACTGAGATTCCAGCGTATCCGTGGCATCAGATCCTTGGATAACGCCAGGTTAGGATCAAGCAGCCTTGAAACTGAGCATAGGGAACCTCTTTGAATGAAGCCACCATCCCTAGCATCTTAAAGCAAAAGGAAGATAAAGAAGTCTTCCTTGCCTTGACCACATAACCAGCTTTCTTAAAGAAAAAAACTCTCCTTTCTTGGGCCGTGTCCCAAACGCTCCAAGTTCCTTATCGAACGTACGAATGTACACTTAGACTGGGGTCCTAACCCAGGAGTTTCAGTACTTGGCAATGCTGGACACACTTAGGTCCAGCCATGCTACTGACTGATCTATCAGCAACAGATTGCCTTGGTATGCCATTACTGCTATACCCTGGGCCTTAGTCCTGCTAGAGGCGGGCTCTAGCACCTTGTAACCCCGGGTACAGTGGCTAACCCAAAGGGCGAAACCACCAACCGGAAGAGGTGCTGTCCCCCTGCGAAACGCAGACAACCTCCTGCAGTCCCATGTAAACAAACACAAATGGTTTCCCCATATGTGTAAGTGGCAAGTGTTGAAGCTAAATGCTTCAATGGAAGCGTACCTTCATGGAAGCATTAACTTGTACAAATATGTTTTAAGCAAAAAACATAAAAAGTGTGTACTATATACACGCATATATATATATAGCACATATGCTATGGAACCGGCACCTTGCGAAGCATACGTTTACGAACGTGTCTATGCAACATCACCCAACATGTATCCATGCAGACACGTATTCCTATGCGAACATAAGGAATCCTGTATAATTTAAGGAATCCTTAAATTATCATGCCCTATTATGCAACCATGCAAAAATCTATGCGATCATGCAACTTATATGTGATTCAGCATCTTGATGCGATCAAACATTTAATGCACCTTAAGCACCATCGTGCCCTTGTGAGACCAAGGATTTCTGAGTGATCAGGCACCCTTGTGCGATTCAGCAATTTTTATGCCATCAAGCATCTTGATGCAATTTTAGGCATCTCTGTGGAACAAGCCTCTTTGTGCGATTAAGTACTCTTGGGTAACCAAGGACCAAGGCCCCATTATGCAACCATGCAAAATCTAGGGGAACATGCAACTTTAGGCGATCATGCATCCTTATGCGATTCAGCATTTCTTATGCGCTCAAGCATCTTATGCATTTTAAGCACTACTGCGCGGACAAGAACTGTTGTGTGACCAAGAACTCTTGTGTGATCAAGCACCCCTGTGTGATCCAGCATCTTTATGCAATCAAGCGATTTTAGGCATCTTTGTGAAAACAAGCCTCTCTGTGTGATCAAGTATCCTTGAGTAATCAAGGACTCTTGTGCGACCAAGCATGTCTATGCGGTCAAATATCTTTATGTGACTTAGCACTTAAAGGTGATTTATTGATTTGGTACATTCTACCTCCATAAGTACATGAATATAAGAAATGTCATATAAATTTCTGGCAAGGTGGTATCGGACCCCAGTTAAGATCATACAGATGTTTCCGGAATTAGATGCGGTCAAAAAGGGATGTATTTACATTTGTGGTGGGAGTGTCTCAAAATTCAAGTTTTTTGGGACGCGATCATCCCATGGGTTATAAAATTAACTTTGGATCCCATAGAGGTAACACCACTATATTGTCTGTTCCATGGGACTACAAGATCTAATAAATCATACAAGAACAGTATTACTCCACACTTACTGAACGCAGCTAAATTACTAATTCCTAGGCTATGGAAACAAACTCGAGGTTCTACCTTGCTGGAATGGAAGAGAGAGGTAAATTTAATTAAGGAGGCTGAGAAATGGATATATGTAGTTAAAGATAAACAAGATAAATTGAATGAAATATGGGCAGGATGGGAGCAGTATTCCTTTGAGTTAAGATAGGTAAAGGAAAATAAATAGGTGAGATTAGACTAAATAGATGAATAGAAGTGAATACCCTGTATGCTCCTCCTGACTGGGCTGTATTGAGACCCTTGGGGAGAGGAAAAATCCCCCCCCCCTCTCTCTTTTTTTTTTTTTGGGTGTGGGGTGGTGGGAATAAATAAGGATTGCATTATGAGTAATAGAAGGGGCAAGATGGCTCTAGAAGCCTTGTAAGGTATATTAATCCCTTTCTTTTTTTCCACTAATAATTAGGGATATTTGGTGGGGTAGGGTGTGTAGCCCCTTAATTACATATGGGTGAGAGGGTGATGGAAAAGACATGGTTTATAGCGCGTGCAATAGAAGGGGGAACATAGTTTAGTGAACAGTGTAAGGTTTACTGGTCCCTCCTTCTCCCCCTCCTTTTTTTTTAGGGCTTGGAAGGTTTATTCAATGGTGGGGGTGGGTGGGGGGATGGAGGAGGGGGAGGGGATTTAATTGAGAGGAGGGAAAGGAAAGAAGACATTTTTATTTATTTTTCTTTTGGATGGGGGGGATACTAGATTAGAATTTAATGTGATGTTAATGTATGATGTTATGTATGTCAACAACTATGTGTTAAATAAAATAAAATTATTACAAAAAAAAATGTTACCAAGCATCCTTATGTGACTATGTAAAAACCATGAATATCCTTATCAGCAAAAAACATGCATCTTTATGTGATTATCATAAACATGTTCTTGTTTTTACCCCACATGCATTTTTGTGCGATTAAGTACTCATGGGTAACCAAGGACTTTGTGAGATCAATCGCCTTTGTGCGACCCAGAAGCTTTACGCAAACAAGCATATTTATGCGTTTTTAGGCAAGACTGGTAAAAGAGGAAGTTATCCTCCAAACATGCGATTTAGCTTTTTAGCAACAATGTGCACCTCCACATGTTTAGGAGGAGAAAACAGCTTATGCGGGAGCCCAACCAGCAGGTATAAACTGTTGCAGTAAGGGGTACAAGCAACCTATGGGAATTTTTTTTTTTTTAAACCCCAAGGAGGAGACAGAGGCTCTCGGCCGTCTGGGCTGAGGGGAAGTTACACGCAGCATGAATCTCTGTAAAAGATTGCAGCTGAAACTTCAGAGTTTGTGAGGCTTCTGATACCTCCGCCTCGTCAGATTGCCCTGTTACAGTACCTGTCCACTGACGGTGAACTTTCATCCTCAGGACTTTAATCCTCTTGTTTGAGGATTCAGAGCAGGGAAAGGGACACACCCAGCTTTCTGCTTGTTGTGAGGACTCTGCAATTTATAGCAGTTAACCTCTTATAAACCAACAAATGCAAAGAAATGTCCAAAATGACATATGCACAGTGGCTGCAATGTTGGGGGAGGCTGCAATGCCTGACAGGGCCGATGGCTTAACCTGTGCGGCTTCCTCAAGTCTCTCAGGGGAGGATGTCATGCTTTCCTGCCCCTGAACCTTTTTTACAGGGAGACATATAGACAGTGCCGATCCTGACCTCCCTGGGGCCCTAAGCAAAATTCTGCTAAGGGGCCCTTTACGGTGGCAAAAAATGGGTGTGGTTTACACGGAATGGTGGGCGTGGCTTACGTAGGCGTGGCTCGGAGGGGTGTGGTTAGAGTCGGAGATGAATGAGGGATGGAGGAAGAAAGAAAGAAAGAAAGAGGGCGAGAAAGAAAAAAAGAAAGAGGGGTGGAGGGACAGCAGGCCCAGATCCTACACCACAATAGAAATATATGTATTCCAGAAAGTTTAACAAATCAGCAGATAAAGATACTCCAAACACCTGGTGTTAGCGCTTCAATCATCCCGGCACCATGTTGTTATGGTGTCAGGATGACTGAAGCGCATTATTTCTATTATTACATTGTAATATAGAATGAAATTATTCAACTCACCACAATGCAGAATCAGTGGAAGCCCCGAGTCCCTCCTTACACCAGGCATTCCCAGCGGAGTCCCCCTTACACCAGGCATTCCCAGTAAAGTTCCTCCTTATATCAGGCATTCCCAGTAGAGTCCCTCCTTACACCAGGCATTCCCAGTAGAGTCCCTCCTTACACCAGGCATTCCCAGTAGAGTCCCTCCTTACACCAGGCATTCCCAGTAGAGTCCCTCCTTACACCAGGCATTCCCAGCGGAGTCCCCCCTTACACCAGGCCTCCCCAGCGGAGGCCCCCCTTACACCAGGCCTCCGCAGCGGAGGCCCCCCTTACACCAGGCATTCCCAGCGAAGGCCCCCCTTACACCAGGCATTCTCAGCGGAGTCCCGCCTTACACCAGGCCTCCCCAGCGGAGGCCCCCCTTACACCAGGCATTCCCAGCGGAGGCCCCCCTTACACCAGGCATTCCCAGCGGAGTCCCCCCTTACACCAGGCCTCCCCAGCGGAGGCCCCCCTTACACCAGGCATTCCCAGCGGAGTCCCCCCTTACACCAGGCCTCCCCAGCGGAGGCCCCCTTACACCAGGCATTCCCAGCGGAGGCCCCCCTTACACCAGGCCTCCCCAGCGGAGGCCCCCCTTACACCAGGCATTCCCAGCGGAGGCCCCCCTTACACCAGGCATTCCCAGCGGAGGCCCCCCTTACACCAGGCATTCCCAGCGGAGGCCCCCCTTACACCAGGCCTTCCCAGCGGAGGCCCCCCTTACACCAGGCCTCCCAGGCAGAGGCCCCCCTTACACCAGGCATTACCAGCGGAGGCCCTCCTTACACCAGGCCTCCCCAGCGGAGGCCCCCCTTACACCAGGCATTCCCAGCGGAGGCCCCCCTTACACCAGGCCTCCCCAGCGGAGGCCCCCCTTACACCAGGCCTCCCCAGCGGAGGCCCCCCTTACACCAGGCATTCCCAGCGGAGGCCCCCCTTACACCAGGCCTCCCCAGCGGAGGCCCCCCTTACACCAGGCATTCCCAGCGGAGGCCCCCCTATACACCAGGCCTCCCCAGCGGAGGCCCCCTTACACCAGGCATTCCCAGCGGAGGCCCCCCTTACACCAGGCATTCCCAGCGGAGGCCCCCCTTACACCAGGCATTCCCAGCGGAGGCCCCCCTTACACCAGGCATTCCCAGCGGAGGCCCCCCTTACACCAAGCATTCCCAGCAGAGGCCCCCCTTACACCAGGCATTCCCAGCAGAGGCCCCCCTTACACCAGGCATTCCCAGCAGAGGCCCCCCTTACACCAGGCATTCCCAGCAGAGGCCCCCCTTATACCAGGCATTCCCAGCAGAGGCCCCCCTTACACCAGGCATTCCCAGCAGAGGCCCCCCTTACACCAGGTGTGATGCCCCAGCAGCAGAGACTTTCTCCGCCGCCATTACGCAGAGGGGACAGTGGAGGAGCCGGCCGGGTGGCTGGCAATAGGAATTAAGCTGCGGCGCCGCCGCTCACCCCCGCCCCTTCCCACATTTCACTCGCACACAGACAGACATTAGCGGGGCGGGAGGTGGGCGGTGCCGCAGCTCAATTCCTATTGGCAGCCACCTTGACCCTCCTCTTGGTCTACAAGAAAATGGCGGCCGGCGGGGACATTGTCTCCGCCCAGCCTGCGGACCTCTAGTGGCGGCGGTTGCGGCGAAGATTCGGGGGCCCCTAGTAATTACTCGGGGCCCTACGCAGCTTGCCTAGCAAGCCTATAGGGCGGATCGGCCCTGCATATAGACCCAATGCCAAAGCAGAGGTACAAACAATGCATATACCACTGTGCTAGTTTAGCAATCTACATAAAGTATGCAACTAATCACACAGTTTGATGCTGAGCAGGTGTCCCGGAGTGCCTGAATCCAACCACATAGAGAAGCTTATTGTACTGAAATTTGATTTGAAATGGAATGGATTGCATGCTATTTGTTTGAGTTTAAGCTATTCTGTAGTATACTAGTTGTAGTACTAGTAATAAGTAGTACTACTATATATTTATTTTTTTGCGTACTGTCATGTTTAAAAAATTCATGCGCTTGCTGTCATGTCAGTGCAGTATAACTTATAGTATAGTGGCAAATTCAATGACAACAAGCGCATGAATTTTTTAAACATGACAGTATGCAATAAATATATATAGTAGTACTACTACTTACTAAATACTACTAGTATACTACAGAATAGCTCAAACAAATAGCATGCAATCCATTTCCTTTCAAATCAAATTTAATCAGTTCAATTACCGTATATACTCGAGTATAAGCCGAGTTTTACAGCACATTTTTTGTGCTGAAAATGCCCCCCTCGGATTATACTCGAGTCACCTTTTTGCGCCTGATCTCCCGGAATTTGGGGACCCAGTACTGGCCGGCCGTAGGTTTCCTGGACCCCAAACTTGGCACACATGTAGCCCCGCTCTTCCTCTACAAGTGTGCAAAGTTTGTTGTCCGGAGGACCTTTGGCCGGGGAGCACCGATTTTTCAAACCGGGCACCCCTTCCATAGATTCCCATGTTAAACTGTAATTTCTCCGGTGAATTTGGGGACCCGGTACCAACTGGTCCTAGGTCTCCTGAACCCGAAACTTGGCACACATGTAGCGCCATGTCTCCTCTACAAGTGTGCAAAGTTTGTTGTCTGGAAGATGTACGGCCGGGGAGCTCAGATTTTTCAAAGCCGGGCACCCCTTCCATAGACTCCCATGTTAAACGTCAGTCTAGGCATGGGCACAGTGAGGCATGGACACAGTGAGGCATGGACACAGTGAGGCATGGACATGGACACAGTGAGGCATGCAAAGATGGACACCCTAGTCTTATACTCGAGTCAATACGTTTTCCCATTTTTTTGTGGTAAAATTAGGTGCCTCGGCTTATACTCGAGTATATAAAATATTTTTGGTACAAGTCAGATGTACTGCAGTGCAGATGTCACATAACTTGCACGGCAAGAGCGCGCTGCACCGTAAAAAAAAAGAAGATTGGTTAGTTTTTTTTTTTTTTTAAAGCTGCCTGGGGTTTAGCTTTTAAATTGATTTCGTCCTCCCCCCCCCCCCCACCAGATTTCACTCCCACTATAGATCATTCTATGCTATTATTCTGCGCTACCAGCAAAGGTGGACCATGTCTGCAGCGTGGAAATATTTTAAAGTTTCTGATAAAGACCCCAAATTTGCAGTCTTTGCTCAGCAGAAATTTCAAGAGGGTGTACAGTGCCAAGGCATTTTTCAACAACAGGTTTGATACACCACCTAAAAACACGTCATCCAGTTCAGCATTCAGAATACAAGAAAACAGTACCACTTCCAAAAAGTGCCTCAGTCTTAACACCATGTGTGGCCACAGTCTTTGAAAAGGTTAAAAAAATTTACAAGTGACAGTCCCAAAGCTTGTGCCATTACAGATAAAATTATGGAATTTCTTGCATTAGACGACCAGCCATTCTCTGTTGTGGAGGACGTTGGGTTCCGTAGGCTCATGCAACATATTGAGCCGCGTTACTCACTACCAAGCAGACGCTACTTTGTAGATACCGGTCTACCTGAATTGTTTTGCAGTGTTAGAAATCACATTCATGAGCTCATGACTACCGACATCATAGCAATCAGTTTTACTACTAACATTTGGAGTTCAGACGTCAGTCCAACGAGCATGCTTAGCCTGACAGCGCAGTGAATAGATGACAAATTTAAATCGCAAAACATCCTACTTAACGCACGTGAGTTTGTTGGATCACATACTGCAGCAGCAATATCTGACGCTTTAAAAAACATGCTTGACACTTGGCACATTGAGAAGTCTAAAGTGAATTTGGTTGATTGTCCGAGATAATGCGCGGAACATGGCAAAAGCAATGGAGGACAGTGAACTTAAAAGCATATCGTGTAAGGCACACATGCTGCAATTGGCTGTGAATGAAGGATTGCTGAGTCAGCGCATCATATCTGATATCGTATGAAAAGGAAGAAAAATTGTGGGTCACTTTAACCACTTAAGCCCCGGACCAATACGCAGCATAAAGACCAGGGGTGTTTTTACAATTTGGCACTGCGCTGCTTTAACTGGAAATTGTGCGGACATGCAATGTTGTACCCAAACAAAATTTGCGTCCCTTTCTTCCCACAAATAGAGCTTTCTTTTAATGGTATTTGATTGCCTCTGCGTTTTTTTTTTTTTTGCGATATAAATGGAAAAAGACTGAAAATTTTGAAAAAAAAATGATATTTTCTACTTTTTGTTATAAGAAAAATCGAATAAACTCAATTTTAGTCATACATTTAGGCCAAAATGTATTCAGCCACATGTCTTTAGTAAAAAAAGATGTCAATAAGCGCATATTTATTGGTTTGCGCAAAAGTTTTAGCGTCTACAAACTAGGGTACATTTTCTGGAATTTACACAGCTTTTAATTTATGACTGCCTATCTAATTTCTTGAGGTGCTAAAATGGCAGGGCAGTACAAAACCCCCCCAAATGACCCCATTTTGGAAAGCAGACACCCCAAGGAAATTGCTGAGAGGCATGTTGAGCCCATTGAATATTTTTTTTTTTGTCCCAAGTGATTGAATAATGATAATTTTTTACAAAAAGTTGTCACTAAATGATATATTGGGACTTTTTGGGAGCCTAGCTGCGTACGGGACACCGAAAACCAAGCACCGCCTTCAGGATTTCTAAGGGCGCAAATGTTTGATTTCACTCCTCATTACCTATCACAGTTTCGAAGGCCATAAAATGCCAAAATAGCACAAACCCCCCCCCCCCCCAAATGACCCCATTTTGGAAAGTAGACACCCCAAGCTATTTACTGAAAGGCATGGTGAGTATTTTACAGCTCTCATTTGTTTTTGAAAATGAAGAAAGAAAATATTTTTTTTTTTTCAAAACTTTGTGACAAAAAGCGAGATCTGCAAAATACTCACTATACCTCTCAGCAAATAGCTTGGGGTGTCTACTTTCCAAAATGGGGTCATTTGGGGGGGGGTTGCCATCTGGGCATTCCATGGCCTCCGAAACTGTGATAGGCAGTGAGGAGTGAAATCAAAAATTTACACCCTTAGAAAGCCTGAAGGTGGTGCTTGGTTTTTGGGGTCCTGTACGCGGCTAGGCTCCCAAAAAAGTCTCACACGTGGTATCCCCGTACTCAGGAGAAGCAACAGAATGTATTTTGGGGTGTAATTCCACATATGACCATGGCATGTTTGAGCAATATATCATTTAGTGACAACTTTGTGCAAAAAAAAAAAAAAAAAAGATTGTCTTTTATCCGCAACTTGTGTCAACATATAAAATATTTTATGGACTCGACATGCCTCTCAGCAAATAGCTTGTGGTGTCTACTTTCCAAAATGTTGTAATTTGGGGGGGTTTTGAACTGTCCTGGCATTTTATGCACAACATTAGGAATAGGGTTGTCCTGATACCACTTTTTTAAGACCGAGTACAAGTACCGATACTTTTTTTCAAGTACTCGCCGATACCGAATACCGATACTTTTTTTTAATCTCATGTGACAGTGGAACATGTGTCAGTAGTTTTTAGTTTTATTTTTTTTTATAATGCTTTATCTTTTTAAGGGGGGGGGGGGGGAGAGTGGACAGTGTCAGTATGTTTTTTCTTTTATTTTTTATTATTTTTACAATGAATTTTTATTTATTTTTTCTTCTTCTTTTTTTTTGGGGGGGGGGGGGCTTTGGTGAGATATCAGGGGTCTTAACATACCTCTGACATCTCCCCTTTGAGACAGAGAAAGGGACTAAGGACAGATTCCCCAGTCCCTTTCTCAGCTGCGCTGCGCTGAAAATGAATGGAGAGAAGACAGCGGCTTCTCTCTCCATTCATAAACTGAAACATTGTAAACAAAGTTTATGATGTTTCAGTTATGTGAATGTACAGAGTCAGTGATCACTGACTCTGTACATTGCGAACAGTAAGGAGCCAGATTTACCGGCTCCTAACTCCGTTCTCCATCCTCACAGATCGAGGGGGTGGAGGAGAGGAGCGGAGGGGGACAGCAGCATGAAGGGGGACACAGAGGGGGACAGCAGCATGGAGTGGGACATGGAGGGGGACACGAAGGGGAACGGCAGCATGAAGGGGGACACGGAGGGATACCGCAGCATGGAGGGAGAGAGCAGCATGGAGGGGGACACGGAGGGAGGGAGACAGCAGCAAAACTGAGGGGGGCTGGAGGAGGATACGGGACAATCAGCGGTGATCGTGTGTGGGGGAGTTACAAGCACTGATCACCGCTGATTTTAAAGCAGTTGAAAGCTGCACGGGGTGAGAGAGAAGCAGAGAAACGACTTTTACATCTATACAGTGGTGATCGGTGCTTGTAACTCCCCCCCACACGATCACCGCTGACTGTTCAAGTATCGGGTGAAGCATCGGGAGCATTTGCCCAAGTACTCAGGCAAATGCTTGGTATCGGTACCGATACTAGTATCGGTATCGGGACAACCCTAATTAGGAAGCTTATGTCACACATCATCCACTCTTCTAACCACTTGCCCTTTCTGACACTTTTTGTTTACATGAAAACATATTTTTTTTGTTTGCAAGAAAATTACGTTGAACCCCCAAACATTATATATATATATATATATATTTTTAAAGCAAACGCCCTACAGATTAAAATGGTGGGTGTTGCATTTTTTTTTCCACACAGTATTTGCGCAGCGATTTTTTAAACGCATTTTTGGGGGAAAAAATACACTTTTTTTATTTGAATGCACTAAAACACACTATATTGCCCAAATGTTTGATGAAATAAAAAAGATGATCTTAGGCCGAGTATATGGATACCGAACACGACATGCTTTAAAATTTTCGCACAAACGCGAAGTGGCGACAAACTACATACATTTTTTAAATCCTTTACAGGTTACCACATTAGATTTACAGAGGAGGTCTACTGCTAAAATTACTGCCCTCGATCTGACCTTCGCGGTGATACCTCACATGCATGGTGCAATTTACATATGACGCCAGACCGACGCTTGCGCCTTTGCGCAAGAGCAGGGCGGGACAGGGGTGCTTTTTTTTTTTTTTTTATTTATTTTGCTTTTTTTTTTTTTTTTTTAAACTGTTCCTTCCATTTTTATTTATAATTATTATCTCAGGGAATGTAAATAATAGGATTTTTATAACAGCTTACCTGTAAAATCCTTTTCTTGGAGTACATCACGGGACACAGAGCGACATAGTCATTACTATGTGGGTTATATAGATACCTTCAGGTGCTGGCACTGGCAACTTCCAAAACCGGAAGTACCCTCCCCTATATAAGCCCCTCCCATCCGGGAGTACCTCAGTTTTGTAGCAAAGCAATAAGTGTCCCCAAAAGAGGGGTGGGAGCTCTGTGTCCCGTGATGTACTCCAAGAAAAGGATTTTACAGGTAAGCTGTTATAAAAATCCTATTTTCTTTCTCGTGCATCACGGGACACAGAGCGACATAGTCATTACTATGTGGGATGTCCTAAAGCAATGCCCAATGAGGGGGGGGGGGATACACCATACATAAGCTGAGCGCTATCAGACATGAGGATCTTTTGCGGCCTGCAACACACTGCGCCCAAAGGCGACATCCTCCTGACTTCTAACGTCCACCTGGTAGAACCTAGTAAACGTGTGTACTGAAGACCATGTTGCGGCCTTACAGATTTGAGCCAGGGAGGCCTGGTGATGCACTGCCCATGAAGTTCCAACTGCTCTCGTGGAGTGCACCCTAACTTTGAACGGAGGCGGTCTCCTTCTCAAGCCATAGGCTTGCATTATGACCTGTCGAATCCACTTGGCTAAAGTAGATTTTGACGCTGCCTGACCCTTTCTGGGGCCTTCCGGCAGAATAAACAAAGTATCCGTTCTGCGAATCTGAGCAGTGGCTTTTAGATAAGCTTTAACTGCTCTTACTACATCCAAAGAATGTAATAACTTTTCCTCTACCGAACTAGGTTTGGGGAAAAAGGAAGGAAGAACCACATCTTGGTTCAAAAGATACCTCGATACCACCTTAGGAAGAAAGGCTGGATGAGGACGTAACACTACTCTGTCCTTATGGATAACCAGATATGGCTCTTTACAGGACATAGCGGCTAATTCCGACACTCTTTTAGCCGAACAAATGGCTACTAAAAAAATCAATTTCCTGGTGAGAAGAACCAAGGAAATATGCTGTAATGGTTCAAATGGTTGCTTCTGTAGAACCGACAGAACCAGGTTTAAGTCCCATGGACATATGGGAATATTATTTGGAGGGCTAATACGCATCACTCCTTGTATAAAGGCTTTGACTAGTGAATGCGAAGCCAAGGGCCTTTGAAAAAATATTGACAAGGCCGAAATCTGACCCTTGATAGTACTCAAGGCAAGCTTCCTATCTACAGCCCATTGTAGGAAGTCCAGAATCCTACCTATTACGTACTTACGTGGATGCCATTTCTTGGCCTCACACCACGCGATATACGCCTTCCAGATTCTATAGTAGATCTGCCTGGATACCGGCTTCCTGGCATTGATCATGGTAGATACCGCAGGATTAGAGAGCCCTCTCTTTTTTAGAATGTGGGCTTCAATAGCCAGGCCGTCAAACCTAGGGCTGGTAAGGAAGGGTGGTAGATCGGTTCTTGCGAAAGCAGGTCCGGACGATGTGGGAGAGTCCAAGGACTCCCCACAGACATTTTTACAATCTCCGCGTACCATGCTCTTCGGGGCCACCAGAATCACTGGTTTCTTTTCTACCCTGATTCTGCGGAGTAATCGAGGTAACAATTGTGGCGGTGGGAATGCATATATCAGCTTGAACTGATCCCAAGGGAACACTAGGGCATCCGAGCCGCAAGCTAGGGGATCCCTTGTCCAAGAGACAAACCTGTCCACCATTGCGTTGAATCTGGATGCTAGCAGATCTACATCCGGTGTTCCCCACCGCTGACATATTGTCCGAAAAACCTCGGGGTGAAGGGACCATTCCCCTGGGCATAATTGTTGGCGACTTAGAAAGTCCGCCTTCCAATTATCCACTCCTGGAATGAATACCGCGGATATGGCTGGGACATATCTTTCTGCCCATTTCAGGATGCAATTTACTTCCCTCTGGGCTGCACGACTCCTGGTGCCACCCTGATGATTGATATATGCCACTGCCGTGGCATTGTCCGATTGAATTCTGACAGGGGACCCTTGGAGTTTGGATGTCCATGCTACTAGGGCATACCGGGCAGCTCGTAGCTCTAAGAGATTGATGGGCAGGGCCTTTTCCGCATCCGACCATCTGCCCTGGAGAGACCATTGCTCCAGTACTGCTCCCCAGCCTATAAGGCTGGCATCTGTAGTGACCACCTTCCAAGAAATCGGACTGAAGGATTTCCCTTTTTCCAGATTCTGGGGAACCAACCACCAACGGAGGCTCTTGCGAATGGAAGGGGACAAGGACATTGGTAAGTCTAGGGCCTGAACTTTCTTGTTCCAGGCTGACAGTATGGCCCTTTGCAAATTCCTTGAATGGAATTGACCGTAGGGTACTGCTTCGAATGATGCCACCATTTTCCCCAGCAGCCTCATGCACAGGCGTATGGACGGCTGTCTTTTTGTACCCACTAAGTGGATCAAAT
The DNA here is from genome assembly GCA_029206835.1 of Rana muscosa. NCBI lineage: Eukaryota > Metazoa > Chordata > Amphibia > Anura > Ranidae > Rana > Rana muscosa. The sequence continues at coordinate 257,542,456 of CM055118.1, read as the reverse complement.
CTCTCAAAGACAACACCTTTTTTCGAGGCAAGAATATTTTCTTCTGGCCTGAATCTAGCCTTAGCCCCAAGTATTCCAGACTTTTGACTGGTTTTAGGGCCGACTTGTCTCGGTTGATAATCCAACCGTGAGATTCCAGATACTTGATTGTCTTGTGAACGACCACTTCTAGTTTTCTCACTGAGTGGTCTATCAGCAACAAGTCGTCTAGATATGCCCCTATCGTTACACCCTGCGTTCTTAGATTGGCCAATAATGGGGCCAGAATTTTTGTGAACACTCGTGGTGTTGTGGCCAGACCAAAGGGTAAGGCTCTGAACTGAAAATGGCGCCCTTCTACTGCAAAGCGTAGAAATTTTTGGTGGACTGGAAAGATGGGAATGTGTAAATAAGCATCTTTGATATCGATCGAGGCTAACCATTCCTCCCCTTGTAGGGCAGTGGCCACCGATCGGATCGACTCCATCCGGAAAGTCCTGATATGCAGGAATTTGTTTAGCCCTTTTAGATTTAATATGGGCCTCACGTCCCCGTTTGGCTTCGGGACTGTAAAGAGGTTTGAGTAAAACCCGAACCCCCATTCTTCCAGGGGAACCTCCATAATTACTCCTTGGAGCAATAGTTGTTCTAGTGCCAACAGGAGGGACTCTCTCTTCCGGGGATCCCTTGGCACGTTTGACCTCATAAAATGGGAAGGAGGAGAGTCTTTTAACTCCAATCTGTATCCCAGACTTACTGCGGAGAGCACCCATCTGTCTCTGATCGTGTCCCTCCAGGTCTCTGCGAACAACTGGAGTCTTCCCCCCCACCCGATTGAGTGGGGGCAACCCTTCATGCATTTGACTTTGGGGGAGGTTTTGTACCTCTCCTGACCCAGGGTTTTTTATTACCCTGCGATTGTCCCTGATTTTTACCCCCGGGATTTGACCGAGGAGGCCGTCGGAACTGTTTCACAGCCGATGCCCCAGGGACTGGAGAAGCAGGCCTCTTAAAAGAGGGACCTCTAACTCTGTTTTTAACCGGCAAGAGTGTACTTTTACCGTTGGAAATTTTCTGGATATATTTGTCCAGGTCGTCCCCAAATAAGCGTTCACCATGAAATGGGAAGCTAACCAGCAATTTTTTACAGGGAGCTTCAGCAGACCAGTTTTTGAGCCATAGAAGCCTGCGCATATGTACTAAACAGCGTAAGGCGGGAGGCCTGATGGATTGAATCCTTTATGGCGTCAACCGCAAAGCATAAGGCTCTAGGTAGATCAGCTAGGGCAAGGGCCTGCTGATCTGGCAAGTCCCTTAAGACTTGCTTCAACTGATCCTTCACTGCTTGGCAGACCCCAATAGCTGCCACTGCTGGTTGTGTCACCAAGCTTGCTGTAGAAAAAGCAGATTTTAATAAGGACTCCAATTTTTTATCTATTGGGTCCTTGAACATTTGGACATTATCCACTGGACATGTCAGTGATTTATTCACACAAGAGATGGCTGCGTCCAATGTAGGGACCCCCCATTTTTTGATGAACTTATCCTCCATGGGATAGACCACCGGAAATCTCTTGGGGGGAGTAAATATTTTATCAGGATGTTCCCAATCCTGGTACATGAGCCCTTCCAATAAAGGGTGAAGTGGCCAGATCGCCTCTATATAGAGAGGCGCGTGCACGCGCTCGCGTGCGGGCACGTGCGCCTTTTTTGAAAAAACCAAGGAGCTAGATGGGAGCCAGGGTCCGTGCCGCAGGGCCCGGGGATGGATGAGCGCAGCAACAGGGCAGAGGAGACAGCTTCCCAGCAGAGAACTTACCAACTGCCTGGATTTGACTTCGGAAGAAAAAAATCCACACTACAAGAAAAAAGAACCATAGCGGCCTCTAGTGTTTAACACAGGTACCGCGGTCTTACATTTTTTTTTTTTTTTTCCTTGCCTACTATTACAATTTTTACATTTTCTCAGTAGTAACAGGCATGCACAGAATATTTAGCGGGAATACCTTAGGTAACAGGCAGAAAGACAAAATAGGCTTGGGGGTCCCCCAATAGAACCAAGTTCCTGAGGGCCCCCACTTACCTTTTCCTCGCCGCAGGACTCTGTTTGGTCCACAGAAGCCCAAACTTCACCTATCACGGCAGGCATTGTAATTAAACCTTCAGGGACCGGGTTCCCAAGGATTCCACTCCCCTGGACCTGTATAGCACCCTGCACAGAAAACATCTTGGTCGTGGGTATGACCAGAGCTCTGGATCCCAGGGTCCAGCCCTCCTAAGAGAGGCATTACAGGCAAAACCTTGCTCTTCTCTTGCAAGGCCCGTGTACCGACCGTTTAGCTATGAAGCTTTTTTGGTCGGATCCGGAATAGCTTACTGAGGCCCAAAAGAACCTGTACGCAAGCTCAGTGAAAAACACATGTTACTTCTTGGCCAACACCTTAGACACTGGCAAAAAACTGAGGTACTCCCGGATGGGAGGGGCTTATATAGGGGAGGGTACTTCCGGTTTTGGAAGTTGCCAGTGCCAGCACTTGAAGGTATCTATATAACCCACATAGTAATGACTATGTCGCTCTGTGTCCCGTGATGTACGAGAAAGAAATCCCCTATGATAGCAATAGGCAGTGACAGGTACTCTTTTTTTGAAAAAACTGGGGTCTATTAGACCCTAGATCTTTCCTCTGCCCTCAAAGCATCTGACCACACCAAGATCGGTGTGATAAAATGCTTTCCCAATGGCACTTTTTATATCCGGGGGGAGGACATTCCCTCCCACTGCTTGTAAAAGCAGTCCAGAGGCTAATTAGCTGCTAGGATTGCTTTTACATGAAAGCCGACCGCTGGCTGAAAAGAATGATACCTAAACCCGCAGGCATTATTCTGGTACAACCTTTCAAAGTCCAGCAACATACCAGTACGTTGCTGGTCCTTGTTGGACATGTATTGTAATCTTTTTTTTTCATGCAGCCTGTTGGCTGAACGAAAAAGAGATTGATCGGTGGGTATGCCCACCATTAGAATACCTCCCTTCATTCACCCACTTCTAATGATGGGCATACATGCACCATTTATATATGCCGGAGCATGGGGGCATCCTCCCGCAAAAGTTATGCCGCGTACACACGGTCAGACTTTTCCATGGGCAAGCCTCCATCGGAATTTTGACCGTATGTACGTGGCATTAGGAGCAAAATCGCTCCTCTGCCCCTGCTGCCCCCACGCTTCGGCATATATGCTCTTTTTTTTAACTGTGGTGGTGAAATCACCTCCTACAGCACTGGAGTCGCAGGGATCAGGCCTGTCTCTGCGAACGCTGCAGTTATGTGTGTTGTGTTTTGTGACAGTGATCGATCGATACTGCACTTGGGTGGGCTGGGCTGGACGGAGGGGCAAAACGCAGGTGCTAGCAAGTATCTGGGCTGATCCCGCTAACACTGCGTTTTTGGGAACCCTAAACTGCTGGGGACGCTAGTATAGATCTGATCAGATCAGATATTGAACTGTTCAGATACTATACCACTAAGGGAGGTGTATGCTTTGCGCGTGGGTGTTAGCATTACTGGCACTAACCTGACGCTGCATCGAGCGACACAGACCCTCTCTGACGCCAAAACCTAATTGATTTCACCCGCCGGGCGATCAGGGTTGGTTTATTATTGGGTTATATACGGCGGGTGCCCTGACACTATAAAAAGCAAACTAACTAACCAGCGTCACCCGTAACACTTAAACGGTGATCACTGGTGAAAGGGTTAACTAGGGGCAATCGGGGGGTTAAAACCTTTATTAGGTAATATATGGGGGTACCTGACGCTATATAAAAACCTGACGAGGAACCTAAATAACTAACTGGCTAACCAGTGTCACCAGTGACACCTATACGGTGATCACTGGTGAAAGGGTTAACTCTAGGGGCAATCAGGGGGTTAAAACCTTTATTAGGTTGTATATGGGGGTACCTGATGCTATAAAAACCTGACGGCGAACCTAAAAAAAAAATAACTGGCTACCTAGGGGCACCAGCGACACTAATACAGCGATCAGAAAAACGATCGCTTAGTGACACTGGTGATAGGGGGTGAAAGGGTTACCTGGGGGCCGATCAAGGGGTTAAACCTTTATTAGGTAAAATATGGGGGTACCTGACTCAATAAAAACCTGGCGGTAAACCTAAAAAAATAACTGGCTACCTAGCGGCACCAGCTACACTAATACAGCGATCAGAAAAACGATCGCTTAGTGACACTGGTGATAGGGGGTGAAAGGGTTACCTGGGGGGCGATCAAGGGGTTAAACCTTTATTGGGGGGGGGGTTAGGGGGCTACCCTGGACCTAAACCTAACTGTCCTGACACTTTTTACAGTCACATATGACACTGATTGCAGTGATCAGTAAATAAATGATCACGGTAATCAGTGACACTGTGACTGGGAGTGCAGGGGATGACCTGGGGGTGAAAAGTGTGCCTATGTGTACCTGGTGTCAGTGTGGTGTTTGTGCACTAACCTGATGTCTTCTCCTCTCGAGCTCCGGTGAAAAACACTGCCTCGAGGAGAGATAACATCACTTCCTCCTGCCTGTGTATACATTACACAGGCAGGGGAAGCAGTTCATTTGCCGGGAGCGATCGCAAGGGGGTGGCTAGAAACCAATGGCCGCCCCCTCATCCCGGATCGTGCCTGAAGCGATACTGACCGCCTCATGTACGCGATTGTGCCTGTCCGTGCCATTCTGCCGACGTATATGTACATGGGGCGGTCGTTAAGCATTCTCTGCCTGCTTATTCCAGATTACAAGCTTTGCAGATACAGTTTGGAATGCCACCGAAACTGCAGCAAGATGTAGCCACTCGGAACAGCACCTACTATATGCTGCAAAGTTTTTTTGAACAAAAGCGTGTTTTAGCTGCATACATTGCAGATTATGAGCTGCCGGCAACACTGAGTGCACATCAGTGGATGTTAGTTGAAAATAGTTTGTCTCTTCTATCTTCATTTGAACAGTCAACAAAATAAATAAGCTCAACAAATGCTTCCATTGCTGAAGTTATTCCCTTGATTGCTTAACTGAAGCGCCTGCTAGGAAAAGAGGTAGAAACAGACCATGGCGTAAAAACGGCTAAAACCACTCTACTGGAGGCCGTTACCAACTGGTTTCAAGACACAGAGTCCAACCCTCTGTACTGCATTGCAACAGTTCTAGATCCTCGATTTAAAGAGCATTATTTTAATGTGGAGAAAAAGCAGCGTGCACGGGAAATGTTACAGGCACAAATGGAGGTGGTGGAAGAATCTGGTGAAAGAGTTTCGAGGTGTAGCACAGAGGAAAGTGAAGAAAAGGTTGCATACAAGTGAAGAAGAACACACTCCCTCGATATTTGATGTTTGAAGAAATTTTACATGAATGCACCCCAGTCCATAGCAGTGCCACAAGTGCAGCTACCCAACAAGCTGGACATTTATTTAGCTGAACAGCCTATAGCTAGAAGCGACAATCCCCTTGAGTACTGGTGCATCAACAAACAATGTTTTCCTTTGCTTGCACAGATTGCACGCAGATATTTATCTGCCCCAAGCACCAGTACAGAGAGTGAGAGACTATTCAGTCTAGCATCTCATATTCTTCTCTTTACAAATTTTTTTTATTGTCATTTAAATCAACAGTACAGGTTTGCAATAGAGTGTTACAGCATTCAGTATACAAAGTAGATCTGGACTCGAAAGCCCTCAACAACAGGAAGGAAGCATGGGCCGTGATCTGATGTTATATTCAAGATAAAAATAAAAAATAAATGAAAAAGTCCTCAGGACCCGATGGTCCAGAACCTGGGCCATGCCCAGATGGGTGTAAACCTGTAGAATGGGTGTATAATACACAACAATAAAACCTGAAAGTTGGCATCCACTAGAAAAGATGGAACAGTTAAACCTCAAGTAAGAGCCTAAGAAGAAAAAAAAAAAATTGGAGAAAGAGAGAGAAAGAGAAAAGAGAAAAAGAAAAAAGGAGGCAGGACAAGAAGAAGAGGAGAAGGAGAAGAGGGAGAAAGAGAAGAGGGAAGTAGGAGGTCCACGGGGTGCGCGCAAGAGGGGTCCTACAGTGACAGCAAAGCAGTGTCGAATCTAGAAGGGTGGTAGTATGTGATCCAAGGTTGCCAGACTCTGAGAAACTTGTCATGCGTATCAGAAAGAATAGCTGTTAGTTTCTCGTTGACCATGATATCGTTCAGGCGGTTCTTGACTGCCTCAAAGCTTAGTGTAGGGGTTTTCCATGCTCTCGCAATTGTCAATCTAGTTGCAGTAAAAAGATGTTGGGCTAGTTGCCCTTCTGGACGCAGAAGTTCCACGATGGGCTTACCAAGGAGAGCTACATAGGGGTCTCTTTTAATATTAATCTGAAAAAGATTGCGGAGGAGAGTATATACCCTAATCCACAGTCTGCACGCCCGCGGGCATGACCACCAAATATGTGCCATGGTGCCTTCCTGGGAACACCCCCTATAACAAAGTGGAGAATAATTTGGGATAAAGCGAGGCAATCTCGCCGGTGTGTAGTACCACCTATACAATACTTTATAGGCATTTTCCAAAATTGACACATTACGTGAGCATTTGGACAGAGTTAGTGTCATCGCCTGCCAGTCCTCAGGGTCTAACTGCCTCCCCAGCTCTTTCTCCCATTGAAGGTGATAAGGCCTCAATGGGGGTCTCTTTATTGATATCACCGCCGAGTATATCAGTGATATTAGACCCGGAGAATGGGGCCTGGCTCTGCAAAGGCTCTCAAAGGGGGTCAAGGTATAAGGGGTAGATTGAAACCTAATAAGGCTCTGAAGAAAGTGGCGAATTTGTAAATAGCGATAGTGCTCACGCAAGGGAATACCATGAGAAGAGCGCAAAGCGTCAAATGCCAAAATCCTGGTAGGCCGTAGCATTGAGTGAACATCTGTGAACCCGTTCATGGTCCACCATAGAAATTGGGAGGGATTATCACAACCTGGAGGGAACAGCGGGCAGTGTAAGAGTGGAAGATGTGGGGAGATCAGCCCTGCAGAGTACTTTACCGAGTCCCATAGTCGCAAGGAGTGGGCCAAGCAAGGCCCCATGACCGCCGGACGATGCACAGGTGGGAGCCAGGGTAATGAGGAGATAGGAATGGGGTCGATGTCAACCAGGTCAAGCATAGCCCAGAGCGGGAGCTGATAGGTTTCATGAAGGCACGAAAGTGGGGCTATGTTAGCAGCTATGTAATAGGCTTGTAAATTAGGAACCGAAAGGCCCCCATTGACTCGCTTAGCAAACAAGACCTGTTTGGCGATTCGAGGGCGGGACGAACCCCATATAAATTGCATAATTCTTCGCTGATGTATGCGGAGGATATGCGAAGAAACCTGAACCGGCAAGACACGGAAAAAATATGATAGTTTCGGGAGATAGGACATACGAACGGCCGTTATCCTGCCGAACCAAGACAAAGGCAAATGAGACCAAGACAACAGCATATCTGTTAGTCTCTTGAACAATGGTGGAAAGTTGGCCTGGTACAATCCGGAGTACGTGGGGGTAAGGTGGATTCCCAGATAGGGCAGCGAGGAAACCCACTGAAAGGAGAATGCCGACTGTAAATCCCTCATCAGGCCAGGAGAGAGGTTAACCGACAACGCTTTCGATTTTGAGGGATTAACCCGGAGCCCCGAAAGGGAAGCAAAGGTATCCAAAAGAGTTTGCAAGTTTGGTAAAGAGCTTCTGGGGGAGGTCAAAGTGAGAAGGACATCATCGGCGAATAGGGAAATTTTATGGGGACAACCCGCTAATTCGATGCCTCGTATATCCGGATGAGAGCGAATCGCCTCTGCCAGGGGTTCCAGAGCCAATACAAAAAGAAGAGGTGATAGGGGAGGGGAGACTCGAATCCATAATATTTTTGCCCGGGGGGAATCATATAAAACAGATATCCAGTGCATAAAAGAAGACCCGAAGCCATAATGTCGAAGAACAGACATGAGGTAAGGCCATGACAAAGTGTCAAAGGCCTTGTTTACGTCCAGAGACAAGAGCATAGATTCTAGCGAGCGAGTATGAGCTATGTGTTGGAGTTGCAATATACGCCGAATAGCGTCACCGGCCTGTCTCTGAGGTATAAAGCCGACCTGGTCCTTCCCAATTAATCGAGGAAGAAAAGAATTTAGGCGATTAGCCAGAATTTTGGTCAAAATTTTCATGTCAACGTTAATTAGGGAGATAGGCCTAAAATTAGCCCAGGAGGAATGATCGCGATCCGGTTTAGGGATCATCACTATGTTTGCCGTCAAAAGGTCCGGGGTAAAGGAGCATCCATTTTTAACAGAGTTATACATTGCCGTTAGATGCGGAGCTACCATAACTGCCAGTTTCCTATAGTAAAGTGCCGTAAAGCCATCCGGCCCCGGTCGCTTTCCCACCTTAAGATCTTTTATACCTTGGAGGACCTCTGAAATTTGTATATCCCGGTCCATAAGAGTAACATGTGCCTCCGTCAGGGTCGGGAGAGGGAGACGGCCGAGGAAATCAGCAGTGTCCTGGGCGTTAAACTGCTCTGGATCAGAGTACAATTTAGTAAGGCGGAATCGAAACTCCTCCAATATACGCAACGGATTACCCGTAAGTACATTGTGTCGGTTGCGCAGAGTGATGGGGGTGAATTTAGGAGCGAAAGTCCGGAGTCTGTTGGCTAACATTCGATTAGGTTTATTCGCCCTGGTATACCACCTCTGGCGGGACCAACGTAAGACGCGTTCAGCCCCCTCGGTGAGACAAAGATCCAACTCCGAACGAACCTGTTCCAAGAGTTTACGGTTGCCAGAGGTGGGGGATTGTTTAAAAACCGCAGATAGTGCCTCCAGACGGGTCTCCAGGGCTTTTTGTTTCAAACCCCTTCCCCGCTTACGGGCTGACGATACCCGAATAATGTGGCCACGGAGTACCGCCTTATAAGCCTCCCAAAGCGTTACCGGCGACGTAACCGACCCCTGATTTTCACGGAAGTAGTCCTCTGAGGCCTTAAAAATACCTTCCCGGACCTCTTTAAGCGATAAGAGCGAATCATTCATCGCCCAGGGTGAGAATTGGGGTCTGTCCAAAACGGAGTGGCAGACCACCAAAACAGGGTCATGATCAGACCATGGAACAGCCAGGATAGAGGCCCTGACCACCATGGGAAGGTGGCGTCGTAGCATGAACATATGATCAATTCTGGAGTGAGAGTGATGAGGGTGGGAATAATGTGTAAAGTCCTTACTCTGAGGATGGCATTCCCTCCAAAGATCGACGAAATCATGTAGTTGTAAAGAGCGAGCAAATTTTTTAGCGCCAGGCGAGGGAGCAACACGCTCCGAGGGGTATTTATCCAGTGAGGGATTCAAAACTAAATTCGAATCACCCGAAAGAAAGAGAGTACCCCTGTGATGGGATGCTAGCAGGGCGCAGACGTGAGTCAAGAAGGGTCCTGGGTTGGAGTTTGGCGCATAATAAGTCATGATGGTAACCTCCTTTCCTTGGATAGTGCCTTGTAGCAATAGATATCTGCCATCTGGATCTGCGATCTGTCTAGTGCAACTAAATGAAACCGACTTGCGGAAAGCTATGAGCACCCCCTTTTGCTTGGTTGGAGCCGTGGCCAAAAATACCTGGGGAAACTGAGCATCAAAGTATTTAGGGCAGGAAGACGCCGAAAAATGGGTTTCCTGTAAGCAGGCGATGTCAATCCGCTGCTTCCTAAGATACTTAAAAATCTTCACCCTTTTCTGAGGAGAATTCATACCCTGAACATTCAGGGACAGCCAATTAAGCGTCATAGTAAGACTAGCAATCGGCAGAAGATCATGTCCCCAAGCACACACCCCGCGGACCTCGTAGAGGGAAGAAAAAGGTGAAAGACCAGAGAGTCAGGTAGGGAGACAGTGAAAGAAAACAGATAAAGGAAAACAAACAGACCGAGTAAAACTCTGAGTAAAAACATTCCAGTCATCTAGGTTGCAATTGGTAGTGGGGCTGGAATCCCACTGAAAGGTCGGAAGTTGGCCAAAACTTTTGTTAGGGCCAAGTTCCAAGCCAAGGGGGAGCAATGGTCCGTCGGACACCGCTCGGCATATTTTTAAAGTAGTCTGAACAATGAGATCAGATCGACATCAGCATAAGGTAAACAGAAAAAACATGCTCAATAGACACCACCTAAATAAGGATTGAAGCAGTCTCAATCAAAATTGTGTAACATATCAACTTAAAATTGTGAACGAAATTATTGTGGGCCGTGGTCATCCTCGCGTCCCGGAGCCCCCAACCAAAGTACGGGGAGTCCAGGACACGAAGCCGACCCACCGCAAACACAAGGACAATAACATACACATACTACGGCAAAAACTGCGAAGGCCACAAACCGTGGACCGTGATGGGCAGGGCACACCCACAACTGTAATGGGGGTGTGCAGCAGAGTACAAGGACATTCCTCTCAAGCGACAGATCAAAAGCCTTCGCCTGAGGGAAAGGGGAAAAAAAAAAAAGGGGGGGGACAGGGGACAAGAATCCAGGTGGGCCAAATGACCATGCGAACGTAGCCACAGCACAGAGGCCCAATGTCGCTGCCCCTCAATTGGGGCAACATCGAACAAGGGGTTAGCCACATGACAAGGCCTCCAGGAGCAGGGAAGGAGGGAACACAATGGGGCCACCGGGCCCAGGGAAAAAAAAAAAAAAAACAGTCCAGATATCATTTTGGTTGAAAGGCAGAAATGTTCATGTACTGCAATTGGGTCCACAGAATGGGAAGTCTAAAGGCGAAATTTAGATTTAAAGTTATAGTTCAAGGTGAGATACTGCTGACAGTTCAGAATAACAGGGTGCTGGCAGGTTAGCTCCTCAGAGTGACAAATGTGAATCGGTGCTATCATCCTTTAGGGACATCCTGGAATCGCTGTGCTTGCAGTGATCGAAGCGCCTGGGACCCCTGCTGAGACATTTGTGAGGAACCGTGGGGTGGCCTGGATGATCGTGGCTGGGCCGAAGAAGACTCCGGTTGGGAGGGAGGGAGATCAAACTGCAGATCCTGAAAATGTCGCCGTAAGTCAGGCAGGGAGGAGGCATGAAACTGGCGGCCTAGGTGATAGAAGGAGAGCTTGAAGGGGAACCCCCATCTATAACGAATGCCCCGAGCTTGTAGAATCTGCAAATAAGGCTTCAGACTCCGCCGTTTGGCTATGGTGACCGGAGAGAGGTCCGCAAATAGCTGGAGGGGACTACCCCGGTAAGAGAGGTCCGGGATATCCCGTGCAGCCTGCAGGAGCCGCTCCTTGGTCTTATAAAAGTGAAATTTAATTATAACGTCCCTAGGGGGACCCTCGGTGGGCCTGAGAGCGAGGGACCTGTGTATGCGATTGAATTCCAAGCGCTCCAAAGGGACGTCAGGCGCCAGCTCCTGAAAGAAAGCCGTGGCCGTCCCCTGCAGGTCGGTTATGGCCTCTGGGAGCCCACGGATGCGGAGGTTATCCCTGCGAGCCCTATTCTCAGAGTCCTCTAATTTATCCTGTAGGCTCAACAGTTCAGCATTCAGCCTTTCAACTTCGTCCTCATGACCCTCTAGGACCGTTGTTGTTAAATCCATCCGCTGTTCCAGTTGGTTGGTGCAGTGGCCTATCTCCTTGAGACCCCTCACCAGTTCTGCTGAGAGCTTACGGGAGGCAACGTTTATTTCATCCCCCACTATACTGCGGAACTTCTGGAGCATGGCATCTGAGCCAGCGTCAGCGGGGCCTTCCAGGTTGGAGGGGAACTGAAGCAAGCTGTCCTCAGAATGCTGAGTGGTGTCATCCGGTTCCGGAGGCTCGGGTGCCATTTTGCTCTTTCCCTTCCCTTTCCCCACTGTGGGAGAGGCCTTCTGCTGGGAGCGGTAGCGCTGTCGGTTTCTGGAAGTATTGTGCATAGGTAATGTTAGGCGATATCCGTCACTCAGGGAGCATGCGCGGTGGCGTCAGGGATTCAGGATGTGTCTTATTCGCCGAGACTGAGCGGTCCGACGGCGCAGAGCAGGGAGATCAAGCTGTCATCATCCCCGACTCTGTGTAGTTGCCCCCCAGGGCTGTAAGTTCAGTACATAGCAAAAGTTAGTATATATAGCTATCTGGTTTAGGGGCCATAGCCTGGCCGGCCAAAGCACTTAGGCTTCCAGGGGTAACTTGTTAAATGAGAAAAGGCCTATCACTGTACCTGATAGGATGCAGCCGGGAGCATATGAGCAGAGCGGTCCACTATATCAGTCTCAAAGGAGGCCGCTCAAATCCCCGATATGTATGATGTCTTTAGGGTGAGGTGCACCAAGATGTCCACCGTATCACTGAACAGGCCTGGAAGGAAAAACCTGGCAAATGTCTGAGAATGGCCACAAAGGGTTCTCCAGGCAGCGGGCGAGAAGCTTGGGCACTATGCTCACCCTGTGAGGAGGAAACCGAGCGGTGAGGAGCCAGAGGAGCCGTGGGAGGGAGAAGGCACAATCTGCGGGTGTAGCAAGATGGCCACCACACCTCCGGGTGTAGGCCGAAGCCGCGGACCTCGAGTGTGGAGCGAGGAGGGATTCAAGACTGGCGGCTTCGGGTGGTGAGGCAGGCACCCAGCGGCTGAGCTGGCGGTGGGCAAAACTGGGGGAGGGGGGCCTGGAGAGGTAGCCAAGAGCGGGCGGTGCGATACTCACTGCGCTCCGGGTAGAAGGCCGCAACCGAGACCGCAGGACGCCGGATCACACCGTCACGGATCCCCAAACGGCTCTCCCCGGCTAAAGATCCGCTCTGAGGCCTCCGAAGATGGGGCGGCTGCTAGGCGAGGCCGGGTGGCTTGTGTGTTTCACGATCGCCAGATGTAGGGAATGGCAGGGGATCCGCAGGCCCCAAGATGGTGGAGGGCCTCGGGAGCGTGGAGTCAGCCACAGGCCAGGAGCGGACCCGGCTGCACAAAGTTCATAAAGTCCTCCGGGGCAGCAGCAGTGTCCGGACGTGAAGCAGGGAAGACGTGTTTCTACAGAGCTCCATGTACCCTGCGATAATCAACTAATCCTCTACCTTCCTTGCTATCTCGGGGCCCCGGACCATCTATATTAGTCTCTGGACATTCTCTGCTGCTGCCCCGGAGGACTTTATGAACTTTGTGCAGCATCTCATATTCTTGATGAGAAGAGAAACCGTCTCTCCTGTGAGAAAGCTGAACAACATTTGTTCAAAATCTGCCACTTTTACTGAAATAGATTTAAAAATCTGTAACATAGACCAATTTAGGGCTGCAACTAACGATTACTTTCATGATAGATTAGTTGGCCGATTATTGTTTAGATTAATCGATTAATAACCTTATAGAAATAAAAAAAAGGTAATTTCGCTGCGATTTGCATTTTTCTATTTTTTTTTGGCCAATTTGTTGTTGGGCAGATTAAAAAACACAAATTGCCACAAAAACACATTACATGCTTCTCTGTAGCTTCTCCATTGAAGTACCGTATTTATCGGCGTATAACACGCGTCCCAAGTTTAGGAGGGAATTTTAAGGGAAAAAACTTTTAGGAGGGAAGTTTAAGGAAAAAAACATACATTTAAATGCAGCCGTGTTGTCCATCATTGCAGCCTTGCCCAGTGTCCATCTGCAGCCTTGCCCAATGCCTTTGCAGCCTTGCCAGTCTCTTTGCATTACCGGTATTTAAAATTGGCGTCTGCTTCAATCACTCCAAGCAGCATTAGTTCCAGACAGAAGCCTTTGTGCTGTAAATCCACCTGTCCTCAATAGAGACTCTGGTACCCTTACACTGCCAAAATAATTTCTCAACCTCTCACTTACTGCACTTTAAAATTGGCGCCGATTTCCGCTGTGGAGAGGAGCGAGCGGAGCCGAGTGTACTTCGGCTAGACTTGGCTCCTCTCACAGTCCCGCCCATCTCCACTGATTGCGCCGCTGACATACAAAAAGCCGAGTGTACTTTGGCTAGGGACGGCTCTGCTCACAGTCAGGGGCGGGACTGTGAGAGGAGCAGAGACTAGCCGAAGTACACTCGGCTTTCTGTATGTCAACGGCGCAATCAGTGGAGATGGGCGGGACTGCGAGAGGAGCCGAATAAAGCCGAGTGTACCTCGGCTTTGTGTATCTCAGCTCCGCTCGCTCGTTTCAGTGGGGGATCGGCTTATAACACGCACCCACGATTTTCCCCTGATAAATACGGTATATTAAAAGAAGAAAACAAAATAGCACCGCTTTGCGTTAAAAAATAGTCCTTGCCCTTTCCAAATACGCAGCAGCTGAAAAAATCAGGGATGTGAACGTGTCCCATAGGAAACCATGTAGTGTGTTTCTGCAAAAAGCACAAAAAAACAGAGGTGTAACCCAAACCTGAGATGTTTAGTAACATAATGGGGTTAAAAAAACTAAAATTAGTACAAAAAGAGCAAATAATCGCTACTGTAAGGGGTTAATTTTTTACTGTGGGACAGTGAAAGTAATATTTACAGTAGCGATTTGCTCTTTTGTACTATAAAGGGCTAATTTTAGTTTTTTTTAAACCCCATTATGTTACTGGCTGATTAATAGATTATGAAAATGGTAATCGATTAATTTCATAATCGATTAGTTGTCGATTAATCAATTCCTTGTTTCGGCCCTAGACCAATTCATTTACGATGTTGAACATAGTAAAGGAATTAGTATTGAACTGTGCTATTGGACAATTGGAACATACAACATAGTATGACTACCTAGTATGTTCCAATTGTCTAGTTGTGCCATTGGTTGTTCATTGTAGTTCTACAGTTTTTTGCACTTCTTCAATTTAAGAGAACTCCAGCTTTTGAACTACTGTACATACATCGTTTGTTGCTGTGTTGGGCCAAACTATGTCTCTCCCTAAGCTGTCAGCCCGCTGCATGTGCAAAACTGTATGGTCTGTGGCTTGCTACATACTACAGTACTATATGGAATATGCAGTTCAGTTTTGGGCACCAGTTCTCAAAAAGGATATCGGGGAACTGGAGAAAGTGCAGAGAAGGGCAACCAAACTGATAAGAGGCATGGAGGAGCTCAGCTATGAGGAAAGACTAGAGGAACTGAATTTATTCACTCTTGAGAAGAGGAGAATAAGGGGGGATATGATAAACATGTACAAATATATAAGGGGTCCATATAGTGAACTTGGTGTTGAGTTATTCACTTTACGGTCAACACAAAAGACAAGGGGGCACTCTTTACGTCTTGAGGAAAAGAGATTTCATCTCCAAATACGGAAAGGTTTCTTCACAGTAAGAGCTGTGAAAATGTGGAATAGACTCCCTCCAGAGGTGGTTCTGGCCAGCTCAGTAGATTGCTTTAAGAAAGGCCTGGATACTTTCCTAAATGTACATAATATAACTGAGTACTAACATTTATAGGTAAAGTTGATCCAGGGTAAATCCGATTGCCTCTCGGGGGAATCAGGAATCAGGAAGGAATTTTTTCCCCTGCTGTAGCAAATTGGATCATGCTCTGCTGGGGTTTTTTGCCTTCCTCTGGATCAACTGTGGGTATAGAATTGGGTATATGGGATTGTACGATATTTTTTATTTTATTAATTTTTTTATGGTTGAACTGGATGGACTTTGTCTTTTTTCAACCTGACTAACTATGTAACTATACCGCACTGTGTTTTGGGTATGGGTGGAGACTTCCAGAAACACAGACTAGTCTACATTGCTTGCTGTAATTGGCTGAGCGCCGCTGCTGTAGACCAGACTGTAGACTAGTCTGTGTTCCAGGAAGTCTACGCCTATACCCGGGGGCCGGAACACAGTGCAGTCTACAGTATGACTATGTATGTAACCCGCAGCTACATACATACACTTTTATCACACATGTAGCCGCTGACACCTTAGGGAGAGGGAACTGAATTACTAGTTCAGATTTAAGTTAAAAAAAAAAATAGGATTTTTTACATCAAGCGTCTGTTTCACCAGGTGTGTAAGGCGGCGACCTGCTCGTCCGTTCACACTTTCACTAAACTTTACAAGTTGATGTGTGTGCATCTTCGGATGCTTCTTTTGGCCCCAAGGTATTGCGGCTGTTTAGAGTTGAAACTCTTCTGTTGAGGAGCTCTGTTTTGTTTGGGGTGAAGTTGTTTTAAAGCTGTTCCCACCCCTCGTTTTTTAAACTGCTTTGGGACGTCCCACTTGTCAATAGGCAGCTGTGTCCGTCCATAAACGAAAGAGTAAATAGGATTTTTTTACTCACCGTAAAATCCTTTTCTCTGAGTTCATGGACGGACACAGCACCCACCCCTCTTTTTAAGTTTGTACTGCTTTTTGATGAACTGATCTGCGAGGTGCAGAGAGAGGGATTATACCCAGAGGGTCCGCCCCCTGGGCGGTGCTGTAGAAGGTGTGATGTAACACTTTTTACAAGTTTTTCTGCCTAGTCACTCCTAAATGAAGGATAATACCCACTTGTCAATAAGAAGCTGTGTCCGTCCATGAACGAAAGAGTAATACAATATATATATATATATATATATATATATATATATATATATATATATATATATATCATATTTTATCTATGTTGTTATATTTACAGAAAAACTGTGAGACAGAATAGCGGCCTTTTGCCATATTTCTGTTATGGTTAGTTGTTCTTTAATTCTATAACTTTGCCATTATAAAGGGATATGAAACGGAATAGGAAAAGTAACACACAGAGGTTGATTGATTTACTAAAACAACTGGTGCAGCTCTACATAGAAGGTTAGGTTAACCAATCGGCTTCCATTTTTTTTTTGTCACAGCGTTGAACAAGCCGAAGAACTTTGAAGCTCATTGGCTAGCCTAATATACTCAGCTGCGCTAAATTTTTTCACTCTCTCCAATTATAGTATAGCAACTCCACAATCTCTGGTGCTTGGAAGTGGACCCAAGACTGTTGCCTACATTTTTCCCTGCTGGCTCAACTGGACATGCCTCGCCTTGATGCCCTTTTATGACTAGGGAAGTCAGTGGATAATAGTTACACTGTCTGAAAAATAAAGCAAGACAGAGGGTGCACCGTCCTAGTGCATTATCTTAAGGAATACCTCTCTTGTCTACACACAATAAATTGGTGATTATGTTATTTATATACTTTTAAATTTTGTATAACTCAGGTGAAAACCTTTGAAACTTACCTTGTATACCTCTTTATAGCAACACCGAAACCTCTGAAGAAGACCCATGAAAAGGGTCGAAACGCGTTAGGATTTGCTACATGCTTCCATACACAGTGTGTCAAGCTGTATGACAATTTTTAGTGTTTGCAATTGTGTTTAATTACATGTTACCAGAGCTCTTATCTTAACTTGTACCACCATCCCATTTCCTTGAATTTTAATAAACCAACCTTTTATACATACATTGTTATCAATTTTTGAATTCAGCTGCCCATAAACCCCACTGGGGGAACATCCCATTCTTCTTATTAGTACTTAAGGCAAGCCTTTGGTCCACCCCATGCTGTAAAAACAGCAGGATTCTGGAAACCAAATAAGGAAGTGGATGCCACTTAATTTCCTCACACATGAAAATGTAGGCCTCCCAAGTGCGATGATAAACCTTTCTAGAGGATGGCTTCCGAGCACTTCTCATAGTAGAGATTACTGAATCTGACAGGCCCCTGTCTCTCAGTACCTGGTTCTCAATAGCTCTGCCATTAAAGCCAGAGACTGTAAAGCAGGACGGAGTATGGGACCTTGCGATAGCAGGTCCTTCCGTAGAGGTAGACGCCAGGGGACGTCTGCTACCAGACGTACTAGGTCGGCGTACCAAGGACGCTGAGGCCAATCTGGGGCGATCAGAATCCTTGGAATTCTCGCTGCCTCTGTTCTGCGAAGCAGAAATACCTCCCGATTGAGTCGGGACGCCAAAAGATTTATGTGTGGCGTGTCCCTTCTTTAGCAGAGGAGCTGGAACCCATCCGGGTGTAAGGACCCTCCTCCCTGGTCCAGCATTTGGCGACTTGGGTAGTTCGCCTGCCAATACTTCACACCCGGAATGTACACGGCCGACAGTGCCGGTACGCTCCTTTCAGTTCACCTCAGGCTGCGAGCGACCTCCGATGCTGCAGCTGAGCTTCATTGTTCTTCCCTGCTGATGGAGATCTGCCACCGCTGTGGCGTTGTCTGACTGGATCCTGACTGGACGTCCTTGCAGCCTCTGAAACCATCTGAAGAGGCGCCGCCTGATCATCCTGAGTTCCAGGACCTTGACCGGCAGGCAGGCTCCTGTAAGGCTGGCGTCCGTCGTGATCACAATCCAATGAACAGGAAGGAATGACCTCCCGGCCAAGAGAGCCGGTGAGGTCAGCCACCCTATCAGGGATCTCCTGACTAGGTGGCTTACCCAGATTAGATAATCCAGAGATGATGGGCATCTGTTCCATCTGGACAGAACCTGATTCTGTAACACTCAAGTGTGATCTTGAGCATATGGGACCTTCTCGAATGAGGCTACATCTGAGGAATCCAGAATCAACCCCAGCTACACTAGGCGTTGAGTCGGCACCAATACTGACCTTTGCATGTTTTATACCCAACCACAGTCTCGCTTACCTCTAATTCTGAGCTTGAAGGGGCCTTCAGAAGAAGGTCATCCTAGTAGCCCATGATAGCGATGCCCCTCTGTCTTAGAAGGGGCAGACACGGGTCGAGCTCTGGAACTGGCTTGTAGCCTGAGATCACTTCGCAAACCCACTGGTCGGAAATCAGAGATGTCCACTGAGTCGCAATTTTGAGAAGACGTCCCCCCACCCGAGAACTAGGTGGGGGCGGACCTTCATGCAGACGCAGATTTGTCCGCAGGCTTGTTGGACTTGCAGGACCAAGAACGTCTGTGTCCTTGCGCAGACGCTTTGTCGGCCTGGGGTCTTTTTTCTGTCGCCCTAGGCGGACAAAAAAAACGCTTGCGTGCAGTAAAGGAGGGCCCTTGCCCTGGTCCCTTACCCTTTATGGTTTGAGGAAGCAACGTGCTTTTACCTCCTGTGGCATCCTTGATGATGTCATCAAGAGAGGCTCCAAAAAGTCTGTCGCCCTTAAAGGGCAGATCCAACAGGGCCTTCTTGGAAGCCTGGTCTGCAGACCAGCCCTTTAGCCAGATCAGGCGGCGAATAGCTACAGCATAAACCAAAGCTTTGGACAGCAAGGGGATAGTGTCCATGTCTGACTCGCAGACAAACTTAAGGCCTTGTACCAACTGGTCGGCCAAAGTTGTATCATTAGGAGAAGCATCTCGCTCTTTTAACCCCTGGAGCAGCAATTTTGCCCACTCAGTAAGTGTCTGAGACACTATGGCCCCAGCCAATGCCGGGCGCACCGCTGAGCCTACCACTGTGTATAGGTAGCGAGTGAGTGCTTCAGCTTTCTTATCCACAGGGTCTTTGAAAACAGGAGCACCTTCCACTATAATTGTGGTAGCTTTATTAAGTCTGGACACCTAAGGGTCCACTATCGGGGGAGAGGTCCATTTCTTCAGAAAACTCTCCTCAAAGGGGTACCGTACCGCAAGATTCCTTGGGGGCATAAAAACCCTTGATGGATTCTCCCACTCCTTGTATAAGAGCTTATTAAAATAAGACACACAAGGAAACACCTTAGTAGTGCGGGTAGGTTTACGGAACCCAAAGGCGATCGGAGTCTCTGCTGCTTCTGCAGTAGTCTCCAACTTTAGCATATCCCGCACTGCAGTAATAAGGTCAGATACCAAAGCCTTTTTGCGTACTGACCTGGACTTGGAGTCATTATCACTGTCCGCTTGGTCACGGTCTGCAGTGTCTGATGCATCAGAATCCGGGACACGAGCCATAGCTGGGCCTGGTTCTGCATCAGAATTATCCCCGGAAGATTGCAGGGGACGGGAGCATTTACTATCCCCCATGTTCCCGTGTGCTGCTTCCACCCTGGCAGCAAAAGCCTCTAGGATTGCCGACATAGCGTCCATAGGAACATCAGGGGCCACCAAATCAGGTGTTTTAGGGGAAGAAACGTCTGCTTCAGACGCCATGCGGACCCACCAGCTGACACCCACAGGGCTCCAGGAAAGGTATCAATAGGCCACCCTCCTAGCTGATACAGAGATGCAGGGTCTCCCGGAGGACTCACCACCCTTGGAACGATACTGCTATGCTGCCATGTGCTGCGCCTGTGATGCTATCCCACCGCTGTCTGTCTGTGTCAGTCTGATTCTTATCAGCGTCCTCTGTGAAAATTTGCGCCAGAGAAATGCACCCTAGAGGCCGGAGACTACTGCAAAATTTGCTGACAAGTGGCTGTATATAACCATGTGGGCTCTAAGAAAATGGCCGCCGAGCCTGAATATAGAGGTAAAAAGCGGCCGCAGACTACAAGAAAATGGCCGCTGGGCGGCGATTTTAAAGCTATTGGCGCAAAACTACAAGAAAATGGCCGCCGGACATTCACTAGAGGACGAAACAGGCATGGACCATCGCAAAATGGCCGCCAACAGCACGGAGGGAGAAGCACACACACACAGGTAAGCAAAATGACATTTTTAAATGACAAACACAGCGCAGCCCCGCTCCAGATGGAGCCCCCCCCCATGGTGACCAGCACCCAGCAACCTTAGCTCAGAGGCCAAGGAGGAGGGAAGGCAGGGAGAGAGGAAAGAAAGGAGTCATAACCACTTACTTGATCTCTACGGGAATGTCCAGCCAATGTCACCCTACTTACCCTTCCTGCGTGTCTCACACGGGAAGACATTTCAGACAGATCATCATCCGCGCACGGAGGTGACTGTCGGCCAGGCATGTTGTGATTGAACCCTGGGGAACGATCCTATGCATGCCCTGGAGCGTTAGCTCACCGGACAGGCTGCTGCGACTCGGCCTTAAGGTCAGCCGAAGCTGA
Organism: Rana muscosa; assembly: GCA_029206835.1. Lineage (NCBI taxonomy): Eukaryota > Metazoa > Chordata > Amphibia > Anura > Ranidae > Rana > Rana muscosa. The sequence continues at coordinate 257,521,563 of CM055118.1, read as the reverse complement.
GCGGTCCGATGCAAGCCTAGGAGCGTAAGCTCACCGGACAGGCTACTGCGATTCGGCTGTAAGGTCAGCCCAAGCTGAGCGGTCCGATGCAGGCCCTGGAGCGTAGGCTCACCGGCCACCCGTAGAGCGATGGGTATGTCATGGAAAACCCAGCGCGTAGCTAGGGTCAGCACACGCTCGATGGCCGAAACTGGGGGGACTACAAGGATCGAGGACCCAGCCTGTCACCCAGTCGGCAGTTGATCGAAGATCGCAGGAACCAAAAAAGAAAAAAAAATTTAATACATTTTTTTCCCTGGACCAATGGGCCCGAAGGGAGCCATGTCCTACTCCTTGCTAGACAGAAAAAAATCTGATCTGCGAGATGCAGAGTGAGGGGATATACCCGGGGGGTCCGCCCCCCTGGGCGGTACTGCAGAAGGTGTGATGCAACACTTTTTACAATTTTTTTCTGCCTAGTCACTCCTAAATAAAGGATAATACCCACTTTGTCAATAGAGAAGACGTGTCGGTCCATGAACGAAAGAGTAAGTAAGCTTCCAGTCCACAATACATCATATCAAATCACCTATAGCCTAGGACAACTGGAAAACCCAACGGGCTAACGTGTTTTGAGAACTTGCCTCTCCTCTGAGCTCTGGCTCTAAGGAAGAGGCAAATCCTTGAAACACCTTAGCCTGTTGGGTTTTCCAGTTGTCCCACTCCCATTTTGTGATGTGAATGAAGATGTATGGTGGGCTGGAAGCTTATGTTTTACTTTGACAACAAGCTTTGATACAACTGACCTGACGGCTTAGTAGTAAGATGTGTATAATAGCCTGTGCGCCCTCTGCCTTGTTTTATGGTTCTTCTATTTTTTTTAACAATTTAAACAACAGTGCAAATACCGTACATCTACTGAAACAGAGGCTCTTAGTTTTTGGCATTTCTATATTGTACCTGTTTTTTGTATTTATTTTATTTTTTTTATTATGGTGCAATGTGCACTGACTGCAGGATATGTACAGTACGGTTACTTTAATTTATTTTGTGTCCACTGTCCAATTTATGTAGGTTATTTACTTTTTATTAAAGTACTTATTTACATTACTGGATTGTACAATTTTTTCATTCATAAAATTATTAAGTCGAATATATGAATAATAATAAATAACACAATTTTATATATCAAATAATTTTTTTGTTTATTTATAAAAAAAAATAATTTTTGGTATAGTTTCGGCCTAGTGTATTTTTCATTTTCGGTATCGGTTTCAGCATCAAAAAACCCATGCGGTTGGTTTCATAATGCTAAAACTAAACAATGGGTGAAACTATAAGAAGATGGTACCGAAATAAAACTTAAATCAATACCATGGATAATTCGTAATGTACGACCTGCCATGAGAGAAATGCCGCTGTTGGTATCCTCCACGTTAAAGGCATGGGAGGTGATGTTAAAAGATGAGAAGTGGTCCACACGGATTGGGCCAATGACACCACTGTTTCGAAACCATAATTTTCGCCAGCACTTAATGCCCAAACCTTTTTAAAATGGCAGAGAAATTAAGATACTAGAATGGTCCAGACCTTGATTGAAGGCAAAATCCCTCCGATAGACTCCCTTGGTATAGAGTGCAGAAATATGTGGATACAATATCAACAATTTCGCACATATACTCAATCATTAATAAAAAAAAAGGGAAACTAGACAGACCAGGTACCGATTTCGAGCAGTTATTAACCACTTCAGAACTGGACCATTTTGGCTGGTTAAAGACCAGGCCCCTTTTTGCGATTCGGCACTGCGTCGCTTTAATTGACAATTGCGCGGTCGTGCAACGTGACAACCAAAAAAAATTGACGTCCTTTTTTTCCCACAAATAGATCTTTCTTTTGGTGGTATTTGATCACCTCTGCGGTTTTTATTTTTTGCGCTATAAACAAAAATAGAGTGACAATTTTGAAAAAAAAAAATAATATTTTACACTTTTTGCTATAATAATTATCCCCAAAAAATATCTATAAAAAAATAGGATTTTTGTACTTACCGTGAAATCCATTTCTCTGACATCCATGGACTGACACAGCGTGTCTTTACACTTTACACGTGGGTTATGTCCCTGCTTGCAGGAGAAGACCTAGGCAGAATGTGAGATGTTATACATACATTCTAAAAAGCCAGAGCTGAACAGCCCCGCCCAGGGGGGCGGTCCTTCCGGACATAACCCTCCCACTGCAGTCAGCAGACCTCAGTTCGTAACAAAGCAGTACAAACTTAAAAGGAAGGGTGGGTGCTGTGTCAGTCCATGGATGTCAGAGAAATGGATTTTACGGTAAGTACAAAAATCCTCTTTTCTCTTATCATCCATGGACTGACACAGCGTGTCTTTACACTTTACACGTGGGATGTCCCAAAGCAGTGTCAAGAGGGATGGGAGCAGTATAAATGGAAAACCCAAAATACTTCACTCCAATACAAGGCAGAGCTCCTCAACAGAGGAGTTGCAACTTTAAACAGCAGCCTGCAACACCTTGCGGCCGAAGGAAGCATCCGAAGATGCAGCCACATCAACCTTATAAAACGTAAAAAGGCATGAACAGGCGACCAGGTCGCCGCCTTGCACCCTTGTGCAACCGACGCTTGATGTCGGAAAGCCCAGGAAGCACCAATTGCCCTGGTGGAATGCGCCGTAACCGGAAAGGGAGGCGCCCGCCCTTAGAGAGCATAGGCTTGAATGACGGTTTGTCTGATTCCCCTAGAAATGATGGCAGACGAAAACCGCTTGGCCCTGTTTTAGACCAGAGGCAGTTACAAACCGTGAGTCAGACTTCCGAATAGAAGTAGTAGCAGACAGGTACACCCGCAAGGCTCGTACCACATCCAATATGTGCAGCGCAAACTCTCAGGGATGCGATGGGTGAGGACACAAGGACGGGAGGACAATGGCCTCATGTAGGAGAAAGGTCGACACCACCTTCGGCAAAAAGGAAGGTCGCGGATGCAACACCGCCTTATCCTTATGGATGACTAAATATGGCGACTTGCAGGACAAGGCCGCCAACTCAGACACTCGTCAAACAGAAGTGATTGCCACTAAAAGGCCACCTTCTGAGACAAGACAAGAGGGGAATATCCCGGATATTCACAAAAGGAGGTTCCTGGAGGACCGAGAGCACCAAATTCAGATCCCACGGTGGGAGAGGAGGCTTGACAGGAGGGAGCACATGGCGAACCCCCAACACAAGGTGCTAACCAAGAAATGACCCGCTAGAGGTCGCTGAAAGAAGACGGCCAAGGCCGAAATCTGATCCTTAATGGTACTCAAAGCAAGCTTTTGGGTCACTCCACAATGCAGAGGACGCAGGATTCTGGGAACGGAATACGTCCGAGGACGCCAGTCCAGCGATTCGCACATGGCAATATAAGCTTTCCAGGCACGGTGATAGATCTGCCTGGAGGAAGACTTCCGTGCCCTTAACATGTTCAAAATGACCGAGTCCGAGAGACCTCTGTCCCTCAACACCTGGCTTTCAACAGCCATGCCGTTAAAGCCAGAGACTGTAAAGCCGGATGAAACATAGGACCTTGAGACTGAAGGTCCTCCCTCATCGGCAACCGCCAGGGAACTTACGCGTCGAGACGTACCAGATCAGCGTACCAGTGACGCTGAGGCCAATCCGGAGCAATTAGGATCACCGGAGTTTATATCAGGTGATAAGGACCCTATGGGGCCACCAACGCATTGCCCAAGGATCCCTGGATCTGGCCACAACCTCGACACCTTGCGATTGAGTCGAGAGGCCATTAGGTCCACATCCGGCGTGCCCCATCGTCGGTAAACTAGTTAAAATATGCAAGGACCACTCTCCTTGGTTCAGCGTCTGGCGACTCAGATAGTCCGCCTGCCCATTGTCTATGCCCGGAATGTAAACGGCCTACAGAGCCGGCACGTTTCTTTCGGCCCATTTCAGGATACGGGCTACCTCGGAAGCCGCAGCTGAGCTCCGAGTCCCCCCTTGATGGTTTACATATGCCACCGTCGTGGCGTTGTGTGACTGGATCCTGATGGAGCGACCCTGTAATCTCTCCGACCCGAGGAGAGGCACAGCCTGATTGCCCGTAAATTCCAGAACAGTGATTGGTAAACGGGCTTCATCCGGAGTCCAAATCCCTTGGGCCGACAGGACTCCCCAGACTCCACCCCAGCCCGTCAGACTGGCATCTGTCCATTGGATGGGGAGGAACGACTTTTCGGACCGAAGAGCCGAGGATCTCAACCACCATGTCAGGGACGCCCTGACCAGGTGACTCACCTGGATCTGAAGATCCAAGGACAACGGAGATTTGTCCCAGGTGGACAGGATCTCCTTCTGCAATGCCCTGGTGTGTGACTGGGCATATGGAACGGCCGCGAAGGAGGCCACCACAAGTCCCGGGACTCTCATGCAAAAACGGATTGACGACCATGTTCAGGACGTCAGCACCCGCACCGCAGGCTGAAGTGCCAGCAACTTCTCCAGAGGTAGGATACCTTTTGCCTCCAAGGAGTTCAGAATCAGACCTAGATACTCCAGACGCTGAGTCGGTACCAGGACTTACTCATGAATGTTCAGGAACCACCCGAAGTCCCTGAGGGTCTGATTGACGATAGTCACGCATTCTTCTAAGTCTGAGCCACTTTTTGCTCTTAGCAGAAGATCGTCCAGATAGCCCATGACAGCAATGCCTCGCTGTATCAGAAAGGCTAGAACTGGAGCAAGCACGTTGGTGAACACCCTCGGTGCCGAGGCTAGGCCGAAAGGAAGAGCCACAATCGATAGTGGACTTCGCTGATCGCAAAGCGCAGAAACTTCTGGCGACTTGCGCAGATCGGAACATGCAAGTAGGCGTCCTTGAAGTCCAAGGACGCCAGAAGAAAATCCCCTTGGTGGAGTGTAGCGATCACCGTGCGAATGGATTCCATGCGGAATTTTTGCACCTTCTCAAAGGCATTCAGGGCTTTGAGGTCCAGGATAGGTCGAACCATGTCCTTTTTTGGGACGACAGATTCGAGTAGAATCCCTGAAAAACTCTCCTGTGACGGAACCGGCACAATCACTCCGGACCTGATCAAATCCTGTACAGCCCCCAAGAGGGCTGCCCGACGGGTAGGAAGGAGAGGAAGATTCGAGGGAAAGAATCTGTCTGGGGGCCAGGATCGGAATACTACCCTGTATCCCGAGGTGACCACCTCGCACACCCACCAGTCGGAGATTTGGGAGGTCCACCGATTCGTGACCTGCAAAGTCGTCCCCCCACCCCAGAGTCGGGCGGGGCAAGACTTCGCGCGGAGGCGGGCTCGGGAGCCGCTTGTTTGGCTTACGCACCCAGGGGCGCTTGTGCCCACCAGCCGCACTCCGTCAGTCTGGGAGGGCCTACCCGTGGACTCGACTGACGAAAAAAAACCTTTTTTGCTGGAAAGGAAAGACCCCGTTTGCGGCGGGCCTCCTCACCCTTGCTAGTCTAAGGAAGAAGAGTGCTTTTACCTCCCATGACATCCATGACGATGTCATCCAGAGCAGCACCGAAAGGTCTACCACCTTTAAATGGTATATCCGTCAGGAGCTTCCTAAGGCTAGGTCAGCAGACCAGCACTTCAACCAGATAAGATGACGCAATACCACCGCCGAGACAGAGGCCCTGGATATTAAAGGGGCCGCGTCCAACGTGGCGTCGCACACATAAACCAGGCCCTGAACCAGATGGTGGGCCAGAGCAACTGTGTCTGGAGGAAGATTATGCTCCTGTACAGCTAGGTGCAACATTTTCGCCCAACCTGTAAGTGTTTAAGACACAAGGGTCGCCGCTACCGCAGGCCGTAGGGTGGATCCCAACAAGGCAAACATGGCTCTGCTCACCACTTCTGACCTCCTGTCAGTGGGGTCCTCAAATGCAGGAGTCCCCTCCATCGGGAGAGTGATGGCCTTGTTCAACCGGGCGACTGGAGGGTCGACCCTGGGGGAGAAGCCCACTTTTTAAGTAGGGCATCTTCAAGGGGTATCTGATAGACAAACGCTGCGGGACCATAAAAAAATTCTTCTGCGGCTTTTCCCAGACCTTATCAATGAGCTGGTCAAAGAAAGTACATATGGAAAAACCTCTTTAGAAGGCCTGGCCTTAAAAGAACCAAAGGAGACTGTATCCGCCTGAGGTTCTGCATCCGCAGCATTTTAGCTTGAGAGTGCCCCTCACCGCAGTCATGAGTACACTAACAAGCGCCCTGTCATTTACTGACTCAGAACTGGAGTTTTCCTCATAAGGAATGTCCTGTTCAAAACCATCTAATACATTCAGAACTAGGGTCCTGAGCAGTAGTGGCTAGGCCCATATCTGAATCAGCGCACTGCCCTCATGAAGTAAAGTGGAGAGAGGGCGCTTTTTTTTTTTTTTTGCTCCCTTGCGCTTGCACACAGCTCCCATCCTGGTCAGAAATGATTCCAGGACTGCCCACAACTGGTCCCTAGGGACCGCAGGTGCTGAAGCACTGCCTGTTGTCCACTGACATTTAGGGGAAGCTGGTGACAGAGACTCCTTTTTGCCACCCTCTGAGACTCCTCAGATAAAAAGTCCACCCACAGGCTGTGCTGACTGAGGAGGGGGCACCCAGGGGACTCACCAAACCGGACCAGGGACCGCTCAGTTCTGCTGTCTGTACGGGGCTGTGTCAGTGCTGGTGAGCTGTGAGGAGATTGTGAGGAGATTCGCGCTGTTACAGCAGCGCTAGAGGCCAAAACTAGTGCTGAAGAGCGCGCGGGCTACAAGAAAATGGCCTCCGCACTTCAGAGGTGATCCGCGGCAAGATGACCGCCATGACTCAGCAAAAGTGAAAAAAAAAAAAAAAAACACAGCACACACACAGCGCCACTCGGCGCTCAGGCCCCAAAACACACAAAAAAAGGCCCCAAGCATATCTGCAGACCAGCATTAGCCCCTCCAAGAACAGTGTGACCCCCAGGCACCCCACACAGCACAGCGCCAGCAATGGTGACAGAGAGTGACAATGAAACACAGGGGGAGACAGGGAAAATCCCCCACAGAGAAACACACAGCCTTTTGTACTCACCTGCAGGCAGGAGAGACTACTTACCCGTCCCCTGAGGGACCCACTGGTGTGTTTCTGACAGGACTATCACAGTGCAGTACTGAGTAGCTGTCGGCCCGGTCCACCGCGAAAGATACAGTCAGTCAGGAACGGTTCAGTCTTGAGAGGACCGTGGGAGCATGAAAGCAAACCCGGCCACCCCTGGAGTCATGGGGCCTGTCGTGAACTGAGTCTCACGCACACAAGGCGAGGATCAGCACGCTCGATGGTCAGACAGGGAAGACTACGAGGATATCTTGTACCCAACCTGTTGCCCAGCCGACAGTTGATAGAAAATTCTCAAAAATAAAATAAAAAAGAATTCCAGAAAAGGAATAAAAATAAGTCAGGAGACTGGCTCCTGAGAGAGCCACGTCTTCTCCTTCTGCTAGGCAGAAAAAAACTGAAGTCTGCTGACTGTAGTGGGAGGGTTATGTCTGGAGGGACCGCCTCCTGGGTGGGGCTGTTCAGCTCTGGCTTTTAGAATGTATGTATAACATCTCACATTCTGCCTAGGTCTTCTCCTGCAAGCAGGGACATAACCCACGTGTAAAGTGTAAAGAGACACCGTGTCAGTCCATGGATGATAAGAGAAAAATGTTTTTAACCACTTTAATACAGGGCATTTTCACCCCCTTCCTGCCCAGGCCAATTTTTAGCTTTCAGTGCTGTCACACTTTGAATGACAATTGCGTGGTCATGCAGCACTGTACCCAAATGACATTTTCCCCACAAATAGAGCTTTCTTTTGGTGGTATTTGATCACTTCTGCGGTTCTTATTTTTTGCGCTATAAACAAAAGAAGAGTGATAAGTTTAAAAAAAAAATATATTTTTTACCTTTTACCTTTTGCTATAATAAATATCATTTTTTTTTTTTTAAACAAATTCTTTACTCAGTTTAGCTCCATATGTAATCTACATATTTTAGGTAAAAAATAAAATAAAAATCGCAATAAGTGTATATTGACTGGTTTGCGCAAAAGTTAAAGCGTCTACAAAATAGGGCATAGATTTATGGCATTTTTTTTTAATAGTAATGGCGGCGATCTGCGATATTGATCAGGACTGCAACATTATGTCAGACACATCGGACACTTTTGAAACATTTTTGGGACCATTGCCATTTATACAGCGATCAGTGCTATAAAAATGAACTGATTACTGTATAAATGTCACTGGCAGGGAAAGGGTTAACACTAAGGGGCGATCAAGGGGTTAAATGTGTTATCTAGGGAGTGATTCTAACTTTAGAGGGAGGGGACACACAAGGGGAGGAGACCGATCGGTGCTCCTCTGTACAACACCATCAGTCTCCTCTCACCTGACAGGACGTGGATCTGTGTGTTTGTGATGTTATTTTGCCCCATCCATTTACTCTAGGAATGGTGTTATTTGGTTGGTGGCTGATGAGCTGTATTGGATTTCCATGTGGTGTTCTACAGGCCCCCTGCTGGTACCATGTGATCGCTGTAACCAATCACAGCAGGTCACATGACAGTTCTAAACAATGAATGGCTTCCTTTCAAGCCATCCATTGTGTACAATTGTGTTGCTAGTGATTGGTCACAGTGATCACATGGTACAGACTTGGCCAATCACAGCCCCTCTGTGCCAAGTGATCAGCTGTGGTCACAACAAAACAAACTGAATGAATCTATTTTATTACGTAAAATGTTAGCTTATAGCAATGAAATAAATTTCTATATGTAAAAAAAAATACTGATCGCTTCCCCAGAGTAGAACGATGCTACTATGGCAACATTATATTGCTCTGGTCAAAGTGTGTTAAAAAAAATTGTAAAGAAAAAAGAAAACATAATTAATTAATAAAAAATATATATATTTTTTCGTACTGTCAGTTATTATCCCTGTTCACCGCCACAACAGTTATAGTTACATACAGTCAGGTGCATAAATATTGGGACATCGACACAATTCTAATCTTTTTGGCTTTATACACCACCACAATAGATTTGAAATGAAACAAACAAGATGTCCTTTAACTGCAGACTTTCAGCTTTAATATGAGGGTATTTACATCCAAATCAGGTGAACGGTGTAGGAATTACAACAGTTTGTATATGTGCCTCCCACTTTTTAAGGGACCAAAAGTAATGGGGCAATTGGCTGCTCAGCTGTTCCATGGCCAAGTGTGTGTTATTCCCTCATTATCCCATTTGCAAGGAGCAGATAAAAGGATTGAGAGTTTATTTCAAGTGTGCTATTTGCATTTGGAGTCTGTTGCTGTCAACTTTCAATATGAGATCCAAAGAGCTGTCACTATCAGTGAAGTAAGCCATCATTAGGCTGAAAAAACAAAACAAACCCACCAGAGAGATGGCAAAAACATTAGGTGTGCCCAAATCCACTGTTTGGAACATCCTTAAAAAGAAAGAACGCACCAGTGAGCTCAGCAACACCAAAAGACCTGGAAGACCACGGAAAACAACTGTGGTGGATGACCGAAGAATTCTTTCCCTGGTGAAGAAAACACCCTTCACAACAGTTGGCCAGATCAAGAACACTCTCCAGGAGGTAGGTGTATGTGTGTCAAAGGCAATAATCAAGAGAAGGCTTCACCAGAGTGAATACAGAGGGTTCACCACAAGATGTAAACCATTGGTGAGCCTCAAAAACAGGAAGGCCAGATTAGAGTTTGCCAAACATCTAAAAAAGCCTTCACAGTTCTGGAACAACATCCTATGGACAGATGAGACCAAGATCAACTTGTACCAGAGTGATGGGAAGAGAAGAGTATGGAGAAGGGAAGGAACTGCTCATGATCCAAAGCATACCACCTCATAAGTGAAGCATGGTGGTGGTAGTGTCATGGCTGGGGCATGTATGGCTGCCAATGGAACTGGTTCTCTTGTATTTATTGATGATGTGACTGCTGACAAAAGCAGCAGGATGAATTCTGAAGTGTTTCGGGCAATATTATCTGCTCATATTCAGCCAAATGCTTCAGAACTCATTGGACGGCGCTTCACAGTGCAGATGGACAATGACCCGAAGCATACTGCGAAAGCAACCAAAGAGTTTTTTTAAGGGAAAGAAGTGGAATGTTATGCAATGGCCAAGCCAATCACCGAACACCAATCCGATTGAGCATGCATTTCACTTGCTGAAGACAAAACCAAAGGGAAATTGCCCCAAGAACAAGCAGGAACTGAAGACTGTTGCAGTAGAGGCCTGACAGAGCATCACCAGGGATGAAACCCAGCGTCTGGTGATGTCTATGCGTTCCAGACTTCAGGCTGTAATTGACTGCAAAGGATTTGCAACCAAGTATTAAAAAGTGAAAGTTTGATTGATGATTGTTAATCTGTCCCATTACTTTTGGTCCCTTAAAAAGTGGGAGGCACATATACAAACTGTTGTAATTCCTACACCGTTCACCTGATTTGGATGTAAATACCCTCAAATTAAAGCTGAAAGTCTGCAGTTAAAGCACAGCTTGATTGTTTCATTTCAAATCCATTGTGGTTGTGTATAGAGGCCAAAAGATTAGAATTGTGTCAATGTCCCAATATTTATGGTCCTGACTGTAGTTAGGTTGAAAAAAGACAAGTCCATCTAGTTCAACCATAAAAAAATAAATGAAATAAAATAAAAAATAGCGTACAATCCCATATATGCAATTCTATACCCACAGTTGATCAAGAGGAAGGTGAAAAACCCCAGCAGAGCATGCTCCAAAAACAAAAGGGAATACGAGCGCACAGGCTCATGGTGCAATAACGTCTTTTATTGAATAGAAAATAATAAAATTAATACATTCACAAGTGAAGGTGAATAAACAGCGTCCAACAGTTCCTTCAATAGAGAGCCTTAGCGAGGGACACATTCGTTCTTCAGAGTGAATGAGAAGACCGCTGGATGGCTGGATGGGCTGGCTCCACAGACACAGGTTAATCAATCAGCTGCCGACAGGCTGCAAGTGAGCCACTCACTGACTTTAGAAATAGCCAGTCAGGAGAGGGCTGTGGGATGCCTACAACACTTGTACCAGGGAAATCTCTGGTGAAGGATAGAGGACTCTGTAGTTGTCAGGATAACATGTTTCGGAGGGCGTGGCCTCCTTCCTCAGATCCCAGGGTGTTTGTAGGCGTCCCACAGCCCTCTCCTGACCGGCTGTTTCTTTAGTCAGTGAGTGGCTCACTTGCGGCCTGTCGGCAGCTGCTTGATGAGCCTGTGTCTGTGGAGCCAGCCCATCAAGCGGTCTTCTCATTCATTCTGAAGCACGGATGTGTCCCTTGCTAAGGCTCTCTATTGGAGGAACTGTTGGACGCTGTTAATTCACTTTCTCTTGTGAGTGTATTGATTTTATTTCCAATAAAATACATTATTGCACCATGAGTCTGTGCCCTCGTATTCCCTTTTGTTTTCGCAGCTCTCAATCCCGTTGATCACTGAGCTGCAAGGAGTATGGTGCTGGCCAGATTGTTTCACATTAAGCATTCCCATTAAGGGATTCCTTGGTCAGTGTGTTATCACTTTGGATTGAACATTTCTAGCGCAAAGACTAATTTTTGTTTTATTTTTTGTTCCAATTTGCTACAGCAAGGGAAAAAATCAATTTCCTCTAGCACGTAAAGCATGCCCCCTTGTCCTCTGTGTTGACCATAAAGTGAAAAACTCAACACCAAGTTCACTATATGGACCCCTTATATATTTGTTATATGATAATGCTGTACTGCACTGGTGACTGTATGCAAGAAAAAAATAAAAATGTTTAAATTTATTTTTTCTTCCTAAAAAATTACAACTTTAAAAAATTTGCCATGCCTCTTACTAAATATGTTGGACTGTCTACATTCCAGAAAAGGATAATTTTTGGGGATATCTGTAAAGTTCTGACTTTTTTGGGTCTCAAGAAATGATAGGCCATCAGTACATCAGGATTGATCAATTTTCAGATATATCCCATAGATTGTGGACTATATAACTTTCCTACAGACTAAATAATATACACTAATTTGGGATATTTTCACCAAAGAAATGAAGCAGAATGCATTTTGGCCAAAATTTATGAAGAAAAATTACTTATTTGCAAAATTTTACAACAAAGAAAAGTGTGTATTTTTTTCAAATTTTTCTGTATTTTTTTCATTTATTTAGCAAAAGATTACCGTATTTATCGGCTTATAACACGCACCTTTTTCCCCTGAAAATCAGGGAAAAATCGTGGGTGCGTGTTATACGCCAATACCCACATCCCTGAGCTGTCTCCGCTGACTGTGAGCGGAGCGGAGCGAGATACACATAGCCGAATGTACTCGGCTATACTCGGCTTTTCTCGGCTCCGCTCACAGTCACGCCCAGTCCCGCCATTGGACCTGTGTTATGTCCATCATAGGGTGGGACTCGGCGTGACTGTGAGCGGAGCCGAGAAAAGCCGAGTACACTCGGCTATGTGTATCTCGGCGGCGGCTCCGCCCAGTCCCTGCGTCCCCGGCGGCGTCCGCACAGTCTCGGCGCCAATTTTAAAATGATGCACGGCGACACTGGGGCAAGGCTGCACGGCGACACTGGGGCAAGGCTGAAATGGACTCTGGGGCAAGGCTGCAATGGACACTGACAAGGCTGCACTGTGACAAGGCTGCAATGGACACTGACAAGGCTGCATTTAAATGTAAGTTATTTTTCCTTAAACTTCCCTCCTAAAAGTTTTTTTTCCTAAAATTTCCTCCTAAACTTGGGGTGCGTGTTATACGCCGGCGCGTGTTATACGCGGATAAATACGGTAAATACCCAGTATTGATTAAATACCACCAAAAGAAAGTTCTAGTTGTGTGAACAAAATGATAAAAATGTAATTTGGGCACAGTGTTGCATGGCCAGGCAATTGTCAAAGTGTGACAGCGTTGAAAGCTGAAAATTGGCCTGGGCAGGAAGGAAGGGGGGGGGGGGGGGTAAAAGTGCCCGGCGTTGAAGCAGTTAAACTGAAAAATCTCTGATAGGCTCAAAGGGTGGCTTAAGAAGAGGAAGGATGGAATGGAATATCTCCCATGCAGTACCTTTTAGAGACTAAAATTCCTCTTTTCGGATGTCAGCAAATAGCAGGCTTTATCTTTTATAAATTCAAGCAGTTTCATTCTCGTGACTTGCAATCCTCATTTGTATCCTGTGTTTTGCTTTATTTTAATCTTTATTTACATTCAAGTTGTATTTATTCACTTAAAGCGGAGCTCCACCCAAAAGGGGGAGCTCCACTTGGTAGCACCCTCCCCCCATCCACTACCATATTTCGGGGGGTTTGACAGGTACCCGCTCCCACTTTCGGGCAATATCTACGAGTATGTTTGGCCCCTCCTCAAACCCCCGCTGTCCTCTGGGACACACACAGATCCCATTAGAACGGGGGATCACTCTAAAACCGCAGGGCAACTCACGCATGTGCAATAGGAAATCGGCTGAAGATAGTGAAGATGCCGGCTCCCTTAGTGAAGATGCCGGCGCCTGCACCCGAAGCAGATTCAAGAATCTGCCTGGGTGCCGATATCGCCGGATCCCTGGACAGGTAAGTGTCCTTATATTAAAAGTCAGAAGCTACAGTATTTGTAGCTGCTGACTTAATTTTTTGGGGGGAAGACTGGAGCTCCTCTTTAAAATCCCAATAAAACTCTTGTGAAAGATTCACACCATGCAAAGTATGGTGCAATGGTAAATTTTACAAGTTGTCGACTTCCTAGCCTGCAAGAGGGAAGACTGAATATGAAAGGCCCCTGTCCCTCCGGACAGTGATTTCAACAGTCATGCAATTAAAGCCAGAGACCGAGAAGCAGGATGGAACACTAGACCATAGGTTAGCAGATCCATGATCGTAGCATTGTCCGATTGTGTTCTCGTTGGGTGCCCAGGCAATAGAGGAGTCTAGCTTTGAAGGGACGGTGAATTCCAGAATGTTGATTGAAAGGCGAGCCTTCTCCGAAGGTCAACTCCACTGTACAGAGGTGGTATTCAGGACTGTTCTCCAGCCTGACATCGATCATGAGAATGGTCCATGACTGTGGTTTCCCTGAACTTAAGCGAAAGATTGGAAACCCACCATGTCAGGGAGAGTCTGACACTGGGGTTCAGACACATGGGGCAGTCCAAGGACTGAGTAAGGCTGACCATACACTATACAATTTTCTTGTTCAAATTTCCTTTAGATTTACCTTAAACTATGTAGTGCAAAGGCCTGCCAGACTGCATACAAATTGAAAGGGTTTAGGTTTGACCTCATATTATATGGTTTTGGTAAATCTAAGGGAAAGTTGAACAAGAAAATTGTATAGTGTAAGGCCAGCTTTAGTTTGTCCCTCGCAGCCAAAATGCGGAATTGCAATGGTCTGGAGTGAAACTGAGCATATGGCAGCACCTCAAAGGAAGCCAACATGAGACCTAAGACACTCGTTCATTCACAAGTCGATGGCATGGGAACAAAAGAACAGTTAGTTTGTCTTCAGAAAAAAAGTTCTGGACAAGGTTGTTTCAAAGGTCTGACATAGGTATGTCAATCTAGGAGACGGATCCAACAATAATGTCTGGAGGTTGAGGAGCCAACTCTGCAGAGCCTGTACCAACGGTTGACCAAGATGGACAGGGAGAACTGGTCTTTCAAAAAGAGGTTGCCCAGGGTCCCGACAACATGATTCCTCTAGAAAAAAAAGGAGAAAAATGTCAGAAAATTCCTGAGTCATCTAGCACACAGGAATGCGCAAGCGCATGGCAATTCCGGTAGAAAGGTTTTCAGGCGCATGTGTGCAGGAAAAAATGCTCACATATACAAGCGCATCCACAGTGCCTGTTTCTACCAGGCGGCCTATTCAAGGATGCTACCAAATTTGTCCAGGTGCCAACTGGTCTTTCAGCGGTTCCCAGTGTCCTTCTCGCATCCTTTGTTTTCCCTTGTTGCTGACTTGGCCCGCTCCTGACCTGACCTTGGATCCTGCTTCTGAATTGATACCAGTTCCTGATCCCGGTTCTTCTTCTGACTACGTCCTTGCCTATGATTCCGCACCTCCAAATTCATCCGCTGCTGATCTCAGCTATTCTTATGACGCCTACGCTTCTGTCTCTGAGTTCACAGCTTGTACGAGACCCTGCCTGGCTATCATCAATACCAGCTCTGCTCACCACAATGTTACCGTATCAAATCTGCTGGTAGCTCTGAGAGGCCACATGTTCAGGACCTGTAGCGCATGTGGAGTGCCCCTTTAACCTCGGCTGGACCACTGTGCACAGCTACATTTCCTGACCTGATACCCTGCCAGCCCGAATGGGATTGCATCTACTGCTGCAAGTTCTCCCATCAACACTCGTGTTCCTCCTGTCCCACATTACCCTCTATTCAACCTTCAGTGGGTCCTGGGCTGGAGATAAAAGAAAGGCCAACCTTGTCATGCCAGGCTCCTATCGGGTACATGACACCAAAACATACCTTGTTGAGAACCCAGGGGGCTGTAACCAGGCCAAAGCAAGGGGGACAAAGTGTTCAAATGCCCTTAATGTATTCCTCTATGCATATGTACCTTTTGTCATCCCTTTTCCTTTTGTATTTTGACAAAATTTTCAATAAAAATATGAGAGAAAAAAAGCAAGGGTAACAAATTGGTAATGCTGATCACGCACTGCAAAATGCAGATAGTGTTGATAAAAGCAGAAATATGCAGAGAGGATGAGGAGTCTAACGAAGCCCAAAAATACCCCAGGAGAGAGACATTGATCAATCTGGCATTTTCCATGCAAAACTTCTGAACTCATTCGAATAAGTTGAAAGTTTTCAGATCCAAAATGGGCCAAGCTCCCCCATTCAGTTTGGGAACCGTAAAAAGGTTCAAGTAGGAACCTTGGAAGCATTCCTCTGCCGGTAAATGAGTAATGGACCCCCTGAAGAACATTTGGACAGCAGCAAGTGGATTTACCAACCTGGAAGGAGCCGAGTTGGAGAGCATGAAGCAGGGAGAAGGCAAAGTGTGACACTTGAGTTTGTAGCCTCTGCAAACGAAACTCTGGATCCAGACATCTGACATTTTCTGGGACCAGAAGGCTGACAAATACACCCAGGGGTGACTGCAGGTAGAGCATGCGAGGACGACGGCGACGCCTGTGTGTGTGGGGACTGCAATGTCCGCCTGGTGAGTGGCTTACAGATATGTCCAATGTGAAGCTTTCATTGTGGAGTTATTTTTCTCATATTAAAATGCACATGTTGGCAGCACTGGAGCACCTTTGAAGTGGCATTGAATTAGAAGTAATAAGCACTTTATTCATCGCCACACGATAGTGGACTTTAAATTATGCGTAATTGCTTTTTCCATTCTTTGATTGTATGGTATACTGTATTGCACATTACTCTGTATACTAGCACTTTCACTTTATTTTCTCATACATGGTTATATTTAACTCAATCTTTTGGTTATATCAATAGTTGATAGATTTAAAAAACAACAGCGCACCATTTTTTGTATTTATTTTACAAATACACCCCCCCCCCACCCTTTCTGTTCACCTTGCCTTGAGAAGTGAGGGCGTCCTATCACTGTGAAAGAGGCCTTGGTGCAAGTCTTGCCTGGTTTGGATAGCCATGTCTTCTTAAAAAATATAGTCCTGTCTTGGACTTAACATTGGAAGACTAACAAGGACAAAAGGAACCCTTCCTAACCTCAGGAGTATATCGTCTACTGGCAGAGGAGTGAATCTTTCTCTGCTGGGAAGGAGAGTAGAGTAGTCTTGCCCCCCCCACAAATTCCTTGATAAACTTATCCAAGGAGGAACCAAACAGATGTTGGTCTTCAAAGGTTAATTGCGCAAGGCATTTCTTGCAAAAACAGGTCAGCTGATCAACATTTGAGCCTGAGAATCCTACACATGTGGACAGATAAAAAGGAAGGGGAGCACCCACAGCAGGTCAAGTGCAAAGCAACATTTTCATTTGGCCTGGCATCTTCCACCCTGGCTGGGTCTGGTCACGCCCCCCCCCCCCCCGGCTCTCCACTGATGCTGCAGCTGCATGAAAAGCACCAATAGCTTGGGTGCAGTTGAGTGAAAGAATCATCTTTGGATAGACATCATCCAGATAGAGCCCGAGAGAAACCTCCACAGAAAAGTTTCTCACAGTAGAAAGAAGAGCCCAATCACTGGCACTTCTTGATGCTGCAGAAGCTTTTATACCCCCTTTTTCCCTCCTTTGCAGTCCTGTACTGTACGATTAGGATAAAAAGTTCTGACTTATCTAAAAATTCTGTATATTGATCATACAGGACAAAGGCTGGATATTTGTAGACCCTAAGATGTCCCCAAGCAATGAATCAGATTGGTGGGCAACAACAAGGCAAACAGAGTCATGCCAAATAGGCCCAACAAAACAGAAAAGGTTAAAAGACCCAATTCAGGATGCTGCTGAAGGAACTTTGAGGCTGAAAGCTGCATCTGCAGAGGCCTGATCATCCTTCTAGAAGAACTTCGAGAATGTCTGACCTGAAGACCAGGAGGTGGCCTTACAAAGCAGAGTAACAGACACCTGATGGCAGAATGCCCAGAAGATCCTTATTAATTTGGTGTAGGTGATCACAAAAGGATACTGAAGGTACCATATTTTTTGAGTATAGATGCTTACAATGAGCGGTTTTATCCACCTAGCAATAATGGACTTGGAGGTAGGGTGTTCTTTTCAAGATCCTGTTGGCAAGAAAAAAAGTAAGTCTGTTTATTGTACTGAGGCTTTCATAAAGGATTCTTGACAGCCCTGACTGTGTCCAAACATTAGAGAGCATTTACCATGAGACGCTTGGAAGCAGGGCACAGGGAAGGTAGGGCAATGTCTTCATTAAAGGGGTTGTAAACCTTCCTGTTTTTTCACCTTAACGCATTCTATGCATTAAGGTGAAAAAACATCTGATAATTACTGGCCCCCCAGCCCCCTGTTTTACTTACCTGAGCCCTCAAAAGTCCCGGATCAAGAACGCGCTGGATCTTGGGCCAGGCTTCTTGGCTTTTCACTGGATAGATTGATAGCAGTGCAGCCATTGGCTCCCGCTGCTGTCAATCAAATCCAATGACGCGGGCGCCGGTAGTGGGGCCGAGTCCAGCATTCGTGTCTATGGATGCAAATGCTGGACTCGGCAGAGTGCCCGCAAGGTAACCCCCTTGGGAGAGCGCTTCCCAGACAGGGGCGGATCCAGAGTCTTTTCTCGGGAGGGGCACTGCCAAAAAATATGTTTTTTTTTGTGGGAAATTTATCGGGGAAATGGCTGGTGTCGGCGCTTCAATCATCCCGGCACCATGGTTGTTAGGGTGTCAGGATGATTGAAGCGGATTATTTCTATTATTACATTGTAATATAAAAAGGGATTTTTATAACAGCTTACCTGTAAAATCCTTTTCTTGGAGTACATCACGGGACACAGAGCGACTTAGTCATTACTAATGGGTTATATAGATTACCTTCAGGTGCTGGCACTGGCCAATTCCAAACCGGAAGTACCCTCCCCTATATAAGCCCCTCCCATCCGGGAGCACCTCAGTTTTGTAGCCAAGCAATAAGTGTCCCAAAAAGAGGGGTGGGAGCTCTGTGTCCCGTGATGTACTCCAAGAAAAGGATTTTACAGGTAAGCTGTTATAAAAATCCCTTTTTCTTTTTCGTACATCACGGGACACAGAGCGACTTAGTCATTACTAATGGGACGTCCCAAAGCAATGCCAAATGAGGGGAGGGATACATAAGCTGGGCGCCATCAGGCATGAGGATCTTTTGCGGCCTGCAACACACTGCGCCCAAAGGCGACATCCTCCTGACTTCTAACGTGTACCTGGTAGAATCTAGTAAACGTGTGTACCGAAGACCATGTTGCGGCCTTACATACTTGAGCCAAGGAGGCCTGGTGATGCACTGCCCATGAAGTTCCAACTGCTCTTGTGGAGTGCGCCCTAACTTTGAACGGAGGCGGTCTCTTTCTCAAGCCATAGGCTTGTATTATGACCTGTCGAATCCACTTGGCTAAAGTGGATTTTGATGCTGCCTGACCCTTTTTAGGGCCTTCCGGCAGAATAAACAAAGTATCCGTTCTGCGAATCTGAGCAGTGGCTTTTAGATAAGCTTTAACTGCTCTTACTACATCCAAAGAATGTAATAACTTTTCCTCTACCGAGCTAGGTTTGGGGAAAAAAGAAGGAAGAACCACATCTTGGTTCAAATGAAACCTCGATACCACCTTGGGAAGAAAGGCTGGATGAGGACGTAATACTACTCTGTCCTTATGGACAACCAGATATGGCTCCTTACAGGACAAGGCGGCTAATTCCGATACGCTTTTAGCCGAACAAACGGCTACTAAGAAAATCAATTTCCTGGTGAGAAGAACCAAGGAAATGTGTTGCAATGGTTCAAACGGTTGTTTCTGTAGAACTGACAGAACCAGGTTTAAGTCCCAAGGACATATGGGAATACTAACCGGAGGGCTAATACGCATCACTCCTTGTATGAAAGCTTTGACTAGTGAATGCGAAGCCAAGGGCCTTTGAAAAAATATTGACAAGGCCGAAATCTGACCCTTGATAGTACTCAAGGCCAGCTTCCTATCTACAGCCCACTGTAGGAAGTCCAAAATCCTCCCTATCACGTACTTACGTGGATGCCATTTCTTGGCCTCACACCACGTAATGTACGCTTTCCAGATCCTATAATAGATCTGCCTGGATACCGGCTTCCTGGCATTGATCATGGTAGATACCACAGAATTAGAGAGCCCTCTCTTTTTCAGAATGTGGGCTTCAATAGCCAGGCTGTCAAACCTAGGGCTGGTAAGGAAGGGTGGTATATCGGTCCCTGCGACAGCAGGTCCGGACGATGTGGGAGGGTCCAAGGACTCCTCACTGACATTTTTACAATCTCTGCGTACCATGCCCTTCGGGGCCACGCTGGAGCCACCAGAATCACTGGTTTCTTTTCTACCCTGATTCTGCGGAGTAATCGCGGTAACAATTGTGGCGGTGGGAATGCATATATCAGCTTGAACTGATCCCAAGGGAACACTAGGGCATCCGAGCCGCAAGCTAGAGGATCCCTTGTGCGAGACACAAATCTGTCCACCTTTGCGTTGAATCTGGATGCTAGCAGATCTACATCCGGTGTTCCCCACCGCTGGCATATTGCCTGGAAAACCTCGGGGTGAAGAGACCATTCCCCCGGGCATAATTGTTGGCGACTTAAAAAGTCCGCTCTCCAATTTTCCACTCCTGGGATGAAAACCGCGGATATGGCTGGGACATATTTTTCTGCCCACTCCAGGATGCAATTTGCTTCCCTCTGGGCTGCACGACTCCTGGTGCCACCCTGGTGATTGATATATGCCACTGCTGTGGCATTGTCTGATTGAATTCTGACAGGGGACCCTTGGAGTTTGGATGTCCATGCTACTAGGGCATACCGGGCTGCTCGTATCTCTAAGAGATTGATGGGCAGGGCCTTTTCTGCTTCTGACCACTTGCCCTGGAGAGACCATTGCTCCAGTACTGCCCCCCAGCCTATGAGGCTGGCATCTGTAGTGACTACCTTCCAAGAAACCGGACTGAAGGGTTTCCCTTTTTCCAGATTCTGGGGCACCAACCACCAATGGAGGCTCTTGCGAACGGAAGGGGACAGGGACATTGGTAAGTCTAAAGCCTGAACTTTTTTGTTCCAGGCTGACAGTATGGCCCTTTGCAAATTCCTTGAATGGAATTGACCGTAGGGTACCGCTTCGAATGAAGCCACCATTTTTCCCAGCAGCCTCATGCAGAGGCGTATGGATGGTTTTCTTTTTGTACCCACTAAGTGGGTCAAATCTTTTAAAGACGACACCTTCTCTGGAGGTAAGAAAATCTTTCTCGGATTTGAATCCAGCCTTAGCCCTAAGTATTCCAGACTTTTGACTGGTCTTAGAGCTGACTTGTCCCGGTTGATAATCCAACCGTGATATTCCAGATACTTGATTGTCTTGTGAATAGCTACTTCCAGCTTTTCCACTGAGTGGTCTATTAGTAGCAGGTCGTCTAGATATGCCATTATCGTTACACCCTGTGTTCTTAGATTGGCCAATAATGGGGCCAGAATTTTTGTGAACACTCGTGGTGCTGTGGCCAGACCGAAAGGTAAGGCTCTGAACTGAAAATGGCGCCCTTCTAATGCAAAGCGTAGAAATTTCTGGTGGGCCGGAAAGATGGGAATATGCAGATAAGCATCCCTTATGTCGATCGAGGCTAACCATTCCTGCCCTTGTAGGGCGGTGGCCACCGATCGGATCGACTCCATCCGAAAAGTCCTGATATTTAGGAACTTGTTTAGCCCTTTTAGATTTAATATGGGCCTCACGTCCCCATTTGGTTTGGGGACTGTGAAAAGGTTCGAGTAAAACCCGAATCCGCTTTCTTCCAGGGGAACCTTCATGATTACACCTTGGAGCAATAGTTGTTCTAGTGCCAGAAGGAGGGATCCTCTCTTCTGGGGATCTCTTGGCACGTTTGACCTCATAAATTGGGCAGGAGGAGTGCCTTTTAACTCCAGCTTGTATCCCAGACTTACTGCGGAGAGCACCCATCTGTCTCTGATGGTGTCCCGCCAGGTCTCTGTGAACAACTGAAGTCTTCCCCCCACCCGATTGAGTGGGGGCAACGCTTCATGCCTTGGGGGGAGGTTTTGTACCTCTCTTGATCCAGGGCTTCTTGTTACCCTGTGATTGTCCCTGATTTCTGCCCCCTGAATTTGACCGCGGAGGCCGTCGGAACTGCTTCACAGCCGATGTGCCCGGGACTGGAGAAGTAGGCCTCTTAAAAGAAGGACTTCTACCCTTGTTCTTAACCGGTAAGAGTGAACTTTTACCGGCAGAAATTTTCTGGATATATTTGTCCAGATCTTCTCCAAATAAGCGTTCTCCATGAAATGGGAAGCTAACCAGCAGTTTTTTACAGGGCGCTTCAGCAGACCAGTTTTTGAGCCACAGAAGCCTACGCATATGTACTATAGACAGCGTAAAGCGGGAGGCCTGTTGGATTGTATCCTTTATGGCGTCCACCGCAAAACACAAGGCTCTAGGCAGGTCAGCTAGGGCAAGAGCCTGCTGATCTGGTAAGTCCCTTAAGACTTGTTTCAACTGATCTTTCACTGCTTGGCAGACTCCAATCGCTAGTACCGCAGGTTGTGTCACCATGCTTGCTGTAGAGAAAGCAGATTTTAGTAAAGACTCCAATTTTTTATCTATTGGGTCTTTGAACATTGGAACATTATCTACTGGACATGTCAGTGATTTGTTAACAGAAAAGATGGCTGCGTCCACTGTAGGGACCCTCCATTTTTTTATGAACTTATCCTCCATGGGATAGATCACCGGAAATCTCTTGGGGGGAGCAAATATTTTATCAGGATGCTCCCAATCCTGGTAAATAAGCCCTTCTAATAAAGGGTGGATTGGGAAGGAACAGACAGCCTGGGGAGCTTTTAGCGACCCCAGCGAGGAAACCGTAGTGGATGGTGGTTCCGCCAGAGGCATTTTAAATGCTGATCGGACCATGTTAGTCAGAGACTGAACCCATAATCTTTCAGCCTGAGATGCTGAGAAAGGTTCTTCCACTGTTGATTCCTCCATAACTGAATCAACCTCATCCTGATCCCCTTCAGGTAGGTCGATCTCTGTGTGGGACTGTTCCTCCACTAACAGGCACTCTGAAGGAGGAGACGGAGATCGGACGCGCTTTCCCTGTGACAGGGAAGCAGCGATCAATGCTGTTAATCTCTCTTCCAATCCTCCCAGAGTTGAGGATAAAACCTCCTCTGTTATATATACAGGAGCAGGTGGACTGGGGACAGCCGCAGCACGAGGCACTCCTGCGGGGTTTCTACGGCTACTGACCTCTGAATTCTCAGGGGAGATTGGTGCAGTACAAGCATGCCCAATATCCTCAGAGCCCGATGGAGACCCCTTTGGCTTCCTGGAAGACCTATTTCCGGAGCGTCTGGACGACATATCCTTTAAGCACAAAGCTGAGGTATTCCCGTCGTCATACACCAATTTTTGCTGGTAATAGTCTAACACAGTTGCTGCTATATACCAGCTGGTGTCCACTAAAGTGCCTTTCTATGGGGATGCCTGCATCAACCGCCTCTGTGTGCCACTGTTTGTTGCTAGCTCTGTTTGCATCCAGCTGACACTTGTACTGTGTCTTTATACAAGCTGGGACGCCTGCACATGCGCAGAAGCGCCGTGGCGCGCATCGAGCGTCATCCACCCGCCCCGCCCCTTTTTTTTCATAGGAGGCGCGTGCACGCGCCCGTGCGCCATTGGCGCCCTTTTCGAAATCAAACAGGGACTAGGAGCCAGGGCCCTTTTTGCCGGAGGGCCTGTGCGGTGGATGAGCGCAGCAACAGGGCAGAGGAAGTGGATTCCCACAGAGAAACTTACCAACTGCCTGGATCTTTTGACTTGAGAAAACCAAAGATCCACATGACAAGAAAAATGGACTACAGCGGCCTCTAGTGGTTTAACACAGGTACCGCGGTCCTTTTTTTATTTTTTCTTGACTACTATTAAAATTTTACATTTTCAGTAGTTACAGGCATACACAGATATTAGCGGGAATACCGTTAGGTAACAGACAGAAAGACAAATTAGGCTTGAGGGTCCCCCAATAGAACCAAGTTCCTGGGGGCCCCCACTTACCTGATCCCCGCCGCAGGACTTTGTTTGGTCCACAGAAGCCCAAACTTCACCTATCACGGCAGGCATTGTAATTAAACCTTCAGGGACCGGGTTCCCAAGGATTCCACTCCCCTGGACCTGTATAGCACCCTGCACAGAAAACATCTTGGTCGTGGGTATGACCAGAGCTCTGGATCCCAGGGTCCAGCTCTCCTAAGAGAAGCATTACAGGCAAAACCTTGCTCTTCTCTGCAAGGCCCGGGTACCGACCATTTAGCTATGAAGCTTTTTTGGTCGGATCCGGAATAGCTTACTGAGGCCCAAAAGAACCTGTACGCAAGCCCAGTGAAAACACATGTTACTCTTTGGCCAACACCTTAGACACTGGCAAAAAACTGAGGTGCTCCCAGATGGGAGGGGCTTATATAGGGGAGGGTACTTCCGGTTTGGAATTGGCCAGTGCCAGCACCTAAAGGTAATCTATATAACCCATTAGTAATGACTAAGTCGCTCTGTGTCCCGTGATGTACGAAAAAGAAAATTAAATAGTTCAATGCAAAATCAGTGGGAGCCCCCAGTGTGTCACTTGCCACCGTCGCCTGCAATTAGTGGGAGCCCTGAGCGTGTCACTTGCCATGTCACCTGCCACATCTTGTGGATTGTCACTTGCCACACCTTGTGGATTGTCACTTGCCACATCACCTGCCACACCTTGCTGATTGTCACTTGCCTGCCACCAGATGCAGATTGTCATTTGCCACGTCACCTGACACAATTTGCGGATTGTCACCAACTTGCCTGCTAAGGTGTCGTTTTGGTTGTCTCTTGCTGTGTCCCAGACTCCCAGAGTCAGGCAGCAGAGAGATAATGTAATCTCTCTGCTGCCTACACAGTGAGGGCCGAAGTCACTGCAGGAATGCAGGGCAGGCACGGGCGGTGAGAGATGAGCCTGCTCTCTCACTCTCACCTGCGCTGCCAAAACACTGAGCAGCACGGTCTGCCCACGAACCGCGCCGCCCGCCCACAAACCGCGCCGCAAGCGGAGCTGCCTGCTTTCTTACCCGTCTGTGGAGCCGCACGCTATCGCACCTGCCCGCAGAGCGGCCCGACGTGACTCACTGACGTCACTCGTTGCTAGATGCCAAGCGGCCCAGGCGTTAGCAGCGAGTGCAGGGAAGAGGCTCCACCCACCTCCTCCTCCGCTCCTGGTATCGTGTCAGTGCGCCGCGTAACTACATTAGACGAGTCTCTGTCTCGGCGCAGCTGATCGGCTGATGTGAGAAACTGAGAGACTCAGAGAGGCAGCGGCAGCCGCAGAACAAGTACTGTATATACTCTAGTATAAGCCGACCCGAATATAAGCCAAGTCACCTAATTTTACCCCAAAAAAACAAAAAACTGGGAAAACGTATTGACTCGAGTATAAGCCTAGGGTGTCCATCTGCATGCCTCACTGTGCCCATGACTAGACTGATGTTTAACATGGGAGTCTATGGAAGGAGTGCCCGGCTTTGAAAAATCAATTCTCCCCGGCCGTAGGTCTCCCAGACACCAAACTTTGTACACTTGTAGAGGAGACATGGGGATACATGTGTGCCAAGTCTGGGGTCCAGGGGACCTACGACTGGCTGGTACCGGGTCCGCAAAATCACCAGAGAAAAGACCGTTCAACATTGGAGTCTATGGAAGGAGTGCCCGGCTTTGAAAAATTGGTTATCCCCGGCCGGAGGTCTCCCAGACACCAAACTTTGCACAATTATAGAGGAGACATGGGGCTACATGTGTGCCAATTGGGGTCTAGGGGACCTATGGCCAGCCTGTACCGGGGTCCCCATAGTCCAGGAGATCAGGCGCAAAAAAAAAAGAGAAAGCAAGCGAGTGTGACAGATGGTCTCGGGGGGGGGGGGGGGGCAATTGCCCTGTTGCCCCCCTGGATCCGCCCCTGTTCCCAGAGGGGGTTATCTGATGTGGGGAGGAGCCGAGACAGCCGCTAAGGGACCCTAGAAGACGGCGTTTGGGGCCACTCTGTGCAAAACAAACTTTTTTTTATTTGAACCTTTAGTACCACTTTAAGGTGGAAGGCAGATAACACCTTAGAGAGAAAGGAGGGCTTAACACTACTTTGACCCCGTGAAGGATTAGGAAGAGCTCCTAATAAGAGAGGACTGCCAACTCTGACACACATCTGACAGATGTGATAGCCACTAAGAAGCCCACTTTGCTGGAGAAATCACCCAAGGGAAGTTACCTAATGGGTTCAAAGAATGGTTTCTGCAGGGCAGAGAGGACCAGACAGATCCCAAGGAAGCACGGGGCGCTGTAGTGCTGCAGGTCTGATCCATGAGACACCTTGAAAAAAGTTTTTTTTACAGGAGAGGGACGCTAAAGGCTTTTGGAACAGGATGGACAAGGATAAAACCTGTTTAAGATCACTTACATATAAGCTTTAGGTCAAGTACCGACTGCCGAGTACTGAGGTACTCAGTAGTCTCTGGGGTTGAAATCTCTGTGTTCACACCAGGAGAGAAAGATCTTCAGGTATGGAAGTAGAATTTTTTCAAAGTGGCTTTTCTGCAATTGAGTGATGTGGGAATGACAGAATCATCTGCTTCATTAAAGGTAGAGACCAAGAAAAAGGATGGTACACAGGGACAAAAGTCTAGCCTGTATAGACGTGGGGTTGTCTACTAGAAGTTTGAATACGTCTTTTTGCCAGATTCCAGTTTGTTGAAAGGAGAATCAGATTTATTCTCTTCCTCTATCTTGCGGAGAAGAAGACTAGAGGACAAAACTACACTGGAGGGAAGGCATGTAATAACCTGAACTGAGTCCATGGGTTTGCCAGAGCATTGAATACCAGTGATAGATGATCGTTGGTCCTGGGCCAATTTGCTGTTGAACCAGGTGGCCAGAATGTTCACATTTGGGGCCCCCATCTCTTTCATAGGAGTTTGAAGATGTTGAGATGGAGGGACCATTCCCCTTTGTCCACACGATGACAGTTTAGGAAATCTACCTTACAATTGTCCACACCCAGGATGTGAACATCAGATATTGCTCAACAGTGCTTTTCCATCCAGGAGATGATCGTACGTGCTTCCTTTAAGACTGCCCGACTTCCTGGTTCCCCCCTGAGGATTTATATATCCCATTGCTATGGCATTGTCTGACTGCTTCCTAATTGGGTGTCTCTGGAGAAAGGGAGTCCAGTGGTGCAGAATCAATTTTACTGCTTTTAAGACCCATACACACGGTTGGACTTCCATCGGACTTTTCCGTGTTTTTTTGTCCGAACGGAGTTGGTCGGGAACACCCATAGCATAAACACGCTCGGACTTTTCTGCAAACTTTCCCAAAACTTTGTGAAATATCACGTGGTTTTTCGGCTTTTTTCAGCTCTTTACCGCCACCCTTTGGTCAACTTCTGCTATTGTTGGTTGATTTTAACATTTAGTTGTTTTTCCATCGGACAAAAGTCCGATGGTTTTCTGTACACACGGTCGGACTTTGCTCCATCGGACTTTTGTTGGGCAAAAGTTTGTCCGTTTGCAGACCGAACTTTTGTCCAATGAAAACAAGAAAAAAGCAAAAAAAGTTTGTCCGATGGAGCGTACACACGGTCGGAATGTTGGTCCAACTTGCTCAAAATGAAGTTTGTTGGCCAAAAGTCCGACCGTGTGTACGGGGCTTTAGCCTCAAGATATTGATGGGGAGCATTGCTTTACTCAGTTTCCAGGTTCAGTCAACTGGAAGAGATTAAAATAGTAATCCCAGCCAGTGAGGTTAGCATCTGTTAAAACCTTTCATGAAGGTAGACAAATAGACTTTCCTATTTCCAATGCCGGATTAGTAACCCATCAAGTTAAGGTGTCTTTGGCTTGGATAGAAAGAAGCATATGGAAGCTGAGATGGAGTTTGTTCCAAGCTAAAAAAATTTAGTGCTGGAGGAGCCTTGAATGGACTTATGGACAGGGAACTGCTACGAATGAGGAAACCTTGAGGCCTAGGACATTTATGAAAGAAACATGTATCTTTAAGATTGAATGAGCCCCAGAGATAAATGGCCAACTTAACCGCTTAACCACTTCTCCACCGGGCCTATTCTGGCACTTCTCTCCTTCATGTAAAAATCATAATTTTTTTGCTAGAAAATTAAATCAGAACCCCCAAACATTATATATATATTTTTTTTAGCAGACACCCTAGGGAATAAAATGGCGGTCATTGCACCTTTTTATCTTGCACGGTATTTGCGCAATAATTTTTCAGACGCCTTTTTTTGGGGGAAAAAAAAAAAAACGGTTTCACGAATTAAAAAATAACAAAAAACAGTAAAGTTGGCCCAATTTTTTTGTATAATGTGAAAGATGCTGTTACGCCGAGTAAATAGATACCTAACATGTCACGCTTTAAAATTGCGTACACTCATGGAATGGCGCCAAACTTCGGTACTTAAAAATCTCCATAGGCGACGCTTTAATTTTTTTTACAGGTTACTATTTTAGAGTTACAGAGGAGGTCTAATGCTAGAATTGTTGCACGCACTCTATCGCACGCGGCGATACCTCACATGTGGGGTTTGAACAGCGTTTACATATGTGGGCGGGACTTACATGCGTGTTCGCTTCTGAGCGCGAGCTACCGGGGACAGGGGCGTTTTACTTTTTTGTTTTTTTACTGAATTTTTTTTATTTTGACACTTTTTTTTTGGATCACTTTTATTCCTATTACAAGGAATGTAAACATTCCTTGTAATTGGAATCATTGTGACAGGTGCTCTTTATGGAGAGATGCGAAGGCGACCCCCCACCCGAGAGTCGGGCGGGGGCAAACCTTCATGCAGTAGCAGATTTGTTCACGGGCTTGTTTGGCTTGCGAACCCAGGGACGCTTTTGTCCCTCAGCTGGCCCCTTGTCGGCCTGGGAATGCTTACCTGTGGCTCCTTACCTTTTCTGGATTGTGGGAGCAGTGTGCTCTTACCCCCAGTGACATCCTTAATAATGTCATCCAGCGAGGCTCCAAATAGCCTTCCAACCCGGAAAGGCAAATCAGCCAGAGCTTTCTTGGAAGTCTGGTCCGCGGACCAGTATTTTAGCCAAAACAGGCAACGCAGTACCACAGTAGATACTGAGGCTCTAGAAAGCAGGGGAGCTGTGTCCAGGGCTGCATCGCAGACATATTTGAGGCCATGCACCAACTGGTCAGCCATTTCTACGCAGACCGGGGCAACCTGTTGTCTTTCCAACTCCTGGTGCAACATTTTAGCCCATTCTGTAAGTGTCTGTGACATCAGAGCCACAGCCAAAACTGGCCGTAATGCAGATCCCAGCATGGTAAACATGGACCGGGCCACCGCCTCGGACCTCCTATCCGCAGGGTCCTTAAATGCAGGGGTCCCCTCAACCGGAATAGTGGTTACTTTGTTTAACTGGGATACCGGGCTGTCCACAACAGGGGGAGATACCCTTTTGAGGAGAGCCTTCTGAAAAAATGGGCAACGGACCGCCATGCGTTTTGGGACAGAAAAAAGGGATTTTTATAACAGCTTACCTGTAAAATCCTTTTTCTTGGAGTACATCACGGGACACAGAGCGACATAGTATTAACTATGTGGGATTATATAGATTACCTTCAGGTGCTGGCACTGGCAACTTCCAAGACAGGAAGTACCCTCCCCTATATAAGCCCATCCCATCCGGGAGTACCTCAGTTTTGTAGCAAAGCAATAAGTGTCCCCAAAAGAGGAGTGGGAGCTCTGTGTCCCGTGATGTACTCCAAGAAAAGGATTTTACAGGTAAGCGGTTATAAAAATCCCTTTTTCTTTCTCGTACATCACGGGACACAGAGCGACATAGTATTAACTATGTGGGACGTCCCAAAGCAATGTCCAAATGAGGGGAGGGATACACCATACATAAGCTGGGCGCCATCAAACATGCAGATCTTTTGCAGCCTGCAACACGCTGCGCCCAAAGGCGACATCCTCCTGACTTCTAACGTCCACCTGGTAGAACCTAGTGAACGTGTGTATTGAAGACCATGTTGCGGCCTTACAGATTAGGGCCAGGGAGGCCTGGTGATGCGCTGCCCATGAAGTTCCAACTGCTCTCGTGGAGTGCGCCCTAACTTTGAACGGAGGCGGTCTTCTTTTCAAGCCATAGGCTTGCATAATGACCTGTCGAATCCACTTGGCTAAAGTAGATTTTGATGCTGCCTGACCCTTTCTGGGGCCTTCTGGCAGAATAAACAAAGTATCCGTTCTTCGAATCTGAGCAGTGGCTTTTAAATAAGCTTTAACTGCTCTTACTACATCCAAGGAATGTAATAATTTTTCCTCTACCGAATTAGGTTTGGGAAAAAAGGAAGGAAGAACCACATCTTGGTTCAAATGAAACCTCGATACCACCTTAGGAAGAAAAGCTGGATGAGGACGTAGAACTACTCTGTCCTTATGAATAACCAGATATGGTTCCCTACAGGACATGGCGGCTAATTCCGACACTCTTCTACCTGAAGATATGACTACTAAAAAGATCAATTTCCTGGTGAGTAGAACCAAGGAAATGTACCGCAAAGGTTCAAATGGTTGTTTTTGCAGAACCGATAGAACCAGGTCTAGGTCCCATGGACATATGGGAGCTTTAACCGGTGGGTTAATACGGGTCACACCTTGTACAAAGGATTTGACAAGTGAATGCGAAGCCAGGGGCCTTTGAAATAGTATTGATAAGGCCGAAACCTGACCCTTGATAGTACTTAAGGCAAACTTCCTGTCCACAGCCCATTGCAGGAAGTCCAGAATTCTGGAGTTAGTAAGGAAGGGTGGTATATCGGTCCTTGCGAAAGCAGGTCCGGACGACGTGGAAGGGTCCAAGAACTCCCCACAGACATTTTTACAATCTCCGCGTACCAGGATCTTCGGGGACACGCTGGAGCCACCAGGATCACCGGCTTCTTTTCCAACCTGACTCTGCGGAGGAGTCGAGGCAACAATTGTAGCGGTGGGAATGCATATATTAGTTTGAACTGATCCCAACCCAAGGGAACACCAGAGCATCCGAGCCACAAGCGAGGGGGATCCCTTGTCCGAGAGACAAACCTGTCCACCTTTGCGTTGAATCTGGATGCTAGAGGATCTACATCCGGTGTTCCCCATCGCTGACATATTGCTCAGAAATCCTCGGGATGAAGGGACCATTCCCCCGGGCATAACTGTTGGCGACTCAGAAAGTCCGCCTTCCAATTCTCCACCCCTGGAATGAAGACAGCGGATATGCATGGAACATGCTTTTTCTGCCCATTCCAGGATGTGATTTACTTCCCACTGGGCTGCACGACTCCTGGTGCCCCCCTGATGATTGATATATGCCACTGTCGTGGCATTGTCTGATTGAATTCTGACAGGGGACCCTTGAAGTTTGGATGTCCATGCTTTTAGGGCATACCGGGCTGCTCGCATCTCTAAGAGATTGATGGGCAGGGCCTTCTCTGTATCTGACCATCTGCCCTGGAGAGACCATTGGTCCAGTACTGCCCCCCAGCCTGTAAGGCTGGCATCTGTAGTGACCACCTTCCAAGCAATCGGACTGAAGGATTTCCCCTTTTGCAGATTCTGGGGAACCACCAACAGAGACTCTTCCGAACAGAAGGGGACAAGGACATCGGGAAGTCTAGGGTCTAAACTTTTTTGGTTCCAGGCCGACAGTATGGCCCTTTGCAAATTCCTTGAGTGGAACTGGGCGTATGGCACAGCTTCGAATGATGCTACCATCTTCCCCAGCAGCCTCATGACCAGGCGTATGGACGGCTGTCTTTTTGCACAAACCAGGTGGACCAAGTCCCTCAAAGAGGATACTTTTTCTTGAGATATGAAAATCTTTCTCTGGTCTGAATCCAGCCGTAGCCCCAAGTATTCCAGACTTTTGACTGGTTGTAGGGCTGATTTGTCCAGGTTGATGATCCAACCGTAAGATTCCAGATACTTGATTGTATCGCAAATTACCACCTCTAGTCTGGCAACTGAGTGGTCCATCAACAACAAGTCGTCTAGGTATGCCATTATCGTCACACCTCGTGTTCTTAGATCGGCCAACAGTGGGGCCAGAATCTTTGTGAACACCCGTGGTGCTGTGGCCAGACCGAAAGGTAAGGCTCTGAACTGAAAATGGTGCCCTTCTACTGCAAAGCGTAGAAATCTTTGATGACCTGGAAAGATTGGAACGTGTAAGTAAGCATCTTTGATGTCGATCGAGGCTAACCATTCCTCCCCTTGTAGGGCAGCGGCTACCGAGCGGATCGACTCCATCCGAAAAGACCGGATGTCCCGGAATTTGTTTAGACCCTTTAGATTCAATATGGGTCTTACGTCCCCGTTTGGTTTCGGGACTGTGAAGAGGTTTGAGTAGAAACCCAACCCCCACTCTTCCATAGGAACCTCCATAATTACTCCTTGGAGCAATAGTTGTTCTAATGCCAACAGGAGAGATCCTCTCTTCAGAGGATCTTTTGGCACGCTTGACCACATAAAGTGGGAAGGAGGAGACTCTTTTAACTCCAACTTGTACCCCAGAGTTACTGCGGAGAGGACCCATTTGTCTCTGATTGTTTCCCGCCAAGTCTCTGCGAACAACCGAAGTCTTCCCCCCACCCGCTTGAGTGGGGGCAGCCCTTCATAGGGCCGACTTGGAGGTTGGTTTAGTACCTCTTCGGATCCAGGGTTTCTTGTTTCCCTGTGACTGTCCCTGAGCCTTACCTCCGGAATTTGATCGAGGAGGCCGTCGGAACTGCTTAGAAGCAGATGTCCCAGGGACTGGAGAAGTAGGCCTCTTAAAAGAGGGACCTTTAAACCTCTTTTTAACCGGTAAGAGAGTACTTTTACCACTGGAAATCTTCTGGATATATTTATCCAGGTCTTCGCCAAATAAGCGTTCACCATGAAATGGGAAGCTGACTAGCAGCTTTTTACAGGGAGCTTCAGCAGACCAGTTCTTGAGCCATAGAAGTCTACGCATGTGTACTAATGACAGCGTAAGGCGGGAGGCCTGATGGATTGAATCCTTGATGGCGTCAACCGCAAAGCATAATGCTCTAGGCAAATCAGCCAGAGTATGAGCCTGCTGATCTGGCAAATCCCTTAAGACCAGTTTCATCTGATCCTTTAAGGCTTGGCAAACTCCAATAGCTGCCACTGCTGGCTGTGCAACAGCCCCTGCTGTAGAAAAAGCAGATTTTAATAAGGACTCCAATTTTTTATCTATTGGGTCCTTGAACATTTGAACATTATCTACTGGACATGTCAGTGACTTGTTCACACAAGAGATGGCTGCGTCTACCGCAGGTAAACTCCATTTTTGGGTGAACTTATCCTCCATGGGATAGATCACCGAAAATCTCTTAGGGGGAACAAATAGTTTATCAGGATGTTCCCACTCCTGATACATAAGTCCTTCCAGTAATGGATGAACTGGAAAGGAACAAATAGCCTGGGGAGCTTTTAACGACCCCAATGAGGAGACAGACGCTGTTGAC
This sequence comes from Rana muscosa, assembly GCA_029206835.1. Lineage (NCBI taxonomy): Eukaryota > Metazoa > Chordata > Amphibia > Anura > Ranidae > Rana > Rana muscosa. The sequence goes on along the minus strand of CM055118.1, from coordinate 257,488,272 downwards.
GGTTCAGAAAGAGGCATTTTAAATGCTGATCGAACCATATCAGTTAGGGACTGAACCCACAATCTTTCAGCTTGTGATGCCGAGAATGGTTCTTCCACTGTTGACTCCTCTAAAACAAACAGAGTCAGCCTCATCCTGATCCACTTCAGGTAGGTCAATCCCTTCATGGGACTGTTGCTCTGTTAACAGGTACTCTGATGGAGGAGACGGCGATCGGGCGCGCTTTCTCTCTGGTAGGGAAGAAGCGATCAATGCTGCCAATCTTTGCTCCAGTCCTCCCAGAGCTGAGGCAAAAGCCTCCTCTGTTACATATACAGGAGCAGGTGAACTGAGGACAGCCACAGTACCTGGCACTCCTGAGGGTTCTCTACGGGTACCAAATTCTGATTTATCAGGGGAGGCTGGTGCAGCAAAAGCATGCCCAAGATCCTCAGAGCCCGACGGAGACCCTTTTTGCTTCCTGGGTTTCTTAGTCCCGGAGACTTTGGGTGGCATATTCCTAAGCCCAAAGCTGAGGTTTTCCAGCCGCAATACACCACTTACTGACAATAGTCTAGCGAACTTGCTGCTATATATATCAGTTGGTGTCCACTAATGTGCCTCTCTAGGGGATGCCTGTATCAACCGCCTGCTGTATGCCTGCTCTTAGTATGCTACCAGCCACTTGCTCTGTCCATCCACAGCCAGTCCTCCGAAAAACTGCGTTTTTAACATGCTGGGACGCCTGCACATGCGCAGAAGCGCTGTGGCGCGCACAGAGCGTCATCCGCCAAGCTCCGCCCCCTTTTTCAGCCTATTTCATATATTTAGAAATGCGCGCACACACGTGTGCGCCATCGGCGTTCACACACATGGAAACACAGGGAGAGGAGCCAGGGTCCCTGTTTGCAACAGGGCCCGGGGATGAAAGAGCACATGGCAGCAAGACAGAGGAATGCAGCTTCCCTTTCAAGAGAGCCTGGACTTTCACCATGGAAGGAATAGTCCAAAGAAAAAGACGTTCCACAGCGGTCTCTAGTGGATAAACACAGGTACCGCACCTTGTCTTTTTTTTTTTTTTTAAACTCCTATATGAATTTTTTTTTTCTAGGATTAGCAGTCTTAGGCATCTACAGATATTAGCGGGAATACCGTTTAGGTAACAGGCAGAAAGACATATTAGGATTGAGGGCCCCCCAATAGAACCAAGTTCCTGAGGGGCCCCCACTTACCTTTTCCTCGCCGCAGGACTCTGTTTGGCACAGAAGCCCAAACTTCGCCTCTCACGGCAGGCAATGTACTTAGACCTTCAGGGACCGGGTTCCCAAGGATTCCACTCCCCTGGACCTGTATCGCACCCTGCAGAGATAACATCTTGGTTTTGGGTATGATCAGAGCTCTGGATCCCAGGGTCCAGCCCTCCTAAGAGAGGCATTACAGGCAAAACCTTGCTCTTCTCTGCAAGGCCCGGGTACCGACCGTTTAGCTATAAAGCTTTTTTGGTCGGATCCGGAATAGCTTGCTAAGGCCCAAAAGAACCTGTACACAAGCCCAGATGAATACATGTTAACCTTGGCCAACACCTTAGACACTGGCAAAAAACTGAGGTACTCCCGGATGGGAGGGGCTTATATAGGGGAGGGTACTTCCGGTCTTGGAAGTTGCCAGTGCCAGCACCTGAAGGTAATCTATATAATCCCACATAGTTAATACTATGTCGCTCTGTGTCCCGTGATGTACGAGAAAGAAAGGTCCTCTACGGTCGTTCCCATTCCTTGTCTATAAACTTATCAAAATAAGTTACATAAGGAAACACCTTAGTAGTGCGGGTCGGCTTGTGGGACCCAAAAGGGACCGACACGTCAGCAGATGTCCCAGCCGCATCCTCCAGTTTGAGGGTTTCCCGCACTGCAGTGATAAGTGCTCCAACAAGCGCCATGTCCTGCGCTGACCCGGACACAGAGTCTTCCTCACTGTCCGAATGGTCCTGGTCTGCATACTCTGACCCTTCAGAACAGGGGTCCTGTTTCACAGCCAGGCCTGAGTATGAGTCAGAGCTTTCCCCCAGAAGATGGTGGGGGGAGGGGGCGTTTTTTACCCCCCTTGCGCCCGCACACCGCATCCACCCTGGCAACAAAGGACTCCAGGACCGCTGACAAAACGTCCACAGGTACCGCAGGTGCAGGGGCACCGGTTGCCACCACCGGAATGTCTGGGGAAGAAATGTCAGCTTCTGACGCAATGCTGACCCACACACTTGACAGCCACTCAGGGATAGAGCTGCACGATTAATCGTATGAGAATCGCGATCTCGATTCACCCCCCCGCGCGATCTCGATTACCGCGATTTTTCGGGGCACCCGGAATGTAGCCTGGACCGGAGGAGAAGCCGTCGGAACCAGCGTGGAACAGGGATAGTTAAACACACCTTTACTGTTGATTGGTCGGCAGCAGCTACCTCCTGCTTTTCTCTGAATCTGCGATTGGCAGAGACGTGAGACACGGTCCTCCATTGGTTTTAAGAAAGCTCTTTGGATAATGTGATTGGCCAGGGGGAGGAACATGGCGATGGTTGTTTATTCGTATAGCCACACCCCCTGGCTGTGTTCCTGTGGATGTGATTGGATAGCGCGGGAGAAAAGTGTGCGAGTGGAGAAGCTGCATCCTTGTAACGGAGAGAGGACACGGCGGGTGCCCGGGACTTGCGGCCTATGGCAGGGTGCCTATGTGGTAGCTGGAGAGGTGAAGAGCCCCATCCGCTCACACCATGAGGCTGCTCAGGGCCCTCATGAGAAGTGCCTCCCTCACCAGCACCCAGGGACTGGTGGACTACTACTCCAAGTTCTCCCCCTCACCCCTCTCTATGAAGCAGTTCCTGGACTATGGTGAGTCACACAGGGCCCCATTCATTGCCAGCCTCTCCGGACTTCTCCAGACTCCACACATGAGGAGGAATCCCACCTTTACTCCTCATGCATGGAGAAGATCCCACCTTCCTCCTCATACATGAACGCCCCCACCTGTCCTCACACCTTCCTCCTCATACATGAACACCCCCACCTGTCCTCACACCTTCTTCCTCATACATGAACACCCCCACCTGTCCTCACACCTTCCTCCCCATACATGAACACCCTACCTGTCCTCACACCTTCCTCCTCATACATGAACACCCCCACCTGTGTCATCACACCTTCCTCCTCATACATGAACACCCCCCACCTGTCCTCACACCTTCCTTCTCATACTTGAAGAACACCCCCACCTGTCCTCACACCTTCCTCCTCATACATGAAGAACATCCCACCTGCCTAGATGATAAAATGGTGGTTGTTGCAATCTTTTATGTCACACTGTACTTGCGCAGCAGTCTTTCAAATGCAATTTTGTGGGGAAAATTTACTTTTTTTATTTTTTTTAAACTAACCAGTAAAGTTAGCCCAATTTTTTTTGTATAAGGTGAAAAATTTTACTCCGCGAGAATCGCGATCTTCATTCTAAGCAAAAGAATCGTGATTCTCATTTTGGCCAGAATCGTGCAGCTCTACTCAGGGAACAAGTCAAGGTACAAGAAAAGGCCCACCCTCCTTGCTGCCCAGACCGAGGGGTATTCCCAGAGGACTCACCGCCCTGACCCAGGCACTGCTTCAGCGCTGCTGTCCGCACTAAACTCCTGCACAGTGTGTGCCTGAGGTGATCTGCCTTTCGGGCCGTTCAGAATGCCAAACCAGCGCTAGAGGTGCAGCCAATGTAAAAATCCCCACAAAGATGGGCGCCGTTTACCTCAGGAAAAAAGAGCGCGAGCTACAAGAAAATGGCCGACCGCTGTATTAGCTATAGAAACATTGCAGCTACAAGAAAATGGCCGCCAGCCGTATTAGCATTAGGAACAGCGTGGCTTTCTGAGGTAAAAATAATAGGCAGCAAAAACACTGGGCCTCCGTGCGGAGGCCCCCCACAAGGCAGACCACCCACACTAGAGCGGACCCGGACATACCGCGCAGCCTCCAGCCAGAACCCGGAGACCCCTCAGGGACCCCCCGGTGAGGTACACAGCAGGCCCAGCAAACCATGGGGAGGAGGGATGGATGGGGAGAGAGGAAAGGGAGGACTAGAGACCCCCTAATCGACCACCCCAGGAATGCCCAGCTGTTCCATCCTGCCAAGACAGGAGGAACCTTACTTACCCATCCCTGTGAGGACTGCTGGACGCATTCCTGACAGACCCATCACCGAGCAGTATGGAGTGGCTGTTGGCCACGGCCCACTGTGACTGGACAGCAGTAGCCCGGTCATATGTGGGCCCCGGAGCATATAGCTCACCGACCACCCCTGGAGCAAATGGGGTATGTCGTGGCCGACCCAGCGCGTAGCTAAAGGCCTGCTCACGTTCAATGGCCGGACTGGGGAGGCTACAAGGATCTATATTATCCAGCCTGTCACCCAGCCGGCAGTTGATAGTAGATCTCAGGATCCAAAATTGAAAATAAAAAATAACAAAGTTCTCCAGGACCAATGGGCTCCTAGGGAGCCAGGTCCTTCTCCTACACTAGGCAGAAAAAAACTGAGCTGCTGAGTTTAGGGTGAGGGGTTATGACCAGAGGGACCGCCCCCTGGGCAGGGCTGTAAAGCTTTGGTATAATTACATGTTTTTGTATATCTAACATGTCTGCCTAGTCCTCTCCTAATAGACAGAACAAAACCCACTTGTCAAGACTAAAGGAGCTGTTGTCTGTCTATGGACGAAAGAGAAAAATAGGATTTTTTACTCACCGTAAAATCCTTTTCTCTGAGTCCATGGACCGACACAGCTTCTCTATTGACAAAGTGGGTATTATCCGTTAATTAGGAGTGACTAGGCAGAAAAACTTGTAAAAAGTGTTGCATCACACCTTCTACAGTACCGCCCAGGGGGCGGACCCTCTGGGTATACCCTCTCAGTCTGCACATCGCAGATCAGTTCGTCAAAAAGCAGTACAAACTTAAAAGGAGGGGTGGGTGCTGTGTCGGTCCATGGACTCAGAGAAAAGGATTTTACGGTGAGTAAAAAATCCTATTTACTCTTTCGTCCATGGACCGACACAGCTTCTCTATTGACAAAGTGGGACGTCCCAAAGCAGTGTCAGAGAAAAAACGAGGGGTGGTAACAGCATAAAAACAAACTTCACCCCAAAACACAAAACAGCACTCCTCCAACGGAGGAGTTGCAACTCTAAACAGCCGCCTGCAAAACCTTGCGGCCGAAAGAGGCATCCGAAGATGCACCTACATCAACTTTGTAGAATTTTGTGAAAGTGTGAGCGGACGACCAAGTCGCCGCTTTACATAGTTGGGAAACAGACGCTTGATGTCGGAAAGCCCAAGAGGCACCTATTGCCCTGGTCGAATGCGCCGTGACAGGAAAGGGGGGCGCCTGACCCTTTAAGGCGTAAGCCTGGATTACTATCTGTCGGATCCACCTAGAGATGGTGGCCGATGAGACTGCTTGGCCCTTCTTGGGACCAGCCACCGAAACAAACAGTGAGTCTGACTTCCGGAACAGGGAAGTAGCAGATATGTATACTCTCAAAGCTCGGACAACGTCCAAGGAATGCAACGCCGACTCCTTAGGATTCGACGGCTGAGGACACAAGGATGGAAGTACAATGTCTTCGTTGAGATGAAAAGCCGAAACGACCTTCGGAAGAAAGGAAGGCTGCGGCCGCAGCACCACCTTATCCTTGTGGAAAATCAAATAGGGAGCCTTGCAGGACAAGGCTGCCAGCTCAGAGACTCGTCTAACTGACGTAACAGCCACCAAAAAGACCACCTTCTGAGAAAGTGTCAACAGGGGAATATCTCTAATATTCTCAAACAGTGCCTTCTGAAGCACCGAGAGGACCAGGTTCAAGTCCCACGGAGGTAACGGGGGGCGGACCGGAGGGGCCACATGTCGAACCCCCTGCACAAATGTACTCACGAGAGAGTGAGTCGCCAGGGGTCGCTGAAAAAAGACAGCCAGGGCAGATATCTGTCCCTTAATCGTACTTAGGGCAAGCCTTTGGTCTACCCCATGCTGTAAAAACAGCAGGATTCTGGAAACCAAATAGGTACGCGGATGCCATTTCATTTCCTCACACATGGAGATGTAGGCCCTCCAAGTGCGGTGATAGACCTTCCTAGAGGACGGTTTCCGAGCACTTCTCATAGTAGAAATTACTGAGTCTGACAGGCCCCGGTCTCTCAGTACCTGGTTCTCAACAGCCATGCCGTTAAAGCCAATGACTGTAAAGCAAGATGGAATATGGGACCTTGCGACAGCAGGTCCTTCCGTAGTGGTAGGCGCCAGGGGACGTCTGCTACCAGACGTACTAGATCGGCGTACCAAGGACGCTGAGGCCAATCTGGAGCGATTAGGATCATTGGAATTCCCTCTGCCTCCACTCTGCGGAGCAGAAGAGGAAGAAGCCTTAAGGGAGGGAAGGCATAGATTAGCCGATACTGGCCCCACGATGCTACCAACGCGTCCGTTGCGTCTGCCCATGGGTCTCTTGACCGGGCCACAAACCTCAATACCTTCCGATTGAGTCGGGAAGCCAGAAGATCTACGTCTGGTGTGCCCCATCTTTGGCAGAGGAGTTGGAACACCTCCGGGTGTAAGGACCATTCTCCCTGGTCCAGCATCTGGCGGCTCAGGTAGTCCGCCTGCCAGTTTTCCACACCCGGAATGTACACGGCCGACAGTGCCGGTACGCTCCTCTCTGCCCACTTCAGGATGCGAGCGATCTCCGATGCTGCAGCTGAGCTTCTTGTTCCTCCTTGATGATTGACATATGCCACTGCTGTGGCGTTGTCTGACTGGATCCTGACTGGACGCCCTTGCAGTCTCTGAGACCATTTGAAGAGGCACAGCTTGATCGCCCGGATCTCCAGGACATTGATCGGCAGGAGGGCTTCCTCTGGGGTCCAGCGACCTTGCGCCGACTGGACACCCCAGACTCCCCCCCAACCTGTAAGGCTGGCGTCCGTCGTGATCACTATCCAGTAAACCGGAAGAAATGACTTCCCGACCATTAGAGCCGGTGCTGTCAGCCACCATACCAGGGATCTCCTGACTAGGTGGCTCACTCGGATTTGATAATCCAGAGATGAAGGGCATCTGTTCCATCTGGACAGAACTTCCCTCTGTAACACTCGAGTGTGGTATTGAGCATATGGGACCGCCTCGAAGGAGGCTACCATGAGGCCCAACACTCGCATGCAAAAACGGAGTGACGACCAATTCCTGGAAGTCAGCTGCCGTACTGCAGCCCGGAGGGTCTGCAACTTCTCCACAGGGAGGAATACCTTTGCCTCTGAGGAATCCAGAATCAACCCCAGGTACACTAGGCGTTGAGTGGGCACCAATACTGACTTTTGCGTGTTTAGTATCCAACCACAGTCTCGAAGAGTCTGACAGGTAATGGACACGCTTACCTCTAATTCTGAGCTTGAAGGGCCCTTCAGCAGAAGGTCGTCCAAGTAACCTGTGATAGCGATACCCCGCTGTCTTAGAAGTGCCAGAATCGGAGCGAGCACCTTGGTGAACGTCCTGGGTGCTGAGGCAAGGCCAAACGGGAGGGCCACAAACTGGTAGTGGTTCTTCCCGATAGCAAATCGCAGAAACCTCTGGTGTCTGGAGTATATGGGGACATGCAGGTATGCGTCCTTGATGTCCAAGGAGGCCAGAAAGTCCCCCGGATGGAGAGCCGTGACTACGGATCGAACCGACTCCATCCGAAATCTTTGTACCTTCACAAAGCAATTGAGGGCTCTGAGATCCAAGATTGGACGAACCCCCTCCTTCTTTGGCACAATGAACAGATTTGAGTAAAAACCCTGACCCCGTTCCTGTTCTGGAACAACTACCCCGCGTTCCAGTAGACCCTGGACCGCCCCATACAGGGCCTCCCGACGGGTCGGTAGTAGCTGGAGATTGGAGGTGATGAATCTGTCTGGTGGACAAGAGAGAAATTCTATCTTGTAGCCTGAGGAGATTACTTCGCAAACCCACCTGTCGGAGACTAGAGCAGTCCACTGAGTCGCGAATTTGCGAAGACGTCCCCCCACCCGAGAGCTGGGTGGGGGCGGACCTTCATGTGGACGCAGATTTGTCCACAGGCTTGTTGGGTCTGCGGGACCAAGGACGCTTTTGTCCTTGGGCAGGCGCTTTATCGGCCTGGGGTCTTTTCCCTGTCGCCTTAAGAGGGCGAAAAAACCGCTTACGTGCAGTAAAGGAGGGCCCTTGCCCTTGGCGTGGTCCCCTACCCTTGCTAGTTTGGGGAAGCAAAGTGCTTTTACCTCCTGTAGCATCCTTGATGATGTCATCCAGAGAAGCCCCAAAAAGTCTGTCGCCCTTAAAAGGCAGATCCAATAGGGCTTTCTTGGAAGTCTGGTCCGCAGACCAGCCCTTTAGCCAGATCAGGCGGCGTATTGCTACTGCATAAACCGAAGCTCTTGACAGCAGGGGAATAGTATCCATGTCTGACTCGCAGACAAACTTAAGGCCCTGGACCAACTGGTCGGCCAAAGTTATCTCATTAGGAGGAGCATCTCGCTCCTTTAACCCCTGGAGTAGCAATTTTGCCCATTCAGTAAGTGTCTGAGACACTAGGGCCCCCGCCAATGCCGGGCGTACTGCTGAGCCTACCACTGAGTATAGGTAGCGAGCGAGTGCTTCAGCCTTCTTATCCACAGGGTCCTTGAAAACAGGAGCCCCTTCTACTGGAATAGTGGTGGCTCTATTAAGTCTGGACACCGAAGGGTCCACTATAGGGGGAGAGGTCCATATCTTCAGAAAACTCTCCTCAAAGGGGTACCGTACTGCAAACCTCTTTGGGGCTGTAAAGACCCTCAGTGGGTTCTCCCATTCCTTGTATAAGAGTTTGTCAAAATAAGACACACAAGGGAACACCTTAGCAGTGCGGGCAGGTTTACGAAACCCAAAGGGGACTGGAGTATCTGCTACTTCTTCAGTCCTTTCCAACTTTAGCGTATCCCGCACTGCAGTAATAAGGTCAGATACCAAAGCCGTCTCGCGTACTGACCTGGACTTGGAGTCCTCCTCACTGTCCGATCGGTCACGGTCTGCAGTCTCTGATGCATCAGAATCTGGGCCATGAGCCGTAGCTGGACCTGGTTCTGCATCAGAAATATCCCCAGAAGATTGCAGGGGACGGGGGCGTTTATTACCCCCTGTATTCCCGTGTGCTGCTTCCACCCTGGCAGCAAACGCCTCTAGGATTGCCGACATAGCGTCCATAGACACCTCAGGGACACCAGCTGCTAAATCTGGTGTTTCAGGGGAGAAGACATCTGGCTCAGATGCCATGCTGACCACACGCTGACACTCACAGGGCTCCAGGCAAGATATCAATAGGCCACCCTCCTGCGCTGCAGAGATGCTGGGTTACCCAGAGGACTCACCACCCTGGATAGGTACTGCTATGCTGCGCCTATGATGCTGTCCCCTTGCTGCTGTGTCAGTCTGCTTCTTTTATCAGCACTTCCTGTGTGAATTTTCACGCCAGTGTAATGCACCCTAGAGGCCGGAGGCTCTCGCAAAATGGTTGCCAAAACCGTCTGTATGGAAGATAATGTGGGCTCTAAGAAAATGGCCGCCGACAGAAGATAGAGGTCAGGCAGCCATAGCCCACAAAAAAGATGGCCGCCGAACGGCAATATCTGCATACAGGGTGGACAAACATGGCCGCCGATCACCTGATAGGGGCCAGTGGGTGTGGCCGAACTACAGGAAGATGGCCGCCAGGCAGTTACAAGAGGCCAAACTTGGCATGGACCACCTCAAAATGGCCGCCGACAGCATGGAGACACAGAAACACAGGTAAGCAAAAATGACATTTCTTTTAAATGTTAGTTACAGCCAGCCCCGCTCCAGTGGGACCCCCTAGGTGACCCCCAGCACCCAGCAACCTTTAGCTAGAAGCCCAGGGAGGAGGGAAAGGCAGGGAGAGAGGGAAGAAAGGGGCCACAACCACTTACTTGATCTCTCCAGGAATGTCCAGCTAAATCACCCAGCCGAGGCAGGGGAGTTTTACTTACCTATCCTGCATGTATTCTGCTGGAAGACATTCCAAACAGATCATCGTCCGCGCACGGAAGGTGACTGTTGGCCAGGCATGCTGTGATTGGACCCAGAAGGGACGATCATATGTATGCCCTGGAGCATGACGCTCACCGGACAGGCTGCTGCGACTCGGCCGTAAGGTCAGCCGAAGCTGAGCGGTCCGATGCAAGCCTTGGAGCGTAAGCTCACCGGCCAGGCTGCTGCGACTCGGCCGTAAGGTCAGCCGAAGCTGAGCGGTCCGATGCAGGCCCTGGAGCGTAGGCTCACCGGCCACCCGTGGAGCGACGGGCATGTCGTGGAAAACCCAGCGCGTAGCTAGGGTCGGCACACGCTCGATGGCCGAAACTGGGGAGACTACAAGGATCGAGGATCCAGCCTGTCACCCAGTCGGCAGTTGATCGAAGATCGCAGGAAACAACAAATGTAGCAAAAAAATAAAAAATATATATATCTTTTTTCCCCGGACCAATGAGCCCGAAGGGAGCCATGTCCTACTCCTTGCTAGACAGAAAAAAACTGATCTGCGATGTGCAGACTGAGAGGGTATACCCAGAGGGTCCGCCCCCTGGGCGGTACTGTAGAAGGTGTGATGCAACACTTTTTACAAGTTTTTCTGCCTAGTCACTCCTAATTAACGGATAATACCCACTTTGTCAATAGAGAAGCTGTGTCGGTCCATGGACGAAAGAGTAAGCTTTTTTTATTCTTTCCAAATAAAACTTGAGTAATAAACCTTGATACCAGCAAACATCAACTGACTTTCCAAGGCAAAAATACAGTGCCCAAATAGAGTGTAAAGATAACCCCTAATCAAGGTTTACACGAAGGTGGAGTATGAAGGCATTATGTAGATTCAGGTGGACTTGTGGACAAGAATGATGAGCAAGGGCAGTTATATAGTGACAAGCCAATGGAAATATTCATGATTGTAAATCAGAACACAGTATACATGGTGAAAGGGTACAAAAATATGATTGACTGGCAAGATATTCCATCGCCAGAAAAAGGTTGTTAATATGACTACAGTTTGTTTATTTGTAATCTATATTATTAGTCAAATGTGTGTGTGACAAAACTAAATTCAATAGTTTATAAGGCATTTTATGTATTCAACTGCTATATATGGAATTCCACCCCCTAATGAAAAAAAGATTCTTATTATTAAATATTGCTGCAACAGAAATATGCGCTCATACGTTGGCAGTTACCAGATCTCCTAAACATTACATACATACATATAGATATATATATATATATATATATACATACACATGGTATATAAGAAATAACACATGGCCACACCTGTACCATGAGAAAGTGAACATTCCTACAACAGAATATTTATAACATTAAATTAGAACAGACATTCCTGGTCTTAGAATGACACCTGGTGACAAAGAGAGGCAATGCTTAGCCACTTCAGCCCCGCAAGAATTGGCTGCTCAATGACCGGGCCATTTTTTGCGATTCGGCACTGCATTGCTTTAACGGACAATTGCGCGGTCGTGTGACGCTGTACCCAAACACAATTTACATATTTATTTCCACACAAATAGAGCTTTCTTTTGGTGATATATGATCATCTCTGCGCTATAAACCAAAAAAGAGTGACAATTTAAAAAAAAAAAACACAACACAATATTTTGTATTTTTTGCTACAATAAAATATTTTTTTTTTTCTCAGTTTAGGCCGATATGTATTCTACATATTTTTGGTAATAAATAAAAATCGCAATAAGCGTATATTGATTGGTTTGCGCAAAAGTTATAGCAAAAGTTATAGCGTCTACAAAATAGGGGATAGATTTATAGCATTATTATTATTATTTTTTTACTAGTAATGGCGGCGATCTGCGATCTTGATTGGGACTGCGACATTATGGTGGACACATCGGACACTTTTGACACATTTTTGGGACCGTTGGCATCTATACAGCGATCAGTGCTATAAAAATGTCACTGGGAGGAAAGGGGATAATACTAGGGGGCGATCAAGGGTTAACTGTGTTCCCTAGAGTGTTTCTAACTGTAGGGGGAAGGGACTGACCTAGAGGAAATGACAGATCGTGGTTCCTAGCTATTAGGAACTCGCAATCTGTCTTTCCTCACAGAGCAAAACAGGGATTTGTGTGTTTACACACACACACGTCTTCTGTTCTGCCTCTCGTGCCCACGATCACTCACGGTCGGCGGTCATCGAGGTCGCCGGTCACTAGCATCGGCATCCCCGTGCGCCGGATATCCTGCTTAAAAGGGACCGACGTATAACTACGGCGGTTCGCGGGATTGTGCCAATCTGCCGCCGTATAATGACAGCGGCTGGTCGGCAAGTGGTTAAACAAACAGGCAGTTATTAACAAAATGAACCAACAAGAAGTTTCTCCTTCTGGGCTAGGCTTATTTAAATTTTATGAGCTTATTGTTTGGAACTGAATATAGGACAAGGGTAGGAAGCCATGGGGAGTGCACACACACTTCGGAAGACAATTTATCCATACACACATCCACCCAGAGAGACACACATCATCACGTCTCATCATACGATGCCTCAGGGACTGCTCAAACCTAACGAGACTATATTTTGGAAAGGTAGCCATTTTAGAAGAATCTGGTAACGACCATTGTAAGCCAGCAGCCATTTTGAAAGGGTAACTAAAATACGCTAATCTTTTAACCCTTTCGCTGCCAGGCCCTGTGCGCTATTTTGTACAGACCATTTTTCTTTTTCACTTATAGCTTTCAGAATTAGTGAAAGACCGCCCAAACCATATATTTTCTGAACGCACATGATTAGTAGAATAAAAAGAAGGTGCTATTGATTTTTAAGACCCTGCGGTATTTGCGCAAATGTTTATCAAACCAATATATTCGCAAAAAATACACTAAAACCATTATTATCAGATAAAAACACAGCAAATTTTACAAAATTCCAGCTAAATCTCTAATATAACGGCTTAACCTGTATGGAGTTAATAAATAACAAATATTTATACATTTTAAATTGCGAAATTTTGCAAAATGGTGAAAATCTAACGTACCCAAAAAAAAAATTCAAAAAATCTGGAGGTTTTAATTTTTCACTTACAGCACGTGGCCAGTAGAATAGAAACTAGGTGCTACTGATTTTTAAGGCAGCACGATATTTGCGCAAATGTTTATCAAAATATCAAAATATTTTTTTTGCTAAAAATACACTAAAAATAGGATTTTTATAACAGCTTACCTGTAAAATCCCTTTCTTGGAGTACATCACGGGACACAGAGCGGCATAGTCATTACTATGTGGGTTATATAGATACCTTCAGGTGCTGGCACTGGCAACTTCCAAAACCGGAAGTACCCTCCCCTATATAAGCCCCTCCCATCCGGGAGCACCTCAGTTTTGTAGCAAAGCAATAAGTGTCCCCAAAGAGGGGTGGGAGCTCTGTGTCCCGTGATGTACTCCAAGAAAAGGATTTTACAGGTAAGCTGTTATAAAATCCTATTTTCTTTCTCGTACATCACGGGACACAGAGCGGCATAGTCATTACTATGTGGGATGTCCTAAAGCAATGCCCAATGAGGGGGGGGGGATACACCATACATAAGCTGAGCGCTATCAGACATGAGGATCTTTTACGGCCTGCAACACACTGCGCCCAAAGGCGACATCCTCCTGACTTCTAACGTCCACCTGGTAGAACCTAGTAAACGTGTGTACTGAAGACCATGTTGCGGCCTTACAGATTTGAGCCAGGGAGGCCTGGTGATGCACTGCCCATGAAGTTCCAACTGCTCTCGTGGAGTGCGCCCTAACTTTGAACGGAGGGGGTCTCCTTCTCAAGCCATAGGCTTGCATTATGACCTGTCGAATCCACTTGGCTAAAGTAGATTTTGACGCTGCCTGACCCTTTCTGGGGCCTTCCGGCAGGATAAACAAAGTATCCGTTCTGCGAATCTGAGCAGTGGCTTTTAGATAAGCTTTAACTGCTCTTACTACATCCAAAGAATGCAATAACTTTTCCTCTACCGAACTAGGTTTGGGGAAAAAAGAAGGAAGAACCACATCTTGGTTCAAATGAAACCTTGATACCACCTTAGGAAGAAAGGCTGAATGAGGACGTAACACTACTCTGTCCTTATGGATAACCAGATATGGCTCTTTACAGGACATAGCTGCTAATTCCGACACTCTTTTAGCCGAACAAATGGCTACTAGAAAAAACAATTTCCTGGTGAGAAGAACCAAGGAACTATGCTGTAATGGTTCAAATGGTTGTTTCTGTAGAACCGACAGAACCAGGTTTAGATCCCATGGACATATGGGAATATTAACCGGAGGACTAATACGCATCACTCCTTGTCTAAAGGCTTTGACTAGTGAATGCGAAGCCAAGGGCCTTTGAAAAAATATTGACAAGGCCAAAAACTGACCTTTGATAGTACTCAAGGCAAGCTTCCTATCTACAGCCCACTGTAGGAAGTCCAGACTCCTACCTATTACGTACTTATGTGGATGCCATTTCTTGGCCTCACACCACGCGATGTACGCCTTCCAGATTCTATAGTAGATCTGCCTGGATACCGGCTTCCTGGCATTGATCATGGTAGATACCACAGGATTAGAGAGCCCTCTCTTTTTTAGAATGTGGGCTTCAATAGCCAGGCCGTCAAACCTAGGGCTGGTAAGGAAGAGTGGTATATCGGTCCTTGCGAAAGCAGGTCCGGACGACGTGGGAGAGTCCAAGGACTCCCCACTGACATTTTACAATCTCCGCGTACCACGCTCTTCGGGGCCACGCTGGAGCCACCAGAATCACTGGTTTCTTTTCTACCCTGATTCTGCGGAGTAATCGAGGTAACCATTGTGGCGGTGGGAATGCATATATCAGCTTGAACTGATCCCAAGGGAACACTAGGGCATCCGAGCCGCAAGCTAGGGGATCCCTTGTCCGAGAGACAAACCTGTCCACCTTTGCGTTGAATCTGGATGCTAGAAGATCTACATCCGGTGTTCCCCACCGCTGACATATTGTCCAGAAAACCTCGGGGTGAAGGGACCATTCCCCTGGGCATAATTGCTGGCGACTTAGAAAGTCCGCCTTCCAATTCTCCACTCCTGGAATGAATACCGCAGATATGGCTGGGACATATCTTTCTGCCCATTTCAGGATGTAATTTACTTCCCTCTGGGCTGCACGACTCCTGGTGCCCCCCTGATGATTGATATATGCCACTGCTGTGGCATTGTCTGATTGAATTCTGACAGGGGACCCTTGGAGTTTGGATGTCCATGCTACTAGGGCATACCGGGCTGCTCGTATCTCTAAGAGATTGATGGGCAGGGCCTTTTCTGCATCCGACCATCTGCCCTGGAGAGACCATTGCTCCAGTACTGCTCCCCAGCCTATAAGGCTGGCATCTGTAGTGACCACCTTCCAAGAAATCGGACTGAAGGATTTCCCTTTTTCCAGATTCTGGGGAACCAACCACCAACGGAGGCTCTTGCGAACGGAAGGGGACAAGAACATTGTAAGTCTAGGGCCTGAACTTTTTTGTTCCAGGCTGACAGTATGGCCCCTTGCAAATTCCTTGAATGGAATTGACCGTAGGGTACTGCTTCGAATGATGCCACAATTTTTCCCAGCAGCCTCATGCACAGGCGTATGGACGGCTGTCTTTTTTGTACCCACTAAGTGGATCAAATCTTTCAAAGACAACACCTTTCCTCGAGGCAAGAATATTTTTCTCTGGCCTGAATCCAACCTTAGCCCCAAGTATTCCAGACTTTTGACTGGTTTTTAGGGCTGACTTGTCTCGGTTGATAATTCAACCGTGAGATTCCAGATACTTGATTGTCTTGTGAACGACCACGTTTAGTTTTTTCACTGAGTGGTCTATCAGCAACAAGTCATCTAGATATGCCATTATCATTACACCTTGTGTTCTTAGATTGGCCAATAAAGGGCCAGAATTTTTGTAAACACTCGTGGTGCTGTGGCCAGACCGAAGGGTAAGGCTCTGAACTGAAAATGGCGCCCTTCTACTGCAAAGCGTAGAAATTTTTGGTGGACTGGAAAGATGGGAATGTGCAAATAAGCATCTTTGATGTCGATCGCGGCTAACCAATCCTCCCCTTGTAGGGCAGTGGCCACCGATCGGATCGACTCCATCGGAAAGTCCTGATATACAGGAATTTGTTTAGCCCTTTTAGAATTAATATGGGCCTCCCGTCCCCGTTTGCTTCGGGACTGTAAAGAGGTTCGAGTAAAACCCGAACCCCCATTCTTCCAGGGGAACCTCCATAATTACTCCTTGGAGCAATAGTTGTTCTAGTGCCAACAGGAGGGACTCTCTCTTCCGGGGATCCCTTGGCACGTTTGACCTCAAAAATGGGAAGGAGGAGAGTCTTTTAACTCCAATCTGTATCCCAAACATACTGCGGAGAGCACCTATCTGTTTTGATCGTGTCCCGCCAGGTCTCTTGCGAACAACTGGAGTCCTCCCCCCACCCGACTGAGTGGGGGCAACCCTTCAATGAATTTAACTTCGGGGGAGGTTTTGTACCTCCCCTGACCCAGGGTTTCTCATTACCCTGCGATTGTCCCTGTTTTTTACCCAAGGGAATTGACCGAGGAGGCCGTCGGAACTGTTACACAGCCGATGCCCCAGGGACTGGAGAAGCAGGCCTCTTAAAGAGGGACCTCTAACTCTGTTTTTAACCGGCAAGAGTGTATTTTTACCGCTGGAAATTTTCTGGATATATTTGTCCAGGTCTTCCCTGAATAAGCGTTCACCATGAAATGGGACGCTAACCAGCCATTCTTTACAGGGAGCTTCAGCAGACCAGTTTTTGAGCCATAGAAGCCTACGCATATGTACTACAGACAGCGTAAGGCGGGAGGCCTGATGGATTGAATCCTTTATGGCGTCAACCGCAAAGCCTAAGGCTCTAGGTAGATCAGCTAGGGCAAGGGCCTGCTGATCTGTCAAGTCCCTCAAGACCTGTTTCAACTGATCCTTCACTGCTTAGCAGACCCCACTGCTGGTTGTGTCACCAAGCTTGCTGTAGAAAGAAGCAGATTTTCATAAGGACTCCAATATTTTATCTATTGGGTTCTTGAACATTTGGACATTATCCACTGGACATGTCAGTGATTTATACACACAAGAGATGGCTGCGTCCACTGTAGGGACCTTCCATTTTTTGATGAACTTATCCTCCATGGGATAGACCACCGGAAATCTCTTGGGGGGAATAAATATTTTCTCAGGATGTTCCCAATCCTGGTAAATGAGCCCTTTCAGTAAAGGGTGAAGTGGAAAAGAACAGACAGTCTGGGGGCTTCTAGCGACCCCAACGAGGATACAGTAGTGGTTGATGGTTCCGCAAGGTGCATTTTTAAATGCTGATCGGACCATGTTAGTCAGAGACTGAACCCATAATCTTTCAGCTTGAGATGATGAGAAAAGGTTCCTCCACTGTTGATTCCTCTATAACAGAATCAACCTCATCCTGATCCCCTTCAGGCAGGTCGATCCCTGTATGGGACTGTTGCTCTGCTAACAGGCACTCTGAAGGAGGAGATGGAGATCGGGCGTGCTTTCCCTGACAGGGAGGCAGCGATCAATGTTGACAATCTCTCTCTAATCCTCCCAGAGCTGAGGAAAAAACCTCCTCTATTACATACACAGGAGCAGGTGAACTGAGGACAGCCACAGTACCAAGTACCCCTGCGGGGTCTCTACGGTCACTTACCTCTGAACTTCAGGGGAGACTGGTGCAGCAGAAGCATGCCCAAGATCCTCAGAGCCCGATGAGACCCCCTTCGCTTCCTGGAAGATTCAGTTCCGGAGCTTCTGGACGGCATATTCCTAAGCCTAAAGCTGAGGTATTTCCAGCCGTAATACACCACTTTTACTGAGAATAGTCTAGCACAATTGCTGCTATATAACAGTTGGTGTCTACTAAAGTGCCTTTCTAGGGGATGCCTGCATCAACCGCCTCTGTGTGCCTTTATACTGTTGCTAGCTCTGTCTGTGCACTTCAATAGCCAGCTATGATTGTGCTTTAAAACACGCTGGACGCCCGCACATGCGCAGTAGCGCCGCGGCGCACACCGAGTGTCACCCACCCGCTCCGCCCCTTTTTCCAGATCGCCTCTATATATAGAGGCGCGTGCACGCGCGCCTTTTTTGAAAAAAATAAGGAGCTAGATGGGAGCCAGGGTCCCTGCCGCAGGGCCCAGGGATGGATGAGCGCAGCAACAGGGCAGAGGAGACAGCTTCCCAGCAGAGAAAAAACTGCCTGGATTTGATTTTGGAAGAAAAAAAATCCACATTACAAGAAAAAGAACCATAGCGGCCTCTAGTGTCTAACACAGGTACCGCGGTTCTACATTTTTTTTTTTTTTTTTTTTCTTGCCTACTACTAAAATTTTTACATTTTCTCAGTAGTAACAGGCATACACAGAATATTAGCGGGAATACCTTAGGTCAGGGTTCCCCAACCCCCGGTCCGCGGCCCACTGCCGGGCCGTGGCCTATTTGCAGATGGGCCGCGAAGGCTGCACTGTGTGAGGTGCGGCAGCGGGCAAGCAGAGAGATGACATCTCTCACCGCTCGCCCGGATCACGGCACTTCCGCCCACACAGCGGGGCTCCTACTGCGGTGAGGCGCAGGAGCAGAGAGATGAGATCATCTCTCGCCGCCCGCCTGGAACGCGGCACTTCCGCCCACACAACGGGGCTGCTATACTGCAGCGAGGCGCGGGAGCAGAGAGAGAATCTCTCACCGCCCGCCCCGCATTACCGCTGTTCTCCCTCACCTGCCTGTGCTGCCACCACGGCAGGTGACAAAAAAATCTACTGGCAGGTGGCAAACCACCTCTGGTGGCAGGTGGCAATCCACACCCGGTGGCAGGTGACGTGGCAATCCACACCCGGTGGCAGGTGACGTGGCAATCCACACCCGGTGGCAGGTGACGTGGCAATCCACACCCGGTGGCAGGTGACATGGCAATCCACACCCGGTGGCAGGTGACGTGGCAATCCGCACCTGGTGGCAGGCGACGTGGCAATCCGCACCTGGTGGCAGGCGACATGGCAATCCACACCTGGTGGCAGGTGTTGTGGCAAGCGACAATCCACATCTGGTGGCAGGCGAGGTGGCAAGCGACAATCCACATCTGGTGGCAGGCGACATGGCAATCCACATCTGGTGGCAGGTGTTGTGGCAAGCGACAATCCACATCTGGTGGCAGGCGAGGTGGCAAGCGACAATCCACATCTGGTGGCAGGCGACATGGCAATCCACACCTGGTGGCAGGTGTTGTGGCAAGCGACAATCCACATCTGGTGGCAGGCGAGGTGGCAAGCGACAATCCACATCTGGTGGCAGGCGACGTGGCAATCCACATCTGGTGGCAGGTGACGTGGCAAGCAACAATCCACACCTGGTGGCAGGTGACGTCGCAAGCAACAATCCACACCTGGTGGAAGGCGACGTGGCAAGTGACAAATCGCATCTGGTGGCAGATTCTGCATTATGGTGAGTTTGAACTATTTCATTTTATATTACAATGCAATGACAGAAATAATGCGCTTCAATCATCCCAACACCATATCAGCCATTGTTCTGTGATGATGGAGGCCCTAACACTAGCCATTTCCCCGACAAACTGCCCGCGAAAAGCTACATAACAACCCAACCCCCCCCCCCCCGGGCCTTGGCACGATTCTATTACACAACGCCGGTCCTCGGTGCCAAAAAGGTTGGGGACAACTGCCTTAGGTAACAGGCAGAAAGACAAAATAGGCTTGGGGGTCCCTCAATAGAACCAAGTTCCTGAGGGCCCCCACTTACCTTTTCCTCGCCGCAGGACTCTGTTTGGTCCACAGAAGCCCAAACTTCACCTATCACGGCAGGCATTGTAATTAAACCTTCAGGGACCGGGTTCCCAAGGATTCCACTCCCCTGGACCTGTATAGCACCCTGCACAGAAAACATCTTGGTCGTGGGTATGACCAGAGCTCTGGATCCCAGGGTCCAGCCCTCCTAAGAGAGGCATTACAGGCAAAACCTTGCGCTTCTCTTGCAAGGCCCGGGTACCGACCGTTTAGCTATGAAGCTTTTTTGGTCGGATCCGGAATAGCTTACTGAGGCCCAAAAGAACCTGTACGCAAGCTCAGTGAAAAACACATGTTACTTCTTGGCCAACACCTTAGACACTGGCAAAAAACTGAGGTGCTCCCGGATGGGAGGGGCTTATATAGGGGAGGGTACTTCCGGTTTTGGAAGTTGCCAGTGCCAGCACCTGAAGGTATCTATATAACCCACATAGTAATGACTATGCCGCTCTGTGTCCCGTGATGTACGAGAAAGAAATACACTTACAAAATTCCTGCTAAATTAGTACTAAAGCATCGTTCACATGTGGCATACTAAAGTGTACGCCCATGAAGGGCCATGTTTACCCTCACAGGGATGCACAGGTGTTCCATGCATCCCTGTACAGGCAGTCCCATTAATGTCAATTGGGATGCAATGGCTGCACAGGGATAGCTGTTGTTCCCAATCTGACAACCGTGTGGGTTTGGGTACATGACCCCGAACACAAACAGTGTGAGCTCAGGGACATGCATGCGGACCTACATGGTTGTAAAATTGGGAGCAACGGCTCTGTTCATGCAGTTGCTACATCCCAAATGACATCAATGGGAATGCCTGCACGGAACACCTGTGCATCCTTTAAAAGGTACGCTGTGTATGCCCTGTGTGAACAAGGCCTTAGGCCCCTTTCACACCAGCACACCGATCGGGTCTGCCTGTCCATTTTTCAGGTGGACCCAATTGGACCACCCATTGTTCTCTATTGAGAGACCGATTGAAATGGACATGCATCCGATCCAG
This sequence comes from Rana muscosa, assembly GCA_029206835.1. Classification (NCBI taxonomy): domain Eukaryota; kingdom Metazoa; phylum Chordata; class Amphibia; order Anura; family Ranidae; genus Rana; species Rana muscosa. The sequence goes on along the minus strand of CM055118.1, from coordinate 257,467,298 downwards.
TCCACTAAAAACGGACGGATGGGGATTTCATTGCCCATATATCTAGCAGATGGGATCAGATGGCAGATGGAAATGGACAGGCGGTCCGTTTCCATCCGATCGTTCCATATAGAATAGCGAGCTGTGTCTGTGTCCGCTTTGCATCAGTACACTCCATGTAAAAGGGGTCTTACCAGGAGCGGCCAGTCTATTAGGGGCACTGCCCTCATACAACGTTTTTTTTTTTTTCAAGCCACATGAGTGGAGCATGAGGCTCTAGTTGGCTTGAAAAAGGTTGGGCTCGGGGCGCAGAGCATTGCACCCAGAACCCACCCACTTGTGACAAAAGCGAATTCATATTTGCCATCGTCTTCCCCTCCTGGACAATCAGGACGGATCGGGTTGGTCCAGGAGGAGAGGCTGAAATATCCGTGGAGGCGTAAGTGCAGGGGGGGGGGGGTGTCACTGTGGAGGGGAATGCGAGCAGGCCTGGGGGGGGGTCTTACTATGTTTGTGGTTTAAAAAAAAAAAATGATAGTCCCATTACTCTGCAGCACTTTACTTGAACAAATGAGGTGATACATTTTAACACTTGCGGTTACAATACATAAGCTGTCATTGGGCATATAGCAGCGATCAGTAGTGATTGCTGCATGTGCCCTCTCTACTACAGGGTGGTGCTCAGTAAACACATGTTTACTAAGCCCCCCAAGCCCCTACTTCACCCGCACTGCTACCCCCCCACCCGCAGCACTACCTAGCCTGACAGATCGAGAGATCAGTGCAGGGAGAAGCTGCAGGTGAAGGGAGGGAAGGAGAGATGCCACTCAGAGCGGCCATGGATCGGGGGGGGGGGGGGGGGGTCTGACTGGCGGGGGGACACATCTGGAAGAGGAGGGATGCCGGCTAATGATGGAGGCTGCGGGGAGCGGGTTTGCAAGGGGGGGGGGTGGTTTGCCGGATCGGGTGGAGGAGGGGATTTAGTGCTGGTGGGAAGGGGATAGGAGAGTGTGTGGGGGGGGGAGGCCAGTTTTAGTTGGAAGAGTGCGGTGGGGGTAGAGAGGCAGGGGACAGGGAAGTGGCGGCATGGGTGTGGTCACATTAGGGGTAATAACTGATCAGCGAGTTGTAATCCGCTGATCAGAGTTATAGAATTGTTCAGCAGAGTCTGCTGAGCAATTCTGATATAAGCTTATGGAAGTGACCATAAGCTTATAGGAGAGGGAGAAATGATATGGCCACCTGCAGGCACGTCTGTAGGTCCGTAAGGCGTACGGACCTGCAGGCACGTCTGTAGGTTCGTAAGGCGTGCGGACTTGGCAGTGAAAGGGTTAATGATTCCTTGCTTAGCTTGATAAGCCTATTGATTTTTTCTTGTAATACCTAGATTGCTCCTCCCGGATATTATAACCACTTACATTTTTATTTAATTCTATTTTTGGTTTTAATTTTGAATTAATTTCTGTTTTTGTGCTATAGTAGCATACCATTTTTAGGTAGTTTAACACTTATTGTTACTGCAGGGGAATAACGGTTGGACTTAGTAAAATGCAGATTATTGTATGATTAGCAAAATTTCCATGCGGTGCACCTCTAGCAGATATGAAGCAGGAGATGGTCAGAGACTGCAGACATGGTACAGGAGATGGTCAAAGACTGCAGACATGGTACAAAAGATGGTCAGAGACTACAGACATACTACAGAAGATCGATGCAGCCTCACCAGCGTCCATCAAATGCAGCCTGTCTGTGCCAAGCACATTCACCAGTGCCCATCATTTGCAGCCTGCCTGTGCCTCACCAGTGCCCAGCCTACCAGTGCCCATTAAATGCAGCCTGCCTGTGCCCAGCAGCTTCACCAGTACCCATCATTTGCAGCCTGTCTGTGCCTCACAAGTGCCCATCATATGCAGCCTGCCTTTGCTCGGATCAGCTGCGATCTCCGTGTGTTAGAGCGGATTTGAATTGCCCGGGCCGCAGTAACAATGTCCTGCCTCCTGTGATCACGTCACACTAATTCAATGTCCCTGCATTGGATCAGTGTGCCGTCTATCACAGGAGGCGGAATATGGTTACTACGGCCCGGGTAATTCAGCTCCGTGACACAGAGATCGAGGAGGAAGTGTAGGACAGGGCGCGCCAGAGTGACACTCCCGTAATGGGCGGAACCCGGGGCGGACTACGCCCTCTTCCGGTATCGGCTGTTTTTGTCTTTCGGCCGAATGACAAAAACAGTTTTCGGACGATAATTTTCGTCAGCCGAAATTTCGGTGCACCACTAAAAAAATAAATAATTAATAATGGTTGCATAAAGTGTGCACACCTTTAACCACTTTAATACCGGGCATTTTCACCCACTTCCTGGCCAGGCCAATTTTCATCTTTCAGCACTGTCATGCGTTGAATGACAATTGCGCGATCGTGCGACGTGGCTCCCAAAACAAAATTGACGTCCTTTTTTTCCCACAAATAGAGCTTTCTTTTGGTGGTATTTGATAATCTCTGCAATTTTTATTTTTTGCGCTATAAACAAAAAAAGACTGACCAATTTTGAAAAAAAAAATATTTTTTACTTTTTGCTATAATAAAAATCCCAATTTAAAAAAAAAATAAAAAAATAAAACAGTTTAGGCCAATACGTATTCTACATATTTCTGGTAAAAAAAAAAATTGCTATAAGCGTGATTTGGCCAAAAGTTATAGCGCCTACAAAATAGGGGATAGATTTATGACAAATTATTTTTATTATTTATTTATTTTACCAATTATTTATTGTGAATACGTGAATCCATATAGCTGTAAAGGCTGGCAGAAGTGGAGGCTTCCTTCGTTGGGAAGGTTTTGTCTTGGTGGGCTTGAAATAGGACTGTGTGTGTAAGAACGCTTGCGGTGGACCGCTAGGATGAAAGCACATGAGAAGCCTGGGCATCCTCTTTAGAGGATTCCTCCATCTCGGAGGAGTGCACTTTCTCTGACCCTGCCTCCCCCACTTCCTCCTCAAACCCAAGAAAGATTGGTAGGGGAAATGTACAATGCAGCTCCTGTGGGGACGGAGACCTAGACCTCTTATGGTCATCTCTCCCCTAAATAATTATTGATTTCTGACAGCTTCTCTGAGAATTTCTCATTTGACATTAAGGTTCCTGAGAATGGAACTCCTTGATAAGAGTTAGGAGTGTCTAAGAGCCAGAGCCAGTTTTTTGTGGGGGGGAAGACTGGTCCCCCTAGTGCCAGATCTGCCATGCTTGCTAGGCCCAGAAGGGGGTTAGGTAGCCTTGAAGTGTTCCACCACCTGGAGGCTTCAGGGTCACATTGTGGTCTTTGCTGTGGAGGAGCTTCAGCAACTGCATCCTATTTGACTGGTATCCCAATGGAAAAAGGACAGTTTTAAAGATGGCGCCCACACAGTGTGATCTTCGACCGCACCCAAGCAGCAGCACAGGTTAGTGGGTCACACTTGCGCAGTGGCGCCACCAGTCTATGCCTACCTAGGAGACAGATCAAAAAAAAGGATCAGTGTGCTTAAACAGGGTCATTTGGGTAGTTTCTGTTGTCGCTATGATTTAAAAAGTGTAAACACAGTTGATTGATAATAAATGGCTTCAGGCAAACACTAACCATGAAAGAAATGTTTTTGTGTTATCATTCATATTCTCTAAACAATAGCCAAGAAATCTTAAATTCTGCCAGGGTATGTAAACTTATGAGCACAACCATATATATATATTATTTTTTTTTTCTCAAATTAAATACATTTATTAAAAACTCAACTCAAACTTATGACACCTTTGCTTCGAATAAGTAAAAGTACAATACAGCAAGTTTTAGAACACAAAGGTGCTGAGTAAATGGCAGGAGGTTGCCCGCAACCAAAGAAGTTACTTTAAGGATGCCACTGGTGTAAGCAAATTCACCAACCAGTGGTATAACTTATACAAAAAATATAAAGTAAGCGCAAATAAACTACATGCATCCTAAAAATTGACATGTGCTAAGTAATAAAGATTACACCCACTGTGATAATCACTATGTGCAATGCCAAACAAAAAAACATACAAAAAAATAAATTAAATCGCACAATTTTTTTTTTACAAAGATGCTGTGAAAAAAAAATACCAAATATTAATACCCACTGGTATTATTTGGGATTTTGTTCACAGCATGTTTGTGAAAAAAAAGTGTGCATTTTTTTGTAAGTTTTTTGTTTCTGGCATTGCCATTGATTATCACATTATTTAAATTTTCAAACGCATGCACCAAGTTATCACTGATCGAACACTGCTATTAACGGAAAAGGTCTTTTCACAGCAGCTTTGTGGATATTTTTTTGTGTGATTTTTTGTTGTTTTTAGTATTGCACAAAAGCGATTATCACAGTGGGTGTAATCTTTATTACTTTGCACATGTCAATTGTAGAATGCATGTAGTTTAATTAGCGCATACTTTATATTTTTTTGTACGATTTATTAGTGCGATACACACTTAACCACTTCAGCTCCGGATGCCTAATGACTGGGCCATTTTTTGTGATTCGGCACTGTGTCGCTTTAACTGACAATTGCACGGTCGTGCGCCACTGTACACAAACAAAATTGAGGCCCTTTTTTTTCATAAATAGAGCTTTCTTTTGGTGGTATTTGATCACCTCTGCGGTTTTTATTTTTTGCGCTATAAAAGAAGAGCGACAATTTTGAAAAAAAAAAAACACAATATTTTGTACTTCTTGCTATTATAAATATCCCATATTTTTTTTATTAAAAAAACATTTTTTTTCCTCAGTTTAGGCCGATATGTATTCTTCTACATATTTCTGGTAAAAAAAAAATTGCAATAAGCGTGTATTGATTGGTTTGCGCAAAAGTATAGTGTCTACAAAATAGGGAGTAGTTTTATGGCATTTTTATTATTATTCATGTTTTTACTAGTAATGGCGACGATCTGCGATTTTTATCGTGACTGCGACATTATGGAGGACACTTGACACATTTTTGGGACCATTGGCATTTATACAGCGATCAGTGCTATAAAAATGCACTGATTACTGTAAAAATGTCACTGGCAGGGAAGGGGTTAACACTAGGGGGCAATAAAGGGGTTAAATGTGTTCCCTAATGTGTGTTCTAACTGTAGGGGGGATGGGACTAACTAGGGGAAGAGACTGATCGGTGTTCATACATAGTATGAGCACACGGTCAGTCTCCTTGCCCCTGAGAGAACCGGGATGTGTGTTTTTACACACACACACACACATCCCAGTTCTCGCTCTGTAATTAGCAATCGCGGGTGCCCAATTCGCATCAAGTCCGGAGACACGCTCCGGGCACGCGCCGCCGGAGGCGCCTTATAGACCTGACGTACAGCTATGACGACTCGCGCAGGGGGGCCAGCCTGCCACAGTATAACTGCGGCGGCTGGTCCGGAAGCAGTTAAAGGAGCAGCTGTCACGCGCATTTACATAGGGTTATATTGTGCAAAGGTCAATCAGCAAAACAAAGTGCTATGTGTTTAAATAAAGTATCACTCCACCATCAAGAATATGTATTTTGTAAACAGTGCAGCGCTACCAACTCACATATAATTAAAATTGTAAACAAATATCAACACAATGACCAAAAAATATATATTCAAATGTCCATAATTCAAATAATATTCAAAAAGTTCATACAAAACATTAAACAGCTTCTGTAACTTCTTAATTGCTGTGTGATAAATTCCACCAGAGTGCTTCTCTCAATGTAATAATCTGTGCACACCTCCACCAGCTGTTAAGCCTGCTCACCTCAACAATGAGCCCAAAAAAAACTGAATGAAAGCCCCCTCCTTTCTCTCCACTCTGATATCAAATCACCTGCTCCAGCCTGTTTGGACAACTCACAGACAAGACACTTTCCTCCAGGTTATGATTCGTTTTCATGCAAATACAAATGCAAGAAACATAGTGCCCTCTATTTCAAACATTTCAAAACCCCCCTTAAAAAATTGCACTTACAAGAGTAAAAAATATAAAAAGCATGACACAAAGTTACAGGACATCCGCTCGCTCACCACTCTGATGGTGTGATGTCACGGGCTCTGCTCCTCCCCTCTACACGCGCATCACCTGCAATTAGCTTAGATTGAGAAAGCTTTTTTGTCTCATTGTTGAGGTGAGCAGGCTTAACAGCTGGTGGTACATGGTTAGTGGCGCTCACTGAAATATAGCATGGGACCACTACGTCCAAAGAAGTCCTTTAAGCAGTTTGCTTTGTGGTGAGAACAGTCTTTTTGCACTTCTAGGCTGCCTTGCAAACAAGGGGGAGCAGAAGTTGTACTCCAGAGCATGTAAAGAGATAAAAAACAAAGGCAGGAGCCGCTGAAGTAAAACTGTGTGATTTTAATATAGCAGTAACATTAAAACACTCACATTAAGGTGTCTTTAGATCGGCATGTGGGGGTCCTGTGGGATGTGCACCTTGAAAAAGGTGAGCGTAGTGTGTTCCTCCTCTCACTGCGCATGGACCGAAACGCATTTCATCTTGGTCCTGTGACGCCATCCCTCCCCCACGCTGCGCATCAGCACTCAGCACAGATGAGCAGCTTGCGCTCCAGGCCTCAATTCGGCCGCCGCACGAGACCCGGAAAACTCTCCACAGGATTGAACACCGGCTCCACTGCACTGGGCTTGAACATTGCTGGCACGAGCGGAGGTGCACATCCCACAGGACCCCAACATGCCGATCTAAAGACACCTTAATGTGAGTGTTTTAATGTTACTGCTATATTAAAAATCACACAGTTTTACTTCAGCGGCGCCGGCCTTTGTTTTTTATCTCTTAACAGCTGGTGGAGGTGTGCACAGATTTTTATATAATAATAACTTTTGGATTATTATTTGAATTATGGACATTTGAATATATATTTTTTTGGTCATTGTGTTGATTTTTGTTTACGAATTTAATTATATGCGAGATGGTAGTCCAGCACTGTTTACAAAATACATTTACATAGGGTTGGCTACTTTTATATTTTGAAATAATTTTAAGAGGTGTAATTTAGGCTTTCAAACTACATAAGAATGGCACAAAATAAAAGAAACAGATCTAGACCCACAGACACCGATTATTTACTAAACATATTTAAAGGGGTTGTAAACCCTCATGTTTTTTCACCTTAATGCATCCTATGCATTAAGGTGAAAAAACATCTGATAGTTACCGGTACCCCAGCCCCCCCGTTTTACTTCCCTGAGCCCTGTAAAATCCCGTGTCGAGAACACGCTGGATCTTTGCCCAGGGTTCTCGGCTCTTCATTGGATAGATTGATAGCAGCGCAGCCATTGGCTCCCGCTGCTGTCAATCAAATCCAATGACGCAGGCGCCAGGGCAGAAAACGCAGTTCGGGGGCCACTCTGTGCAAAACGAGCTGCACAGTGGAGGTAAGTATGACATGTTTGTTATTTAAAAAAATAGAACCTTTAGTATCACTTTAATATTGTTGTATGTTCAACATTTAAGTGCTGTTTGCTAAAAACATTTCAATCAATAGTATACATCTTTCTCAAATTAAAACACTATTGAAGCACTTACAACAGAAATCGAGGGCTCACGGGTCACTTCTCTGGTCCAGTTGAGGTCCTCTCCAGGAGTGAATGAATTTCTTTTCAGGTTAATTTTCTCCTTTGGCAAAATCCTACCCGTTGTCTGCGGGAAGATTGCAAAACAGGTTATCCAAAACGCTAACAATTTATAACATTTCACTGAAAATCTAAGGGATTTAAAAAGTCTATTATAGACAGTGGTCTAGTTAACAACACAAAAAAACCTTTACCAAACATGAAAATAAAAAAAATGTAGGGTCTCTTGGAACTGTGTTTGAAAATTTTAGAGCCTGTGCTCTTAACAAGCACAAATAGTACAGGCCACAGAACTCAACATAATTATAGGCTCTTCCTGCTTCATGTTTTCCCTTTTTTAATACTACAGTCCTACTTGCAAGTGAAAATTTAAATGGCACCTATTGCCCTGGTCGAATGCGCCGTGACAGGAAAGGGGGGCGCTTGACCCTTTAAGGCGTAGGCCTGGATTACTATCTGTCGGATCCATCTAGAGATGGTGGCCGATGAGACTGCTAGGCCCTTCTTGGGACCAGCCACCGAAACAAACAGTGAGTCTGACTTCCGGAAAAGGGAAGTAGCCGATAGGTATACTCTCAAAGCTCGGACAACGTCCAAGGAATGTAACGCCGACTCTTTAGGATTCGACAGATGAGGACACAAGGATGGAAGTACAATGTCCTCGTTGAGATGAAAAGCCGAAATGACTTTAGGAAGGAAGGAAGGCTGCGGCCGCAGCACCACCTTATCCTTGTGGAAGATCAGATAGGGAGCCTTGCAGAACAAGGCTGCCAGCTCAGAAACTAGTCTAACTGATGTAACAGCCACCAAAAAGTCCACCTTCTGAGAAAGTGTCAATAAGGGAATATCCCTAATATTCTCAAACGGTGGTTTCTGAAGCACCGAGAGGACCAGGTTCAAGTCCCACGGAGGTAGCGGGGGACGAACCGGAGGGGCCATACGTCAAACCCCCTGCACGAAAGTACTCACGAGAGAGTGAGTCGCCAGGGGTCGCTGAAAAAAGACAGCCAGGGCAGATAGCTGCCCCTTAACAGTACTTAAGGTAAGCCTTTGGTCCACCCCATGCTGTAAAAACAGCAGGATTCTGGAAACCAAATAAGTACGCGGATGCCACTTCATTTCCTCACACATAGAAATGTAGGCCTTCCAAGTGCGATGATAAACCTTCCTAGAGGATGGCTTTCGAGCACTTCTCATAGTAGAGATTACTGAATCTGACAGGCCCCTGTCTCTCAGTACCTGGTTCTCAATAGCCCTGCCATTAAAGCCAGAGACTGTAAAGCAGGACGGAGTATGGGACCTTGCGATAGCAGGTCCTTCCGTAGAGGTAGACGCCAGGGGACGTCTGCTACCAGACGTACTAGGTCGGCGTACCAAAGACGCTGAGGCCAATCTGGAGCGATCAGAATCCTTGGAATACTTGCTGCCTCTGTTCTGTGAAGCAGATGGGGAAGGAGCCTCATGGGAGGGAAGGCCTAGATTAGCTGATACTGATCCCACGATGTTACCAACGCGTCCGTTGCATCTGCCCCTGGGTCCTTTGGCCGGGCCACAAATCCAATACCTCCCGATTGAGTTGGGATGCCAAAGGATTTATGTGTGGCATGTCCCTTCTTTAGCAGAGGAGCTGGAACCCATCCGGGTGTAAGGACCCTTCTCCCTGGTCCAACATTTGGCGACTCAGGTAGTTCACCTGCCAATACTTCACAACCGGAATGTACAAGGCCGACAGGCGCTTTGTCGGCCTGGGGTCTTTTTTCTGTCACCCTAGGCGGACGAAAAAAAAAACACTTGCGTGCAGTAAAGGAGGGCCCTTGCCCTGGTCCCTTACCCTTTATGGTTTGAGGAAGCAACGTGCTTTTACCTCCTGTGGCATCCTTGTTGATGTCATCAAGAGAGGCTCCAAAAAGTCTGTCGCCCTTAAAGGGCAGATCCAACAGGGCCTTCTTGGAAGCCTGGTCTGCAGACCAGCCCTATAGCCAGATCAGGCGGCATATAGCTACCGCATAAACCGAAGCTTTGGACAGCAAGGGGATAGTGTCCATGTCTGATCCACAGACAAACTTAAGGACTTGTACCAACTGGTCGGCCAAAGTTATATCATTAGGAGGAGCATCTCGCTCTTTTAACCCCTGGAGCAGCAATTTTGCCCACTCAGTAAGTGTCTGAGACACTAAGGCCCCAGCCAATGGCGGGCACACCGCTGAGCCTACCACTGTGTATAGGTAAGCGAGTGAGTGCTTCAGCTTTCTTATCCACAGGGTCCTTGAAAACAGGAGCCCCTTCCACTGGAATTGTGGTAGCTTTATTAAGTCTGGACGCCGAAGGGTATACTATCGGGAGAGATGTCCATTTCTTCAGAAAACTCTCCTCAAAGGGGTACCATACCGCAAGATTCCTAGGGGGCGTAAAAACCCTTGATGGGTTCTCCCACTCCTTGTATAAGAGCTTATCAAAATAAGACACACAAGGAAACACCTTAGTAGTGTGGGTAGGTTTACGGAACCCAAAGGCGATCGGAGTCTCTGCTGCTTCTGAAGCATTCTCCAACTTTAGCATATCCCGCACTGCAGTAATAAGGTCAGATACCAAAGCCTTTTCGCGTACTGACCTGGACTTGGAGTCATTCTCACTGACCTCTTGGTCACGGTCTGCAGTCTCTGATGCATCAGAATCCGGGTCATGAGCCATAGCTGGGCCTGGTTCTGCATCAGAATTATCCCCGGAAGATTGCAGGGGACGGGAGCGTTTACTATCCCCCGTGTGGCTTCCACCCTGGCAGCAAAAGCCTCTAGGATTGCCGACATAGCATCCATAGGAGCAGCAGGTGCACCAGCCACCAATTCAGGTGTTTTAGGGGAAGAAACGTCTGCTTCAGACGCCATGCTGACCCACGCACTGACACCCACAGGGCTCTAGGCAAGCCATCAATAGGCCACCTTCCTAGCTGATACAGAGATGCAGGGTCTCCCGTAGGACTCACCACCCTTGTAACGGTACTGCTATGCTGCCGTGTGCTGCGCCTGTGATGCTATCCCACTGCTGTCTGTGTCAGTCTGATTCTTATCAGCGTCTTCTGTGAAAATTTGCGCCAGAGAAATGCACCCTAGAGGCCAGAGACTACAGCAAAATGGCCGCCAAGCGGCTGTATATAACAATGTGGGCTCTAAGAAAATGGCCGCCGAGCCTGAAAATAGAGGCAAAAATCGGCCGTGGTCCACAACAAAATGGCCGACATACAGGCGAGAATCCTAAGAAACATGGCCGCCGAACAGTCGGTAGAGGCCAAAGCGGGTGCGGACTACAAGAAAACGGGCGGCGATTTTAAAGCTATTGGCGCGAAACTACAAGAAAATGGCCGCCGGACATTCACAAGAGGCAGAAACAGGCATGGACCATCGCAAAATGGCCGCCGAGAGCATGGAGGGAGAAGCACACACACACACACAGGTAAGCAAAATAACATTTTTAAATGACCAACAGCGCAGCCCCACTCCAGATGGAGCCCGCCCCCCCCCATGGTGACCAGCACCAAGCAACCTTAGCTCAGAGCCCAGGGAGGAGGGAAGGCAGGGAGAGAGGAAAGAAAGGGGTCATTACCAATTACTTGATCTCTCCGGGAATGTTCAGCCAATGTCACCCTGCCGAAGCGGGGGAGCTACTTACCCTTCCTGCGTGACTCATGCTGGAAGAAATTCCAGACAGATCATCATCCGCGTACACGGAGGTGACTGTCGGCCAGGCATGCTGTGATTGAACCCTGGGGAACGATCCTATGCATGCCCTGGAGTGTTAGCTCACCGGACAGGCTGCTGCGATTCGGCCGTAAGGTCAGCCAAAGCTGAGCAGTCCGATGCAGGCCCTGGAGCGTAGGCTCCGGCCACCCGTAGAGCGATGGGTAGGTCGTGGAAAACCCAGTGCGTAGCTAGGGTCGGCACACGCTCGATGGCCGAAACTGGGGGGACTACAAGGATCGAGGACCCAGCCTGTCACCCAGTCGGCAGTTTATCGCAGGAACCAAAAAAAATAAATACAATTTTTTCCCTAAGCCAATGAGCCCGAAGGGAGCCATGTCCTACTCCTTCCTAGACAGAAAAAAATCTGATCTGCGAGATGCAGAGTGAGGGGACATACCCGGGAGGCGGTACTGTAGAAGGTGTGATGCAACACTTTTTACAAGTTTTTTCTGCCTAGTCACTCCTAAATAACGGATAATACCCACTTTGTCAATAGAGAAGCTGTGTCGGTCCATGAACAAAAGAGTAATATTGTGGGTTTTTTTCAAAATTTCCGCTCATTTTTTTCGCTTATATCACAAAAAATAAAAAACAGTCGTGAATAAATATATAAACAAGAGAACCCTCGCGCTAGCTAAATGGTGGGACTTATGTGAGATGGTAAAAAAGATGAGAAAAGGGGGGGGGATGGATACTGCAGCAGTCACCGAGAGGTCTGGTCCAAATCGACAGTGAAACAATAACAATCGTGATGGTGGCTGCGCTGTAGTGAATAAAATAAAGTGAGTAAGAGGGAGGGGAGGGGCGGAGAAAGGAGGCGGGAGAATGGGAATGTGAGGGGAGGGAGGAAAAGGGGGGGTGTATTAAATAATCGCTGGCTAGAAACCAGCTAGGTAGTAATAATGTGCAATGTGCACAGTGACACAAATAAGCGTAAAATAGATAAATAAACAGCTACTGGTTGCTATAAGACCAACTACGTGGTAGGTGTACAATATGCCCAGTGACACAGATATGTATAAAATAATAATGTGCAAAGGGCCTCTGATTGCAAAATCTAATAGGAACAAGTGTCTGGGCAATCCTGTGATGCGCAAACGTGACTGATAATATACAACATTAAAGCGAACGTGAATCACTAAGAAAAATGCAATAGACAAAACAATGTCTATGAAGAACATAAAAGTACTAAAGACATAAGTGAGTAAACAAGTGAGGAAGGAGGATTCCTGATCCTGGTAGAGGCTCCTAATAGAGCTTCCCAATGTTGCAGAAAAAATTGTATTATAAATGAATATTATATGTGAATACAATCATATATACAGAAAGTCCCATCACCAAGGATGTGCTTGAGAGTCTAGATATGGCATCCACCCAGTGATCAAACACAGCTTACCTCCCTGCTGGGAGGGGGCAGTATGAAGCAGACCTCTGTGGTGGGGAGTTATGTATCGTCCTTATGATACAATCTTTAGAACTCAATTTTCATATCGCCCATTGGGATGCATGTGGAAAAAAACACAGAAGAAAGGGACATCAATAGCGCAACTCTGTGAATGCAGCAGGCTGAATCGCAAATCGGTGTATTCACACACTCACTTGATATATAGTGAGCGTGGACCTCAATCCAAACGAGCACCGCACTCGTGCCAATAGGGAGATGGATTGGTATGTGTGATGCACTTAGTGCGATCCTCTGATGGCCGCCTCCCGCCCTGTGATGAGGACTATTTAAACTCCACCTAATGTGTCTAGTGCTAGCCTCTGATGAAGTCATGTGATATGACGACACGCGTCAGGACGTAGCACAGACACACCACCAGCTGAACCGAGAGGAGATGAGCTCGCCGCTCGTAGGATATTGTACCCACTTTTCATTTCTCAAATGTGAGTGTTTTACCTGCTTTTAATAAACGCCACTCAGTGGTCATCGATCTACACCATAGATTTTTTCTTTTATCTTGTTCAAACTCTGTGACTGCCGCCGCTGCCATCTGAGGAACGCACTGAGTGCATTACATATACCCATCCATCTCCCTATTGGCACGAGCGCGGTGCTCGTTTGGATTGAGGTCCACGCTCACTACATACTAAGTGAGTGTGTTAATGCACCTATTTGCGATTCAGTTTGCTGCATTCACAGAGTTGCGCTATTGATGTCCCTTTCTTCTGTGTTTTTTTCACATGCATCCCCATGAGCGATATGGGAGTTCAAACTCTGTGACTGCCGCCGCCGCCGCCATCTGAGGATCGCACTAAGTGCATCACACATATCAATCCATCTCCCTATTGGCACGAGCGCGGTGCTCGTTTGGATTGAGGTCCACGCTCACTACATACTAAGTGAGTGTGTTAATGCACCTATTTGCGATTCAGTTTGCTGCATTCACAGAGTTGCGCTATTGATGTCCCTTTCTTCTGTGTTTTTTTCACATGCATCCCCATGAGCGGTATGGGAGTTCAAACTCTGTGACTGCCGCCGCCATCTGAGGATCGCACTAAGTGCATCACACATACCAATCCATCTCCCTATTGGCACGAGTGTGGTGCTCGTTTGGATTGAGGTCCACGCTCACTATATATCAAGTGAGTGTGTGAATACACCGATTTGCGATTCAGCCTGCTGCATTCACAGAGTTGCGCTATTGATGTCCCTTTCTTCTGTGTTTTTTTCCACATGCATCCCAATGGGCGATATGAAAGTTGAGTTCTAAAGATTGTATCATAAGGACGATACATAACGATACGATACGATACATAACTCCCCACCACAGAGATCTGCTTCATATTGCCCCCTCCCGATCATCTATGCATTGCCTAAGATACACAAAGATAGAGTCAACCCACCATATAGACCAATAGTAAATGGGATTGACTCTGTCACAGCAAGACTCGGGCAATACATAGATCGCTTCCTTCAACCAGCAGTAGAGGACCAGGGCATACTTGCGGGACACCAAAGAAATGTTGCAGATTCTAGATGAAGATAAGACAACAGGACCCATCTTGATGGCAACAGCAGATGTGTCATCCCTGTACACGATCATACCCCATTACCTGGCATGTGAAGCCACTAAATGGGGTCTGAGGAAGTTTACCAAATTGGCATGTATGCAAAAGGAAGTTTATTGTTAAATGTCTTGATTTTTGCCTCAAACATAGCCATTTTTGGTATGGAAAAGAATACTATCAACAGAAGACTGGCGTTGCCATGGGGGCCAAATTCGCCCCCAGCGTAGCTGGACTATTCATGGCAAAGTGGGAAGACGAAAGCGTCTTCTTCGAACCATCAGAAGACTTAGTACTTTATAGACGCTACATTGACGATATCTTCCTAATATGGAAAGGTGACCGTGAACAACTAGTAACCTTCTTTGAAAGATTAAACAACAACCAGCAAAATATAGTATTAACCTGGCAAATTGAAGAATTGAATATATCTTTCCTTGATCTCATAATAACAATAACAAGAACTAACAACACCTTTGCCACCAAGACTTTCTTTAAAAGCGTAGATCGTAATAGCTATCTCCCAATGAGAAGCTGCCACCATCAAAACTGGCTTTATAACATTCCAAAAGGTCAGATGCTACGCCTACGACGGAACTGTACAGATATTGCATATTTCCATACTCAGGCAAATTTATTAGGGGAAAGATTTGTACAAAAGGGATACAAAGAAGATTTCATTAAAAGTAAAATAGATGAAGTCATACATATTCCAAGAGGAGAATTGCTGCAAAAGAGGAAAAAAATCTCCAAACCCGATAAGGTGCCGGTCATTCTAGACTACAACATACAATATAAGAAGATTGAGAGCATTGTCAGACGTCACTGGCATATCCTGAAGGCAGACAAAAGCCTTGGGGATATACTACCTGACAAACCCCAATTTATCTACAGACGTGCACCCACACTACGAGACCAGCTAGTTAAAAGTGTAGTCAATCCACCAAAAAAGGCTTTCACTTTTTTCACTGGCAAAGGGTTTTACCCTTGTAAGAGGTGCTACGCCTGCAGACGCACTAAACTCCCAAATGAAAGAAAATCTACATTCCAGTCAAACAGCAATGGGAAAGAATAGGAAATAAAATAATTTGTTGGCTGCAACACGGAAGGGGCGGTTTATGTGTTGGAATGGAGCTGTGGCCTGCAATACGTAGGCCGGACCAAAAGACTTCTTAGGATCCGTGTCAAGGAACATGTACAAAATATCCAAAACGGATTTGTCAAACATAGTGTCTCGAG
The DNA here is from genome assembly GCA_029206835.1 of Rana muscosa. Taxonomy (NCBI): domain Eukaryota; kingdom Metazoa; phylum Chordata; class Amphibia; order Anura; family Ranidae; genus Rana; species Rana muscosa. The sequence continues at coordinate 257,451,722 of CM055118.1, read as the reverse complement.
GCACTTTGCAGAAATACATAACCGAAACCCCTCCCATCTTAAATTTTGGGGTATAACACCATATTCAAGACCTTGGAGAGGGGGTCACAAGGTGCGAACACTAAGCCAAATTGAATCCCATTGGATTTTTTCGATGGATACGTTTGCGCCTAAAGGCCTTAACATAGAATTCGACCTTAACTGTTTTCTGAGTGATTATTAGGGTCAGTTAGTTACATTATGACCGCCACTAGCTGTATGTCCTAGAACGAGTTCTTTGTTCCTTTCCCATTGCATGTTATTCTGTTAATATCCAGATATAGGACCATTTTGGCAACCTGGTTAGTGTATGTTGGAGTCCACCCAATTGGACCCATGTCCATACCTATTTTTAAGCATAGCTTTGTAAGCTTGATTCAGTAGCACTCACACGAGTGGACTATTATTATACCATATATATGTGATTCCCATTTCATTGTATATATAGATCTACCATTTTTTCAGTGTCATTTAATACATCTCTGTACGTTTATCCTTTTCTCCTATGATGTCATCTAATATGCATTATATATACTTTCTCTCATATGTTGGCTGGGGTGTGTCTGTGCTGTAATATTTTTATGCCAAAATTCCAGCTTCACTCAGAGCCTTTTTATTATAGCTTCTCGATTGGAGCTAGTTAGCTTCATAGCTTACTTGTACCTGTTTTTTTATATATTTTTTTATATATTTCATACCCCGGTACATAATGTTCTGTTTTAAATGATATGGCATCCATAATATAATCTTTTGCATGCTGCATACATTTGTTTTCGTCCTGCAGCTCCCCCTCTTCCCTCAGTCCACACAGGCTCACATATCATGGTACTGCTGTCAAGCAAGATACATGCTTATGTCAGAGCAATCATGGCCGCGCTTGGCAAATATATATGAGTCTACAACAAAATGGCCGCCTCCCGCCCTGTGATGAGGACTATTTAAACTCCACCTAATGTGTCTAGTGCTAGCCTCTGATGAAGTCATGTGATATGATGACACGCATCAGGACGTAGCACAGACACACCACCAGCTGAACCGAGAGGAGACAAGCTCGCCGCTCGTAGGATATTGTACCCACTTTTCATTTCTCAAATGTGAGTGTTTTACCTGCTTTTAATAAACGCCACTCAGTGGTCATCGATCTACACCATAGATTTTTTTCTTTTATCTTGTTCAAACTCTGTGACTGCCGCCGCTGCCATCTGAGGATCGCACTGAGTGCATTACATATACCCATCCATCTCCCTATTGGCACGAGCGCGGTGCTCGTTTGGATTGAGGTCCACGCTCACTACATACTAAGTGAGTGTGTTAATGCACCTATTTGCGATTCAGTTTGCTGCATTCACAGAGTTGCGCTATTGATGTCCCTTTCTTCTGTGTTTTTTTCCACATGCATCCCAATGGGCGATATGAAAATTGAGTTCTAAAGATTGTATCATAAGGACGATACATAACTCCCCACCACAGAGATCTGCTTCATACTGCCCCCTCCCAGCAGGGAGGTAAGCTGTGTTTGATCACTGGGTGGATGCCATATCAAGACTCTCAAGCACATCCTTGGTGATGGGACTTTCTGTATATATGATTGTATTCACATATAATATTCATTTATAATACAATTTTTTCTGCAACATTTGGAAGCTCTATTAGGAGCCTCTACCAGGATCAGGAATCCTCCTTCCTCACTTGTTTACTCACTTATGTCTTTAGTACTTTTATGTTCTTCATAGACATTGTTTTGTCTATTGCATTTATCTTAGTGATTCATGTTCGCTTTTCTTAAAAAATAAACTTTAATTTAATTGCACAAAAACACAATATAATATCCAATTGTTTGGGAAAAAAAATCATAAGGTGTTATGCCGAATAGATACCGAACATGCCACACTTTAAAATTGTGCATGCTTTTGGAATGGCGACACACTACGGTACCTCTAAATTGCAATAGACGACACATTGAAAGCCTTTACAGGCTACCAGTTTAGAGTTACAAAGGAGGTCTGGTGCTAGAACGCTCACAATTTTTCACACTGTGTGGTGTGAACACAGTTTACATATGCATGCACAACCTCCCACTGCTTGTAAAAGCAGCTGTAGGCATCATCCCTGTATAACACTTTAAACTGCCAACGTAAATGTACGTAAGGGGGTCTTGAAGTAGGTAAAATAGCTCTGCATTATTTTGACAAAAAGTGTGTTCTTTGTGTAGCGGCTGCTCCTCACACTCCCCTCTTGGTCTCGTCTTTCTCTTGTCTAGGAGTATCTTAGAGGGGAGGGAGCGGGGACACTACGCCTAGCTTCCACCACAAATGTTAGTGCGGTATAAGCAACAGTTCGGTATTACCTTCGGGTCAGTGTTGTGCACCTGGATCCTCCCTCCAAGAGTCACCGCGAACCATGTCTGTCAGAAAATGAGCTCCACACCATTAAAGTTCAACACTCCTTTATTCTCCTTGTCTGAACACAAACAGTTGAACTCCCTTGATAGAACAGAACAGAAAAGGAGGTGTGGATGCGAACAGGCCCAGACACAATGTAAGCTGCCACTTCCCTTCCTAGAAGTGTGACCTGGTCTCCGCACGAGGGTAGATTTCCTTCCAGGCCGTCTCCGACGAGAGACTCACTTGTCACCGGCAATATGCTGCACCGGGTCTTCAAATGAGGAGCTCCCCCCAGTCCATTGCGCCTTCCGGATTCGGGTACCCAATCCCTGGGCACCCTAGGATCTCCTTCCCTCGCGGAACTCAGTGTTGGGCACTGAGCTCCGGACCTCCATCCAAGTACCTCACCCCAGACCAAAGGTGCCTGGGATTGAACTCTACCCTCCGCTGTCCTCTAGGCCTAAGCCACCCAGAGGAGCGACACGACCCACCGTCCGCAAGCTGAAGGTGCCTGGGACGTCAACCCCGTGACAAAGATGGCCGGCCCCCTTTATACCCTCTCCCAGCAAGCACGGCGGATTCCCCGCCCCACCATACCGCTGCCGAGGGAGGACAAAAAGGAGGACGGCACATAGCAATGATTCAACCCCAGCCCAGGGCGACAGCGCCACCCACTGGGCTGCAGGGAATTACACATCACTGATGTCTCTGCCAAATTCAAAATTACACCCGGGAAAGTACATACCCGCTACATTTGCAAAAAACAATAGAAACAGTGCTGGAGAAAATCACTTCTAATGCTAGCAAAATGCAAGAAATTTAACAATGCATTAACTGAGGCCCAATCGCTTTTCACCACCTCAATGGGTTAAAAGTTAGAGGATTTAGATTCAATATATGCGTCGTTGGGAACCTCCCGGGTCATTCAAAAGGCACAGCTCTCCAGTACTACTTCACATTTCACCTAAAAACCTTTCCGAACCTCAAAATATGCCCTACTTACAACACTGAAACAGCACATCAACTAGGTCTAGAACAGCAAGGCCCTAACAACAGACCTATACACAACATAACCAAATACTATAACTTCTCGGATAAAGAATGTATTCTATCTGCTTAATGAAAACATAAGGAACTCTGCAATGATGGAAACTTTATTCCAATATTCCAGGATTTCTCAGCTTATGTCACACAGAAAAATAATTTGTGCCCACTTGCAGGCATCTCTGAAAACAATGACAGCTATCTTCTATACCCTGCTAAACTGTGTTCTCTAGGATTGTGAGTTAAATTTTTTTGATGACCCGAAATCAACAACTTAACAATTACAATTGGATTCTTCACTTCAACTACTACTACTTGAAGTTCAAAGCACTACAGCGTACTGCATTATTTGTCCTGTTTACCATGATTATCGAAAATGAAAGTAAAAGAAATCTCAAATTTTGTGTTGACATCACAACAGTAATAGAGGGGAAGTCTTAGTGGGAACACTAATTCTGTTGGTCCTCCATTTGGAGGAATATGCTCTCACTTCATGTTTTGGCTATGGGACAGGAAGTGAAGGGAAATATCCTCCCTTGCTCTTTTCAAAATGAATAAAATACGTTTTGCCTTTAGGTCTACTTTAAAGTTACTCATGTTTACATATGCATAATGTTGTTCTTGTTCAGTGCTACCAATAAATGGCACATATCCGTATTTAGAATGGAACCGATTTTCGTAAAGTATAACTAAAGGCAAAACTTTTTGTTTTTAATTTTGAACAGAGTGGAGATGGATTAGAATACCTGTCAGGTTTTTACTCCTACCTCTGCTCCTGTTGGGGGGGGGCGCAAACAAACTGAAAAATTCTGAAAAAAACAAACATCAAATGCAGCCTCACTGTGCCCATCAATTGTAGCCTCACTGTTCCCATCAAAATTGTAGCCTCACTGTGCCCGTCAATTGCTGCCTCACTGTGCCCGTCAATTGCAGCCTCACTGTGCCAATCAATTGCAGCCTCACTGTGCCAATCAATTGCAGCCTCACTGTGCCCATCAATTGCAGCCTCACTGTGCCCATCAATTGCAGCCTCACTGTGCCCATTATGAGGTGTTCCCACCATCCCTGTGCTGAGTTCCCGGGTCTGTACACCTGCTGCGCCCATTATGAGGGGCTCCCATCATCCTTGTGATGAGTTCCCAGGTCTATACACCTGTGCCCATAAATTGCAGCCTCATGTGCACATCATATGCAGCCCATCAATCAGCGTCACTGTGCCCAACAATTACAGCATCTCTGTCACTGTGCCCATCAATCAGCCTCACTGTCACTGTGCCCTTCAGCGTTACTGTGCCCATTATTCAGCGTTACTGTGGCCATGAAAATGCAGCATCACTGTGCCCATCAAAATGCAGCCTCACTGTGACCATCAGTGTCACTGACACAATTCATGTCCAGACCAGCTGAGGCCCATGGGCGGCACTGAGACAGACGGACGGAGGGATCGGTGCTGCTTAGCCAAGTTATTAGCTTACCCGTCCGTTCTGTTAGGCCGTGCTGTTCGAGTGGTGGGGAAACCAGAAATGCCGATTCTGCGATGAGCCCCGCCCACCGGACCCGCCAATCAGGCGCAACAGGGTGGAATGAATGGATGTAGAGTGGGACTGGGAGTGTAAAAAGGACGCGCGGCCTGTTTACAGTCCAAACACCTCCCAATAAAGCTCAGTGTCTGGTGACCGGACGCCCTTAAAAGGGCCACAACTGGTAGCTGGAGAATGAATTAGCTGCCAGTGGTTTACCATAGAGCTGGTCATTGGACAAGGTGATGCTCGGAGAGCGAAAGCAGGTCATGAGTTAACTTCCGTAATCGGCAGATGTAAAAATTGCGATTTTTTCTTTTGATGGAAAAACTGAGTTTGATTCATTTTTTTTTTTTTTTTGATCTCAGGCTTTCCAGCATAGAAGAGAGATGCTGGGACTTATAGACCCCAGATCTCTCTGTAAAGAGGACCTGTCATGCCTATTCTTAATACAAGGGATGTTTACATTGCTTGTGCAAATACAGTGTGACATAAGAAATGTCAACAACCACCATTTTATTCCATATATATATATATATATACACATATATATATATATATATATATATATATATATATATGTATGGGCGTTCTGAGTAATTTTCTAGCAAAAAAAAAAATAGGATTTTTTTACTCACCGTAAAATCCTTTTCTCCGAAATCCATGGACTGACACGGCGTCTCTTATTCACTGTACACGTGGGTTATATCCCTGCTTGCAGGAGAAGACCTAGGCAGAATGTGAGATGTTATACATACATTCTAAAAGCCAGAGTTGAACAGCCCCGCCCCCTGCAGTCAGCAGACCTCAGTTCGTAACAAAGCAGTACAAACTTTAAAAGGAAGGGTGGGTGCCGTGACAGTCCATGGATGTCAGAGAAAAGGATGTTACGGTGAGTACAAAAATCCTATTTTCTCTTATCAGCCATGGACTGACACGGCGTCTCTTATTCACTGCACATGTGGGATGTCCCAAAGCAGTGTCAAGAGGGATGGGAGCAGTATAAATGGAAAAACCAAACAACTTCACTCCAAACAAGGCAGAGCTCCTCAACGGAGGAGTTGCAACTCTAAACAGTGGCCTGCAACACCTTGCGGCCGAAGGAAGCATTCGAAGATGCAGCCACATTAACCTTATAAAACTTAGAAAACGTATGAACAGACGAAGAGGTCGTCGCCTTGCACACTTGTGCAACCGACGCTTGATGTCGGAAAGCCCAGGAAGCACCAATTGCCCTGGTGGAATGTGCCATGCCTGGAAAGGGAGGCACCCGCCCCTTGAGAGCATAGGCTTGAATGACAGTTTTTCTGATCCACCTAGAAATGGTGGCAGATGAAGCCTCTTGGTCCTGTTTCGGACCAGAGGCAGTTACAAACAGTGAGTCAGGCTTCCCAATAGAAGCAGTAGCAGACAGGTACACCCGCAAGGCTCGTACCACGTCCAATGTGTGAAGCACAAACTCTCTGGGATGCGATGGGTGAGGATACAAGAACGGGGGGACAATGTTCTCATTTAGGTGAAAGGCCGAGACCACCTTTGGCAAAAAGAAGGTCGCGGACGCAACACCGCCTTATCCTTATGGATGACCCAATATGGCGACTTGCAGGACAAGGCCACCAACTCAGACACTCGTCTAACAGAAGTAATAGCCACTAAAAGGGGCCACCTTCTGAAACAAATTTAAGAGGGGAATATCCCTGATATTCTCAAAGGGAGGTTCCTGGAGAACCGAGAGCACCAATTCAATCCCACGGGGGGAGAGGAGGCTTGACAGGAGGGAGCACATGGCGAACCCCCTGCACAAAGGTGCTAACCAAGGAATGACCCGCTAGTGGTCGCTGAAAGAAGACGGCCAAGGCCGAAATCTGACCCTTAATGGTACTCAAAGCGAGCTTTTGGGCCACTCCACGCTGCAGAAAACGCAGGATTCTAGGGACGGAATACGTCAGAGGACGCTAGTCCAGCTCTTTGCACATGGCGATGTAAGCTTTCCAAGTACGGTGATAGATCATTCTGGAGGAAGACTTCCGTGCCCTTAACATGGTCGAAATGACAAAGTCCGAGAGACCTCGGTCTCTCAACAGCCATGCCGTTAAAGCCAGAGACTGTAAAGCAGGATGAAATATAGGACCTTGAGACAGAAGGTCCACCCTTATTGGCAACCGCCAGGGAATGTCCGCGACGAGACGTACCAGATCGGTGTACCAGTGACGCCGAGGCCAATCCAGAGCAATGAGGATCACCGGAATTCCCTCGGTCACCACCCTGCGCAGCAGGCGAGGGAGCAACTGCAGCGGAGGATAAACGTATATCAGGTGATAATGACCCCATGGGGCCACTAACGCATCCAAGGCATCCGCCAAGGATCCCTGGATCTGGCCACAAACCTTGACACCTTGCGATTGAGTCGAGAGGCTGATCATCAGGTCCACATCCGGCGTGCCCCACCGTCGGCAAAGGAGTTGAAATACCTCCAGGTGCAAGGACCACTCTCCCTGGTCCAGCGCCTGGCGACTCAAATAGTCCGCCTGCCAATTGTCTATGCCCGGAACGTAAACGTCCGACAGAGCCGGCACGCTTCAGGGTACGGGCGACATCGGAAGCCGCAGCTAAGCTCCGAGTCCCCCCTTTGATGGTTGTCATACGCCACCACCGTGACGTTGTCCGACTGGATCCTAATGGAGCGATCCTGTAATCCCTCAGACCACGAGTAGAGGCACAGTCTGATGGCCCGTATTTCCAGAACATTGATCGGAGAACGGGCTTCGTCCGGAGTCCAAAGCCCTCGGGCCGACAGGACTCCCCAGACTCCACCCCAGCCCGTCAGGCTGGCGTCCGTCGGGAACACCGCCCATTGGATGGGGAGGAACAACTTCCCGGACCGAAGAGCCGGGGACCCCAACCACCATGTCAGGGATGCCCTGACCAGGTGACTCACCTGGATCGGGAGATCCAAAGACAACGGGGATTTGTCCCAAGTGAGCAAGATGTCATTCTGCAATGCCCTGGTGTGTGATTGGGCATACGGAATGGCCTCAAAGGAGGCCACCATGAGTCCCAGGACTCTCATGCAAAAACGTATTCACGACCATTTTTGGGATGTCAGCACCCGCACTGCAGACTGAGGTGTCAGTAACTTCCCCGGAGGTAGGAATACCTTTGCCTCCAAGGAGTCCAGAATCAGACCTAGATACTCCAGACACTGAGTCGGGACCAGGACTGACTCCTGAATGTTCAGGAGCCATCCCCGAAGTCCCTGAGGGTCCGGGTCCGACTGACGATAGTCACACGGTCTTCTAATTCTGAGCTACTTTCTGCTCTTAGAAGAAGATTGTCCAGATAGCCCACGACAGCGATGCCTCGCCGTCTCAGCAAAGCTAGAACCGGCGCAAGCACCTTGGCGAACATCCTCGGTGCAGAGGCTAGGCCGAAGGAAGAGCCACAAATTGATAGTGGACTTCGCCGATCGCAAGCGCAGAAACTTCTGGTGACTTGCGCAGATCGGAACATGCAAGTAGGCGTCCTCGGAGTCCAAGGCCGCCAGAAAATCCCCTTGACGGAGTGTATCGATCACCGTGCGAATGGATTCCATGCGGAATTTTTGCACCTTCACGAAGGCATTCAGGGCCTTGAATTCCAGGATAGGCCGAACCCCGTCCTTTTTTGGGACGACAAACGGATTCGAGTAGGATCCCTGAAACCTCTCCTGTGACGGAACCGGCACAATCACTCCGGACCTGATCAAATCCTGAACAGCCCCCATAGGGCTGCCCGACGGCCAGGAAGGAGAGGAAGATTCGAGGGAAGAATCTATCTGGGACCAGGAACGGAACTCTATCCTGTAACCTGAGGTGACCACCTCGCACACCCACCGGTAGGAGATCCGGGAGGTCCACCGATCCGTGAACCTGCGAAGTCATCCCCCCACCCCAGAGTCGGGTGGGGGCAAGACTTCACGCGGAGTCGAGCTTGAGAGCCGGCTTGTTTGGCTTAAGCACCCAGGGGCGCATGTGTCCACCAGCCGCACTGCTGTCAGTCTGGGAGACCCGGAAGGGCCTCCTTACCCTTGCTAGTCTGAGGAAGAAGAGTGCTTTTACCTCCCGTGACATCCCTGATGATGTCATCCAGCGCAGCACCGAAAAGCCTACCACCTTTAAACGGTAGATCAGTTAGAAGCTTCTTAGAGGCTAGGTCAGCAGACCAGCATTTCAACCAGATAAGACGACGCAATACCACCGTCGAGACAGAGGCCCTGGATATTAAGGGGCCGCGTCTAACGTGGCGTCGCACACATAAACCAGGCCCTGCACAATTTGGTGGGCCAGAGTAATAGTGTCTGGAGGAAAATTATGCTCCTGTACAGTTTGGTGCAAAATTTTTGCCCATCCCGTAGGTGTCTGAGACACAAGGGTCGCCGCTACCACAGGCCGTAAGGCGGACCCCAACAAGGCAAACATGGCTCTGCTCACCACGTCTTACCCTCGGCACCTTCCACAAGTCCCACAATACGGATGTTGTTCCTGCGGCATCTGATCTCGGAATCCTCAGCGCGATGTTCCAGCAGTTTCACCCGAGAGGTAAGTGAACGGATCGCTCCGGTATTCTCTCCCACAGCATCTTCCACCTGACCCACCCGACTCTCTGCTTCAGTCAGTCTGGAGCGGACCTTGTCCAGGTCCTGTTGGATGAGACCCACGTCCATCTGCACCATTTCGATCTTGTTGGTCAGGGCTGCTTGGCAAGAAGCTACAGCGGTCTGGCATGCAGCAACTGCCGCCATGACCTCCGGGATACCCGGGGAGGAGGTAACAGGGCCCTCCTAAATGTTCGTCTGCGACGCCATATTGACACAAGGCGCCTGTTTGCTAGGCCTCTGGGCAGCAGGACTCGTCTCCGGCGGTATCACGGGGGAAAAATTAAGCTTCTTACCCCCCCTGCCACGTCCGGACCGTCTAGTAGACATCCACTGCCGTTCGGGCGGGTATATAGCGGGGAAAAGGCCGATTAGAAGCAATGTAGGATAAACGGTGCAGCAGAGCTCTGAAAAGCACGTCCTCTCACTCCGCCATCTTGGACACGCCCCCTGCTCACCACTTCTAATCTCCGGTCAGTGGGGTCCTTAAAATGCAGGAGTCCTGTCCATCGGGAGAGTGGTGGCCTTGTTCAACCGGGCGACTGGAGGGTCAACCACTGGGGGAGAAGCCCACGTTTTAAGTAGGGCATCTTCAAAGGGGTATCTGATAGACAAACGCCGCGGGACCCTAAAAGTCTTCTGCGGCTTTTTCCCAGACCTTATCAATGAGCTGGTCAAAGAAAGGTACATATGGAAAAACCTTTTTAGAAGGCCCGGCCCTAAAAGAACCAAAGGAGACTGTCCGCCTGAGGTTCTGCATCCGCAGCATTCAGCTTGAGAGTGTCCCTCAGCGCAGCAATAAGTTCACTAACAAGCGCCCTGTCATTTACTGACTCAGAACTGGAGTCTTCCTCGCAAGGAATTTCCTGTTCAAAACCATCAAAATATTCAGAGCTAGGGTCCTGAGCGGTAGTGGCTAGGCCCATATCTGAATCAGCGCAAACCCCCCCTTTTTTTTTTTTAGAAATAAAGTGGGGAGAACGTCTTCTTGCTCCCTTGCGCTCGCACACCGCTTCCGTCCTGGTTAGAAATGATTCCAGGACTGTCGACAACTGGTCCATAGGGACCACAGGTGCTGGAGCACTGCCTGTTGCCTCAAACAAGTAAGGGGAAGCTGTGACACTGACTCCAAATTGCCCCTCTCAGACTCCTCAGATAAAAAAAGTCCACCCACAGGCTGTGCTGACTGAGGAGGGGGCGCCCAGGGGACTCACCAGACCGGACCAGGACCGCTCAGATACGCTGTCTGTACCGCGCTGTGTCAGCGCGAGCGAGCTGTAAGGAGATTTGAGCTGTTACAGCTGCGATAGAGGCCAAACTAGTGCTGAAAAGCGTGTGGGCTACAAGAAAATGGCCGCCGCACTTCACTGAGGCGATCCGCGGCAAAATGGCCGCCATGCGCAGTTAAAATGGAAAACAGCACACACACGGCTCCAAACGGTGCCCGGGCCCCAAAATCACACAAAAAGCCCCCAGCGATATGCAGACCAGCATGAGGCCCCCCCGGGATAGTATGACCCCCCCAGGCACCCCCCACAGCACAGCGCCAGCAATGGTGACAGATATTGACAATAAAACACAGGGGGAGACAGGGAAAATTCCCCACAGAGAAACACACACAGCATTTTGTACTCACCTGCAGGCAGGAGAGACTACTTACCCGTCCCCTGAGGGACCCACTGGTGTGTTTCTGACAGTCCTATCACAGAGTAGTACTGCGTAGCGGTCGGCCCGGTCCACCGCGAGAGATACAGTCCGTCAGGTACTGTTCAATCTTGAGAGGACCGCGGGAGCATGAAAGCAACCCGGCCACCCCTGGAGTCATGGGGCATGTCGTGAACCGAGTCTCACGCACACAAGGTGAGGATCAGCACGCTCGATGGTCGGACAGGGAAGACTACGAGGATACTGGTGTACCCAACCTGTTGCCCAGCCGACAGTTAATTGAAGGTCTCAAAAAATAAAATAATAAAATTCCTGAGAGAGCCACGTCTTCTCCTTCTGCTAGGCAGAAAAAAACTGAGGTCTGCTGACTGCAGGGGGTGGGTTATGTCCGGAGGGACCACTCCCCTGGGCGGGGCTGTTCAACTCTGGCTTTTAGAATGTATGTATAACATCTCACATTCTGCCTAGGTCTTCTCCTGCAAGCAGGGACATAACCCACGTGTACAGTGAATAAGAGACGCCGTGTCAGTCCATGGATAAGAGAAATAGGATTTTTTGTACTCACCGTAAAATCGTTTTCTCTGTCGTCCATGGACGGACACAGCCTCTTAGGTCTTGACAGTTGGGTTATGTTCCTGTTCTATAGGAGAGGACTAGGCAGAACAGGTTAGATATTTAAATACATGTTACTTTAACAGAGTTGAACAGCCCCGCCCCGGGGACGGTCCCTCCGGACATAACCCTCCGCCCTGCAGTCAGCAGCTCAGTTCGTAAAAAGCAGTACAAACTAGGGTTGTCCCGATACCGATACCAAGCATTTGCGCGAGTACTTGTACTCGCGCAAATGCTCCCGATGCCCAGTCCGATCCTTTTTTTTTTTTTCTCAGAGCGGGGGGTGGAGAGCAGGGCGGAGACCGGGGCGGAGAGTGTGCGGCGGGGGGCGGAGAGTGTGTGGCGCGGGACGGAGAGCGTGGCGGGGGCGGAGACCAAGACGGAGAGCGTGGCAGAGACCAGAGCGGAGAGCAGAGCGGGTCTTCAGGCGGGTAAGTAAAATTAATCTGATCCAATTGCCTTGCCTGTCTGCTGCTCAAATGCTACCTGTTCCCCCTTCACCTCCATGCCGCTGTGCCCCCTTCACTTCCATGCCGCTGTTCCCCCTTCACCTCCATGCCGCCGTCCCCCTCCGTGCTGCCGCCCCCTCCGTGCTCCTCCTCCACCCCCTTGGTATCTCAGGATGGAGAGCGGAGGTAGGAGCCGATAAATCCGGCTCCTTACTTGTCAATGTACCGAGTCATCACTGACTCTGTCCATTCACATAACTGAAACATCGTAAACTGTGTTTACAATGTTTCAGTTTATGAATGGAGAGGAGCCGCTGTCTTCTCTCCATTCATTTTCAGCGCAGCAGAGGCTGCTGAGAAAGGGACTGGGGAATATGTGTCCCTAGTCCCTTTCTCTGTCTCAAAGGGGAGATGTCAGAGGTCTGTTAAGACCCCTGATATCTCACCAAAGCCCCCCACAACAGGGCTGATAAAAAAAAAGAATAAAATAAAAATGAATTGTAAAAAAAAGAAAAGAAAACACACACACTGACACTGTCCACCCCCCCCCCTTAAAAAAATAAAGCATTGTAAAAAATAAATAAATAAAAATAAATAGTAAAAAAAACAAACAAATACTGACACATGAGATTAAAAAAAAGTATCGGTATTCGGTATCGGCGAGTACTTGAAAAAAAGTATCGGTACTTGTACTCGGTCTTAAAAAAGTGGTATCGGGACAACCCTAATACAAACCAAAAAAAAAGGAGGGGTGGGTGCTGTGTCCGTCCATGGACGACAGAGAAAAGGATTTTACGGTGAGTACAAAAAAGCCTATTTTCTCTTTTCGTCCATGGACGGACACATCCTCTTAAGTATTGACAGTTGGGACGTCCCAAAGCAATGTCAGAAAAACAAGGGGTGAGCACAGCAATCAAAAAACCAATTTCACCCCAAACAAACAAAGCTCCTCAACGGAGGAGTTGCAACCTCAAACAGCCGCCTGCAAAACTTTTCGGCCGAAGCTAGCATCCGAAGATGAACTCACATCAGCCTTGTAAAACTTTGAAAAAGTTTGCACGGACGACCAGGTCGCGGCCTTACACACTTGTGAGACAGACGCTTGATGTCGGCAAGCCCAAGAGGCACCAATAGCCCTGGTTGAATGCGCCGTGACAGGCAAGGGAGGCGCTGCCCCTTAAGAGCATAGGCCTGGATGACGGTCTGCCTGATCCACCGAGAAATGGTGGCCGACGAGACCGCCAGACCCTTCTGCTGACCAGACACCGACACAAACAGTGAGTCAGACCTTCGGAACGGAGCCAGAGCCGACAGGTACACCCGCAAGGCATGTACCACGTCTAAAGAATGCAGCGCAACCTCTTTGGAATGCGATGGCCAAGGACACAAGGATGGAAGTACAATGTCCTCATTCAAGTGAAAGGCCGAAACCATCTTCGAAAGAAAGGAAGGCTGCGGGCGTAGCACCGCTTTGTCCTTATGGAGGACCAAATATGGGGACTTGCAAGACAAGGCCGCCAATTCAGAAAACCTCCTGACGGATGTGATGGCTACTAGGAAGGCAAACTGAGAGAGCGTCAAAAGAGGAATTTCCCTGATGTTCTCAAAGGGAGGTTTCTGAAGTAGAGAGATTTTTACCGCTCCAGGTGGATACACTCCAACAATCCGTAATGACAGGACTACCGTGGGTGCCAGCAATGCACGTAGCATATGAAGAGGAAAAAATAAAAAATATGGACAGCCGCACTCCAAAAAACCTTTGACGGTCGCCTTTATTTGTAAAAGCTGGTAAGGAGGGCTAAACACGCCCCCTAATTAACTCCCCAAACCACCACTGCGCCCAGATGGAATTAGAACAAATAATCCTGAAGCTGCTACTTAAAAATTGAAACAATGTGGTATGTGAATTTTAAGTCATCAGATGTAATGTATTTGTTGCATGGGGAGGCAAGCAACATGCAGTCTACTTTCTGCTTAGGGAGAGTAAATATTCAATGTGTCAATTCATCTATTTATGGTCGCTGGTCTAGGGTCGGGGCTTTCCGCTCATGGAGACACAGAGTATGCGCAGACGCTATGAAAAAAGTCCATAATGCATCAGGGATGGACTATAAAAAGGACGCTGTCATACCGTGCAGCCAATCCCATTGATAAAAGTCTTTAACGACGAAACATGTCTGGGTGTGGCCTGCACGGTAACTTTTTGTAAACTCTGAACGTAGACACCACCACCGAGGCTGATACGACTCTGGCCGGGAAGGAGAGCGAGCAATTGGAGGGTGAGATCTGCTGGTTATTCTGGGTCCTCCGTGACCGCAATTGCTAGTACGCCATTGCAAGCCTCCTTCATTCATTTCTGTTGCTTTTTATTTGAAGTGTCTGTTTGAATTTTGAACAATGTGAGTACGATGGTTGAAGATGTGTGTGCAATTTTAAAATAAATTGTTTTTACTTACTTCACCATTGGAAGCACTTATTCATTTTTTACATGTGGAGTGGATGCTCTTGTATTCCGGTGGATTTGTCTATTAACCCCGGTGGGGTATCAAGCTTTTATGCCGAACATGAGAGTGTGAGGCATATCTATCTGGTGAGTTTTTTTCCCTTTGGGAGTGGATTCACAGACACAAGTGGTGTGGTGAAGGAGCGCATAATTAAATTTTCAAGATTAAGCATATTTGTTGGAAGCACTCAAGTTTTCATCACCTGGATTTCTTTATCACTTGTACTTTGCGTTATGAACTTTTTATTCATGAAAATTGTTTTATGGACTTTTATTTATGATTCACTGCACATATATTTCATTACTTTTGTTGCTTGATTATACGTTTTGGATACAGAGGACTACGATATTTATCATTTGTCCACTTTCACTTGGTGGAATATTATTTATATACACATTATAGTATTTTTGATTTGTATATCACTTGTTAGGACTGTTTTTGCATAAACAGAGCGCTACTATTTCTTCACTTAAAATTCACATACCACATTGTTTCAATTTTTAAGTAGCAGCTTCAGGATTATTTGTTCTAATTCTATCTGGGCGCAGTGGTGGTTTGGGGAGTTAATTAGGGGGCGTGTTTAGCACTCTTTACCAGCTTTTACATATTTGTTGATTTTTTACCACGTGCAGCCATGGAAGCTTTCATTTTCTTGTCTAATAGACAAATAGACCCAGAGACTAATCAGGAGATGACAGAGTGTGATGAGGATATTATAGGGACTTTAAAATCATTAGATAGTCTGTTAGAGAAACAAATCAAAACATGGTGGGACATATTCACATTTGAGCATTACCAAAAGGAAGGTCTCATCTTCAGGAGCTTAAGATGGGAAGTGTCTCCCCAAGATGGACTAACAGACTCTAAATACATGGATAATTGGTTGGAGTTTTTTAATAGGGCGGGGAGGGACCTCCAAGCCTTGGTTCTTAAAAGAAAACGGATCAAAATGGACATGTTGAATGCTAATATTAACACACTCCAGAGTAAACTTTTACCCCACAATGAAACCAATCAAGTAAGGGAATATTTTAGTAATATGAAGAAAAAATTAGAGAAGGTGGATAGAGACACACAGAGGAAAAAGGTTAAGAAGTATAATAGAGATTCCAATGACTCTAAAAGCAATAATATGTATTTATGGCAAAACACAGATACAGCCATTATTGAGTCCGCTGAAAATTTAGGAGATAAAGAGATTAGAACAGATATCATTCCTCCTATCACTAATTTAATAAGAAAAGATAAAACTCAGACTATTAAAACTAAACCCAATGCCCCTAAAGGGAATTCTCATAATACCCCCAAAGCACCTCGGAACATGGGCAGGATAATCAGTATTATGACAGTCACCACTATGGGGCGAGCCAAGCTGGGGCTAATCCTATGACCCCAAGATACCAACAGAATAATAGGATAGAACCATTATCAGTTTACCCACAATCTGATTACCAGCAATGGAATCAATATCCTTCTAACCAACACCCTCCAAATCAATATATGGGATCTGGTTATCAAATTCCTACCCAGAACAGATATCAGGTATTGGATCATGGGGGGTTTAATGAGGGTATGGGACAACATTATTCTTCCTCTTCTTTTTTAGATCAACGGGGGGGACTATATGAGGGAACCCGTACCCCGGTTACAATGGAGGGGGGGGGGAGGAACCCCGCTCCCCATTACCCATACAGAGATATGGGCCCACCCCGAAGAGAAGGAGAGGGTGCAGGGCAGGCAGAAGAGCACAATCCCAAAAAAAGAAGGAGGAACAACTAAACACTGGCATCTATAATCTGAGTAAGGCTGTGCTCAACCCCAGTGAGCTCAACATTTTAAATTTGGGTTTGAAGTGTGCACCAAGAAAAAGGATGAATAAATTTGATGTGTACATTGACACACACAAATTTGTACGCACCGTGAATATGAAAAAGTATTTTTTGAGCCATCCTTATGATAGATCTAGGGTAGCAGTGAGGGAAACAGAATTGATAGATAGCGGCCTAAAAAATAAATCGATCTTTAGCCCACAGAATTTGAATAATCATTACATCGAAGTTTTCAAAAATATGGTACAAGGATTTAGAGGAACTCCCCCTAAAAAAACGCATCAATCCAGAGTACATCAGAGAAGGGATTAGTTCCCTGGAAGATAGAAAGTATATTGTTATCCGCCCTGCGGACAAGGGGGGAGGGGTTGTGGTTATGGAGAAATCCTTTTATCACAATCAACTTATTGAACTCCTGAGTGACCAGAGGACATATAAGAGGTTATCAACTGACCCTACTGAACCAAATAGGGATCAATTAAACTTGTTGATAGAATGGGGCTATAGATGTAACGCCCTAAATCCAAAAGAAAGAGAGGTACCTCAATCCCACTTCAAGTAGAATTCCGGTTATTTATACACTGCCCAAAATTCACAAACATGCAAAAATTCCACCTGCACGCCCAATAGTGAATGGTAGAGGGTCAATTACAGCCAGACTTGGAGAATATTTGGACAAATTTCTTCAGTCAAGTGTTATTACCACAAGGGCATATTTAAGGGACACCACAGACCTTTTGCGTTTGCTGGATGGGGTTGAGCTGAATCCAGCCACCACAACCTATCTAGTAACCGCAGATGTATGCTCCTTGTATACTGTCATACAACATGATGATGCCCTATTGGCATTAAATTGGGCCCTAAGTAAACGAGACGATATACCTCACATACAGAAATGTTTCTTGGGCAAAGTTTTAGACTTCAGCATGGCCCACAATTATTTCTGGTACCATGGCCAATTTTACTCGCAGCAGGTTGGCGTTGCTATGGGAGCTAAGTTTGCTCCCAGCATCGCCAACCTGTTCATGTCTGAATGGGAGGACAGACATGTCTTTCATCAGATCAGACCAGAGTTAAAATTGTACCGTCGTTTCATAGACGATATCCTATTCATATGGGAGGGGTCTGAGGAATCAGTCTTGGAATTCATCAACTATTTAAATAACAATACCAGAAATATTGTATTGGACCATGTAATAAGCCAGGATGAGGTGAATTTTTGGGATCTAACTATTATGAAGAAGGGCCCTCGTTTGAGTACAAAAGTGTACTTCAAACCCACTGACAGAAACAGCTGTCTATTGGCAGTGGACACCATCCTTCATGGATCAGAAACATCCCTAAGGGGCAGATGTTGAGGGTACGGCGCAATTGCACAACAGGTGATGATTATCTCACAAAGGCTAATGTTTTAGGAGATAAGTTTATTCAGAAGGGATACAAGAAAGAATCTATTTGTAATACCATTTCTGAGATTGCTAATACCCCTAGAGAACAATGTTTAAGGAAGAAGGAAATACTAACAGATAATAGCTCACACCAATGGGGATTCATATCCAACTTTCATTTTCAGTACAAGGAGATAGAGAACATATTCAGTAAATACTGGTATATCCTTTGCAGGGATAAACATCTGGGTGGATCTTTACCAGAAAAACCCAAATTTATTTACAGAAGGGCTCCCAATTTTGGTGATCAGGTGGTACAGAAAATATTAGACCCACCGGTGAAATTGAGCTTGGGGATAGACCTGAATGGATTCTATTCATGACGCAAATGTATTTG
This sequence comes from Rana muscosa, assembly GCA_029206835.1. Classification (NCBI taxonomy): domain Eukaryota; kingdom Metazoa; phylum Chordata; class Amphibia; order Anura; family Ranidae; genus Rana; species Rana muscosa. The sequence goes on along the minus strand of CM055118.1, from coordinate 257,433,279 downwards.
CTGTAGAACAGTCAGAATGACCAACAGAGGCATGGTTAGTATTACCAATATAGATCAAGAAACATTTGTAATTAAACATTTCATCACGTGCAATTCTTCTTACGTTGTATACCTTTTATGGTGCCCATGTGGGTTACATTATGTGGGCAGAACCAAACGCCTTCTAAGAGTTAGAATAGCTGAACATTTGGCAAACATCCGGAAGGGGTTTAAAGATCATAGTGTTTCCCTGCACTTTAAAGAGAAGCATGCCCAGGATCCATCACTTCTTCAATTCTGTGGGATAGACTGTACCCTTCAGTCTTGGAGGGGTTCTAATCGGGTTAGGGAATTATCCCAGAGAGAAACTAAGTGGATATTCCTTTTAAAAAGCCTTCAGCCGAGAGGGTTAAATATCGAGCTGGACCTGAATTGTTTTATTAATAACTTTTAATTTCCAGTATTAGCTTTATAGTCACTTTCAATTGTGACTTTTTTTCTCTTTGTGATGGTGATCGGATAAATATTTTTTGATTACCATCAAGGGTCCAGACAGCTAATATGATCATGGGGTCACCCGTTTTTGTATTTACATATATGGGATCTGAATTGTCTCTACCACTTTAATATACTTAACTTGTAGTTCATTGATATTGGTTACTTGATTTTTTATTGATTTTTAACCTTCATACATTTTATGTTTAATTTTTAATATTTAAGAGTAAAATGCACATTTACACTTCACAATCTTCATCAGATGTAATGTATTTGTTGCATGGGGAGGCAAGCAATGTGCAGTCTACTTTCTGCTTAGGGAGAGTAAATATTCAATGTGTCAATTCATCTATTCATGGTCGCTGGTCTAGGGTCGGGGCTTTGCGCTCATGGAGACACAGAGTATGCGCAGACGCTATGAAAAAAGTCCATAATGCATCAGGGATGGACTATAAAAAGGACGCTGTCATACCGTGCAGCCAATCCCATTGATAAAGTATTTAACGACGAAACATGTCTGGGTGTGGCCTGCACGGTAACCTTTTGTGAACTCTGAACGTAGACACCACCACCGAGGCTGATACGACTCTGGCCGGGAAGGAGAGCGAGCAATTGGAGGGTGAGATCTGCTGGTTATTCTGGGTCTGCCGTGACCGCAATTCCTAGTACGCCATTGCAAGCCTCCTTCATTCATTTCTGTTGCTTTTTATTTGAAGTGTCTGTTTGAATTTTGAACAATGTGAGTACGATGGTTGAAGATGTGTGTGCAATTTAAAAAAAAAATAGTTTTTACTTACTTCACCATTGGAAGCACTTATTCATTTTTTACATGTGGAGTGGATTCTCTTGTAAAAATTCAGGTGGATTTGTCTATTAACCCCGGTGGGGTATCAAGCTTTTATGCCGAACATGAGAGTGTGAGGCATATCTATCTGGTGAGTTTTTTTCCTTTGGGAGTGGATTCACAGACACAAGTGGTGTGGTGAAGAAGCATAATTACATTTTCAAGATTAAGCATATTTGTTGGACGCACTCAAGTTTTCATCACCTGGATTTCATTATCACTTGTACTTTGCTTTATGAACTTTTTATTCATGAATATTGTTTTATGGACTTTTATTTATGATTCACTGCACATATATTTCATTACTTTTGTTGCTTGATTATACGTTTTGAATACATAGGACTACTATATTTATCATTTGTCCACTTTCACTTGGTGGAATATTATTTATATACACATAGTATTTTTGATTTGTAGGTCGCCTTTATTGTAAAAAGATGGAAAAATTACACCAAAATTCATCACATCATAGCCAGGGTAACTGCTGTCCATATTTTTTATTTTTTCCTCTTCATAGGTTTCTGAAGTACCGAGAGCACCAGATTCAAATCTCACTGAGGTAGTGGTGGTCGAACCGGAGGAGCCACATGTCGGACCCCTTGCACAAACGTACTCACCAATGAATGAGCCGCCAGGGGTCGCTGAAAGAAAACAGCCAAGGCTGAAATCTGCCCCTTAATGGTGCTTAAGGCAAGTTTCTGATCCACTCCACGCTGTAAAAACAGTAGGATCCTGGAAACCGAATATGCCTGTGAACGCCATTCCATCTCCTCACACAGAAATGTAGGATCTCCACGTGCGATGGTAGATCTTCCTAGAAGATTTACGTGCCCTCAACATGGTTGAAATGACCGAATCAGACAGGTCTCGGTCTCTTAGTACCTGGCTTCCAATAGCCATGCCGTTAAAGCCAGCTACTGTAAAGCAGGATGAATAATGGGACCTTGCGAGAAAAGGTCCTCCTGCATTGGCAATCACCAAGGTGCATCCGCCACAGGCGCACGAGGTCGGCGTACCAGGGGCGCCTGGGCCAATCCGGGGAGATGAGAATCACCGAAATCCCCTCGGTCTCTACACTGCCGAGCAGACGAGGAAGGAAAGGCATAAATGAACTGATACTGACCCCACGGGGCCACCAACGTGTCTGCCCAGGGATCTCTGGACCTGGCCACGAACCTCGACACCTTGCGATTGAGTCGAGAAGCCAGGAAATCTACGTCTGGCGTGCCCCATTTCTGGCAAAGGAGTTGAAATATCGGATGCAACGACCATTCCCCTTGGTCCAGCATCTGGCGACTCAGATAGTCCGCATGCCAGTTTTCCATGCCCGGAATGTAAACTGCCGATAGAGCCGGCATGCTCCTTTCCGCCCATCGCAGGATGTGAGCAACCTCCGACGCTGCAGCCGAGCTTCTTGTTCCTCCTTGATGGTTGACGTATGCCACTGCCGTGGCATTGTCTGACTGGATCCTGACCGGACGCCCTTGTAGCCTCTGTGACCACTTGGAGAGGCACAGATTGATCGCCTGGATTTCCAGGACGTTGATCGGCAGTTGGGATTCGTCCGGGGTCCAGTGGCCCTGGGCCGCCTGAACCACCAAGAATCCCCCCATCTGGTCAGGCTGGCGTCCGTCGTGATCACAGTCCAATGAATGGGGAGGAATGACTTCCCGGACCTAAGAGCCGGGGATCTCAGCCACCAACTCAGAGAGGCCCTGACTAGATGACTTATCTGAATCTGACGATCCAGAGACAACGGAGATTTGTTCCACTTGAAGAGAATCTCCATTTGCAAGACCCGAGTGTGGAATTGGGCAAACGGCACTGCCTCGAAAGAGGCTACCATGAGGCCCAGGACTCGCATGCAAAAACGGAGAGACGACCATTTGCGGGATGTCAACAACCTCACCGCAGTCTGGAGTGTCTGCAACTTTTCCAAAGGAAGAAAGACTCTGGCCCCTGAGGAGTCCAGAATCAACCCCAGGTACTCTAGTCGCTGGGTCAAGACTAACACAGACTTCTGGAGGTTCAGTACCCAACCAAACTCCGGGAGGGTCTGACTGGCTATAGACACGTCCTCCTCTAATTCTGAGCTTGAAGCAGCTCTCAGAAAAAGATCGTCCAAGTAGCACACGATAGCAATGCCGCGCTGTCTCAGCAAAGCTAAAATCGGAGCGAGCACCTTGGTGAAAACTCTTGGTGCTGACGCTAGGCCAAAGGGAAGAGCCACAAATTGATAGTGGTCTTTGCCGATCGCAAAGCGCAGGAACCTCTGGTGCCTGACGCAGATGGGGACATGCAAGTATGCGTCCCTGATATCCAAGGATGCCAGAAAGTCCCCCGGATGGAGCGCAGCAACCACCGAACGAATCTATTCCATCCGGAACTTTTTAACCTTTACAAAGGCATTGAGGGCCTTGAGGTCCAAGATTGGACGGACCCCGACCTTCTTTGGGACCACAAACAGATTCGAGTAGAAACCTGTCCTGCGAGGGTACGGGTATGATTATCCCGCACCTCAACAAGTCTTGCACTGCCCCCAGAAGGGCAGTTCGAAGAGCCGGAAGGAGAGGCAGATTTGAGGGAAAGAATCTGTTTGGTGGACAAGAAAGAAACTCAATCTTGTACCCCGAAGTGACAAACTCGCAGACCCACTGTTCGGAGAGCAGGGAGTTCCACCGGGCTGTAAACCCGCAAAGCCGTCGCCCCACCCAAGAGTCATGCAGGGGCAAAACTTCATGCGGTAGCAGGCTTGTTGGGCTTGCACACCCAGGGACGCTTCTGTCCCCCAGCTGGATTTTTTTCCGTTTGGGAGGGTCTGCCAGCAGGTCCTGACTGACGAAAATACCACTTCTGTGTGGGAAAGGAGGGCCCCGGCTTACGGCGCGGCTCTTTCCCTTTAGTGGACTAAGGGAGAAGTGTGCTTTTACCTCCAGTGACATCCTTAATGATGTCGTCCAGTGAGGCACCAAAAAGCCTCCCACCCATGAAAGGCAAATCAGCCAGTCTTCTTGGAAGCTTGGTCAGCGGGCCAGCATTTCAGCCATATCAAGTGGCACAGCACTACCGCAGATGCAGAGGTCCTGGAAATTAAGGGGGCCGCATCCAAGGTTGCATCACAGACGTCCCTGTACCAGTTGTTCGGCCAGTGACACGCATTCTAGAGGGAGCTGATGCTCTTCCACAGTCTGGTGCAAGATCTTTGCCCATTCAGTGAGTGTCTGAGACACCAGGGTTGCAGCCAAGATAGGCCGCAACGCCGACCCCAGCATGGCAAACATGGAGCGGGTCACCACTTCTGACTTTTTATCAGTAGGGTCCTTATAAGGCAGGGGTCCCCCTCTACCGGGATAGTGATTAGTATATTTAACCGAGAGACCGGGGGATCAACGACCGGAGGAGAAGCCTACTTTTTCAAAAGGCTTTCCTCAAATGGTTAACGAACCGCCATACGCTGAGGGACCGCAAAGGCCCTTTGCGGTCGTTCGCATTCCATATCAATCAACTAGTCAAAGAAATCAACATAAGGAAAAACCTTAACAGAGCAGGTCGGTTTGTGCGACCCAAAAGGGACAGACTCTGCAGTAGAAGTCCCTGCTGTATCTTCCAACTTGTGTCCCTCACAGCATGGATAAGCGCACTCACAAGTGCTCTATCTTGAGCTCACCCGGACGAGGGGTCCTCCTCACAGGGAAGGTTCTGGTCCGCATCTTCTGACACACCAGCACCGGGGTCCTGAGACGTGGCCAGGCCTGAGTTAGAACATTGCCCAGGAGATGGCGGAGCGCTTAGTACCCCCCTTTGTGCCCGCACGCCGCTTCCACCCTGGCAACAAATGACTCCAGGACTGCCGACAAAGCGTCCATGGTAACTGCAGGGGCACTGGTTGCTGCCTCTGGAATGCTTGGGGGAAAAAACGCCAGCTTTTGACTCCATATTGCCCACTGACAGCCCTTAGGGACTTAGTCAAGACACCTGACACAAAAAAGTCCTCCCTCCTTGCTGCACTGACCGGGGGAGTCACCCAGGGAACTCACCACCCAAAGCAAAAGAGAGGGGTTCAGCGCCGCTGCCTGCTCTCCATCCACACACAGCGTGTGTCTGAGGAACTCTGTGAGGTGAATAGCGCCGTTCACGCTGTTCAGAATGCCATCCAGTACTAGAGGCCAAAACCCACTCCAAAATGGCCGCCGGGTGCCTCCGAGAAAAGCGCGCGGACCACAAGAAAATGGCCGCTCACAATGCAGACCTGCGTCACAGCGCGGCCACGACAAAACAAGGACAACTGGTTGCAATCGAGGGAAAGACGAATGCGACCAAGTACAGGGATATCCTGGACAAAAACCTTCTCCAGAGTACTCAGGACCTCAGACTGGGCCGAAGGTTTACCTTCCAAAAAGACAATGACCCTAAGAAAATGGCTAAAATAACAAAGGAGTGGCTTCACAACAATTCAGTGACTGTTCTTAAATGGCCCAGCCAGAGTCCTGACTTAAACCCAATTGAGCATCTCTGGAGAGACCTAAAAATGGCTGTCCACCAACGTTTACCATCCAACCTGACACAACTGGAGAGGATCTGCAAGGAGGAATGGCAGAGGATCCCCAAATCCAGGTGTGAAAAACTTGTTGCATCTTTCCCAAAAAGACTCATGGCTGTATTAGATCAAAAGGGGGCTTCTACTAAATACTGAGCAAAGGGTCTGAATACTTAGGACCATGTGATATTTCAGTTCTTCTTTTTTAATAAATCTGCAAAAATGTCAACAATTCTGTGTTTTTCTGTCAATATGGGGTGCTGTGTGTACATTAACCCCTTAACGACCGCTCACTGTATATATACGTTGGCAGAATGGCACGGACAGGCAAACTCACGTACCTGTACGTGACAGCCTTCGTATGGGTGGGGGGTCCGATCGGTCCCCCCTCCGGTACAGTGAGCGGCGGTTATATGTTCGGGAGCGATCCGTGATGAGGGGACGGCCATTCGTTTCTGGCCACCCCCTCGCGATCGCTCCCAGCGAATGATATGCTTCCTCTGCTGTGTAAATGTAAACACAGCAGGAGGAAGTGATGTCATCTCTCCTCGTGGCAGTCTTTTCGTCCTGATCGCCGAGGAGAGAAGACACAGGTTAGTGCACCAACAGCCCACTGACACGTAGGCACACATAGGCACATATTTCCCCCCCAGCCCCCAGTCACAGTGCCACTGATTGCAGTGATCATTTATTTACTGATCGCTGCATTTAGTGTCATCTGTGACAGTAAAAAGTTGCAGGGCAGTTAGGTTTAGGCCCCTTTAGGTCCAGGGTAGCCCCATAACCCCCCCTAATAAAGGTTTAACCCCTTGTTTGCCCCCAGGTAACCCTTTCATCCCCTATCGCCAGCGTCACTAAGCAATCGTTTTTCTGATCGCTGTATTAGTGTTGGTGGTGCCCCTAGGTAGCAAGTTAGTTTTTCAGGTTCGCCGCAGGTTTTTATAGCATCAGGTACCCCCATATATTACCTAATAAAGGTTTTAACCCCCTGATTGCCCCTAGTTAACCCTTTCACCAGTGATCACCGTATAAGTGTTACGGTTGACGCTGGTTGGTTAGTTTGCTTTTTATAGCATCAGGGCACCCGCCATATATAACCCAATAAAGGTTTAACCCCCTGATCGCCCGGCGGGTGATATCAATTAGGTTTTAGAGCCAGAGAGGGTCTGCGTCGCCCCAAGCAGCGTTAGGTTAGTGCCAGTAACGCTAACACCCACGCGCAAAGCATACACCTCCCTTAGTGGTATAGTATCTGAACAGATCAATATCTGATCTATACTAGCGTCCCAAGCGGTTTAGGGTTCCCAAAAACGCAGTGTTAGCGGGATCAGCCCAGATACCTGCTAGCACCTGCATTTAGCCCCTCCGCCCAGCCCACCCAAGTGCAGTATTGATCGATCACTGTAACTTACCAAACACAACACACATAACTGCAGCGTTCGCAGAGTCAGGCCTGATCCCTGCGATCGCTAACAGTTTTTTTTTGTAGCGTTTGAGATATTTGCTGATGACAGTCAGGTGCTTTTTTTCCTGTGAATCTTACTAGTGTACCCCTAAATTTAGAGCCCAAAATGGCAAATCAAAGGTACACTAGTAAAGAGGCCTACGAGATTCTGAGCATGACAGATAGTGAAGAGGAGGTCACGGATCTGTCAGATTCAGGCTCAGAATACCTTCCTGTAGAAGACAGCGGCTCCATGTCAGATAGCCCGGGCGACGAAGATGAGGAGGTCCCTGCTAGGGTCAGGCTCACCCGATCCCGATCTTCTGAGGTTGTTGAGGAGCAAGAACCGCAGGTCTCTCATATCATGGAGCAGAGCAGTACTAGCGCCGCTATTCCTTCTGGTGAACTGGCAAGCACCAGCGGCCTAGTACAGCCTGGGCGTACATCCAGCACTGCAGTATCACGTGGTGACGTGGCGAGTCCCATAAGTGCAGTTCAAGCTGGCGAGGTGGCAAGCACAAGTAGTGTCCCGCTGCCACCAAGAAGACAAAGGCAGGCCCGTCGTGCCCATAGTGCCCTTCCTGCAGAATTCGCCTATCCTGATTGGGTCCCCACCACTTCTGCAGCACCCGTACTTCCCCCATTCACTGCCCAACCCGGTATTCAGGTGGAAACAGCTGATTTTATGCCAATTGATTTTTATTCGCTGTTTTTCACGGAAGATCTCTATAGATCTGTTGTGGACCAGAGTAATTTATATGCTGGTCAATTCATCGCCGCTAATCCCCAGTTTCCTTCCATTGCCAAAAATTGGAGACCAATTACGGTTTCCGAATTTAAGACCTTTCTGGGCCTTTCCCTCAACATGGGTACACATAAATTTTTGTCAATACGTGCTTATTGGTCCACGCACCCAATTGACCACATGCCCGCGTTCTCTGCCTCCATGCCCAGGACACGATACGAGCAGATTTTGCGGTTCATGCACTTCCACGACAATTAAATTTGTCGTCCACATGGAGACCCTGAATACGAGCGACTCTACAAAATTCGGCCCCTCATAAACCACTTCAACGAACGTTTTGCAGCCTTGTTTATTCCCGATCAAGTTGTCTGCGTTGACGAGTCCCTGATTAAATTTTCTGTCCGCTTGTCTTTCAAGCAGTACCTTCCCAGCAAGCGTGCCAGATACAGGGTCAAGCTCTATAAGTTCTGTGACAGGGCAACAGGCTATGTATGGAGCTTTACGGTTTATGAGGGAAGAGATAGTCAGGTTGAGTCGGTCAACTGCCCGGATTACATATGGAGCGCTGGCAAGATGGTGTGGAACTTGGTGTCACCCTTATTCGGAAAGGGGTACCACTTGTATGTGGACAATTATTACACGAGCGTGCCACTTTTTAGTCACTTGTTTGATCATCAGATTGGAGCATGTGGCACCGTGCGACCTAATCGCCGGGGCTTTCCCCAGGGGCTTGTAGATTCCCGTCTTAGGCTGGGGAAGAGAGCCTGCTTGAAGTGTAATAATTTGCTCGCTGTGAAGTGGAGGGATAATAAGAATGTTTTCCTTCTTACCTCCCTTCACGCAGACACGACAACCCAAATTCGTACGGCGACTGGTGTTGAAAAGAAACCCCTCTGTGTCCATGAATATATCCAAAATATGGGAGGGGTGGACCTCAACGACCAGAAGTAGGCGCCGTATCACATTGCCCGTAAGGCGAGACGCTGGTACAAAAAAGTGTCTCTATCCTTATTTCAATTGGCTTTGCTGAACGCTCATGTGCTATACAGAGCTTCAGGCGGGACGTTATCTCTCCTAAAATTCCAGGATGAGATAGTCACAGAACTCCTGTATCCAGGCGGTTCTGCACCTCACCATCCCCTACGAAATGCAGTAAGCCGGCTGCATGAGAGGCATTATCCGTATGTCCTCGATAGTACCCCGACCCAACGAGCCCCCCAAAAAAGATGTCGTGTCTGTAGCAAGCATGGATTTAGGCGTGTCCTGACAATCCTGGTCTGTGCATTGGTAAATGTTTTGAACGCTACCACTCAAAAGTGAAGTTTTAGCCTAGGGTACAGCATTGCACAGAATAGGACACACCTACACAGGGTCTCCCAAGATGCCATCACATTTTGAGAGACCCGAACCGTTACAGTTGAGTAAAAAAAAAGCGTAAAAAAAACAAAACGTAAAAAACACAAAAAATATAAAATAAAAAACACAAAAATAGTTGTTTTATTGTTCTCTCTCTCTCTCGTTCTGCTCTTTTTTACTGTATTCTATTCTGCAATGTTTTATCATGCTTGCTTTTCAGGTATGTAACTTTTTGTTTTCAGGTACGCCATTCAGTTGCAGCGCGGATTTATTTATCTTGACAGCAACAGCGTTTGCTCCCACGATACATAAAGCTGTGACTCCAACGCTGTAGGAGATGATTTCACCACCACAGTAAAAAAAAGAGCATATATGCCGAAGCATGTGGGCAGCAGGTTTTGCTCCTAATGCCGCGTACATACGGTCGAAATTCCGACGGAGGCTTGCCAGTGGAAAAGTCCCACCGTGTGTACGCGGCATAACTTTTTTGCGGGAGGATGCCCTCATGCTTCGGCATATATATATGGTGCATGTATGCCCATCATTAGAAGTGGGTGGATAAAGGGAGGTATTCTAATGGTGGGCATACCCACCGATCAATCTCTTTTTTTTCATTCAGCCAACAGGCTGCATGAAAAAAAAGAGTACAATACATGTTCAACAAGGACCAGCAACGTACTGGTATGTTGCTGGACTTTGAATGGTTATACCAGAATGATGCCTGCGGGTTTAGGTATTATCTTGGTATCATTCTTTTCAGCCAGCGGTCGGCTTTCATGTAAAAGCAATTATAGCGGCTAATTAGCCTCTAGACTGCTTTTACAAGCAGTGGGAGGGAATGTCCCCCCCCCCTGGATATAAACAGCGCCATTGGGGAAATTGGGAAAGCATTTTATCACACCGATCTTGGGTTCTTGGTGTGGTCAGATGCTTTGAGGGCAGAGGAAAGATCTAGGGTCTAACCCCCCAATTTTTTTTTAAAAAAAGAGTACCTGTCACTACCTATTGCTATCATAGGGGATATTTACATTCCCTGAGATAACAATAAAAAAGGTAAAAAAAATAAAAAAATGGAAGGAACAGTTTAAAAATTAAATAAAAAAAGCAAAAAAATAAATAAATAAAAAAAATAGCACACCTGTCTCCCCCTGCTCTTGCGCAAAGGCGAACACAAGCGTCGGTCTAGCGTCATATGTAAACAGCAATTGCACCATGAATGTGAGGTATCACCGCAAAGGTCAGATCGAGGGCAGTCATTTTAGCAGTAGACCTCCTCTGTAAATCTAATGTGGTAACCTGTAAAGGCTTTTAAAAATGTATGTAGTTTGTCACCGCTGCGGGTTTGTGCGCATTTTTAACCACTTGACAACTGGGCACTTAAACCCCCTTCCTAACCAGACGAATTTTCAGCTTTCGGTGCTCTCACATTTTGAATGACAATTACTCAGTCATACAACACTGTACCCATATGAAATTTTTGTCCTTTTTTTCACACAAATAGAGCTTTCTTTTGGTGGTATTTAATCACTGTTGGGTTTTTTATTTTTTGCGCTATAAGAGAAAAAAGACTGAAAATTTTGTAAAAAAATGAATTTTTCTTTGTTTCCGTTATAAAATTTTGCAAATTAGTATTTTTTCTTCATACATTTTGGCCAAAATTTATACTGCTACATATCTTTGGTAAAAATAAGTACAAATTGGTGGATATTTTTTGGTCTTTGTGAAAGTTATAGAGTCCACAAGCTATGGTGCCAATATCTGAAAATTGATCACACCTGAAGTACTGACGGCCTATCTCATTTCTTGAGACCCTAACATGCCAGAAAAGTACAAATACTCCCCAAATGACCCCTTTTTGGAAAGAAGACATTCCAAGGTATTTAGAAAGAGTCATTGTGAGTTTTTTGAAGTTGTCATTTTTTCCCACAATTCTTTGCAAAAATCAAGATTTTTTTTTCTTTTCCACAAAATTGTCATATTAGCAGGTTATTTCTCACACACAGCATATGCATACCACAAATTACACCCCAAAACACATTCTGCTATTCCTCCCGAGTATGGCGATACCACATGTGTGAGACTTTTACACAGCGTGGCCACATAGAGAGGCCCAACATGCAGGGAGCACCTTCAGGCGTTCTGGGGAACCCAGGCCAATTCTGACATTTCTCTCCTACATGTAAAAATCATCATTTATTTGCTATAAAATTACATAGAACCCCAAAACATTATATATGTTTTTTTAGCAAAGACCTTAAAGAATATAATGGTGGTCATTGCAACTTTTTATCTTGCACGGTATTTGCGCAGAAATTTTCTAACGCGTTTTTTACGGAAAAAAACTGTTTTGTGCCTAAAAGAAAAAAAAAAAACAGTAAAGTTAGCCCAATGTTTTTCCATAATGTGAAAGATGAAGTTAGGCCGAGTAAATAGATACCTAACATGTCACCCTTCAAAATTGCACACGCTCGTGGAATGGCGCCAAACTTCGCTACTTAAAAATCCCCATAGGCAACGCTTTAAATATTTTTACTGGTTACATGTTTTGAGTTACAGAGGAGGTCTAGGGCCAAAATTATTGCTCTCGCTCTAACGTTTGCAACGATACCTCACATGTGTGGTTTGAACACCGTTTTCATATGTGGGCGGGGCTTACGTATGCGTTCACTTCTGCATGCGAGCTCGCGGGGGCAGGGGCGCTTAAAAATATATATATATATATATATATTTTATTGTTCATTTTACTTTATTTATTTTAGTTTGACATGTTTTTCCGCCCCCAATTTTTTTTTGATCACTTTTATTCCTATTACAAGGAATGTAAACATCCCTTGTAATAGAAATATGGCATGACAGGTCCTCTTTACAGTGAGATATGGGGTCAATAAGACCCCACATCTCACCTCTAGGCTGGGAAGCCTGAAAAAAAAAACAAAAAAAAACAACAATCTTGGCTTTGATCGTAGCGGTGAGTCGGTAGAAGCACCGGAGGGCAGCGGGAGGGGGGGCATCCCCTCTCACCTTCCGTAAGAGCGATCAAGCGGTGGAACAGCCGCTATGATTGTTCTTATGGTGTAGGGAATCGCCAGCTGAAAAAGCGAATATCTGAATGATGCCTGTAGCTGCTCCCATCATTCAGATATCTCCGCACAAAGTCAAGGACGTCATATGACGGCCGGCGGGCGGGAAGTGGTTATTGCAGAGTATTGCCGGGTATTGAGGAGTATTGCTGGGTATTGAGGAGTATTGCCGGGTATTGAGGAGTATTGCCGGGTATTGAGGAGTATTGCCGGGTATTGAGGAGTATTGCCGGGTATTGAGGAGTATTGCCGGGTATTGAGGAGTATTGCCGGGTATTGAGGAGTATTGCCGGGTATTGTGGAGTATTGCCGGGTATTGTGGAGTATTGCCGGGTATTGTGGAGTATTGCCGGGTATTGTGGAGTATTGCCGGGTATTGTGGAGTATTGCCGGGTATTGTGGAGTATTGCCGGGTATTGTGGAGTATTGCTGGGTATTGTGGAGTATTGCTGGGTATTGTGGAGTATTGCCGTGCATTGTGGAGTATTGCCGTGCATTGTGGAGTATTGCGGAGTATGGCAGGGTATGGGCAGGGTATTGCACAGTATGGGCAGGGTATTGCAGAGTATGGGCAGGGTATTGCACAGGGTATAGCAGAGTATTGCACAGGGTATTGCAGAGTATTGCAGAGTATTGCACAGGGTGTATTGCAGAGTATTGGCAGGGTGTATTGCAGAGTATTGGCAGGGTGTATTGCAGAGTATTGCACAGGGTATTGCAGAGTATTGCACAGGGTGTATTGCAGAGTATTGCACAGGGTGTATTGCAGAGTATTGCACAGGGTGTATTGCAGAGTATTGCACAGGGATGGCTGAGCAGGGATGGATGGATGGCTGGATCTGTGACTGCAATTGTCACAGATCCAGCCCACAGCTGACATGGGGGAGGGAGCGGACATGATCCGCTCCCTCCCCTCTCCTCTCACACTGTACCGATCGGTACAGAGAGGGGAGGGAGGAACCGGCGTCATGACATGACGCCGGTCTGTTTACAAGTGATCGCTCCGTCATTTGACGGAGCGATCACGTGGTAAACGGCCGCGATTAGCGGCCATCTACCGTGATCCGTGATGCGCCGGGTCTTCCGGACCCGGCGGTCACGGACATATCCTGGAGCGCGCCCCAGGGGGCGCGCGGGAGCAAGATTCTGTGAGGACGTCCCTGGGACGTCCACTCAGGATAACTCGACCGCGATGTGGACGTCTTTTGTACATGACGCGGTCGGGAAGTGGTTAAAGCATGTCGTGTTTGGTATCCATGTACTCGGCCTAAGATCTTCTTTTTTATTTCATTAAACATTTGGGCAATATAGTGTGTTTTAGTGCCTTAAAATAAAAAAAAGTGTATTTTTTTCCCAAAAAAATGCGTTTGAAAAATCGCTGCGCAAATACCGTGTGGAAAAAAAAATGCAACACCCACTATTTTAATCTGTAGGGCCTTTGCTTTAAAAATATATATATAATGTTTGGGGGTTCAACGTAATTTTTTTGCAAAAAAAAATAAAAAAATGTTTTCATGTAAACAAAAAGTGTCAGAAAGGGCTTTGTCTTCAAGTGGTTAGAAGAGTGGATGATGTGTGACATAAGCTTCCTAATGTTGTGCATAAAATGCCAGGACAGTTCAAAACCCCTCCAAATGACCCCATTTTGGAAAGTAGACACCCCAAGCTATTTGCTGAGAGGCATGTTGAGCCCATTGAATATGTGATTGAATAATGACAAAAAAAAAAAATGTACAAAAAGTTGTCACTAAATGATATATTGCTCAAACATGCCATGGTTATATGTGGAATTGCACCCCAAAATACATTCTGTTGCTTCTCCTGAGTACGGGGATACCACATGTGTGGGACTTTTTTGGAGCCTAGCCGCGTACGGGACCCCAAAAACCAAGAACCGCCTTCAGGCTTTCTAAGGGTGTAAATTTTTGATTTCACTCCTCACTGCCTATCACAGTTTCGGAGGCCATGGAATACCCAGATGGCACAACCCCCCCCCCCCAAATGACCCCATTTTGGAAAGTAGACACCCCAAGCTATTTGCTGAGAGGTATGTTGAGTATTTTGCAGATTTCGCTTTTTGTCACAAAGTTTTGAAATTTGAAAAAATTAAAAAATTTAATAAAATGATTTTCTTTCTTCATTTTCAAATACAAATGAGAGCTGTAAAATACTCACCATGCCTCTCAGCAAATAGCTTGGGGTGTCTACTTTCCAAAATGGGGTAATTTGGGGGGGTTTTGTGCTATCTTGGCATTTTATGGCCTTCAATACTGTGATAGGTAGTGAGGGGTGAAATCAAAAATGTATGCCATTAGAAATCTTGAAGGCGGTGCTTGGTTTTCGGGGTCCCGTACGCGGCTAGGCTCCCAAAAAGTCCCACACATGTGGTATCCCTGTACTCAGGAGAAGCGGCAGAATGTATTTTTTGGGGTGTAATTTCACATATGCCCATGGCATGTGTGAGCAATATATCATTTAGTGACAACTTTGTGCAAAAAAAAAAAGTTTGTCATATTCCCGCAACTTGTGGCAAAATATAAAATATTCCATGGACTCAACATGCCTCTCAGCAAATAGCTTGGGGTGTCTACTTTCCAAAATGGGGTCATTTGGGTGGGTTTTGTGCTATTTTGGCATTTTATGGCCTTCAAAACTGTGATAGGTAGTGAGGAGTGAAATCAAAAATTTGCGCCCTTAGAAATCTTGAAGGCGGTGCTTGGTTTTCGGGGTCCCGTACGCGGCTAGGCTCTCAAAAAGTCCCACACATGTGGTATCCCCGTACTCAGGAGAAGCGGCAGAATGTATTTTGGGGTGTAATTTCACATATGCCCATGGCATGTGTGAGCAATATATCATTTAGTGACAACTTTTTGTAAATTTTTATTTATTTTTTTGTCATTATTCAATCACTTGGGACAAAAAATAAATAAAAAATTCAATGGGCTCAACATGCCTCTCAGCAATTTCCTTGGGTTGTCTACTTTTCAAAATGGGGTCATTTGGGGGGGTTTGTACTGCCCTGCCTTTTTAGCACCTCAAAAAATGATAGGCAGTCATAAATTAAAAGCTGTGTAAATTCCAGAAAATGTACCCTAGTTTGTAGATGCTATAACTTTTGCGCAAACTAATAAATATATGCTTATTGACATTTTTTTACTAAAGACATGTGGCTGAATACATTTTGGCCTAAATGTATGACTAAAATTTAGTTTATTTGATTTGTCTTATAACAAAAATTAGAATTATTTTTTTTTTTTTCAAAATTTTCGGTATTTTTCCGTTTATATCGCAAAAAATAAAAATCGCAGAGGCAATCAAATACCATTAAAAGAAAGCTCTATTTGTGGGAAGAAAAGGACGCAAATTTCGTTTGGGTACAACATTGCATGTCGACACAATTTCCAGTTAAAGCAGCGCAGTGCCAAATTGTGAAAACACCTCTGGTCATTAAGCTGCATAATGGTCCGGTCCTTAAGTGGTTAATGAGGAAAAAAAAATGAACTTAAATGATTTTAGCAAATGGCTGCAATATAACAAAGAGTGAAAAATTTAAGGGGGTCTGAATAATTTCTGTACCCACTGTACTTTTCTCCAGTAAGGCTCTTTAAAAATAAAATAAAAGGGGGGAGAGGAAGAGACCCCCATTCCAAATTATCTTACCTTCCCATCTACCTTCCCGTATTTCATGTCTCATTTCCTCCCCCCCATTCCTACTATTTCCTCTGCTTTATTCATTTCACCGAATTCTTAATGCATCTCTATATTTATATATTTTTATGTATATATATATATATATATATATATATATACACACACACTTCTACATTCTAAAATTCCATGTTACCATTTCCTCCTTCCTACCCATTCCCCCTCCCCCTTCTCCCTCCCTCATTCTTTATCCGTATGTTTCACACCTATCCTCTTTTCGTTATACCATGGTACTATACATCACATTACTCAGAAAAAAGACCCTAATATTATTCACATTTTAACCTAATAAAGGTGGGGGAGATGGGAGGGGTTAGCCCTTTATATGTGACCCCTCCTAAAAAAGGAGAAAAAAAAAAGTTGCAAAAATTGCGTTATTCCAAATTTCACTCCCCTATTCCTCTTATCCCCCCTTGTTTATATACTTTCCCACCCGTGTTCTCCTATATAATTCCCCCCCCCCCTTCCCATCTACTTCCACCATATTAACCTTCTCCAAGTATTATAGGAGAGAGCCTCTCCAATATACTCCCCAAAAAAAACCCACAACACACCATTTGTCAACCCCAATCTTAGTGTTATAGGAGAGAGCTTCTCCACTGTGCTCTCAAAAAGAAAAAAAATTGTCCACCCTAGTCTATTCCACCTTTACTCCCTTAAGTGGTGCTTAATATAATATGAAATAATACGTGCCCACTATTAACCCCCCTCCCTCCCTCCTCCTAAACTCAATTTTTAATCTTTAGTAGATTAATTATCAGGGTTTTGTCATATAAGTAATAACTAACAAATAACTAACAAATATCGGGTAGCATAATTTCATCTTCTGTTTTCAACTTCTCTACTAAACAATATTAGTCCTTTTTGTTAGTACAGGTACTGGTCATGTAATTCCTGACCATATAGCTCCAACTTATATCCTTTCCAGTTCCATTGATTGATTAGTTTGGGTACCGTTGTCCCTTATTTTAAAAAAAAGGAGGCGGCAGGATGGGTAGACATTATTCTACAGATGCTTTTAAAAAAAAGGGTTTCAAGGAGAATTTTTTCCTCCAAAAAAGTATAAAGCAGTTTATTTCCAAAGGATATGGGGGGAAATAAGGGGGGGGCTGCATAAACCCTGCCCAGAGTTCAGCTTTGGGGACCTCCTTTGTCCTAGTCTTTCTTGTAATTCTTTATAGTTATATTTCTCTCTCCCCCCTTCTCCTCTCTCCTCTAGAGCCAGTTTTGAATGTCTTGATATTATTGTCCTGAGCCCAGATTTAAACCACATTGAAAATCTGTGGAATGACTTGAAGACTGCAGTCCACAAACGGCCACCATCAAATTTAACTGAACTTGAGCTGTTCTGCAAAGAAGAATGGCCAAATATTGCAAAGTCTAGATGTGCAAAGTTAGTAGAAACATATCCCACCAGAATAAAGGCTGTAGTTAAATTTCTTTATATCTATAAAATACAAAAAACTGAAAACTCTTCTCATCATAACATCAGATGTTGCATAGATAATACATAAATAATACACTTAACTTCAAACCCCTCCATTCCCTCCTCACCACTTAACCTTAGATATTTTATTTCAGGGATCTTCAAACTACGGCCCTCCAGCTGTTGCAGAACTACACATCCCATGAGGCATTTTAAAACTCTGACATTCACAGACATGACTAGGCGTGATGGGAAATGTAGTTCCTGAAGAACTGAAGGGCCATAGTTTGAAGACCCATGCTCTGGGTCAGCCTTTCTCAACCTTTTCAACACAGAGGAACCCTTGAAATAACTTTCCGGTCTCAGGGAACGCCTGCTAAAAATGTATGTAGCGGGGTCTCTAAATTTTGGTGGGACACCCAGGTGTGTAAGTATAGGAATAGTGGACCACTTGTGTTCGTGGAGGAATGGATGGTGTAATAATCACCTTGGCCTCTGGGTGGCAGGGTACCTGGAGGCTCAAGGTAGATTTGCCATGATAGTGCTACCCTTTTTGTCCCTTTCCGGAGATGGTACGGCGAGGGCGGGGAACCCGCCGTGGTGTCGATGGGAGGAGATAAAAGGGGGAGACGCTCTAACCACGAGGTCTTCCGGAGGATCTTCTTCACGCGCCCAGGCACCTTAGGCCTGGGTGCGGGCGGTTCTGGATTCCGGCCCAGGCGCCCTAGGCCTGACCGGAATGGAGTTGGAGTCCATCCCAGGCACCTTCAGCCTGGGGTGAGGTACTAAACTAGGAGGCCTGGGGTCCAGTGACTTCGACTGAATCCCGCGAGGGTGGAGACGTCCGAGGGTCCCTGGGGTGGATGGGGCCCATGTCTGAGGTGAGGAGGCCAGGGAGGTTACCCGTCCGGAGAGTCTGGAGCAGCATCAACCCAGTGACGGATGGGCCTCTGGTAACTCCCTTGGAGGGACATCTTCCCCTGACAGGGGCCGCAACGCAGCGAAGGTACTCCTATCTACGTTCTCTTGAGTCGCTGGTAGAGACTCCCAGATTCTAAGGTTACTCTAGCTGAATGCTATAGTAACCGCTGGCAAGATCGCAGTGGTTTAGTTAATAACCAGGATAGTGCCTCGACCTGCTCACCCCTGTATCAAAATGTTATCAAGTCGCAACCAGTTGGCTACTGAAGCACTGTTTATTGTGAGATGTACAATAAAGCAAGAGTTGGACTGTGATCGGTGTGTGGAACTCTGGTTAATGGGAGCAGAGGGAAGTGTTGACACAGCAGGACTGTATTCTATAACAGAACACATAGGCCCGAGGAAATATCTGGTGCTGGCCTTCACCTCGCCCACAGCTATGGGGAGGACATGGGCCGTAGCGCATCTCACCCTGTCGTGAGACATACCCCTAGACAAAAGGAGATGGGGTGAGGCCGCTACATTACTATAGCTACAACTCATGATACATTAATGTGATGGTCAGTGGGAAGAATGCCCCTTACACTTGTGGTCATTGGGAAGAATTAACTTCTCACAAATAGCTAAAAAGATCAATGGTGTCAGTGGGAACTTATCAGAGAGGCAGAAATTGCTCCTTGATTAAGGAACCCCTAGCAACCTTTGGAGGAACCCTAGGGTTCCATGGAACCCTGGTTGAGAAACCCTGCTCTAGGTTGTAGATTTCATTCACTTTATAACACCAACTCTTCATTGTGGGTCTTTCTGGGTTTTTCCACTGTCTAGGTATTAAACTTTTAGCAGCATTTAATGCCCGAGGGACCACCGATCTCATATATTGTTTGGTTGGCATTCTAACCCCATGAAACAAGCAGCCCCACGGGTCATCAGAAATTTCAATGCTAGTTATCTCCTTAATTATTTGCCGTACTTTTCTCCAATATTTTTTAATCTTGGGGCAGGTCCACCAAATGTGGGTCATGGTTCCTATTTCCTTACAACATAACTGAGATCTCCCTTTGGCATGTGTGTGCTTTGTCTGGGGTTATGTACCAGCGAACCAAGCATTTATAGTTCAGTTCTATCGTGTTGATATCTACAGATGTAGCGTGTGCCATCCTCAAAATTTTCCTGACCTCTACGTTCACCCGTGTTCCCAATTCTTCTTCCCATTTTCCAATAAATGGCGGCATTTCCAGCCCCTTTGTGTCCATCAGAATTTTATATATCTTTGAGATCACCCTCCTCTTTTCTGTAGCTACACATAATTGCTCTAGCGGAAGTAGGTTCTCTGCAGATCTGATTGGCTGAGGCAGTGTCTTAAGTGTTTCAGCTGGGAATACCGCCATCTATCACCATTAAATCTTTTTTTGTTTTAAGTCCTGATAAGTGCATATTTTACCTTTCTCCATTACATCTTTTAATTGTGCGTTTTCTTGCTTAATCCAGTTTCCAAACATTATCCCAATCCCCGGTGCAAAATAATTACTATCTTTTAGTGATATCAGCAGTGAATTAAATCCCCATTTTCCCCTTTTGTGTATCATGTCCCAAATCAACAGTGCTTTATGCGTTATTCTGTGTGTGTCCTTGTTTAGTTCTCTGAATTGTGCGGTTATCCATATTATTTTCCCCAATGTGACTTTGCTAATAGTGCTTTCCAGTTTTACCTATCTTTTTTCTTTATTATTTTTTGCCCATTCTATCACCCGTGATAGTAAGATAGCATTGTAATATTTTTTAAGGTCAGGTACCCCTAGGCCCCCTTGTCCCCTTGTCAACAGTGTCAGGCTTATACACGGATTCTTTTTCTGCCAGATAAACCTTAAGGGTAGCGTTTGTAAGGTTTTAAAATACTTGTGGGAGAGAGATTGGGAGCATTTGCATTTTATACATTATCTTAGGTAAGATTACCATTTTAAAGATGTTAAAGGGGTTGTAAACCCTCCTGTTTTTTCACCTTAATGCATCCTATGCATTAAGGTGAAAAAACATCTGACTATTACCGCCCCCCCGTTTTACTTACCTGAGCCCTGGAAAGTCTTTGCCCGGGGTTCTCTGCTTTTCATTGGATAGATACTGTAGCAGCGCAGCCCTTGGCTGTGGGCGCCGGGGCCGAGTCCTGCATTCGGCAGCTATGGACACCGCATGCAGGACTCTGGAGCGCGCCAGCATGGTAACCCCCTTGGGAGAGCGCTTCCCAGAGGGGGTTATCTGATGGGGGGGGGGAGCCGAGAGAGCCGCCGGGGGACCCCAGAAAACGGCATTCGGGGACACACTGTGCAAAACGAGCTGCACAGTGGAGGTAAGTATGACATGTTTGTTATTTAAAAAAAAAAAACAACCTTTAGTGTCACTTAAATTCTTCCAATCCAGGACACCTGTCTTGATGCAATTTTGTTTAGTTCTAATATAATATCGTTCAATAACGGGATGAAATTCAGTTGATATGTCTCCGAGGATGCCGTTTTCTTAACTCCAAGATATTTTAACTCTATTCCCCCAAATAAAAGGGAACACATTTTGGTATGACTGCTCCGCTTGTTTTTGCACGTTAATATTTAGGGTTTCCGATTTGGATGGGTTCATTTTAAAATTTAATATCTCACCATATTTTTTTTTAGGGATTACATTAGGTTGAGGAGGGTTATCCTGGGGTTAGTTATATAGAAAAGGATATCATCGGCGTAAGCCGCCAATTTGTGTTCCTCTTCCCCAATCTTAAACCCCCTGATATCTGCATTCTGTCTAATCCCCACCAGCAACGGTTCGAGCGACAGAACAAACAGCAGGGCGACACCCCTGTTTTGTACCATTGTACATCTCAAAGGGGCCCGAGACTGTCCCATTTACCTTTACCCTTGCTGTAGGCTGGTTATATAACGTTTTGATCCAGTAGGTTATTTTTGGCCCAATCCTATTGCCTCTAATGTGCTCTGCATAAAGCCCCAGTTTACCCTGTCAAAACGCTTTTTCAGCGTCAATTGACAGCAGCAGCCCTGGGGCTTTACCATCTTTTATTTTCTGCACCACCAGCAGTGTTCTAATTCTGTTATCCCTACCTTCTCTACCCGGCATAAAACTCACCTGGTCTGTATTTACCTGGTCGGTCATGACTGTTTTCATTCTCCTTGCGAGTACCTTCGCGAATATCTTCGTGTTGGCATTTAGCAATGAGATCGGCCTATAACTGGAGCACAGTGAAGCATCTTTTCCTTCTTTTGGTATAATGGTAATTGCGGCTTCCAGGGCCTCCCTCCGCATATCCCATTTAGTCCATATCCATTCATATAGGAGCACAGTTTGGGGATTAGAATATCTCTAAATTTCTTGTAGTAAAGCGTCATCAACCCATCTGGGCCTGGGCTTTTCCCTCCAGGTGAGTCTTTTAATATTTTTTATAATCTCTTCTTCTGGTACGGGGGCCTCTAAAACGCTAAGTTTGTCCTCCGGGATTTTATTTAGGCCCAATTCCTTTAAAAAAGCTTTAGTTTTATCCTTCCTCTCTTTATCCTTTTTAGGGGTGTCTTTTTGATTTATCGAATAAAGTTTCCCGTAATACTCCTGAAAAGTCCTTGCGATTTCTGCTGTGTTATGTACCGTTGCCTCGGTACCAGTTTGCATTTTCTCTATATAATTTGCCTTTATTTTCTTTATTATTTTGGCCAAATATTTCCCCATTGGTACCTCTCTTTCTTATTCCTATTATAGGCTGTTCGGTATTCCTGTTCAATTAATTCCTTCATCTCCTCCCTTTTTATCATGACTGCCGATATCAATTCCCGTTCTCCCATTTTTTTTTATGTTGCTGTTCCAACTCAGAAACTTCTTAAGATAGTAGTGCCTTTTTCTTCCTTGTCATCTTTTTTTTTTTTCCAATCGCAATCAGAATACCTCTAATATAGGCCTCATGGGCTTCCCACACTGTAGCTTCCGTAATATCATCTGTATCGCTTATTTTAATCTACTGCTTTAATTCTTTTATCCTATCTTCTACTGCTTTGTCCTGTAACAGTTTTTCATTTAATCTCCAAAGGTTAGTCCTATTTTGAGCCCCCCCATCTTCAATTTCATGGTCACTGGTGCATGGTCTGAGGTGGTCATAATTTCGATGTTTGTACTAACTACTGTCTCTAAAAGCCTATGTTCAATCAGTAAAAAATTGATTCTTGAGTACGTCCCATGTACAGAGGAGTGGAATGAATGATCACGTACATTAGCATATTGTATTCTCCATACATCTAGTAATTGATGTTGGTGCATTTTCCTTTTTAGCTTCTTCCTTTGTGCAATTCCAGTCCCCTGCACACGGGACATACAATTGATCTTTGATTCTATACAGAAATTAAAGTCCCCTGCAATAGCTCCCCCTTTCTTTAACTTCATAAACTTTGTTATAACGCCCGATAGATATTTTACAGGGTTTTTATTTGGGCCATACATATTTGTCAGGGAGTACTCTACTTCATTTAGTTTTCCCCTCAGGAATAAATAGCGCCCTTCCGGGTCCGCCTTTCTCTATTCTGGTATAAACCTTACTCCACTGGAGAATCCTATGGCCACTCTCTTTGCTCGATTAATTGAGGAATCCCCATATTACCATAATGGGTAATCTTTTGAGATTATTTTACTATTCAAATCATGTGAGAAATGTGTCTCCTGTAGTAGGCTTACATCTGTGATAAGATGTTTTAATTCTCTTATTATGATTGATCTTTTTATGGGAGAGTTTAACCCCCATACATTGTACGATATTATATTTAATGTTGTCATCCTTGTTCATTGCGCTCCCTGCTACCGCTTCCAACGTCATGGCACTGCCTGTTAGGTTCAAATAATAATGTCCTATTCCCATATTTATTAACCTTTCTGGGAACTCTGTGAACCAAGGAATATCGGCGCTACTACTACTACTGCCCGTATGCTGTTTCAGAGAGGTACCCCTTCTTTCCCACCCATCCCCCTCCCCATGCCCCTAAGATCTGTGGCCCTCCAACTTCCCCCCGCCCAATGGTTCACCCTCCTAGAGGTTGAACTCTGAATATGGTCCCCGGACAGGGCAGCTGCTCCCCCTGTTTAGGGGTTTCGCACACCCACCCCACTGCGTCCTTTCTTCTCCGATTCCCCCCCCTCTCAGACAGCCCGCCCGTCTCTTCTCCTCTCAAATTTTCCTCTTTATTCCTGTCTTTTTATTTTTTAGGATCCGATGCCATGGCTGTTGTTCCTCCGTATTTCCAGTGTTCTCCTGTTCTTCCCAACAGCCTGGGATCTCTACTATTGGTATATCCAGTCTATTACAAAATTTAGCCGTATCTTCTGGGAATCTTAATGTTGCTGAGCAGCCCTCCTTAAGTCCAATTAGGCAGGCTGGGAAGCCCCAAGAGTATTGAATCTTATGCGTCTTTAATTGCTTGAGTAGAGGTTTTAATACTCTTCCCCTTGTCAGGGTCTCTGCTGCCAAGTCTGGAAATATCTGCAGGGTGGTCTCTTCATATTTGACAGATTTGTTGGATTTTAGACTTCTCCATATCTGCTCTTTGTCTTGGAAATTATGGAACCTCGCAATGACATCTCTAGGGATATCTCCTGCCAATTCGGCAGGCATTCTGATCCTATGAATTCTTTGAAACTTTATTTTATCTGTCCCTGTCAAACCCAGCATGTGACCAAATACTTTATCCATTTTTTTTGTAGGTCTTCACACTGCAGGTCCGGTAATCCTCGCATCCTCAGATTTTTTTTTCCGATTGCGATTTTCCTGATCTTCTATTCTATACCTCGTGTACCTCTGGTCTCTCTGAATTTCTTTTATCTTTTCTTTAAGCTCTTTTATTTCAGCTGCTTGAAAATCCAACTTTTCTGTGTTCTCAACCCTTTTTAATATATGATTCATATCCTCATGCAAAATGGTAATTTCTCCCTTTAAGGATAGTTCCAGCCTTGCAAGCATTTCCGCCATTTCTCCATTAGTTGGTAATTGCTTTTTTTGTCTAGGTTCAATTACAACTTCATCTTCCATCTCATCGTTTGCATATGCTGAGGTCTCTGTATCCCCTAGCTGTCTTCTCTGGCCATTTTTTTTGCAGGCCCTCGGGTACTTTACTCTTGGCCCCCAACTATTTACCGGGGCTAGCGTTACCCTCCATCCTGTGTCATATATTTCTTAATGGAGCCCGGGCTGGCGCTCACTTTAGGAGGGTTTGCTCCTGCCCCCCTCACTGGCTTACCCCTAATTTTATTTAACTTATTAAACTTTTTCAACTCTAAAGCTCCAGTCAGTGATTTCTCATAATCCTGGGTGCAGCTCTTACTGATGCTTCTCTGCATAATATTTTAATCTGCGGTGGGCCTTTATTACCAGCAAGAATTGTGCTACTTGCTTCAAATTCGCATTCAGATATACTTTTCCCAACGCACCTCCCTCGATACTATTGAGTTTGTCGAGTTTGTATATAGTTCTGTGGAACCTGAAATCCTGTTTCTTTCGGGGGGGGGGGGGCATTGAACGTTCTCCACTCCTATTGAGGTATCACCTCTACCCTCCTCCTTGTTGTCTTTGATTCCGATCAGTCTCGTCCTTCACTGGCGGGATATGATGTGAAGAGAATAAAAGAGGGGGACAAAAAAAAAAAAAGGAAGGATATACAGTCTGAAACCCCATCTAGCATTAAATATAGGCTTTTACATAGTCTAATTTATAGTTCAGAGGAGAACTGAGTCCCTTTTTTCTTAAATCCACTTGTGTTCCACTAGAGCAGCCCAGTTAATACACTTTATACTGATGTTCAACGATCAGTCTTATACAGGTTTAACAGTATTGCCATGTGTGCCAATAGGGTGCATCATTTCCATTCCATTTAGTCCATCCTTATATGCAGACAGTGAATGTAGTAAAAAGACAAACTGACTCACCCACTTGGTGCTTCGGGTCTGCTCTTAGGAGAGTCTGCTTTTTATTCTATTTTTGGCTGTTCAGGCACGGACTCCGTTTCTCCTTGCGGATGGGGGTTAGCGTTTTTTCCGATTGGGGGGAGGGGGTGTCAGGGCAACCTCCTACTCCTCATTGGAGTTACTTCCCCCTGTATTCCGCTGCGTTTTCCCTGCAGTGACATGCCGTACACGCTTCGGAGAGACCGTGACAAACGTTGTCCTCCCTCCGTCTTTTCAGCTATCGCTCTGGGCTTCCTCATGCTGGCGCTGCACTTCCAATCCCCAGCTCTCTCCACTGTCCCAGCAACCACACTCACTGCTGAACCCCAGTCGCTTCTGTTGCCGGAAAGAGCGGGGGTGGAGAGGGTCATCAGCACGTCCGCGGCGGGGGATCCTGTGGAGGTTACACCGGGAGGTGGGGCTTTCTATCCTCACTGCCTCATGCCGCGGGGAGTTTCGTGGGCCTTACGGGATCAGCAGCAACAGCTGATACACCCGTCCGACGCCCACGTCAGGCCCCTCCCTCCACAAAGTGGATTTAAACCCGATTTATGAAATTTGAGCTGGGCACATATATCTGTAGTGTTTTCTTATCTCTCTCTAAAGCACTATGTCTCATAGCTGTCTCTTGCTCTGTAGCTGTTATCAGCCTGAGAACTTCTCACACATACTCCGAGACGGGAGAAAGTAGTATGTGTCGGGGGGAGGTTGCTATAAATAGATTAGCAGTCAGCTTGCCGTCCTTTCTTCCTTTGGCTATGAGGAGAGGGGGTGTGTGCCTTTCCTCCAATTAGCTGTCTTGGCTGTATGCCAATAATCCACTCCCAGTGCTAACCAGGAAGAGAAAAACCTATCTTCTTTTTCATACATCATGGAACACAGAGTTAGGCTAATATTCATTACCTGCTGGGACATCCCAGAGCAATAGCCTTGAGGGGAGGGAGACACCCTGCCAAACAATAGCCATCAGAACTTATACGGCAGCCCGCAGTACACTGGGGCCGAAAGCCTTGTTCACCCTTCATGGTGGGTTCCTGTCACTTGAGGACCTTCAAGGACTAGGTACCCCTTTTCATATTTAGGGTCCACTCCCTTGGACATGTACAGCACCCTGCAGGAATGCCCTAGCGCTGTAGTGTCCAGGATTCCACTTTGCAGGGTCCAGCACCCGGAGGCCCCATTACAGGAAAAATCTTGCAGGATCTTGAGTCTTCTTTGCGAGGCCCGGGTACTATTTATCTAAGCATATAAAGCCTGTGTCAAATGGATCCGATCGGTCAATCCCTTGATTCATTTAAGAACTGTTTGTGGGACTAGAGACCTGGAGCTCACTCAGAGAGATCAAACAAACTGCCATCCACCTTGCAGACACTGGCAAAAAACTGAAGTAACTTCCTGTATCGGAGGGGTTATATAGGGGATCACTTCCTGTCTAAAGACCTTTGGTCTACCAGTGTCCGTTCACCTGGAGATGAAGCATAACCCAGCAGGTAATGAATATTAGCCTAACTCTGAGTCCCATGATGTATGAAAAAGAAATGTGATTCTTTTAAAGGGAAGTGATTATTTTCTATACCCACTGTATACGACTGGGATTTGGTCTTTGTAAACCATGTATGAAATAGGGACACACAGGAAGAGTTCAAGCAAGTTTGTCCTGCATTTTATTGAGCAAGGGAGTAAACGCAGTTGATCGCAGGATGGCTTTAAACAGCATGAAAACATCTGCTCCTCTGAGCCACTGGCTAAACTTCTGCTATTTCCTGACCAACAGGGTACCCCTTAATACTTTTCTAAAACAAACCGTCAGTACACATACCTTTTTGAGCATTCTCTCAGTCAGCGTTTTTCACACATTAGCAGACTCCCACAGTAGAAAAAATGACAGAGCCTCCGGACTGGATGTTGTGGGGATAATCTAAGTGACCTTTGAGCACTGGGATCCCTGTAGGGCACTTTGCAGACTGTTCTGGTAAAAGGTAGGTTTGTAGACCTTTCCAAGTTCATTCAGAGACCTGGGCTTGCTTCAGCACCTAACTTGTCTCTTAAAATTCAGTTAGAAAGCTGGGCAGGCTGATTCAATTACTAAAGTCGCCTTTGTTACCCATTCCTAACATTTTGGCCACAGAAAGGGTTAATGACGATCAACAGGGCACTGACGTAATCCACTTGGCGAGGTGTCATGCACGTATACTTCCTTCTCCACCATTCAGCATCTCCCTGCTACCATTCCTTCTTGCAAAGAGTCACGTGAAACTTTCCTGTTGCCTTCCTACACAGATCACTATACTCTGGTCACCACTGGCTCCGTGATCCACACCTGCACCCGGTTCACATTCTACCAACAGCTACAAGGCTTGCTGCAGTGTACCCACTGATGGTGCCGAAATCTGCAGCTTGGAATTGTGTAGTCCATTACTCTTAGTCCGGTTACATTCACTCTTCTCAAAACTGTGGGGTATGGTTGAAGCTTCTCCCCTCTTGGATGAGGTTTGTACCACGGTCATGCAAGACTTTAGGAACCCAAATCACAGTTATTTGACAACTCTGATTACCTCAAAGACTCTGTGTAAAAGCTATATAAAACCAGAATGCAATGATTTGCAAATCATATAAACTCATATGTTATCCACAAGAGAAAATAGAAAACATACCAATTTTTTAAACTGAGAAAATGTACCATTTTAAGAAAAAAGAAGGTAATTTTGAAAAATTATTGCAGCAACACGTTTCAAAAAAAGTTGAGACAGGAGCCATGTTTACCACGGTGTAGCATACCTTTACATAGTTACATAGTAGGTGAGGTTGAAAAAAGACACAAGTCTAACCTATGTGTTGCGGTCATTCAGGTGCTTAGCTAAGTTTTATTAAACTATCCATGCCCCCCCCCCACTGAAACCACCGCCTGTGGAAGGGAATTCCACATCCTTGCCGCTCTTACAGTAAAGAAACCTCTACACAGTTTAACGTTAAACTGATTTTCTTCTAATTTTAATGAGTGGCCACGTCTTATTAAATTCCCTTGCACAAAAAAGTTTTATCCCTATTGTGGGGTCACCAGTATGGTATTTGTAAATTGAAATCATATCCCCTCTGAAGCGTCTCTTCTTCAGAGAGAATAAGTTCAGTGCTCGCAACCTTTCTTCATAATATCCTCCAGACCCTTTATTATCTTTGTTGCCCTTCTTTGTACGCGCTCTATTTCCAATACTTCCTTCCAGGGGACTGGTGCCCAGAACTGGACAGCATACTCCAGGTAAGGCAGGACCAAAGTCTTGTAGAGTGGGAGAATTATCGCTTTATCCCTGGAGTTAATCCCCTTTTCAATGCATGCCAATATTCTTTTTGCTTTGTTAGCAGCAGCTTGGCATTGCATGACATTGCTGAGTTTATCATCTACTAGGACCCCAAGGTCCTTTTCCATCCTAGATTCCCCCCCTTAGTGAGTAGATTGCATTCATATATTTCCCACCCAAATGCATTATTTTACATTTTTCTACATTAAACCTAATTTTCCATGTAGTTGCCCACTACATTAATTTGTTCAGATCTTCTTGTAAGGTTTCCACATCCTGAAGAGAAGTTATTGCCCTGCTTAGCTGAGTATCGTCCGCAGATACAGAGATTGAACGGTTTACCCCATCCTGCAGGTCATTTATGAATAAATTAAACAGGATTGGTCCCAGCACAGAACCCTGGGGGATCCCACTTCCCACCCCTGACCATTCCGAGTATTCCCCATTTATCATCACCCTCTGAACTCACCCTTTTAGCAAGTTTTGCATCCATGAACTCACCCTATGGTCCATGCCCAATAGACCCTACTTTGAACACTTAACGTTCATGTGGAACTGTGTCAAATACTTTTGGAAAATCCAGATACCACGTCTACGGGCCTTCCTTTATCTAGATGGCAGCTCACCTCCTCATAGAAGGTTAATAGATTGGTTTGGCAAGAACGATTCTTCATGAATCCATGCCGATTATCTCTAATGATACCGCTTTCATTACTAAAATCTTGTATATAGTCCCTTATCTCCTCCAAGAGCTTCCTTCCATACTATCGATGTTAGGCTAACTGATCTGCAATTCCCAGGGATGTATCTTGGCCCTTTTTTAAATATTGGTGCTACATTGGCATTTCTCCAATCAGCTGGTACCATTCCAGTCAATAAAAAATTAGGAACAATGGTTATTTTAACACTGTAAAAGATGCAACATGCGGTTTAGCATTGTCTCTCTCAAATCTGGCACTCCTTGTAAAAGACCTAAAGACGACGGCAGCGTTACTGCATAATGTTCAGGATATGGGTTTCTCTATGCATAATAGAGCTTTAACTTGCATTTTTGGATGTATTCCTGAGCATATGAAGTGAAGTCCAACACAGAATCTTGCCTGTTTTTAAAGCAGTGCCGCCTGAGGGCCAGAAGATCACAGGCATCCAATATTGCGTTTCGACCTTATCCCTTGACTAGAGATTTCTCCAGATTCTATGAATCTTTTGAAGAGATTATGTACTGTGGAATATTATACAATAAAAGTCTTTGAAATTTTTTGTTGAGGAATGTAGAGGATCTGAAGTTGTTGGACAATTTTTAGATGCAGCTTTTCAGATTGGTGAACCTCTGCCCATCTTTACTTCTGAGACACTGACTCTGTAAGATGAACTTTGTATACCCAATCATCTTATTGACCGGTTGTCAATTAACCACTTAAGGATCGCCTCACGCTGATATACGTCGGCAGAATGGCACGGCTGGGCACAAGCACGTACAGGTATGTCCTTTTTAAGAAGCCCAGCCGTGGGTCGCGCCGGAACGCTCGCGACCCGGTCCTGAGCTCCGTGACCCGATCGCCGCCGGTGTCCCGCGATCGGGTCACAGAGCTGAAGAACGAGGAGAGGTAAGTGTAAACAAACCTCTCCCTGTGCTTCCTAGTGTGAGTGTCACTGATCGTCTGTTACCTGTCATAAGGAACGACGATCAGTGATGTCACACGCCAAGCCACGCCCCCATAGAGTAGTAATCACTCTCCAGGAAACACTTAAACCTTTCAGCGCCCCCTACAGGTTAACCCCTTCACTGCCAGTGTCATTTTCAGTAATGAGTGCATTTTTATAGCACTGATCGCTGCAAAAATGACAATGGTCCCAAAATGGTGTCAAAAGTGTCCGCCATAATGTCGCAGTCACGATAAAAATCGCTGATCGCCGCCATTACTAGTAAAAAAAAAATATTAATAAAAATGCCATAAAACTATCCCCTATTTTGTAGGCGCTATAACTTTCATGCAAACCAATCAATAAAATGCTTATTGCGATTTTTTTTTAACAAAAATATGTAGAAGAATATGTAATGGCCTAAATGGAGGAAAAAAAAAACATTTTCATATATATTTTTGGGGGATATTTATTATAGCTTAAAGTTAAAAATATTGATTTTTTTTTCAAAATTGTCGCTCTATTTTTGTTTATAGCGCAAAAAATAAAAACCGCCGAGGTGATCAAATACCACCAAAAGAAAGCTCTATTTGTGCGAAAAAAAGGACGTCAATTTTGTTTGGGAGCCACGTCGCACGACCGCGCAATTGTCATTCAAAGCGTGACAGTGCTGAAAGCTGAAATTTCGCCTGGGCAGGAAGGAGGTATATGTGCCCAGTAAGGAAGTGGTTAATTCGTAAATATTCAAATTAACGAAAAAAGGAAAATCCGATTTTTAAAAAAAAAACTAAAATCCGAAAATTAGAAAACCCGAAATCTGAAATAACTAACAAATAATAACTATTACCAGCTTTTAAATTATAGATATTGGAATTTCCTTTCAAATGTGGCTGTTAGTGAACGTAATGAATACAAAATTTATTTGAAGTTACGAATTATCCGAAATAATGAATGCTGCATCCAAACAAATGGAACATAATGAATAATACATTTTTTTTTATTATGATTTATTATTAATGTGTTACGTTTAATTCGTTTAAATGCGGCATTCGTTATTTTGAATAAATACGTATTTGTTATGTTCACTTACAGCCAAATTTGAAAGGAAATTTAATTTAATAGTTCGTTATTATTAGTTTGGATCTTCTTTCTTATTTTCGATCATAACGAATAACCAAAACATTTTAAAACCAAAAACCAAAAAACGAATGAAACTAAAAATCAAAAAAATAATTGAGTCAGTGCACATGTCTACTAAAAACCCTATTTTCTTTATCATACATCATGGGAAACTGGGTATCTCCTGGTTTAGGAGTCCAGAACTTTTTGCTGAACTGAGGTTGGGGTTGAAGCACAAGGTCTGTGATTACCCAAATGAACGCTTCTTGGAAGTAAAAAAGTTTGTAGGCTTTTGTACTGCAGATTTTGACTTCTTCCTAAAGCAGAACTTTACCCATAACAAATTGATAAAAAAGTAATGTTCTTTAGCAAGGAACATACATTCCACATTAAAAATAATGCTACCAAAAATTGGTGTATGCTGTAAATTGCCTCCATCATTGCATTTTTTTCTTCTTGCTGGAGGCTGCCATTTTCCTGAAGCCCAAAGACCCTCAACAGCAGCAAATCATAAAGCAGAACTAAACCGACCAATTTAAGGGCACTTTCACACTGAGCAGCGCCAGGCGTCGGTGGTAAAGCGCCGCTATTTTTAGCGGAATTTTTGCGGCGCTTTTTGGCTGCTAGAGGGGCGCTTTTAATCCCGCCAGCAGCCAAGAGTTAAAAAGCGCCGGTGCATTGATTTCAATGGGCAGGGGCACTTTAGGAGCTGTGTATACACCACTCCTACAGCGCCTCAAAGTCCTGTCAGCGCACCGCTCCAGTGTGCACCGCTCCAGTGTGCACCGCTCCAGTGTGCACCGCTCCAGTGTGCACCGCTCCAGTGTGCACCGCTTCTCGGCCTTTCACACTGGAGTGAGAGGAGATGCACTTTACAGGCGCTATTTTTAGCACAATAGCGCCTCAGTGTGAAAAGGGGTCTTACGGTTTAAAAAAAAGTTACATTGCTGGAATGACGGGATTGCTAACTGTCAAATTTGCTTGTGTCCCCAACCAAACTATCAAACCATCACATGGCTGGTGTCATAGCTGATCACATATGCAACATCATGGCAGTTGTAGATCAAACAGAAGCAGCTTTGGCTGTAAATGATAGAAGGGCTTAAAGTGGATGTAAACTCGATTAATGAAATTTCAGCTGGGCACATAAATCTGCAGTGTTTTTTTATCACTCTTTAAAGCACTATATCCCGTAGCTGTCTCTTGCTCTGTTCTTCTGTTATCAGCCTGATAACTTCTGAGAAATTCTCTGTCACATATGATAAAAGCAGCCAGAATTTTGTGTTGGGGACGATACTATAAAGATTAGCAGAGCCCTGAACTATTCAACTAACAGATATGAAGGTCTCTTCCTATGAGGAGGCTTCACTGCAGTGTTGAACAGGAAGAGAAAATCTCCTACCATGATCTGAACTTTCTAAACAGTATATAAAGTTGAATGCAGCAGATATACCATGTAAAACTTATGTAGGGAGATTTGTTTAATCCCTGTGTATCATCTCAGGCTGTTCACTTCACTGGGAATAGGAGAGGGTTTACATCCACTTTAACTCCTTCCCGCCGAGCGTACGCAGATATGCGGCCTCGGCTTTCAGGGGTTATACCGGGATGATGCCTTCAGCTGCCATTTTTTTTTAGAGCGGGTGGTTGGCTCTTCAGGTATAACAACCGATGCGGCTAAAAGCCACTCGGCTGTTATACCGGAGGAGTGAGAGGAGACTCTCCCCCTCCCGCCGCTATTACCGGGCCTCCCGTCCTCCATCCGGTACTTCCGTCGTCTAGGGAGAGACTGGCTCAAAGCCGTAAACGGCTTAGTTGCAGTCTTCTCTCTGTAAACATGGTTTACTCGGCTGCCAATAGCGCCGGGTTTTAAATAAGTGACAGTATTCAGAATCGCTGTTTTTGGCGATCTGAATACTTTGAAGTGTAAAGGAGGAATTTTGGGCTTTTAGACCCCCGATCCCGCCACAAAGAGTACCTTTCACCGCCTATTACTGTCACAAGAGATGTTTACATTCCTTGTGACAGCAATAAAAGTGATCAAATTTTTTATTTTTTAAAGTACCTAAAAAAAAAAAACAATTAGAAAAAAAAAGAAAACATTTTTTAAAGCGCCCCGTCCCCGCGAGCTAGCGCAGCAAAGAAAACATACACGCAAGTCGCGCCCGCATATGTAAACGGTGTTCAAATCACACAAGTGAGGTATCGCCGTGATCATCAGAGCAAAAGCAATTATTCTAGCACTAGACCTCCTCTGTAACTCTAACCTGGTAACCGTGATTTTTTTTTAAAACGCCGCCTATGGAGATTTTTAGGTACCATAGTTTGTCGCCATTCCACGAGTGTGCGCAATTTCAAAGCATGATCAGTTGGGTATCTATTTACTCAGCATACAAAAATTGTGCTAACTTTACTGTTTTTTTTCTTAATTCATGAAAGTGTCTGTTTTCCTAAAAAATTGCATTTGAAAGACCGCTGCGCAAATACAGTGTGACAAAAAATATTGCAATGATCGCCATTTTATTCTCTGCTAAAAAAATATAAAGTTTGGGGGTTCCAAGTAATTTTCTAGCAAAAAATATTGATTTTAACTTAAGAAACAAATGTCAGAAATAGGCTTACTCATGAAAGGGTTAATTGCGCTTAAAGGCTGCCAGCAGATCTGCCTCTACAATCTTGGCAGTGCCTAAAAAGAAGAGCAACTGAGCATGTGCAGAGCAGTGTATTAATGGATTTGAAACCGTGTAAGCGCTTATTTTCTGACTAAAGTTTCACTTTAAGTGGAAATAGGGTACTCTTGCCTACAGTTACCTTTTGGATGTAATCATTAAAAGTGTGGTCAAACAAATGTTATCCTTGAGCCCTGGTTTACACTGCTGCATTTTGACATGCGATTTGACACCGTACTAATCGGTGGAACGCCGCATCTGCGGCGCTGCACCGATTTCAAAAAGTAGTTTCTGTACTACTTTTTGCGATTTCGGCCCACGATTTACATTGACATCTGTGCAGAAACCTGCACAGATGTCTCTGTAATCGCGGCCGAAATCGGGACTGCCAGCGAGAGTGAAATTGTGCGAGTTCAGCTGTACTCGCACGGATTCACTCCCGCAGCCCAGTGTGAACCTGGGCTTAAAAGGTAATCATTCAAACTTAATTCAAACTTAAAGTGATACTAAACAACACAAACAACTTAAAGTTGAGTTCCACCCTGAAAAAAAAAAATTACACCAAAAAAATAAAAAAATAAAAAAAAAAAACCATTGAAAAAGAAAAAAAAAATTACTCACCCGAAATAGCGGTCGCTATGCTAAAGTCCCTAATCTGTCTCTTCCTTATCCGCGGTGGGTCTCCTTCCGCATCTTCTAGTGAATGGGGCGCACTGCCTTCTGGGAATGGTGTGGAATCCCAGAGAGCAGCCGCCCATTCACAAATCGGCGCGAGATTCGCGCATGTGCAGTAGGAAACGGGCAGTGAAGCCGTAAGGCGAGTAGGATAGGTAAGTGTCCTTATTAAAAGTCAGCAGCTACAGTGTTTGTAGCTGCTGACTTTAAAAAAAAACGCGGGTGGAATCCCGCTTTAATTTACATTGCCCCTTCTATTTCTGTATTTGGATAATGCCACTGTAATTATTTTAATAATAATTTAAAAAAAACATCTAAGTACCCTTTTCCTAATCAATATACAGCTGTCACATGACCCAGATCTTTCCCCGCCTGTCTTCAGGAAAACATAAGCAGAAGGAGCTTCTAGTGCTCTGCTGCTGGTCACGTTCAAAAAATATTTTGTGAAAAAAAAACATGGTATGGGGGGATTTCTGCTAGTCACAGACTGACTATAGTCACATGGGCTACTCAGATGTGATAGGGAGGAAATGCTGAGCATAGAAACTCACTGAAAACTGAGTTGCCACTAAAGATGCAACAAGAGAAGCAGGATCAGCCAGTTTTTTTTGGAGACTACAGAAAACAAATCTAATAGTGACTGAGTATGAATAGCATTTACTGGATGTTTTTTTAATGATGTGAGTTTGATACATTAACCACTTGTCCCCCGCCCACTGTCAATTGACGGCGGGCGGAGGATACTCTCGTTCTGGGAGGACGTCATATGACGTCCTCCCTTTAAAACGAGCTAGGAGGCGCACGCTTGCCGCCAGCGGCGCGCGCGCCCGCCGCGTTCACAAGGCCCCGGTGCGCGTGCCCGGCGGCCGCGATCGCCGCCGGGCACCCGCGATTGCCCGGGAAACGAGCAGGAAAGTGGATCTCTGTGTGTAAACACAGAGATCCATGTCCTGTGAGGGAGAGGCGGCTGATGGTGTGTCCCTTGTACATAGGGACAACCATCGGTCACCTCCCCCAGTCAGTCCCCTCCCCCCACAGTAAGAACACATTGAGGTAACATATTTAACCCCTTCCCGCCCCCTAGTGGTTAACCCCTTCCCTGCCAATCACATTTATGCAGTAATCAATGCATTTTTATAGCAGGGATCGCTGTATAAATGTGAATGATCCCAAAAATGTGTCAAAAGTGTCCGATGTGTCCGCCGCAATATCGCAGTCACAATAAAAAAATCGCAGATCGCCGCCATTACTAATAAAAAAATAAAAAAATAAAAATGCTATAAATCTATCCCCTATTTTGTACACGCTATAACTTTTGCGCAAACCAATCAATACGCGCTTATTGCGATTTTTTTTTTACCAAAAATATGTAGAAGAATACGTATCGGCCTAAACTGAGGAAAATTTTATTAAAAAAAAAATGGGTATTTATTATAGCAAAAAGTAAAAAATAGTGTTTTTTTTCCAAACTGGACGCTCTTCTTTTGTTTATAGCGCAAAAAATAAAAACCGCAGAGGTGATCAAATATCACCAAAAGAAATCTCTATTTGTGGGAAAAAAAGGACGCAAATTTCGTTTGGGAGCCACGTCGCACGACCGCGCAATTGTCATTCAAAGTGTGACAGCGCTGAAAGCTGAAAAATGGCTTGGGCAGGAAGGGGGTTTTCGTGCACAGTAGGGAGGTGGTTAAGGCAGTTCTGTTGAAAAAGACTTTAGCCATAAAACATGTTTACAGATAATACACCCATGCAAAAAAACTGTTTAATAAAGTGTTTTAAGGTATCGGCCAAAAAGATTAGGGCATGGGGAAAAGACATCCAGATATATGCCCGACACTCGATAACCTCTCACTCAGGGTCTCTAGCCAACATCATCTAACGGCCTAAACCTTGAGGGCTTAACAAATACTAGCTGCCACCGCAGGTTGTAAGCCTGCACCCCCACACCAAGATTGAAGGACACTTAAGCCAAATAGATACTTTAACACACCACACTTTAGAATTGCATACACCCGTGGAACGGCGCCAACTACTGTACCTAAAAATCTCCATAGACGCCGCTTTAAAAGCCTTTACAGGTTACTAGTTTAGAGTTATACAGGTGGTCTGGTGCTCTAATTATAGCTCTCCCTCTGACACTCACAGTGATACCTCACGTGTGGGGCTATGGCCATTTGCATATGCCACACAGACCTACATAAACGTGAGTACGGGGTGATTTCAAATTTTATTTAATCAAATTTTTTTTTTTTTTAACATTGAACGTTTAACCACTTGCCTCCCAAGCCAATTCTGGCACTTCTCTCCTACATGTAAAAATCATAATATTTTTGCTAGAAAATTACTCAGGACGCCCCCAAACATATTATATATATATATATATATATATATATATATATATATGTGTGTTTTAGCAGAGACCCTAGGGAATTTAAAAGGCGGTTGTTGCAACTTTTTATGTCACACAGTATTTGCACAACACTTTGAATAAAAAAAAAAAAAAAACATTAAAGCTATCCCAATTTCTTTGTATATGTGAAAAATGATGCTACCCCAAGTAAATAGATACCCAAGATGTCACACTTAAAAATGAGTTAAACAATATGGATTAGATAGCGTAAAAGTGCAAAATTAATGCTTACAGTTCATATTAAACAATGATACAGTGCATACAACAATTGTGAACTAGGCAAGATGCAAGTGCTTTAATACCTACACCATGAAATATATACAGTGTAAATAAAGTGCTAATGCAGTTAGTACTCAACTATACTAAAGTGCATAATAAACTTTAAAGTGAATTAAGTGCATAAAAATATACAGTAAGCAGAGTGGGTAATAGATCAAGAAATGTCCATAAAACAGTAAGGTGTTATCAAGAAATGTCCATAAAACAGTAAGGTGTTCCAGGCTTTACACCATAACCATGGGAACGATCTTATGAAGACACAAGTGACACCCGGTGGATAAGGTAAGTAGCTCACTTACCAGACCACCATGACCCCATTGTTTGAAAAAGACAGGTCAGGTGAAGCTTGAATGGTTTGGATGCTGGACTATGCCACTGGAATAAACCTGGGGGACACTCCGTCTTGTGTTTAATCAGAAAGAATGGGAAGAAGCAGGGCCATAGTGTGATACCATTTATTATAAAATAAATACAAAAAGAGACAAGCCAAGTAACCTCTAACTTGAAAATGTGCCTATGCTTCGGCACTAGAGGTTATCCACAAAACAGTCAGCTAGGTGAATGGTGCAACAGCCGTGATGCTCGCGCTGTATGGCGTGTGTTCCACCGCCTAGGAAGCCGGAAGTGGCCGGAGGTAAACACGTGACCGTGATGCGCTTCGACGTATGTTTCGTTGTGATGACGTCATGATGACTGCATTAGCACTTTATTTACGCTGTATATATTTCAGGGTGTAGGTATTAAACCACTTGCATATTGCCTAGTCCACAATTGTTGTATGCACTTTATCATTGTTTAATATGAACTGTAAGCAATAATTTTGCACTTTATTGTTTACACTATCTAATCCATAGTGTTTAGCTTATTATTAGCGCCCCCACATTATATATATATATATATATACATACACATACATACATACATACACACACACACACATACACACACACACATACACATACACACAATCCACATAAAGTTAGCACATTGCACTTTGAGGGGAGCAGCTTATTGTTTAATTTTAGTCTTAGCGCAGGTTTTTTAATACTAATCACGCTTAAAAAAGACACACACTCGTGGAATTGTGCCAAACTTCGGTACAATCTCCAAAGGCTATGCTTTAACATTTTTCACAGGTTACCAGTTTAGAGTTACAGAGGAAGTCTAGTGCAAGAAATATTGCTCTCATTCTGACATTTGCGGCGATACCTTACGTGTGGTATGAATGTCGTTTCCATATGTGGGTGTGACCTACGTATGCTTTTTCTTCTGTGAAGAGATACGTTAAATCATCCATCGGAATAGACTGTCCATGAACTTTATATAATTTATCACTAACCCACAGTGGTTTATTAGTTCTTCACACATCAGAGTTGCCTTCAGCAACTCTTGAGTTTGAGCGCTGCATTATATTTTTATATATCTGTTTATACTTTGTTTGTTTGAGTGCCAGCAGCTCTGTTGCACAAATATTGGTTTAGCGCAGTTTTTTCACTTTATATCGACACGCTCACCTCTAATTCTGAGATGAAGTGGCCCTCAGAAGAATATCGTCCAAGTAGCCAACGATAGTGATGCCACGCTGTCTTGCCCCGAATCAGAGCGAGCACCCCGGTGAACACCCTCGGTGCTGATGCCAGGCCAAGGGGGGCGCCACCATTTGGTAGTGGTCTTCCCCAGCTGC
Organism: Rana muscosa; assembly: GCA_029206835.1. NCBI lineage: Eukaryota > Metazoa > Chordata > Amphibia > Anura > Ranidae > Rana > Rana muscosa. The sequence goes on along the minus strand of CM055118.1, from coordinate 257,393,999 downwards.
AAGTGCAGATATCTCTGATGCCTGGTGCATATGGGGACCTGCAAGTATCATCCTTGCCAAGGATTCCAGAATCCCCCGGATGGAGGGCAGTGACGACAGAGTGAACCAGCTCCCTCCGGAATCTTTGTACCTTCACAAAGCATTTGAGGACCCTGAGATCCAAGATTGGGCGAACGCCCTCCTTGGTACTACGAACAGATCTGAGTAAAAACCCCTGAAACCGTTCCCTGTACTGAAACAGGAATATCGGCCTGCGTCTCCGCAGGCTTCGAACTGCCCCCTATAGGGCTTCCCGACGCGTCGGCAGAAGCTGGCGGTTGGAGGGAAAATATAATCTGTTCGGAGGGCAAGAGAGAACTATCTTGTACCCTGAGGAAACTACTTCACAAACCCACTGGTCGGGGATCTGAAATGTCCCCAAGGTCGCGATTTCGCGAACACGTCCCCCTACCCGAGAGATAGGTGGGGACAGACCTTTATGCGGACGTAGGTTTGTTGGGTTTGCGAAACCAGGGACGCTTCTGTCCCTCAACAGGCGTTTTATCGACCTGGGATCGTTTATTTGCCTTGGCAGATGAAAAAAACAAAACCGCTTGTAAGCGGTGAAGGAGGGCTTTAGCCAACGGCGTGGCTCCTACCTTTCCTTGGATAGTAGGAGCAGTATGCTCCTACCTCCTTTGGCATCTTTAATAATGTCATCCAGGGGTGCTCCAAAAGTCTGTCGCCATCAAAGGGCAATCCATCAGGGCTTCCTTGGAAGATCGGTCCGCAGATCAATCTTAACCCAAGTAGGCGGCGTAACATCACCGCATAGCTTGAAGCTCTGGCCAGCAGAGGAATCGGGTCCAAGGCCGATTCGGAAACAAACTTTTTGGCCCTGTACTATTGGTCAGCTAGGGCTGTCCCCTGACGTGCCCTCAACCCATAGTGCAATAGTGGTTTGTCCCACTCCTTGTATACCAGTTGTCTATATAAGACCTACAAGGCAACACCTTAGCAGTGCGGGTCACCTGCAGAATCCAAAGGGGGCAGGCGCTTCTCCTTTTAGAGTATCTCGCACTGTGGTGATAAGGTCACTTACCAGAGCCCTTTCGCATGCTGATCCGGAGCGGATCAGTAATCTGCCGGTCGGTCTCGGTCCGCATCCTCAGATACATCAGAGCCAGGCCATCTGAGTTGTCCCCAGCAGATGGCGGGGCCTGGGGGCGCTTTCTAGCCCCTGTTTTCCCACGTGCTGCTTTCACCTTGGCAATAAGGCATCTGGGATTGCCGACCTAACATCCACCGATACATCGGGTGCAGGGCATCCTTGCAGGCTCAGGTGTTACAGGGAAAAAAGGTGTCTGCTTCTGACGCCATGCTGACCCACACGCCTGACACAGGGACCTGAGGGCAAGGCACACCCTCCTAGCTGCAGTCAGTGGACAAGGGGTTCCCACCCAAAGGACTCACCACCCTGGAACAGTAGTACGCTGACGTCCGCCACTTAATGGAGCGGTTTCCTTGTCAGCTATACAGTCTGACCCTTCAGCAGCATGTGTGTCAGTCTGTGCCATTTGAATGCTGATTGATAGACAGCAAAATGGCCGCCGAGTGGCCACTAGTGGCCAACAGCGCCGCGGGACACAAGAACATGACCCCGAGAGTATAGAGCATGGGACACCAGGAAAATAGCTGCCGCGGCAGCTAGAATCCCACACACAGCGCTTTAGATAGAACATGAAGAAAAAACCAGGCCGCCGAGCGGTCGGAACATAGCGCGACCACCTAACCCTGGCAGCCAAGCCTGGATGTCACAACACCGCCTGGATCATAGGAAATATGGCCGCCGAGCGACCTTTAGAGGCCAACACAGCGCGGCCACAAGAACATGGCCACCCGTGCAGTAGAAAGTAAATACAGCAGTGAATCACCAAAAACATGGCCACCGAGCGGACTACAGAGGTCAAATACAGCGCGGTCACAAGAACATGGCCACCAATGCAGATAGCAATACAGCATGGAGCAGACACATAGGTAAGTAAGCAAATTAAGGTAGCTTATAATACATTTTAGCGGACATACAGCACAGTTTCCCCACAAGTGAAGCCCTCCCCAGGTGAACCCCAGCAGCTAGCTTTAGACAGCCTAAGGAGGGGGGAAGGGAGGGATAGAGCCCTTAAATCACCTCTCCAGGGATGTCCAGCTCTGTCCTCCTGCCGTAGCAGGGGTTTATACTTACCCTTCTTGTGGGATTATGCTGGAAATATCCCAGACAGACGATCTTCCGCATGGTGATTGAGATGACTGTCGGCCAGGCTACTGCGACTCGGCCGTAAAGGTCAGCCGTAGCTGAGCGGTCCAATGCAAGCCCTGGAGCGCAAGCTCACCGGCCACCCGTAGAGCGACGGGTATGTCGTGGACGACCCAGTGCGTGACTACGGTCAGCACACGCTCGATGGCCGAAACTGGGGGACTACGAGGATCATGGATCCAGCCTGTCGCCCAGTTGATCGAAGATCACCGGAACAAACAAACAAAAAAAAATAAAAGTTTGAAATAAAAATAAAACCCCCAGGCCTATGGGCCCGAAGAGAGCCATGTCTTCTTCTTAGCTAGACAGAAAAAAACTGATCTGCTTTGTGCAGGCTGAGGGGATATAGTCAGTAGGACCGCCCCCTGGTCGGGACTGTTCTGCTTTGAAGTTAACACTTTATGCCTAGTCACTCCTAAAGGAAGGCTAATGCCCACTTTGTCAAGATTAAGGCTGTGTCCGTCCATGAACGAAAGAGAAAAAATTATATCTGGATGAATTCAGATATTGCCATTTCAAGTCCCCAACGTCGTATGACGTGAACCCGGGTGAATCGGTTAATAATATATTATTTTTTTTGGATCAACTACATTGCTATCCCAAGGGATGAAAAACACCCCTTGTGGTAGCCTGGGCCACGAAAGATACTCTTTAGGGAGAGAACTCTTCTCTGGTCTTCAAATCATCTGATCAAGCTGAGATCGGGGGAGAGAAACTCTCGCCGCCTGCAAAAGTGATCCATTGTCTCTATAATCAATCGGATCATTTTTACATTGTAATGAATCGTCAACTAAAAACCAAATAATACCAAGATCACAGTTGTAGCCTCAATCATGGCCCTTGTATAACCACTTCAACCTTAGGCCATTTATAAACAGCCTAAGGTAGCTAAATTAGAATAAAAAAAGATGCTATACTAAGCTGCACTGTGCATTATTACACACAGAACTGGATCACTGACAGGCTCAGGTGTTATTGGGTGGGGAATGGGTAGGCAAAAAGGGGGATCAGGTAAAAGCAATATAGTTACCTTAAAGTGGTTGTAAAGTCATGCATCCCCTCTGTTTTATCAAGATCTAAAGTACTGTATGCCCGTTTTTTAAAAATTTGAATCCTAAATACTTTCTCTCACAGCACCGATGTGCAGTCACGTGACATTCCTCTGCTCTCCTTCCCTGATCTAAGGAATGCGGAGGGAGGGGCTGAGATAACCCTCTGACGTCAGCCAGCCAGCAGACGAAGGTCACATAACCGCACATCGGTGCTGTGAGAGAAGCTATTTAGCGTTAGAATCTTTAAAAAACGGACACAGTACTTTAGAACTTAATAAAACATAGGTGATGGCAGTTATTTACTAAATTATTATTATATACGATTTATATAGCGCCAACAGTTTACACAGTGCTTTACTATATAAAAGGGAGACAATACAATTATAATAAAATAAAAAACAAGGTTGTAACTGTGGGGAATGAGCTGATGGAAGTGGTAAAAGATTAGTTGGAGACGTGATAGGATTACCTGAAGAGATGAGATTTCAGGGATCGCCTGAAGGTAGCGAGAGTAGGGGATAGTCAGACAGGTTGAGGTAGCGAGTTACAGAGGATGGGAGAGGCTCTGGAGAAATCCTGGAGACGAGCGACAGAGCTTGAGAGTATGAGGTCTTGAGAAGAGCGGAGAGGACGGTTTGGGTGATATTTGGAGACAAGATTGGTGATGTAGCTTGGGGAAGACTAGTGAATGGTTTTGTATGTTGTGGTTAGTATTTTGAATTTAATTCACTGGGCGATTGGGAGCCAGTGAGGGGATTGGAGGAGAGGGTTGGCAGACACTGAGCGGTTGGTAAGGTGGATAAATCTGGCAGCAGCATATATGATAGACTGAAGAGGGCAGGCCAAAGAGAATGGAGTTCTAATAGTCAAGCCGAGAGATAACAAGGGAGAGAATGAGGAGCTTGGTTTCATTTGTTAAAAAGGGGTGATTTTTAGAAATGTTGAGGGGGGAATTCTACAAACTTTGACAACGATTGGATTTGAGGCTGAAATAACAAGTCAGAGACTAGTATTACATCTAGTACCCTGGCGTGAGGGGAGGGACTGATGGTTGCATTGTTGATTTTGATGGAAAAGTCATGGAGGGGGTCAAGGCCGGGGGGGAATATTAATAGTTCCGTTTTAAAAAGATTGAGTTTAAGGAAGTGATGCGACATCCATGCCGATATGTCAGTAAGTTAGTAATGCGAGAGGAGACTGAAGGAGTGAGGTGAGGCATAGACAGATTTGGGTGTCATCGGCGTATAAGTGGTATTGGAAGCCGTGAGAGGTTATCAAGTGAACAAGGGAGGAGGTGTAGATAAAGAGAAGGGGTCCAAGAACAGAGCCTTGGGGGGACCCCCACAGAAAGGGGCAATATGGAGAGGAGGAGACAGAGTTGTAGGTAACACTGAAGGAGCGCTGTGATAGGTAGGCAGAGAACCAGGATAGAGCAGAATCTTGGAGGCCAAGGGAATGGAGTTTATTGAGAAGTAGCGGGTGGTCAACAGTATCAAAGGCCTCAGAGAGGTCAAGTAGTAGGAGTATGGAGTACTGGCTGTTGGTTTTAGCAGTTAGTAAATTGTTGGTGAGTTTTAGTAAGGCAGTTTCCGTGGAGTGCTGCGAGCGAAAGCCAGACTGAAAGGGGTCAAGAAGGTTATTTTCAGGTAGGAGCTAAGACGGTTGTAGACTAAGCGTTCTAGAAGTTTAGAGGTTAATGGGAGCAATGAGATGGGTCTTAAGTTCTTCAGGTTGGTGGGGTCGAGTGAGGGCTTTTTAAGTATGGAAGTGATCTGTGCATGTTTTAGAGGGGAGGGGAAAGTGCCACTAGAGAGGGAGAGATTGAAGATGTGAGTGAGGGAGCATAGGATAGAAGAAGAGGGTGACCGTAATAGTTTTGAGGGAACAGGATCCAAGGGACTATTGGTTAGGGGGTCATCTGAGAAAAGTTTTGTAACCTCTTTATACTAAATAGTATTTTCAAGCCACAGGGAAGAGCAGCAGTAGGAGAAGGGCGGGGGAGGAGATCGCTGTTATGCACAGGCTTTGGAACTGACAGGCAGGGAAGAAAGGGGGAGAGGGAGAGACTCAGCATCCATGATTACCGTGGTCAGCAAACACAGGGAGACAAAGGAACAGGCAGGATTAACCAGGTATTTTACATCATACAATGGGACAAATTACACAGCACAGTAACTGTGCTGTTTAACAGGCTTTATAGAAGGGGGCGTGGCCTGGAGAGCAATGGAGTAGGTCGCACTTAGAGAGAGCTCCGCTTGCCCATACTTCTTTTATTTCCATCCTGCCTGTATCCTGCTGGTTTGATGCCATCCTATGCACCCGGGGACCTGTTCTGCCTCATCCGCTGTCCCTGGAGCCTGTAAGTTCGCTAGAACGCCGCCTGAGGCCGCCGTTGAAAGGCTTTCCGGTCCCGCATTTGCCGTAGGAAAGGCCGCGGCTTCGGCCTAGTTCCTGGAGCAGCGGCCATCTTGATCCACCTGGCGGTGGCCTACAGCACACTTTCCTTACCTCCCTGGCGACTAGGTGCTCAACCCCCTCCTGGAACAGCATCCGGACGGCGATACATCCACACCCTGAATTTGCCTCAGGACGGGCCGCGGCTTCTGCCTACTTCCCGGAGCGGCGGCCATCTTGCTCCACCCGGCGGCGGCCTAGGTGAGCTTTCCTGGCCTCTCTGACTGTCCCGAGTTCCAGCACCTCCTAGAACGGCCTCTGGTCTGCCTGAGGCCGCTACTGCAGTACATCCACGTCCTGTATCTGCTTTGGGGACGGTCCGTGGCTCTGGCCTAACTCCCAGAACAGCGGCCATCTTGCTCCGCTCGGCGATGGCCTAGTCATCCACAGTCCGGAACAGGGAGAGACCATGTCTCCGCCGAAAAGGGCCTCTGAGGTGGTGGACAAGCTGGCGAAATACCGCCATCAGGATCAAGAACTGCCCACCAGGATGATATGAAGAACCGTTCGAAACGCTGCAACCTCCGGTTCATCAGTCTACCTGAAAAGGCTGAAGGTACCAACCCTGCTGAATACTTGGAATCCCTCCTGATCCAACATTTTGGAAGAGAAGCTTTTTCTATTATGTTTGCAGTGGAACGGGCGGACCGCATCCCAGCTAAACCTCCACCTGCGGGAGCCCCCCCAGGACCTTTATCGGCAAGTTTCTTAATTTCAGAGACAGAGATAAAAATCCCTCGGTTGACTAGAGAGAAAGGCAACGGCCATATCACAGTGTTCCCTGACTTCTCTAATGAAGTCCAAAGAAAGCGTGTACAGTTCAAAGATGTTAAGCGGTGGCTCAGGGCGGTACACCTTAAATATGCCATGTTGTTTCCGGACAGATTGAAAGTGGAGGAGGATGGCAGAGCCCTATTTTTTTGAGGACCCGAAGGTGGCAGCACACTGGCGAGATAAACGTGGACGCCCGGATGGATGAACGGTTACACGGCCCTTTACTGTGAGTACTGTTGCCATTGCCAGATGATGGCAGGCCCCACTCTTCTTCTAAGTGTCCCATACGCTGTGGGGGGGTAGTCTCATCTTACCATTTTTGTTTTTTGCGCACAAAAGCTCCCCCCATTTGCTTCTCCCCCCTCCCATCTTCATAACACGTGCATTACTCAATATGTGTTCGGAGGACCCCCCTATTGGAAGGGACTCAGCTTGTTGATACTCCTGGACGGTCGGCCCTTGGCATGGGGCTGCTTGGACTGCAGAGATTAACCACTTGCCGACCAGCTCATGTACATACGTCGCCACTTTAAAGATGGATATCTCGGTAACGGCAGCAGCTGCTGCCACAACCGAGATATCCATCTTTTCTGTGAACGGTTCCGTTTACGATAATGGTGGTCTCTACGGCGGATTCGCCACAAGATCACCGTTATCGGCGGCGGGAGAGGCCCCCTCCCCCGCTTACCGAAAACGCCGGTAGCAGCGGAGGCGATCGGGTCCTCGTCCCTCTGTGGTATGGATACCAGTGAGGGGAAGATGGCCCCCGGACGTCCCAAAGCAGTGTCAAAAAACCAGGGGTGGGAACAGCATTAAAACTTCACCCCAAACAAAACAGAGCTCCTCCATGGAGGAGTTGCAACTCTAAACGGCCGCCTGCAATATCTTGCGGCCAAAAGAAGCATCTGAAGATGCACACACATCAACTTGTAAAGTTTAGTGAAAATGTGAACGGATGAGCAGGTCGCCGCCTTACATACCTGGTGAAAACAGACGCTTGATGCTCTCAGAGCTCGGACAGCGTCAAAAAAAAACAAACACAACGTTGTTTCCTTAGTATTCGACGGATGAAGACACAAGGATAGCAGTACAATGTTTTCCTTGATAGAAGGTCGAAAGACCCTAGGAAGAAGAAAGGCTGCGACGCAGCACCACCTATCCTTGTGGTAGATCAGATAAGGAGCCTTGCATGACAAGGCTGCCGGCTCAGAAAACCGTCTTAACTGACGTAAACCAAGAGGCGTCTCTTGCCCTGGTCGAATGCGCCGGGAAAGGGAGGCGCCTGACCCTTCATGGCGTAAGCCTGATCACAATCTGTCGGATTCACCTAGAGATGGTGGCCGACGGTACCGCTGGGTCCTACTAGGGACCAGCCACTGAAACAAACCGTGAGCCTGGACTCCGGAACGAAGCAGTGCCAGACAAGCATTCTCTCAGAGTTTGGACAATGTCCAAGGAATGCAACGTCGTCTCCTTAGGATTCGACGGATGAGGACACAAGGATGGCAGTACATGTCTTCCTTGATGGAAGGTCTTAAGACCCTAGGAAGAAAAGGAGGCTGCGGACGCAGCACCACCAATCCTTGCGAGAAGATCAGATAAGGAGCCTTGCCTTTATCCTTGTGGAAGATCCGACAGGGAGGCTTGTATGACAAGGCTGGCCGCTCAGAAACCCGTCTTAACTGGCATAACAGCCACCAAAAGGATCACTTTCCAAGAAAGTGTCAACAAGGGAATCTCCCTGATGTTCTCAAACTGTGGTTTCTGAGACACTTAGAGGCTCCGCTGTTGAAGCCATAGCCTGCAAGCAGGATGGCATATGGGACCCTGCGCCAGCAGGTCCTCTTGTAATGGTAGACACCAAGGGGCGTCTGCTACACAAGCCCCAAGGAGGTAGTGGAGGGTGGACCGGAGGGGCCGCCTGACGAACCCTCCGTACAAACGTTCTCACTAGAGAGTGAGCCACCAGGGGTCGTTGAAAAGACAGCCAGGGCAGATACATGCCCCCTAATTGTACTTAAGTAAAATTTTTGGCCCGTTCCATGCTGAAGAACAGCAGGACTCTGGAATCAAATAAGTACGCTGATGCCACCTCATTTCCTAATTGGATATGCAGGTCTTCCAAGTGCGACGGTAAATCTTCCTGGGGATGATTTCCGAGCACTCCTCATGGTAGAGATCACTGAGTCTGACAGGTCCCGGTCTCTTAGCACCTGGCTCTCAAGCCATGCCCACAAGCCAGTGACTGTCAAAACAGGATGGCGTCTGGGATCTAGCGACAGCAGGTCCTTCTTAACGGTAGATGCCAAAAAGGCGTCTGCTACCAACCACACTAGATCAGCGAACCAAGGCCGCGGAGGCCAATTCAGAGCAATTGGGACCATTGCAATCCTCTCTGCCTCCAGTCTGTGAAGCAGATGAGGAAGGAACTTCGGAGGAAGAAGCCAAAGATTAGTCGGTACTGACTCCACAGTGCCATCAACGCATCTGTCGTGTTTGCCCATGGGTCTCTTGACCTGGCCACCAACTTCAATACCTTCCGATTGAGTCGAGAAGTCAGGAGATATACGACTGGCGTGCTTCCCCTCTGGTAAGGGAGCCCCTTAGGAGGTGAGCGACCTCCGATGCTGCAGCAGAGCTGCTTGTTCCTCCTTGATGATTGACCTACGCCACCCACTGTGGTGTTTGTCCGACTGGATTCTGACTGGACGTCCTTGCAGCCTCTGGGACCATGTGGAGAGGCAAAGCCAGATCGCCTGGATTTCAGGTCATGATATGCCTGGGATTCCTCCGGAGTCCAGCGACCCTGGTTGACTGAGCTTTTTAGACTCCTCTGCAACCGGGAAGACAGGTGTCCGCCGTGACCACCATTCAGTAAACAGGAAGGAACAGTTTTTCCGACAGAACTGCCGGTGCTGTCAGCCACCAACTAGGGAAGCCCTGCTTAGGTGGCTCACCCGGATTTGATAATCCAGGGATGAAGGGCACTTGACCCTTCAGGACCACTCGCGCCTTTACAAAGCAGTTGAGGGTCCTGAAATCCAAGATAGGACGAACCCACTACCTCTTTAGCACTACGAACAGATTTGAGTAGAACCCCTGAACCTGTTCCTGTACTAAGACAGGAAGGCCTACCCTGTGTCTCAGCAGGTCCTGGTCCTGGACCGCCCCCTGTAGGGCTTTCCGTCAAGTCGGCTGAAGCTGGCGGTTAAAGGGGAAAAAAATCTGTTCGGTAGGCAAGCAAGATTGGGCTTGCAAGCCGTGTGCTCCGCCTGTGATGCTATCCCACCACTGCCTGTGTCAGTCTGATTCTCATCAGCATTCCCTGTGTGAATTTGCGCCAGTGAAAATGCACCCTAGAGGCCGGAAACTATCGCAAAATGGCCGCCAAACGGCTGTGTGGACAATGTGGGCTCTAAGAAAATGGCTGCCGAGCCGAATATAGAGGCATAAAGGGGCCGCGGACCACAAAAAGATGGGCGCCGAGCGGCGGTATATAAATGAATACGTGAATCCTAAGAAACATGGCCGCCGAACAGCCGACAAAGGCCAAGCAAGTGCAAACCACAAGAAAATGGCCGCCGAGAGGCGATATACATCTAGTTTTGAAACCACAAAAAAATGGCAGCCGGGCAGTCACTAGAGGCCGAAACAGGCATGGACCACCGTAAAATGGCTGCCGACAACATGGAGGGGGAAAAACACACACAGGTAAGCAGAAAATGACATCTTTTAAATGACAGCTACAGCCCGCCCCGCTCCAGATGGAACCCAATAGGTGATCCCCAGCACCCAGTAACCTTAGCTCAGAGCCCAGAGAGGAGGGAAGGCAGGGAGAGAGGGAAGAAAGAGGCCACAACCACTTACTTGATCTCTCCAGGAATGTCCAGCCAAGTCACCCTGCCGAAGCAGGGGAGCTACTTACCTATCCTGCATGTCTCATGCTGGAAGACATTCCAGACAGATCATCATCCGCGCACGGAAGGTGACTGTCGGCCAGGCCTGCTGTGATTGAACCCTAGGGAACGATCATATGCATGCCGTGGAGCGCTAGCTCACCGGACAGGCTACTGTGACTCGGCCGTAAGGTCAGCCGAAGCTGAGCGGTCCGATGCAAGCCCTGGAGCGTAAGCTCACCGGCCAGGCTGCTGCGACTCGGCCAAAAGGTCAGCCGAAGCTGAGCGGTCCGATGCAAGCCCTGGAGCATAGGCTCACCGGCCACCCGTAGAGCGATGGGCATGTTGTGGAAAACCCAGCGCGTACCTAGGGTCGGCACACGCTCGATGGCCGAAACTGGGGGGACTACAAGGATGAAGGACCCAGCCTGTCACCCAGTCGGCAGTTGATCGAAGATCGCAGGAAACAAAAAACAAATTGTATAAAAAAAATTAAAAAATTTCCCCCGGACCAATGGGCCCGAAGGGAGCCATGTCCTACTCCTTGATAGACAGAAAAAAACTGATCTGCTGTATGCAGAGAGAGGGATTATACCCAGAGGGTCCGCCCCCTGGGAGGGACTGTAGAAGGTGTGATGCAACACTTTTTACAAGTTTTTCTGCCTAGTCACTCCTATATAACGGAGAATACCCACTATGTCAACAGGAAGCTGTGTCGGTCCATGAACGAAAGAGTAAGGATGCTTCACACTTTCTACCACTTCATTTGGATGATTCCTCCTCAGTCAGTAGAGCGGGGGGGATGGAGGAGAGCCGACATCATTGAGTCTGTCTGGGATTACATGAAGAGACAGAGATCTGAGGCAGCCTATATCCACAGAAGATAAGTGGTTAGTTCTCCAAGATAATTGGAACAACCTGCCTGCTGAGTACCTTCAAAAAAAAAGTGTGCATGTGTACCTTGAAGAATTGATGCTGTTTTGAAGGCAAGGGTGTTCACACCAGATATTGATTTAATTTCTCTTCTCTTCATTTACTTTCCATTTTGTTAATTGGTAAAAATAAACTAACACTATTGCACAGTAATCTATACATATATATCTATATATATCTATATCTCTATATATCTATACACACACACACACACCTACATATACACACAAACATTTTACATTGCATTTCTATTTTAAAACTGAGTGGGTTGTTTTACAAGGGATATACTTTAAAGTGGTTGTACCCTAGGTTTCTATGTTCTACAATACATGTTTGATCCTGCCTGTTCTCGTCTTCCCCTTGACCACGTTTATCATGGCTGCTGATCCCTGACAGCGTGGTCAGATTATGTGCCTCCGACATCCTGCTGTGTATTCAGTCTCTGCATCTCCCCCTCCCTCTCTTCCTGTAATTTCAGCAGTCTATGCGTCTCCTCCCCACCCCTCCTGTCTTAAGTGTCCTGCTGCAGTTTCTCCTCCCCTCACTTGGTGAAGTAACAACTATTATATACTTTCATCCTCTCTGTTTCAGGAACATATTAAGTACAGTGTGTGTACTTTTTTTTTTTTTTTTTTTATTATAACGCTAAATACCCTCTTTGCCCAGTGCTGCTGTGTGGTCAGAGTCCTCACTCTGCAAGCTTGCATACGTCAGAAGGGGATATCAGCCCCTCCCACTGTACTCCTTAGATCGAGAAGGCAAGCAGAGGACATGTGACTACACAGCAGAGATTGGCAAAGAAGGTATTTAGCTTTATAATTAAAAACACACACACAGTATTTAATATGCTCCTAAAACAGAGAGAATAAAAAAATATAATAGATGTGACTTTACAACCACTTTAAATGTAAGTTGTACATACAACCAACTAAGTACCAGGCTTAGTCTTTGTATCAGCCCCCTGTAACTCACTAAACAGCAGCACTCCAACAGAGAGGGAGGTCCAGCACCAGCTGCAAATTAGGCGCAGATGCAGGCACAAATAAGAATCATGTCCGCACTGGAGTGCTGTTCAACTGTCCGATCAGCAGCTTGAAGGCACAATTATACTTCATCTAGCTATGATGCAGTAATGGCAACAGTGCCCATTTCACAAAACTAGCTGCACAGAATTACACATTTTTTTGGCAGGTAAAACAGCTCTAAGATGCTTGTCTTAGCTGCTTGTCTGGAGTTCAGTTTTTTGTTTAAGTATGATAGCTGCCTATAAAACATCATTAACAGGATATGATTAATCTTAAACATGTTTATACACTGCATGAAACAATGGCATAAAAATTAAGAAACATCTACCATATGTATGTCAGAGTCTATTTCGAGACCCCATTTCTGCAGCTCATTTTGTGCTTCCTCCCTGCTTTGTATTCTCTTTATCAGCTTCCCAAGGGAGATGTAGTGCTCTTTGGGGCTCAGATGGATTTGCTGGGTAACGTCCTGAAGTGAAAAATAGAAAAGGGAAAAATAAGATTTTTTACTCACCATAAAAGTCCTTTTGGAATCCATTGAAGGACACAAGGTAATTTCACCTTGGAGAAGGCCAACATAGAGCAATATTTTAGGCAAAATAATTAAAATGATAAAATCACACTTACAAGATAGATGATTTCAAAATGGCATGGAGCAAACAATGCTGGAGAAATGTGTTGGGCGGGGCCTCACACATGACGTGGCCTCCTATGCAATTAAATCCCTTTGCTGAGTGAACGGTTCTAGGAACGAGGACAGTGCTTTTTCCAAGACCGTGGGTAATTTTGGCTGCTTAGCAGCAAGGCCTTTGTTGATCTCTGTATGAGATCTAGCAATCTGGTAAGGAGTAAATAAACACTACATGGTGTAGAAGCTTCTGAGGCACATTTTTTTTACTCTCTGGTGGTGTGACTTGCTTTGAATCTTCACACAGGGATTGGAGCGTGTGTAAAAAGGACACTTGGCACTGTACTTGAATTTTCTTTGGACTTTCATAATTTGGACACATGCAACCTTATGTTTTTAAAGATTTTTTTGCACTATTGATTTAGTATAAGAACATTTATATGAATTTGACATCGTTATTTGTTGAATATTACCGAGTCAGAAAGGACAGCGCATCTTAACCACTTGCCGACCGCCTCCTGTACTTATACGTCGGCAGAATGGCACGTACAGGCACATCCACGTACCTGTACGTCCCCTTTAACTGTCTGACGTGGGGGTCACGCGCACACCGCCGGCAGCATGCTCGCGACCCTGCTGCCTTCCCTGTGAGTCGGACCGCGGGTCCCGAGGACTCGATCGCCACGGGGATCTCCGCGATTGTCTCACGGAGGTAAAGAGAGGGGAGATGATTGTGTAAACAAGCATCTCCCTGCTCTGCCTAGTGACAATGACACGGATCTCGGCTCCGTGTACTCCGAGTGGAGATCGGCGTCATGTGACACAGAGCCCATCCCCCTACAGTTAGAAACACAATGCAGGGAACACTTAACCCCTACAGTGCCACCTAGTGGTTAACCCCTTCACTGTAATTTTTACAGTAATCAGTGCATTTTTATAGTACTGATCGCTGTAAAAATGACAATGGTCCCAAAAATGTGTCAAAAGTGTCCGATGTGTCCGCCATAATATCGCAGTCACTAAAAAAATCACTGATCGCCGCCATTACTAGTAAAAAAAAAAAATTGATATAAAAATGCCATAGAACTATCCCTTTCTTTGTCAAGGGTATAACTTTTGCGCAAACCAATCAATAAACGCTGATTGCGTTTTTTTTTTTACCAAAAATATGTAGAAGAATACGTATCGGCCTAAACTGAGGAAACAAAAAAAAATTTTTATATATTTTTTGGTGATATTTATTATAGCAAAAAGTAAAAAATATTGATTTTTTTTCAAAATTGATGCTTTATTTTTGATTATAGCGCCAAAAATAAAAACTGCAGAGGTGATCAAATACCACCCAAAGAAAGCTCTATTTGTGGGAAAAAAAGGATGTCAATTTTGTTTGGGATCCACGTCGCACGACCGCGCAATTGTCAGTTAAAGCGACGCAGTGCCGAATCGCAAAAAGGGGCCTGGTCTTTAACCAGCCAAAATGGTCCGGGGCTTAAGTGGTTAAAGAGGAAGTAAACCCTGATGGGTTTACTTCCTCTTCGTTTCCCTGCAAAGGTAAAGCATAATGGGCTACTATGCATCGCATAGTAGCCCATTATGTGACATTTACCTGCAGTAGAAGCCCGCGATGTCGCCGTCTTCCTCCATGGCAGCGAGCGTCCATCTTCACCCCTCTTGTTCCAGGGGCCGCGAACTCCGGCTCTGTGACTGGCCAGAGTCACGTGACGTCACTCCTGCGTATGAGCGCGGGTGCCGCCACTCGCGGCTTTCTGACTCACGGTCCGTGCGCCTGTGTCTATGGCGCATGCGCCGTAGACATCGGTTCCTTTCTTTTGCAAATATCTCCTAAACCGTGTAGGTTTAGGAGATATTTGTTGCACCTACAGGTAAGCCTTAATCTAGGCTTACCTGTAGGTTAAAGTGGTATGTAAGGGTTTACAACCACTTTAACCAGTTACCGACCGTGTCACGCAGATCTACTGCGGCACAATGGCACTGGTGGATGAAATTCCGTACGTCCCACCCATTTTCGGCCACCGAGGCTGCACGGCGGGGGACCCGATGCGCGTGGCCTATGTGCACCATCGTCGCCGGCTGTGCACGAGTGCCAGCACAGGGATTTGTGTGTGTAAACACACAAATCCTTGTGCTATCAGAGGAGAGGAGCCCTATGGGTAGGAAAAAACCATAGGGCTTCTCTCCTAGTCACTCACATCCCCACACAGATAGAACATGCAGAGGGAACACATATTTAACCCCTTGATCGCTCCCTAGTTTTAACCCCTTCCCTGCCAGTGACATTTACACAGTAATAAGTGCATTCTTATAGCACTGATCACTGCATGAATGCCAATGGTCCCAAAAAAAATTCAAAAGTCTCCGATCTGTCCGTCGCATTACTGCTAAAATCACTGCCATTACTAGTACCAAAAATCTTTCCCATAGTTTGCAGACGCTATGACTTTTGCGCAAACCAATCAATATACGCTTATTGCGATTTTTTTTAATCAACAATATGTAGAAGAATATATATTGGCCAAAATTGAGAAAAAATAAATAAAAAAAACATTTTGCGGATATTTATTATAACAAAAAGTTAAAAATAGTTAGTTTTTTATCCAAAATTGTGGCTCTTTTTTTGTTTATAGCGCAAAAAAATTGGATTTTTGTACTTCCCGTAAAAACCTTTTCTCTGAAGTTCATCGACGGACACAGCACTTTAGTCTTGACCTTAGGGTTATATCCTCACCTTCAGGAGAGGACTAGGCAGAACATGTTAAAAACAGCAAACTTGCACAGTACCGCCCAGGGGGCGGTCCTATTGGCTATAACCCCTCATACTGCATCCAGCAGCTCAGTTTGTCAAAAAGCAGTACAAAACATAAAAAAGGAGGGGTGGGTGCTGTGTCCATCAATGAACTTCAGAGAAAAGGATTTTACGGTGAGTACAAAAATCGTATTTTCTCTTTTGTTCACCGACAGACACAGCACTTTAGTCTTGACCTTAGGGACGTCCCGAAAGCAGTGCAAAAAAAAAACGGAGGGATGGGAACAGCAAGCAAATTCCACCCAAAACAACCAGAGCTCCTCAACGGAGGAGTTGCAACCTTAAACAGCTGCCTGCAAAACCTTGCGACCGAAAGAAGCATCCGCAGATGCACTCACATCAACCTTGTAAAATTTTGTGCAAGTGTGAACAGACGACCAGGTCGCCGCCTTACACACCTGAGAAACAGACAACTGATGTCGGAAAGCCAAGGAGGCACCAATTGCCCTGGTTAAATGCGCCATGACATGGAAAGAGAGGCGCCTGCCCTTTTAGGGCATAAGCCTGAAGCACAATTTGTCTGATCCACCGGAAAATGGTGGCCGACGAGACCGCCAGGCCCTTCTTTGGACCAACTACTGACACAAACCGTGAAGTACAATGTCCTCATTTAGATGAAGGGCCTGAAAAATCCTTAGGAAGAAACGAAGGCTGCGGGCGTAGCACCGACCTTATCCTTGTGGAGGAACAAGTAGGGAGACTTGCTAGGCAAGGCCGCCAACTCAGAAACCCTCCTGGCAGATGTAATAGCCACCAAAAAGGCTACTTTCTGCGAAAGTGTCAATAGAGGGATCTCTCTAATATTTTCAAATGGCGGTTTCTTAAGTACCGAAAGCACCAGATTTAAATCCCACGGAGGTAGCGGTGGGTGAATCGGCGGGGCCACATGTCAAACCCCCTGCCAAGGAACATCCGGAACCAGTCGTACTAAGTCGGTGTAGCAGGGACGCCGAGACTAATCTGGAGCAATTAGAATCACCGGAATCCCTTCGGTCTCCACTCTGCGAAGCAGACGAGGGAGAAGTTTTAGTGGGTCAATAGGCATAAATGAGCCGATAATGCCCCCACGGAGCAACCAACGCGTCTGTCGCGTTTGCCCAGGGATCCTTGGACATGGCCACAAACCTCAGTACCTTTCGATTGAGCCGAGAAGCCAGGAGATCCACATCTGGTGTGCCCCATCTCAGGCAAAGGAGCCGAAATACATCCGGATGAAGCGACCATTCCCCCCTGGTCCAGCATCTGACGACTTAAGTAGTCCGCTTGTAAGTTTTCTACGCCCAGAATGTACACGGCCGAGAGCTGGAACTGGAGACAGGCGTGCTTGGATGGTCCAGGAAGCAGGGACCGTTGGACAGACTTGATAACGGAGTCAGGAGCCAGGCCAAGGGTCAACACAGGAAGTCAGTCCAGGATCAGAGTCAAGTTCAGGGAGCAAGATAAACAAGTCCAGTAGCCAAGTCAGGATCAGATGCAGGAAGCAGGCAGAGAGAAGTCAGATGCAAGCCAAGGATCAAGCCAGGGGGTCAGAAGAATCAGGTCAGGACAAGCCAGGTCGGGGACAGCAGATTCACAGGACACAGGAATGCAGGGCAAGCTGAAGATACACCAGCGATGTGCCACTGTCAGCAGTGGGTTTAAATAGGCCGGGCATCCATCACAGGAAGTCAGTCCAGGATCAGAGTCAAGTTCAGGGAGCAAGATAAACAAGTCCAGTAGCCAAGTCAGGATCAGATGCAGGAAGCAGGCAGAGAGAAGTCAGATGCAAGCCAAGGATCAAGCCAGGGGGTCAGAAGAATCAGGTCAGGACAAGCCAGGTCGGGGACAGCAGATTCACAGGACACAGGAATGCAGGGCAAGCTGAAGATACACCAGCGATGTGCCACTGTCAGCAGTGGGTTTAAATAGGCCGGGCATCCATCACGCCGGGCGTGCGCCATTGCGCGTGCGCATAGTCACGGCGCTGCGCGTCAGCCTAGTCCCGGCGCGCGCCTGCCCAACCATGGTGCCACGCGTCCTCGTGCGCATCAAAGCGTCCATTTCCCTGATAGCGCCGCTCTGCACACCGCAGGATGTGAGCGACCTCCAATGCTGCAGCCAAGCTCCTTGTTGGTTGACATATGCCACAGTCATGGCGTTGTCCGATTCGATCCTGACTGGGCGGCCCTGCAGCCTCTGAGACCATGTGGAGAGTCCACCAACTAGAGCACAATGGTTCTCTAGAATCGCAGAGATTCAACAGATGGAGAACCTCACAATGGCAATTAAAGATCAAGATGGGAGATACCAGACGATATGGGCACGCTACTTGAAATATAGGGAGGAGGGGGGTGGGGATCGGGGAGAGGAGGAGAGAGAGTGTAATCTCTCCCACCCTCTTTTTCCCCCTTTTTTTTTGTGTTTGGTTGGGGGAGAGAGGGGGGGCTTCACGGAAAAGAAAGTCAGAGGGGTTAAAGAGGAAAAGAGAAGTCACATTGAATTAATGAAGCAAAAAGGAGGTGGGAGAATACAAGATTGTAGTCTTCTTTTTTTTTTTGTGTTCGATTTTTGATTGATATAAGCAGATGGTATAAAACGTGAAAACTTGTAATGTGAAATCTATGGAAAAATAAAGAATTTATAAAAAAAAGAGAGGCACCGCCTGATCGCCCGAAGTTCCAGCACATTGATCGGCAAGCGGGATTCTTCCTGCGTCCAGCGACCCTGTGTCGACTGTACGCACCAAAGTCCCCCCAAACCGGTCAGGCTGGCGTCCGTCGTGATCACCGTCCAGTGAAAAGGAAGGAATGACTTCCCGGCCTGCAGGGCTGGAGAATTCTGACACCAGATCAGGGATTCCCCGACTAGGCGGATCACCCGGATCTGACAATCCAGAGACAACGGAGACTTGTCCCATTTTGACAGGACCTCCTTTTGCAAGACCCGAGTGTAAAATTGAGCATACAGTACCGCCTCGAAGGAGGCTACCATGAGACCCAGGACTCGCTTGCAAAAGCGCAGCGACGACCACCTGCAAGACGCCAACAGCTTCACTGCAGCCTGAAGAGTCTTGCAGCTTGTCCGAAGGGAGAAAAACTCTTGCCTCTAAAGAGTCCAGAATCAAGCCCAGGTACTCCAGGCGTTGAGTCAGCACCAACACTGACTTCTGGAGATTCAGTACCCAACCAAACTCCCAAAGAGTCTGACTGGCAATCGCCACATCCTCCCTTAGATCTGAGGCAGAAGCTGCTCTCAGAAGGAGGTAGTGCAGGTAGCCCAAGTTTGCGATCCCTCGTTGCCTTAGCAAGGCTAGAATCGGGGCAAGCACCTTGCTGAAGACCCTCGTTGTCGGCGCCAGGCCAAAAGGAAGAGCCACAAATTGGTCGTGCTCGTCTCCGTCCGCAAACCGCAGAAACCTCTGATGCCTGACGCATATGGGAACATGCAAGTATGCGTCCTTGATGTCCAAGGAAATCCCCCGGATGGAGAGCAGCGATCACAGAGTGAACGGATTCCATCCTGAACCTTTATACTTTTACAAAGGTGTTGAGGACCTTGAGATCCAGGACTAGACGGACCACTTCCTTCTTTGGGACTACAAACAGATTGAAAGTAGAATCCCTGAAACTTTTCCGGCGACGGCACAGGTACTATCACCCCGAGCATCAGCAGGTCCTGCACTGCCCCAAACAGGGTGTCCCGACGAGCCGGAAGAAGATGAATGTTGGTGGAAAAAAATCTGTTTGGTGGACAAGAAAGAACTATCTTGTACCCTTGATGAAACCACTTCGCAGACCCACCGGTCGGAAAGTAGGGAGTCCCACCGAGCTGCAAACTCTCGAAGGCGACCCCCCCACCCGTGTGTCGGGTGGGGGCAACCTTCATGCTGTCGCAGATTTGTTCGCAGGCTTGTTTGGCTTGCAAAACCAGGGACTCTTTTTCAGAACAGGGCCGTGTGCCACAGCAAGGCCCAAGTCGCTCTGGGAGTGCTTACCTGCGGGCCCGGGCAGACGAAAAAAACACTCCTGAGCGGAAAAGGAGGGTCCTGACCTACGGCGTGGCTCCTTACCTTTTCTGGATTGTGGGAGCAGCGTGCTCTTACCCCCAGTAACATTCTTAATAACGTCATCCAGTGAGGCTCCAAATAGCCTCTCTCCCTGGAAGGGCAAATCCGCCAGAGCCTTCTTAGAAGTCTGGTCCGCGGACCAGTATTTCAGCCAAATCAGGCGCCGCAGAACCACAGCAGATACTGAGGCTCTAGAAAGCAAGGGAGCTGTATCTAAGGCCGCATCGCAGACATACTTAAGACCATGCAACAACTGGTCTGCCAGTTCCACACAGACCGGGGAAGCCTGTTGCTTCTCCAACTCACGGTGCAACAATTTTGCCCGTTCAGTGAGCGTCTGTGACACTAGGGCCGTGGCCAATAATGGCCAAAATGCTGACCACACCACCATGAACATGGACCGGGCCACCGCCTCGGCCCTCCTGTCTACAGGGTCATTAACAGCAGGGGTTCCCTCCACCAGAATCGTGGTTACCTTATTTAACCTGGATACCGGGGGGGGAAATGTAAATTTTTTCAGGAAACTCTCCTCAAAGGCGTAACGGACCGCCATGCGTTTTGGGACCGAAAAAGCCCGCTGCAGGAGTTCCCATTCTTTGTAGATAAAAAATAAGTTGGGTAGGGAAACACCTTAGCCATGCAGGCCGGCTTGTGGGACCCAAAAGGAACCGACACCTCAGTAGATGCCCCCGCCGTATCCTCCATCTTTAGGGTATCCCGCACCGCTGTGATAAATGCTCAAACAAGCCCCTTTTCCTGCGCTGACCCAGACACGGAGTCATTCTCACTGTCCGAATGGTCCTGGTCTGCATCCTCTGACACGTCAGAACAGGGGCCGTGTGCCACAGCAAGGCCCGAGTCTGAATCAGAACTTTCCCCAGAAGATGATGGGGGAGAGGGCGTTTTTTACCCCCCTTGCGCCCACACACCGCTTCTACCCTGGCAACGAAAGACTCCAGGATGGACCACCGTCAAAGCGTCCATAGGCACTGCAGGTGCAGGGGAAATGGTTGCCAAAACAGGGATGTCTGGGGATAGAAGCGCCAGCTTCTGATGCCATGCTGACCCACACTCGCCTGACACCCGTAGGGACCGAAGGCAAGTCACACAAAAAGTCCATCCTCCTAGCTGTCATAGACTGAGGGGCCCCCCGCAGGACTCACCACCCTGACTTAGGTACTGCGCTGTGCCGCTGTCCGCTCTCCCCCTGCCAGGTATGTCACACTGTGGCCCATAGCGTGAGGCAGAGGGAAAGGACAGGGAGAGATTAGAGGGAGAGTGAGAGACCCCCTAGTCGACCTTCCAGGGAATGCCCAGCTGCTCCATCCTGCCGAGACAGGTGGAACCATACTTACCCCTCCTGTGGGAACTGCTGGACGCATTACACTGACAGACCCATCACCCGAGCTGTACGGGGTGGCTGTCGGCCACGGCTCACTGTGACACGGACATCAGTAGCCCGGTCATATGTGTGCCCCGGAGCATATAGCTCACCGGCCACCCCTGAACCAAAGGGGAATGTCGTGGCTGGCCTAGCGCGTAGCTACTGTCTGCTCACGCTCGATGGCCGGGTTGGTGAGACTACCAGGATCTATGTTATCCAGCCTGTCACCCAGCCCGGCTGTTGATAATAGATCACAGGAACCAAAAAAGAAAAAAATTCCCAGGACCAATGGTCCCCACCGGGAGCCAGGTCCTTCTCCTACACTAGGCAGAAAAAATAGGATTTTTGTACTCACCGTAAAATCCGTTTCTCCGACGTCCATGGACTGACACAGCCTCTCTTACACTTTACACGTGGGTTATGTCCCTGCTTGCAGGAGAAGACCTAGGCAGAATGCGAAGTGTTATACATACATTCTAAAAAGCCAGAGCTGAACAGCCCCACCCAGGGGGGCGGTCCCTCCGGACATAACCCTCCCACTGCAGTCAGCTGACCTCAGTTCGTAACAAAGCAGTACAAACCTTAAAAGAAGGGTGGGTGCTGTGTCAGTCCATGGACGTCAGAGAAACTGATTTTACGGTGAGTACAAAAATCCTATTTTCTCTTATCGTCCATGGACTGACACAGCCTCTCTTACACTTCACATGTGGGATGTCCCAAAGCAGTGTCAAGAGGGATGGGAGCAGTATAAATGGAAAACCAAAAACTTCACTCCAAACAAGGCAGAGCTCCTCAACGGAGGAGTTGCAACATCAAACAGCGGCCTGCAACACCTTGCGGCCGAAGGAAGCATCCGAAGATGCAGCCACATCAACCTTATAAAACTTAGAAAAGGTATGAACGGACGACCAGGTCGCCGCCTTGCACACTCGTGCAACCGACGCTTGATGTCAGAAAGCCCAGGAAGCACCAATTGCCCTGGTGGAATGCGCCGTAACCGGAAAGGGAGGCGCCTGCCCCTTGAGCGCATAGGCCTTAATGACGGTCCGTCTGATCCACCTAGAAATGGTGGCAGACGAAACCGCTTGGCCCTGTTTTGGACTAGAGACAGTCACCAACAGTGAGTCAGACTTCCGAATAGAAGCAGTAGCGGACAGGTACACGCGCAAGGCTCGTACCACATCCAATGTGTGAAGCGCAAACTCTCTGGGATGCGATGGGAGAATGTCCTCATTAAGGTGAAAGGCCAAGACCACCTTTGGCAAAAAACGCGACGAGACGAGACGTACCAGATCGGCGTACCAATGACGCCAAGACAAACGGGCTTCGTCCGGAGTCCAAAGCCCTTGGGCTGACAGGACTCCCCAGACTCCACCCCAGCCCGTCAGGCTGGCGTCCGTCGTGATCACCGTCCATTGAATGGGGAGGAACGACTTCCCGGACCGAAGGGCCAGGTACCTCAGCCACCACGCCAGGGACCTCAGCCACCACGCCAGGGACGCCCTGACCGGGTGACTCATCTGGATCTGAAGATCCCAGGACAACGGGGATTTGTCCCAAGTGAACAGGATCTCTTTCTGTAATGCCCGGGTGTGTGATTGGGCATACGGAACGGCCTCGAAGGAGGCCACCATGAGTCCCAGGACTCTCATGCAAAAACGGATTGACGACCATTTTCGGGACGTCAGGACACGCACTGCAGACTGAAGTGTCAGTAACTTCTCCGGGGGTAGGAATACCTTCGCCTCCAAGGAGTCCCGGATCAGACCTAGATACTCCAGACGCTGGGTCGGGACCAGGACCGACTTCTGAATGTTCAGGAGCCACCCGAAGTCCCTAAGGGTCTGACTGACGATAGCCACACTTTCTTCTAATTCTGAGCCATTGTCTGCTCTTAGAAGAAGATCGTCCAGATAGCCCACGATAGCAATGCCTCGCTGTCTCAGCAAAGCTAGAACCGGAGCAAGCACCTTGGTGCCGAGGCTAGGCCTAAGGGAAGAGCCACAAATTAATAGTGGATTTCGCTGATCGCAAAGCGCAGAAACTTCTGATGACTTGCACAGATCGGAACATGCAAGTAGGCGTCCTTGATGTCCAAGGACGCCAGAAAATCCCCTTGATGGAGTGTAGCGATCACCGTGTGAGTGGATTCCATGCAGAATTTTTGCACCTTCATGAAGGCATTCAAAGCCTTGAGGTCCAGGATTGGCCGAACCCCGTCCTTTTATGGGACAACAAACAGATTCGAGTAGAACCCCTGAAACCTCTCCTGGGACGGAATCGGCACAATCACTCCGGACCTGATCAAATCCTGTACTGCCGCTAAGAGGGCTGCCCGACGGGCAGGAAGGAGAGGGAGAATTGAGGGAAAGAACCTGTCTGGGGGCCAGGAACAAAACGATCCTGTATCCTGAGGTGACCACCTCACACACCCACCGGTCGGAGATCCGGGAGGTCCACCGATCCGTCAACCTGCAAAGTCCCCCCCACCCCAGTGTTGGGTGGGGGCAAGACTTCATGCAGAGGCGGGCTTAGGAGCCGCTTTGTTCGGCTTACGCACCCAAGGGAGCTTGTGTCCACCAGCCGCACTGTTGTCAGTCTGGGAGGGCTTACCCGTGGATTCTGACTGACGAAAAAAAACCTTTTTTGCTGGAAAGGAAGGACCCGGTTTACGGCGGGCCTCCTTACCCTTGATAGTCTGAGGAAGAAGAGTGCTTTTACCTCCCGTGACATCCTTGATGATGTCATCCAGAGCAGCACCGAAAAGTCTACCACCTTTAAAGGGTAGATCCGTCAGGAGCTTCTTAGAAGCTAGGTCAGCAGACCAGCATTTCAACTAGATAAGACGACGCAATACCACCGCAGAAACAGAGGCCCTGGATATCAAAGGGGCCGCATCGCACACATATATCAGGCCCTGCACCATCTGGTGGGCCAGAGCAATAGTGTCTGGAGGAAGATTATGCTCCTGTACAGTCTGGGGCAAAATTTTTGCCCATTCCGTGAGTGTCTGACACACAAGGGTCGCCGCTACAATAGGTCGTAAGGCGGATCCCAACAAGGCAAACATGGCTCTGCTCACCACTTCTGACCTCCTGTCAGTGGGGTCCTTAAATGCAGGAGTCCCCTCATTCGGGAGAGTGGTGGCCTTGTTTAACCGGGCGACCGAAGGGTCGACCACTGGGGGAGAAGCCCACTTTTTAAGTAGGGCTTCTTCAAAGGGGTATCTGATAGACAAACGCCGAGGGACCAAAACCTGGTCAAATAAAGGTGCATACGGAAAAACCTTTTTAGAAGGCTTGGCCTTAAAAGAACCAAATGAGACTGCCTCCGCCTGAGGTTCTGCAGCCACAGCATCAAGCTTGAGAGTGTCCCTCACAGCATCAAGCTTGAGAGTGTCCCTCACAGCATCAATGAGTTCCCCAACAAGCACCCTGTCATTTACTGACTCAGAACTTGAGTCTTCCTCACAAGGAATGTCCTGTTCAAAACCATCAAATATTCAGAGCTAGGGTCCTGAGACGCAGCAGCTAGGCCCATATATGAATCAGCGCACTCCCCTTGTGGAGATAATGTGGGGAGGGGGCGCTTTTTTTTTTGCTCCCTTGCGCTCGCACACCGCTTCCATCCTGGTCAGAAATGATTACAGGACTGCCGACAACTGGTCCATAGGGACCGCAGGTGCTGGAGCACTGCCTGTTGCCTGACATGTAAGGGGAAGCTGGTGACACTGAATCCATATTGTCCCTCTCTGAGACTCCTCAGAAAAAAAGTCCACCCACAGGCTGTGCTGACTGAGTAGGGGAATACCCAGGGGACTCACCAACCCGGACCAGGACCACTCGGTTCCGCTGCCTTGTCCCTCTCTGCGCCGCGCTGTATCAGCGTGAGTGAGCTGAGAGCAGAGTGTGAGGAGATTCGCGCCGTTCCCAGCAGCGATAGAGGTCAAACAAGTGTTTAAAAAGCGCGCGGCTTCAAGAAAATGGCTGCCGCAATGTGCTTAGGCGATCCACGGCAAGATGGCCGCCAATGCAAAGTAAATGTAACCACACAAACATGGCACCGAACGGCGCCCAGGCCCCCAAACACAAAAAAAAAAAGCCCCAGCGATATGGAGACCACCATGAGCACCCCCCCAGGACAGTATGACCCCCAGGCACCCCACACAGCACAGCGCCAGCAATGGTGACAGAGAGTGACAATAAAAGACAGGGGAGACAGGGAAAATCCACCACACAGAGAAACACACAGCATGTACTCACCTGCAGGCAGGAGAGGCTACTTACCCGTCCCGAGGGACCCGCTGGTGTGTTTCTGACAGGACTATCACAGTGCGGTACTGAGTAGCTGTCGGCCCGGTCCACCGCAAGAGATACAGGACTGTTCAATCTTGAGAGGACCGCGGAGCATGAAAGCCCACCGGCCACCCCTGGGGTCGTGGAGCATGTCGTGAACCGAGTCTCATGCACACAAGGCGAGGATCAGCACGCTCGATGGTCGGACAGGGAAGACTACGAGGATATCTTGTACCCAACCTGTTGCCCAGCCGACAGTTGATAGAAGGTATCAAAAAATAAAATAAGAAAAAATTCCAAAAAGGAATAAAATTAGGTCAGGAGACTGGCTCCTGAGAGGGCCACGTCTTCTCCTTCTGCTAGGCAGAAAAAAAACTGAGGTCTGCTGACTGCAGTGGGAGGGTTATGTCCGGAGGGACCGCCCCCCCATTGCAGGGCCGTTCAGCTCTGGCTTTTCAGAATGTATGTATAACATTTCACATTCTGCCTAGATCTTCTCCTGCAAGTAGGGACATAACCCACGTGTAAAGCGTAAGAGAGGCTGTGTCAGTCCATGGACGATAAGAGAAAAACTGAGCTGCTGGATGCAGTATGAGGGGTTATAGCCAGTAGGACCGCCCCCTGGCGGTACTGTGCAAGTTTGCCATTTTTAACATGTTCTGCCTAGTCCTCTCCTGAAGGTGGCGATATAACCCTAAGGTCAAGACTAAAGTGCTGTGTCTGTCAATGAACGAAAGAGAACTAAAAACTGCAGAGGCGATCAAATACCACCAAAAGAAAGCTCTATTTGTGGGGAAAAAAGGACGCAAATTTTGTTTGGGTACACAGCGTCGCACAACCGCGCAATTGTCAGTTAAAGCGACGCAGTGCCAAATTGTAAAAAGTGCTCTGGTCAGGAAGGGGGTAAAACCTTCCGGGGCTGAATCGGTTAATGTGTTATTTTTATAAACTCATACACTCTATTTTAAAGCTCATGTGCCTATGCACATTGATCAACCTTTTGGGTTTTCACAACTAGTGTTGAGAAATGTATTTTGATTAGTTTGCAGCTTAGGAAGTCTGCCTTCCAATTTTCTATGCCTGGGAAGTACAAAGCTGACAGAGCAAGAATGTGAAGTTTTGTCCAGGACAGGATCCGATCTACCTCTCTTGTCGCACCAAGACTTCTGGTTCCTCCCTGATGTTGATGGACAACGGCATTGTGAGACTAAATCCTAATTGAGAAACCTTGCAGCAGAATGTATCACTACTAAAGAAACAGCCAAATTACCTAAACAAAAATCTTAATTGGGAGACAAGACTCCGATGACGACCAAGTCCCCTGCACTGACACAGTGCCCTTCCACAGCACCCTTCCACACGATCTTTTAGAATATAAAATGATTACCCGATTCCAGAGCCAAATTTGTGAGCCACCCAGCCAGGGGCAACCATAGTGCTCACTGCAAAACAAATCAGTCTGTCAAAGTACTTGAGAGACTTCTTCTGTCATGAAAAAATGTTGCAATGTAGAGGTCAGGAGTTTAACTAAGCAAATGGGACTGCCTTGAAAGACTAGATGCTTGTATGCAAAATCATGACTGCTTGGCTGGAGAGCTAAAATCAGAGATCAAAGAGTCTGCAGTTTCTCCTCTGGATTTAACACTATGGCTTGAGCTGTATTTAAGACCAGACCCAAATATTCCAAATAATGACTCGGCTCCAGCAACAATTTTTGAAGGGTCAGAAACCACGTCAACTGCAGTCAGTCAAAGTCGAATTGTCCGACAAGAACCACGCAGACTGTTCCCTCAACAGTAGCTCATCTAATAAATCCTACAATGTGGATGCCATGAGAGTGCAGTAGGGCTTATACTGGCCTTTTAACTTTTATGAACCCCTGAGGTGCACAGACCCCACAGCAAAGCACAGATAATAATGATGTGCTGGGGAAAAAAATGGGGACACATACAGTGAGGAGAAAAAATATTTGATCCCCTGTTGATTTTATATGTTTGCCCACTGACAAAGAAATGATCAGTCTACAATTTTAATGGTAGGTTTATTTTAACAGCGTGACAGAAAAACAACACAAATATCCATAAAAACGCATTTCAAAAAAGTTAGAAATTGATTTGCATTTTAATGAGTGAAAAAATATCATTTTTTGTACTCACCTAAAATCCTTTTTTCTGTCGTCCATGGACAGACACAGCCTCTTAAGTCTTGACAGTTGGGTTATGTTCATGTTCTATAGGAGAGGACTAGGCAGAACATGTTAGATATTTAAATACATGTTACTTTAACTGAGTTAAACAGCCGGTCCCTCTGGACATAACCCTCCGCCCTGCAGTCAGTAGCTCAGTTCGTAAAAAAGCAGTACAAACCAAAAAAGGAGGGGTTGGTGCTGTGTCCATCCATGGACGACAAAGAAAAGGATTTTACGGTGAGTACAAAAAATCCTATTTTCTCTTTTTGTCCATGGATGGACACAGCCCTCTTAAGTCTTGACAGTTGGGACATCCCAAAGCAGTGTAAAAAAACAAGGGGTGGGAACAGCAATTAAAAAAATCTATTTCACCCCAAACAAGCAGAGCTCCTCAACGGAGGAGTTACAACCTCAAACGGCCGCCTGCAAAACTTTGCGGCCGAAGCTAGCATCCGAAGATGCACTCACATCCCTTGTAAAACTTTGAAAAAGTGTGAACGGACGACAAGGTCGCCGCCTTACACACTTGTGAGACAGAAGCTTGATGTCGGAAAGCCCAAGAGGCACCAATAGCCCTGGTCGAATGCGCCGTGACAGGAAAGGGAGGTGCCCGCCCCTTAAGGGCATAGGCCTGGATGACGGTCTGCCTGATCCACCGAGAAATGGTGGCCGACGAAACCACCAGGCCCTTCTGCGGACCAGACACTGACACAAACAGTGAGTCAGACCTCCGGAATGGAGCCGTAGAAGACAGGTACACCCGCAAGGCACGTACCACGTCTAAAGAATGCAGCGCAGCCTCCTTGGAATGCGATGGACGAGGACACAAGGATGGAAGTACAATGTCCTCATTCAGGTGAAAGGTCGAAACTACCTTTGAAAGGAAGGAAGGAAGGCTGCGGGCGTAACACCGCTTTGTCCTTATGGAGGACCAAATATGGGGACTTGCAAGACAGGCCAATTCAGAAACCCTCCTGACTGATGTTATGGCTACTAGGAAGGCAACCTTCAGAGAGCGTCAAAATAGGAATTTCCCTGATGTCCTCAAATGGAGGTTTCTGGAGGTGGTCGGATCGGAGGGGCCACATGCCGGACCCCTTGCACAAAAGTACTCACCAATGAATGATCCGCCAGGGGTCACTGAAAGAAAACAGCCAAGGCTGAAATATGCCCCTTAATGGTGCTTAAAGGGGTTGTAAAGGTTCGTTTTTATTTTCTAAATAGGTTCCTTTAAGCTAGTGCATTGTTGGTTCACTTACCTTTTCCTTAGATTTTCCTTCTAAATATTTTTTTTCTTTGTTTTCTTTGTCTGAATTTCTCACTTCCTGTTACTCCTCAGTAAGCTGTTCAGTACGCTGTTTTGGCTGAGTCCACACCACTCGGATGATGGTGTGAAGTTTAGTGAGGAGAAACAGGAAGTGAGAAATTCAGACAAAGAAAAAAAACATTTAGAAGGTAAATCAAAGGAAAAGGTAAGTGAACCAACAATGCACTAGCTTAAAGGAACCTATTTAGAAAATAAAAAACAAACCTTTACTACCCCTTTAACCACTTAAGCCCCGAACCATTTGGTAGCTAAAGGACCAGAGGTGAATTTAGAATTTTGCACTGCGCTGCTTTAACCACTTAACGATCGCCCACCGCCG
The DNA here is from genome assembly GCA_029206835.1 of Rana muscosa. Taxonomy (NCBI): domain Eukaryota; kingdom Metazoa; phylum Chordata; class Amphibia; order Anura; family Ranidae; genus Rana; species Rana muscosa. The sequence continues at coordinate 257,364,562 of CM055118.1, read as the reverse complement.
ATTTACGTCGGCAGAATGGCACCGACAGGCAGAATCACGTAGATCTACGTGATCGCCTTTGTGCAGTTAGGGGGTCCATCCGGACCCCCCTTCACTGCAGTGAGCGGCCGTTAAGTGTTCGGGAGCGATCAGGCATGAGGGGGCGGCCGCTCGATTCCGCCCCCCCCCTCGCGATCGCTCCCGGCGAATGAAATTGCTTCCTCCTGCCTGAAATGTAAACACAGGCTGGAGGAAGTGATGTCATCTCCCTCGCCGCGGTCTTTTCGTTCCCGGCGCCGAGGAGAGAAGAAGCAGGTTAGTGCACCAACAGTCCACTGACACGTAGGTACACATAGGCACACAAATCACCCCCCAGTCACCCCCAGATCACCCCCCAGGTCACCCCAAAGCCCCCAATCACAGTGTCACTGATTGCAGTGATCATTTATTTTACTGATCACTGCATTTAGTGTCATCTGTGATTGTAAAAAGTTGCAGGGCAGTTAGGATTAGGCCCCTTTAGGTCCAGGGTAGCCCCCTAACCCCCCCCTAATAAAGGTTTAACCCCTTGATCACCCCCCAGGTAACCCTTTCACCCCCTAACTTCAGCGCCACTAAGCGATTGTTTTTCCGATCGTTGTATTCGTGTCGCTGGTGTTTTAGATAGGCAGTTATTTTTTTTTAGGTTTGCCTGCAGGTTTTTATTAGTGTCAGGTACCCCCATATATTATTTTAACCCCCTGATTGCCCCTAGAGTTAACCCTTTCACCAGTGATCGCCGTATAAGCGTCACTGGTGTCACTGGTTAGCCAGTAAGTTATTTAGTTATTTAGGTTACCCGTCAGGTTTTTATATAGTGTCAGGTAACCCCATATTTAACCTAATAAAGGTTTTAACCCCCTGATTGCCCCTAGTTAACCCTTTCACCAGTGATCACCATATAAAGGTTACGGGTGACGCTGGTTGATTAGTTTGCTTTTTATAGCATCAGGGCACCCGCCGTATATAACCCAATAAAGGTTTAACCCCCCTGATCGCCCGGTGGGTGAGATCAATTAGGTTTTAGCCTCAGAGAGGGTCTGCGTCGCCCCAGGCAGTGTTAGGTTAGTGCCAGTAACGCTAACACCCACGCGCAAAGCATACACCCCCCTTAGTGGTATAGTATCTGATCAGATCTATACTAGCATCCCCAGCGGTTTAGGGTTCCCAAAAACGCAGTGTTAGCGGGATCAGCCCAGATACCTGCTAGCGCCTGCGTTTAGCCCCTCCGCCCAGCCCAGCCCAGCCCACCCAAGTGCAGTATCGATCGATCACTGTCACTTACCAAACACAACACACATAACTGCAGCGTTCGCAGAGACAGGCCTGATCCCTGCGATAGCTAACAGTTTTTTTGTAGCGTTTGATATATTTGCTGACGACAGTCAGGTGCTTTTTTTCCTGTGAATCTTACTAGTGTTCCCCTAAATTTAGAGCCCAAAATGGCAAGACGAAGGTACACTAGTAAAGAGGCCTACGAGATTCTGAGCATGACAGATAGTGAAGAGGAGGTCACGTATCTGTCAGATTCAGGCTCAGAATATCTTCCCGTAGAAGACAGTGACGTCAGCGGCCCCACGTCAGATAGCTCTGACGACGAAGTTAAGGTCCCTGCTAAGGTCAGGTGTACCCGATCCCGATCTTCTGAGGTTGTTGAGGAGCAAGAACCGCAGGTCTCTCGTATCATGGAGCAGAGTAGTACTAGCGCCGCTATTCCTTCTGGTGAACTGGCAAGCACCAGCGGCCTAGTACAGCCTGGATGTACATCCAGCACTGCAGTAACACTTGGTGACGTGGCGAGTCCCATAAGTGCAGTTCAAGCTGGCGAGGTGGCAAGCACAAGTAGTGTCCCGCTGCCACCAAGAAGACAAAGGCAGGCCCGTCGTGCCCATACTGCCCTTCCTGCAGAATTCGCCTATCCTGATTGGGTCCCCACCACTTCTGCAGAACCCGTACTTCCCCCATTCACTGCCCAACCCGGTATTCAGGTGGAAACAGCTGATTTTATTCCAATTGATTTTTATTCGCTGTTTTTCACGGAAGATCTCTATAGATCTATTGTGGACCAGAGTAATTTATATGCTGGTCAATTTATCGCCGCTAACCCCCAGTTGCCTAAAATTGCCAGAAATTGGAAACCAATTACGGTTTCCGAATTTAAGACCTTTCTGGGCCTTTCCCTCAACATGGGCACACATAAATTTCCGTCATTGCGTGCTTATTGGTCCACGCACCCAATTGACCACATGCCCGTGTTCTCTGCCTCCATGTCCAGGGCACGATACGAGCAGATTTTGCGGTTCATGCACTTCAACGACAATGAACTTTGTCGTCCACGTGGGGACCCTGAATACGACCGGCTCTATAAAATTCGTGTCTACTTTCCAAAATGGGGTCATTTGGGGGGGTTTTGTGCCATCTTGGCATTTTATGGCCTTCAAAACTGTGATAGGTAGTGAGGAGCGAAATCAAAAATTTATGCCCTTAGAAACCTTGAAGGCGGTGCTTGGTTTTTGGGGTCCCGTACGCGGCTAGGCTCCCAAAAAGTCCCACACATGTGGTATCCCCGTACTCAGGAGAAGCAGCAGAATGTATTTTGGGGTGTAATTTCACATATGCCCATGGCATGTGTGAGCAATATATCATTTAGTGACAACTTTGTGCCAAAAAAAAAAAAGTTTGTCATATTCCCGCAACCTGTGGCAAAATATAAAATATTCCATGGACTCAACATGCCTCTCAGCAAATAGCTTGGGGTGTCTACTTTCCAAAATGGGGTAATTTGGGGGGGTTTTGTGCTATTTTGGTATTTTATGGCCTTCGAAACTGTGATAGGTAGTGAGGAGTGAAATCAAAAATTTACGCCCTTAGAAATCCTGAAGGCGGTGCTTGGTTTTTGGGGCCCTGTACGCGGCTAGGCTCCCAAAAAGTCCCACACATGTGGTATCCCCGTACTCAGGAAAAGCAGCAGAATGTATTTTGGGGTGCAATTCCACATATAACCATGGCATGTGTGAGCAATATATCATTTAGTGACAACTTTTTGTACATTTTTTTTTTTTTCTTTTTGTCATTATTCAATCATTTGGGACAAAAAAAAAAAAATATTCAATGGGGTCAACATGCCTCTCAGCAAATAGCTTGGGGTGTCTAATTTCCAAAATGGGGTCATTTGGGGGGGTTTTGTGACATCTTGGCATTTTATGGCCTTCAAAACTGTGATAGGTAGTGAGGAGTGAAATCAAAAATTTATGCCCTTAGAAACCTTGAAGGCGGTGCTTGGTTTTTGGGGTCCCGTACGCGGCTAGGCTCCCAAAAAGTCCCACACATGTGGTATCTCCGTACTCAGGAGAAGCAGCAGAATGTATTTTGGGGTGTAATTTCACATATGCCCATGGCATGTGTGAGCAATATATCATTTAGTGACAACTTTGTGCAAAAAAAAAAAAGTTTGTCATATTCCCGCAACTTGTGGCGAAATATAAAATATTCCATGGACTGAACATGCCTCTCAGTAAATAGCTTGGGGTGTCTACTTTCCAAAATGGGGTCATTTGGGGGGGTTTTGTGCTATTTTGGCATTTTATGGCCTTCGAAACTGTGATAGGTAGTGAGGAGTGAAATCAAAAATTTGCGCCCTTAGAAATCCTGAAGGCGGTGCTTGGTTTCCGGGGTCCCGTACGTGGCTAGGCTCCTAAAAAGTCCCACACATGTGGTATCCCCGTACTCAGGAGAAGCAGCAGAATGTATTTTGGGGTGCAATTCCACATATAACCATGGCATGTGTGAGCAATATATCATTTAGTGACAACTTTTTGTAATTTTTTTTTTTTTTTTTGTCATTATTCAATCACTTGGGACAAAAAAAAAATATTCAATGGGCTCAACATGCCTCTCAGCAATTTCCTTGGGGTGTCTACTTTCCAAAATGGGGTCATTTGGGGGGGTTTTGTACTGCCCTGCCATTTTAGCACCTCAAGAAATGAGATAGGCAGTCATAAATTTAAAGCTGTGTAAATTTCAGAAAATGTACCCTAGTTTGTAAACGCTATAACTTTTGCGCAAACCAATAAATATACGCTTATTGACATTTTTTTTACTAAAGACATGTGGCTGAATACATTTTGGCCTAAATGTATGACTAAAATTGAGTTTATTCGATTTTTCTTATAACAAAAAGTAGAAAATATCATTTTTTTTCAAAATTTTCGGTCTTTTTCTGTTTATATCGCAAAAAATAAAAATCGCAGAGGCAATCAAATACCATTAAAAGAAAGCTCTATTTGTGGGAAGAAAAGGACGCAAATTTCATTTGGGTACAACATTGCATGTCCGCACAATTTACAGTTAATCAGCGCAGTGCCGAATCCCAAAAACAGGCCTGGTCCTAATGGCCCGAAATGGTCCGGGGCTTAAGTGGTTAACTGTAAATTGTGCAGACATGCAATGTTGTACCCAAACGAAATTTGCATCCTTTTCTTCCCACAAATAGAGCTTTCTTTTAATGGTATTTGATTGCCTCTGCAATTTTTATTTTTTGCGATATAAACGGAAAAAGACCGAAAATTTTGAAAAAAAATGATATTTTCTACTTTTTGTTATAAGAAAAATCGAATAAACTCAATTGTAGTCATACATTTAGGCCAAAATGTATTCAGCCACATGTTTTTAGTAAAAAAAATGTCAATAAGCGTATATTTATTGGTTTGCGCAAAAGTTATAGAGTTTACAAACTAGGGTACATTTTCTGAAATTTACACAGCTTTAAATTTATGACTGCCTATCTCATTTCTTGAGGTGCTAAAATGACAGGGCAGTACAAAACCCCCCCAAATGACCCCATTTTGGAAAGTAGACACCCCAAGGAAATTGCTGAGAGGCATGTTGAGCCCATTGAATTTTTTTTTTTCCCCAAGTGATTGAATAATGACTAAAAAAAAAAAATTACAAAAAGTTGTCACTAAATGATATATTGCTCACACATGCCATGGTTATATGTGGAATTACACCCCAAAATACATTTTTCTGCTTCTCCTGAGTACGGGGATACCACATGTGTGGGACTTTTTAGGAGCCTAGCCGCGTACGGGACCCCGAAAACCAAGCACCGCCTTTAGGATTTCTAGGCACAAATTTTTGATTTTACTCCTCACTACCTATCACAGTTTCGAAGGCCATAAAATGCCAAAATCGCACAAAACCCCCCCAAATGACCCCATTTTGGAATATAGACACCCCAAGCTATTTGCTGAGCTATTTGCTGAGAGGAATGGCGAGTATTTTACAGCTCTCATTTGTTTTTGAAAATGAAGAAAGAAAATATATATATATATATTTTTTTTTTTTTAATTTTCAAAACTTTGTGACAAAAAGCGAGATCTGCAAAATACTCACAATACCTCTCAGCAAATAGCTTGGGGTGTCTACTTTCCAAAATGGGGTCATTTGGGGGGGTTTTCTGCTATCTGGGCATTCCATGGCCTCCGAAACTGTGATAGGCAGTGAGAAGTGAAATCAAAAATTTACACCCTTAGAAAGCCTGAAGGCGGTGCTTGGTTTTTGGGGTCCCGTACGTGGCTAGGCTCCCAAAAAGTCTTACACATGTGGTATCCCCGTACTCAGGAGAAGCAACAGAATGTATTTTGGGGTGTAATTCCACATATGCCCATGGCATGTTTGAGCAATATATCATTTAGTGACAACTTTGTGCAAAAAAATAAAATAAAAAAATTGTCGTTTTTCCGCAACTTGTGTCAACATATAAAATATTCCATGGACTCGACATGCCTCTCAGTATATAGCTTGGGGTGTCTACTTTCCAAAATGGGGTCATTTGGGGGGGTTTTGAACTGTTCTGGCATTTTATACACAACATTAGGAAGCTTACATCCACTCTTCTAACCACTTGAAGACAAAGCCCTTTTTGACACTTTTTGTTTACATGAAAACATTTATTTTTTTTTGCAAGAAAATTATGTTGAACCCCCAAACATTATATATTTTTTTAAAGCAAAGGCCCTACAGATTAAAATGGTGGGTGTTGCATTTTTTTTTTCTACACAGTATTTGCGCAGCGATTTTTCAAACGCATTTTTTGGGTTAAAAAATACACTTTTTTAAATTTTAATGCACTAAAACACACTATATTGCCCAAATGTTTGATGAAATAAAAAAGATGATCTTAGGCCGAGTACATAGATACCAAACACGACATGCTTTAAAATTTCGCACAAACGCGCATTGGCGACAAACTACATACATTTTTAAAAGCCTTTAAAAGCCTTTACAGGTTACCCCAGTAGATTTACAGAGGAGGTCTACTGCTAAAATGATTGCCCTCGATCTGACCTTCGCGGTGATACCTCACATGCATGGTGCAATTGCTGTTTACATACGACGCCAGACCGACGCTTGCGTTCGCCATTGGGCAAGAGCAGGGCAGGACAGGGGTGCTTTTTTTTTTTCTTTTTTTTTTCTTATTAATTTTGCTTTTTTATTTTATTTTTAAATTGTTCCTTCCAAGTATTTTTTTTTTTTATCATTTTTATTGTTATCTCAGGGAATGTAAATATCCCCTATGATAGCAATAGGTAGTGACAGGTACTCTTTTTTTGAAAAAACTGGGGTCTTCTAGACCCTAGATTTTTCCTCTGCCCTCAAAGCATCTGACCACACCAAGATCAGTGTGATAAAATGCTTTCCCAATGGTGCTTTTTATATCCGGGGGGGGGGGGGGGGGGGGCATTCCCTCCCACTGCTTGTAAAAGCAGTCCAGAGGCTAATGAAAGCCGGCCGCAGGCTGAAAAGAATGATACCAAGATGATACCTAAACCCGCAGGCATCATTCTGGTATAAACATTCAAAGTCCAGCAACATACCAGTACGTTGCTGGTCCTTGTTGGACATGTATTGTAATGGTTTTTTTTTCATGCAGCCAGTTGGCTGAACGAAAAAAGAGATTGATCGGTGGGTATGCCCACCATTAGAATACCGCCCTTCATCCACCCACTTCCAATGATGGGCATACACGCACCATTTATATATGCCGAAGCATGGGGGCATCCTCCCGCAAAAAAGTTATGCCGCACACACATGGTCGAACTTTTCCACGGGCAAGCCTCCGTCGGAATTTCGACCGTATGTACGCGGCATTAGGAGCAAAATCGCTCCTCCGCCCCTGCTGCCCCAATGCTTCGGCATATTTGCTTTTTTTTTTTAACTGTGGTGGTGAAATCACCTCCTACAGCACTGGAGTCGCAGGGATCAGGCCTGTCTCTGCGAACGCTGCAGTTATGTGTGTTTTTGTTTTGTAAGTGACAGTGATCGATCGATACTGCACTTGGGTGGCCTGGGCTGGACGAAGGGGCAAAACGCAGGTGCCAGCAGGTATCTGGGCTGATCCCGCTAACACTGCATTTTTGGGAACCCTAAACTGCTGGGGACGCTAGTATAGATCTGATCAGATATTGATCTGTTCAGATACTATACCACTAAGGGGGGTGTATGCTTCACGCGTGGGTGTTAGCGTTACTGGCACTAACCTGACGCTGCCTGGGGTGTGACTCAGACCCTCTCTGACGCTAAAACCTAATTGATATCACCCGCCGGGCGATCAGGGAGTTAAACCTTTATTGGGTTATATACACGGCGGGTGCCCTGACACTATAAAAAGCAAACTAACTAACCAGCGTCACCCGTAACACTTATATGGTGATCACTGGTGAAAGGGTTAACTAGGGGCAATCAGGGGGTTAAAACCTTTATTAGATAATATATGGGGGTACCTGACGCTATAAAAACATGCGGCGAACCTAAAAAAAATTACTGGCTACCGATCTGCATCACCGACACTAAGACAGCGTTTAGAAAAACGATCGCTTAGCGACAGTGGTGATAGGGGGTGAAAGGGTTACCTGGGGGGCGATCAAGGGGGTTAAACCTTTATTAGATAATATATTGGGGTACCTGACGCTATAAAAACCTGCGGCGAACCTAAAAAAAATTACCAGCTACCGATCTGCATCACCGACACTAAGACAGCGTTTAGAAAAATGATCGCTTAGCGACAGTGGTGATGGGGGTGAAAGGGTTACCTGGGGGGCAATCAAGGGGGTTAAACCTTTATTAGATAATATATTGGGGTACCTGACGCTATAAAAACATGCGGCGAACCTAAAAAAAATTACTGGCTGCCGATCGGCATCACTGACGCTAAGACAGCGATCAGAAAAATGATCGCTTAGCGACAGTGGTGATAGGCGGTGAAAGGGTTATCTGGGGGGTGATCAGGGGGTTAAACCTTTATTAGGGGGGTTAGGGGGCTACACTGGACCTAAGACTAAACTTTGGTGACACTTTTACAGCCACAAATGTCACTGATTGCAGTGATCACTAAATAAATGGTCACTGCAATCAGTGACACTGTGACTGGGGGCTGGGGGGGTGATCTGGGGGGTGATCTGGGGTGTCTGGGGGGGCGATTTATGTCCCAATGTGTCCTGGTGTCAGTGTAGTGTTGTGTGCACTGACCTGATGTCTTCTCTTGTACGGCGCTCGGTATATGTGAGCGCCGCACCAGAGATGACATCACTTCCTCCTGCTCCCTCTGTCTGACACAGACAGAGGGGGCATTTCCATTCGCCGGGAGCGATCGCGAGGGGGTGGCCAGAAACGAATGGCTGCCCCCTCATCCCGGAACGCTCCCGGACACTTAGCCACCGCTCACTGTATAGGAGGGGGGTCCGATTGGACCCCCCAACTATACAAAGGCAATCACGTACACTCTACGTGATTGTGCCTGTCGGTGCCATTCTGCCGACGTATATATACAGTGAGCGGTCGTTAAGTGGTTAAGGCAAGTTTCTGATCCACTCCACGCTGTAAAAACAGCAGGATCCTGGAAACAGAATATGCCCGTGGACACCATACCATCTCCTCACACAGAGATGTAGGCTCTCCACGTGCGACGGTAGATCTTCCTAGAAGATTTCCGTGCCCTCAACATGGTTAAAATGACCGAATCCGACAGGACTCGGTCCCTTAGTACCTGGCTTTCAATAGCCATGCCGGTAAAGCCAGCGACTGTAAAGCAGGATGAAGAATGGGACCTGGCGAAAGAAGGTCCTCCCGCATTGGTATTCGCCAAGGTGCATCCGCCACCAGATGCACTAGATCGGCGTACCAGGGACGCCTGGGCCAATCCGGGGCAATGAGAATCACCGGAATACCCTCGGACTCTACTCTGCGGAGCAGACGAGGAAGCAACTTCAGTGGGGAAAAGGCATAAATTAGCCGATACTGACCCCACGGGGCCACCAACGCGTCTGCGCAGGGATCTCTGGACCTGGCCACAAACCTCGACACCTTGCGATTGTGTCGAGAAGCCAGGAGAGCCACGTCTGGCATGCCCCATCTCTGGCAAAGGAGTTGAAATACCTCCGGATGTAACGACCATTCCTCTTGGTCCAGCATCTGGCGACTCAGATAGTCCGCATGCCAGTTTTCCACGCCCGGAATGTAAACTGCCGATAGAGCCGGCACGCTCCTTTCCGCCCACAGCAGAATGTGAGCGACCTCCGACGCTGCAGCCGAGCTTCTTGTTCCTCCTTGATGGTTGACGTATGCCACAGCCGTGGCGTTGTCTGACTGGACACAGCCAGACACAGCCTGAGACACAGCCTGATCGCCCGGAGTTCCAGAACATTGATCGGCAGTTGGGATTTGTCCGGAGTCCAGCGGTCCTGGGCCACCTGAACCCCCCAGACTCCCCCCCCAACCTGTCAGGCTGGTGTCTGTCGTGATCACAGTCCAATGAAAGGGGAGGAATGACTTCCCGGACCAAAGATCTCAGCCACCAACTCAGAGAGGCCCTGACTAGATGACTTAACTGAATCTGACGATCCAGAGATGACGGAGATTTGTTCCATTTGGAGAGAATCTCCCTTTGCAATACCCGAGTGTGGAATTGGGCAAACGGCACTGCCTCGAAAGAGGCTACCATTAGGCCCAGGACTCGCATGCAAAAAAGGAGGGACGACCATTTGCGGGATGTCAACAACCTCACCACAGTCTGGAATGTCTGCAACTTTTCCAAGGGGGAAAAACCCTGGCCTCCGAAGAGTCCAGAATCAACCCCAGGTACTCTATGCGCTGGGTCGGTACAAACACCGACTTCTGGAGGTTCAGTACCCAACCAAACTCCCAGAGGGTCTGACTGGCTATAGACACATCCTCCTCCAATTCTGAGCTTGAAGCAGCTCTCAGAAGAAGATCGTCCAAGTGGCCCACGATAGCAATGCCGCGCTGTCTCAGCAAAGCTAAAATTGGGGCGAGCACCTTGGTGAAGACTCTTGGTGCCGACACTAGGCCAAAGGGAAGAGCCACAAATTGATAGTGGTCTTCGTCGATCGCAAAGCGCAGGAACCTCTGATGCCTGACGCAGATGGGGAGGCACCAAAAAGCCTTCCACATTTGAAAGGCAAATCTGCCAGAGATTTCTTGGCAGCTTGGTTAGCGGACCAGCACTTTAGCCATATCAGGCAGCGCAATACCACCGCGAAAGCCCTGGAGATTAACAGGGCCGCATTAAGGGTTGCATCACAGACTACACAAGTCGCTAACCCAACTGTTCGGCCAGTGACACGCATTCAGGAGGAAGCTGATTCTCCTCCACTGTCTGGTGCAATATTTTAGCCCATTCAGTGAGTGTCTGAGACACCAAGGTTGCAGCCAATATAGGCCGCAATGTTGACCCCAGCATGGCGAACATGGAGCGGGTCACCGCTTCGGACCTCCTATCAGTAGGGTTCTTAAAGGCAGGGGTCCCCTCTACCGGGATAGTGGTTACTTTATTTAACCGAGAAACCGGGGGATCAACGACCGGATGAGAAGCCCACTTTTTCAAAAGGCTTTCCTCAAATGGATAACGGACGCCATGCGCTGAGGGACCGCAAAGGACCGTGTCGTTTTCTGCGACCCAAAAGGGACAGACCCTGCTGTGGAAGTCCCAGCTGTATCTTCCCTCACAGAATGGATAAGCGCACTCACAAGTGCCCTATCTTGAGCTGACCCGGACGAGGGGTCTCCTCACTGGGAAGGTCCTGGTCCGCATCTTTTGACACACCAGAACCGGGGTCCTGAGCCGCAGCCTGGCCTGAGTCTTAGAACATTCCCCAGGAGATGGTGGGGGAAGGGGGCGCTTAGTACCCCCCTTGTGCCCGCACGCCGCTTCCACCCTGGCAACAAATGACTCCAGGACTGCCGACAAAGCATCCATCGTAACCGCAGATGCTGCCTCTGGAATGTTTGGGGAAAAAACGCCAGCTCCTGACTCCATATTGCCCACTGACGGCCCTTAGAGACTTAGTCAAGACACCTGTCAAAAATTCCACCCTCCTAGCTGCACTGACCGGGAGGGATTACCCAGGGAACTCACCACCCAGCGATTTACTGTTCAGCGCCGCTGCCCACTCTCTTTCCACACACTGCGTGTGTCTGAGGAACTCTGTGAGGTGAATAGCGCCGTTCGTGCCGTTCAGGAAGCCATCCAGCACTAGAGGCCAAAACCCATTCCAAAATGGCCGCCCGCAATGCAGACCTGCGTCACAGCGCCGGCCACGGCAAAATGGCCGCCAATTGGATTTTTCAATACTAATCACAGGCACCTGAAAAATTGCACAACAAGGTGGACGAGAAGGCCCCAGCGGAGGATTCTTTAAGAAAACTACCCCCCACAGAGAGCGGGCCTGGAGCCCCTCTACAGGTATACCCTTGGTCGCAGCGAGCCCCACAAGGGGAGGGGGAAAAAAGGGGGTGACAGAGGGAGAGAGGGGAGGGCAAGAGAACCGATAACAACCCCCTTAGGTATGCCCAGCTGTTCCATCCTACCAAGGCAGGAGGAACTGTACTTACCAGTCCTTGCGAGGACCTGCTGGTACGTTCCTGACAGACCTACAACTGAGTAGTACGGAGTAGCTGTCGGCCCGGTCCACTGTGACTGAGACAGCAAGCAGCCCGGTCATATGTGAACCCTGGAGCAAAGCTCGCCAGCCACCCCTGGAGCCATGGGGTATGTCGTGGCCGACCCCGCACGTAGCCAAGGCCTGCTCAAGCTCGATGGCCAGACTGGGGGGACTACAAGGATCTATAATATTCAGCCTGTCACCCAGCCGGCAGTTGATAGAAGATTTTTCTTAAAAGAAAATAAAAAAATAATAAAAAAATAAAATTTCTTCCGGACCCTGTGCCTAAAAGGGAGCCAGGTCCTTCTCTACTAGGCAAAAAAAAACTGAGCTGCTGACTGCGGTGGGGCTGTTTAACTCAGTTAAAGTAACATGTATTTAAATATCTAACATGTTCTGCCTAGTCCTCTCCTATAGAACAGGAACATAACCCAACTGTCAAGATTTAAGAGGCTGTGTCCGTCCATGGACGAAAAGAGAAAAGTATTTGATCGCTTCTAAATCAGCAAGATTTATGGCTCCCAGGTGTCTTCTATACAGGTAAACAAGCTGAGATTAGGTGCGTATGTGGATTTTGTCCACAGAAGCAATCAGATTCCAATCTCTCCACCATGGCAAAGACCAACAGCTGTCCAAGGATGTCAGGGACAAGATTGTAGACCTACACAAGGCTGGAATGGGCTACAAGACCATCGCCAAGCAGCTTGGTGAGAGGGTGACAACAGTTGGTGCAATTATTCCTAAATCGAAGAAACACTAAATAACTGTCAATCTCCACCGGTCTGGGGCTCCATGCAAGATCTCACCTCGTGGAGTTTCAATTAGGCCTGCAACCAACTAACGATTATTTTCATAATCGATTAGTTGGCCGATTATTGTTTTGATTAATAGGTTAATAACCTTAAAAAAAAAAGCTAATTTTGCTGCGATTGCATTTTAATTTTTTTTAATAACCGTTCCCAGAAGGGGGTGGGGTGCACAGCTCCCCTAGTATAGGGGCCACCTAGCAGTGGGGGTAGGCAAGTACAAATTATCGCTCTAAACTAGTGATCATTTAAGCCGTCTGGATTCACCGAAAAGCCCACTCCCACGCATCCCCAGAGGAGAGGGGGGGTACGAGAGACCTCCATCTGACCCTCCTTGGCCCGGGGACACTCAAGAGAAGGGCAACACACCATAAATAGCAAATCCAGTCCCATTATTGCGCCTAATATTCATTAGAAAACATGGTCCAAGCAACCTTGTGTGAATCCAAAACAAAACACAAAAAAATGAAAACGAAAAGGTAGAAAGAACAGTATAGATAAAAGGAGAGAAGAGAAAAAAAAGGGGGGGGGGGTGGAAACTCTCCCCCCACGGCACGCACACATGCTCCTACTTAGAGAATATCAGGTCACCTGTGGCCAGATGACAGGTGCACACCGTAGGGGGACAGGAGTGCACCACAAGATAGTGAACCCTATGGCTGACTGCTGCGGATAGGAAACTGGGGGGTGGTTGTGGAAAGCAGGACCAGAGTAGCAAAACTGGGATCCCACAGGAAGCTAGAGCCAAGATTCCCCAGGGCGCGGAGTCTAAGACCCAGCAGGACTTCTCCAGAGCCTCTAGTGGTGAGGATGTTACGCTGCAGGCTAGGTCCAGGTCGCGGCCCCTAGAGTCTCCTAGCTCACGCCCCGTAGGGTAAGGGAAGAAGAGGGGAAGCAGCAGCACAAGATACAAGAAAAACGAATAACAAGCCGAAGGTCAAGGGTCACAAGCAGACAAGGATAACGAAGGACAAGCCGAAGGTCAAGAGTCACAAGCAGACAGGGATAGTCGGGTACAAGCCAATAACGTAACAGAGAGTCAGACGTAGCACACAGCAGGCAGGAACCCAAACACACAATGCATAACAAACACGTTAATCAGCAAAGCAGGCTTGCAGTGCACAGGTTAATATAGTGTTCTGTGATAGGGCCTGGGGTGGAGTCAGGCTGGGAGGAGATTATAAAGGAAGCCAGGTGAGAGAGAGTCTGGCCTCTAAGATGAACACGAGGAGGAAAGGTAAGATGGCAGACAGACATTAATGCATATCCATGACAGTACCCTCCCTCTTACGAGGCCTCCCCCTTCCCCGCCTGGGCCCAGGTTTAGAGGGAAACTTCAGATGAAACTCCTTTAACAGACGAGGTGCAAAGACCTCAGATGCAGTGATTCAAGACCTCTCCTCAGGACCAAACCCTTTCCAATGAACGAGGTACTGAAGAACGCCTTTACAGAGTCGGGAGTCCAGAATTTGACTGATCTCGTACTCCTGACTATCCTCAGAGACGGGCGCCACGGTAGGGAGAGGACGAGAGAATTTATTGCGGACTAAAGGCTTTAGAAGAGCAACATGGAAGGAGTTAGTGATTTTAAGGCTCTTAGGAATCTGGAGTTTGAAACAAACCGGATTCAGTTTAGCAGTTACAGTGTATGGACCAATGAATCGTGGAGCAAACTTCAGAGAAGGAACTCGAAGCTTGATGTTCCTGGTAGAGAGCCAGACTTTGCCCCCTGGCTGAAGGGAAGGAGGTTTACGCCTGCGGCGGTCGGCAAAGCCTTTGAATTTTTCAGCAGCTGTCCGGAGGGAATCATGAACGTCACCCCAAACGGAATTGAGAGACTCCTGAACTGAAGCCAAAGCTGGAATATCTGGAGAACAGATCATGGGAAGAGGAAGTTGAGGGTCTTTTCCATAAACTGTGAAAAAGGGTGTCTTCTGCGAACTGGTATTCACATGATTGTTATGGGAGAATTCTGCCCACGGGAGTAGAGAGGACCAATCATCATGGTGAGAAGACACAAAGGTGCGAAGAAAGACCTCTAACTCCTGATTAACCCTCTCAGTCTGTCCATTGGATTGGGGATGGTAAGAAGAGGAAAAATCCAAGACAATATTGAGGAATTTGCAAAAAGCTCTCCAAAAAAGAGACATGAATTGGACTCCCCTGTCGGAAACAATATGAGAAGGAACCCCATGAAGGCGGAAAATTTCTCGAATGAAAATGGGAACCAAGGCAGGGGCAGAAGGAAGACCAGGAAGAGGAACAAAATGAGCCATCTTAGAGAACCGATCGATTACCACCCAAATGACTGTATTATTCTCAGACAGTGGGAGATCGGTGATAAAATCCATGGCAATATGAGCCCAGGGCTCCTTAGGAATGGGCAAGGGCATGAGGAGACCAGTAGGAGCTTGCGTGGAGGATTTGGACTGAGCACCGACATGACAAGCTTTAACGTAGTCTTTGACGTCTGAGCGGAGATTAGGCCACCAGTAGTGACGACTGATGATTAGGAAGGATCGGAGGAATCCAGAATGACCTGCCACCATGGAATCATGTCCCCAACGATGGATCTTAGCTCTTAGCTCAGTGGGGACAAAGGTCTTACCAGGCGGAATTTTTGACTTCAGGGTGGTAGAGCGGGCAACAATGCACAAGGTTGGAATGATCGGCTCAGGTTCAGGGGTGGACTCCTCGTCCAAAGTGTCAAATGACCTAGAGAGCGCATCAGCCCGACCGTTGCAGGAACCAGGTTTGTAGGTAATCGTGAAATTAAAACGGGCAAAGAAGAGACTCCATCTGGCCTGTCTAGGATTCAGACGTTTAGCATTCTGTAGATATTGTAAATTTTTGTGATCAGTAAAGACCGTTATGGAGTGAGGGGAACCCTCCAAGAGATGACGCCACTCCTCTAACGCCAATTTAATTGCGAGAAGTTCCCGATCACCGATGGCATAATTCCTCTCTGCCTGAGAATTTTTTTTTTGGAGAAGAACGCACATGGTTGACGTCTCTTCTCAAAGATTTGAAGAAGCACAGCTCACACACCAATTGAGGAAGCGTCCACTTCAATAAAAAATGCATTCCCAGGATTTGGTCTCCTCAAGAGGGGGCCAGAAACAAAGGCCTGTTTCAGGTTGTGAAATGCAGAGACAGCTTCGGGAGGCCAGTCTTTGGCATTTACACCCTTCTTGGTCAAAGCGATAATAGGTGCGGCAATGGAAGAGTAATTCCTTATCAACTGCCTATAATAATTTGTGAAGCCAAGAAAGCGCTGTGTGGCCTTGAGGCTAGCAGGAAGAGGCCAGTTGGTAATAGCCAAGACCTTCCCAGGATCCATACGAAGACCTGAACATGAGACAAAGCACCCCAGAAACAGGACCTCAGAACATTCAAAGGAACATTTCTCCAGCTTGGCATAGAGATTGTTCTCTCTAAGACGCTGAAGTACAGTGCGGACATGGTTTCTGTGGACGAGCAGATTTTCAGAAAAGATCAGAATGTCATCCAGATAGATGACAACAAACTGGTACAGCAGATCTCTGAAGATTTAATTGACAAAGTTTTGAAACACGGCTGGAGCATTACACAGACCAAAAGGCATCACCAGGTATTCGTAATGCCCGTCTCTAGTGTTGAATGCAGTCTTCCATTCGTCACCCTCCCGTATTCAAATGAGATTGTACGCGCCTCTGAGATCCAACTTGGTGAAAATGGAGGCACCCTTCAACCTATCGAATAGCTCAGATATCAAGGGTAAGGAGTATCGATTTTTAATAGTAACCGCATTTAAACCTCGATAATCGATGCAGGGTCTTAAGGTACCATCCTTTTTGGCAACAAAAAAGAACCCTGCCCCTGCAGGCGATGAGGATTTCCGGATGAAACCTCTCTCCAGATTCTCTGTGACATACTCAGACATGGCCTGGGTCTCTGGGATGGACAGAGGGTAGGTACGACCCCTGGGTAGAGTTGCTCCGGGGACAAGATCAATAGCACAGTCAAAAGACCTGTGGGGAGGAAGCACCTCAGCTGATTTCTTACAGAACACATCCCGGTAATCGCTGTATGCAGCGGGATGATCAGAAGAAACAGAAGTGGCAGCAACCGGAAGACTCTCCTTGGGGGCCACCTTGAGAAGACACGATGAGAAACAAGAGGAACCCCAGGCCAGGATCTGCCCAGAGACCCAGTCCACATGTGGAGAGTGGAGCTGTAGCCAAGGGAGGCCCAATACAACGGGGGTAGAGGCCTTTGGGTAGAATGAAAAAGGATATCCACTCCTGGTGGAGAATCCCTACCGACATCCTAATGGGTAGCGTCTGGAAGCGAATAGGGCCCCCTGGGAGAACAGTGCCATCAATTGCCGAGACTACCAATGGGGTAGTGAGAGGTGAAAGGGTAAGCTTCATAGAAGAAGCAGTTCTCCAATCCATAAAATTGCCAGCGGCCCCGGAATCCAGATATGCAAGGGTTGACTGAGGAGGAGTGCCTACATGAAGGAACACCGGCAAGAGAAGGCGAGAAGGTGATGTTTCTGGGTCCAATACTCCACCTTCCAAATGTATTAGACCCGAGTGTTTCCCGGACGAAGCGAGCAGGAGTCATGAAAATGACCCCTGCCCCCACAATAGAGGCACAAGCCCAGAGTTCCACGCCTAGCACGTTCTTCGGGGGTTAGTCTGTTCCGGCCCAGCTGCATAGCTTCCTCAGCAGATGGAGGATGCTCCACGGGACGAAGGGAGGGGAGCTCAGACTGGCTAGGACCCAGAGAGTGCTGGCGTCTTGACCTCTCTTGAAAACTAATGTCAATCTGATTGCATAACGAAATTACATCGTCCGGACCGACGGGAATGGCTCTTCCCGCTAATTCGTCTTTCACTTGGTCAGAGAGGCCATGTAAAAGGGTAGCGACTAGGGCCTCATTATTCCAGCTCAATTCAGCTGTGTGGATACGGAACTGAAGAGCATATTGTCCCACTAAACTAGATTCTTGGCGAAGACGTAAGACAGCACGAGCCGCTGAAGAAGCCCGAGCTGGCTCTTCGAAGATATTACGAAAGAGCTTCAAAAAGTCGGACAGGCTGGAAACCACCGGATCATTCCTCTCCCACAGGGGGGCAGCCCAGGCTAAAGCTTCACCGGAGAGGAGGGAAATGATAGAGGCTACCTTAGCCCGGTCAGACAGGAAGTTTTGAGGCTGAAGCTCAAAATGAATCGTGCATTGGCTGAGAAACCCTCTGCAGGCCTTGGAGTCCCCAGAGAAACGGGACGGAGCTGGCAGTTTTAGTGAGTGTGTGGCTGCGACTGGTGCGATAGGTACAGATTCGGGGTTCCCAAGGAGGCCAGAAGCTGCTCGAATCGAGAAGCCAGATCCTGGAGGAATCGCATCACCTGAGTCTGATTCGATTCCTGGGTTTCAAGTCTGCGGACTATGCCCCGCAATGGATCATCCACGGGGAGCGGCATATCAGCCGGGTCCATGACTGATCAAACTGTCAGGTCACCTGTGGCCAGATGACAGGTGCACACCGTAGGGGGACAGGAGTGCACCACAAGATAGTGAACCCTATGGCTGACAGCTGCGGATAGGAAACTGGGTGGTTGTGGAAAGCGGGACCAGAGGAGCACAACCGGGATCCCACAGGAAGCTAGAGCCAAGATTACCCAGGGCGCGGAGTCTAAGACCCAGCAGGTGTTCTCCAGAGCCTCTAGTGGTGAGGATGTTACGCTGCAGGCTAGGTCCAGGTTGCGGCCCCTAGAGTCTCCTAGCTCACGCCCCGTAGGGTAAGTGGAGAAGAGGGGAAGCAGCAGCACAAGATACAAGAATAACGAATAACAAGCCGAAGGTCAAGGGTCACAAGCAGACAAGGATAACGAAGGACAAGCCGAAGGTCAAGGGTCACAAGCAGACAGGGATAGTCGGGGACAAGCCAATAACACAACAGAGAGACAGACGTAGCAAACGGCAGGCAGGAACCCAAACACACAATGCATAACAAACACGTTGATCAGCAAAGCAGGCTTGCAGTGCACAGGTTAATATAGTGTTCTGTGATAGGGCCTGGGGTGGAGTCAGGCTGGGAGGAGATTATAAAGGAAGCCAGGTGAGAGAGAGTCTGGCCTCTAAGATGAACACATGAGGAGGAAAGGTAAGATAGCAGACAGACATTAATGCATATCCATGACAGAGAATACCTGTGATGGCTCCCAGCCGACAATCTGCCACTTAACTAGGACAGAGGCATCTTGGGAAAGGTGGGCCAATAGATAGGGATCAGGCGCTTGGTGGCATTGCAGAAGTGTGGTAATGCACTCTTCCTATATTGGCCGGCCGGCATCGGAGGGATATGGAAAAGGAAGTACAAAGGAGAGAAAGGGATGTCGATACCCAGTATATCACGTATCAGATTTTTAATATCCTCCCAGAATGGCTTAATTCTCAGGCACTCCCACCATATGTGTAGTAAGGTGCCACAAAGACCACAGCCTCTCCAGCAACGGTCAGACATGGTGGGGTAGATTCGGGATAGCGCCGCTGGCACCCTGTACCAGCGTGTCAGTAGCATGTAATTAGCTTCTTGCGTTCTGGACTCTATAGAGCTAGAGTGTGTTAGCTGGTACAGGTGAGTCAGCTGCGCCTCCGAAAATTCGTTCCCTAGGTCTCGTTCCCACTCTCTGATATAGACCGGCTTAGTCTCTGAGGCGGCTGAGCCTAGTAGGCGATACAATTCAGAAATATTACATGGAGTGGGCGCCTCCGCGACAAAGAGAAGCTCGTATCGAGTAAGCTGAGAGGTAGTTCTGATGGGTTGAGCAAATGTGACAAAAAAGTGACTGAGCTGTTTATGTCGCCAAAAGTCCATGGGGAAGCTACCATGGCGGGCCTTAAGAGTCTCAAGAGTGAGTAATCTACCGTTCTCCATGAATTTGCCACAACAAGTGTTAGTGTCATCCGACCACTTGTTAAAGAACGCTATTTGTTCTCCTGGGGGGAACCAGCAGAAACCCCCAAGCGAGGCCAGCGAATATGCGCTGTTGATCCTATCCCAGACCCTAAGAGCCTGGGTCGTTAAGGGAGAGGTGGTATCTGACAGCCCCCTGTGTTCCCTAGCTAGCCACGGGGCGTAGGCTAGATCTCTTTCCGCCAGGCATTTTTCCAAGGAAACCCAGATCCTGGATCGGGTGTGGAAACGCCAATTAAGAATTTGCTGGAGAACGATAGCCCTGTAGCACCTCCTAATATCCGGTATGCCTAAACCTCCGGCCCTCTTTGAGTGCTTCAGCACTCTCAATGCTATGCGGGGTCTCTTCCCATTCCACACAAATTCAGAGAACATGCTAGTAATTGCTGAAAAATAGGAGCTTGGCAAAGGCACCAGTACCATCTGTAAATAGAAAAGCACCCTTGGGAGAACGTTCATTTTGAGGACATTCACTCGCCCTAGCCAAGTAAAAGCAGTATTAGTCCAATGCTTGAGGTCACTCGTGACTGTTGCCAATAGAGCTAGGTAGTTGCTTTAAAAATAGAGTCTCAAAGCAGTCAGTTAGTTGGATACCTAGGTACTTTATGGAGGATTTAGCCCATGTACAGGGAAACGCCGCCTTTAGACTGTCAGCAAGGGTAGGGGAAAGCACTATCGGTAAGATCTCCGACTTAGAATAATTAATTTTAAAATTGGAGAGAGCCCCAAACTGATGGAGCTCTTTCATGAGGTTAGGCAGCGAGATCAAGGTCTCTGATACGTGAAACAGAACATCGTCGGCGTAAGCCGATAATTTGTAATCCATATTGCCTACCGTCAGCCCCCTAATGTCCGGGTTAGCCCGCACCAGCAGCGGTTCCAAGGTGAGGGCGAACAGGAGGGGCAAAAGGGGGCAGCCCTGTCTCGTTCCATTCCTGATCGGGAATCTAGGGGAGAGTAGACCATTCACCTTGACCTGGGCACTGGGGGTAGATTTAAAGGCCATAATCCATGTAAGCATAGAGGGATCAAGTCCCACGGTCTCCAAGACCGCTCTCAGAACAGACCAGTCCACCCGGTCAAAGGCCTTTTCTGCATCTGTTGACAAGACAAGGTATGGGTCCTTTGCTGGGTTGGTGCGTGCCCAATCGACAAGGTGAATAGCTCTAAGGGAATTATCCCGTGCCTCACGGCCTGCAACAAAACCCGTTTGGTCCGGATGTACGATGTGGGGGACAAGCTATTTCAGGTGATTGGCTAGAATTTTTACGTCCACGTTCAATAGTGATATTGGACGGCAATTCTGAACTAGAGTGGGATCCTTACCATCCTTCGGGAGCTCCATGATGTGAGCAAACAAAGCCTCAGAGGGAATCGGTTTACCTGCAGCTATTGAATTAAAATATCTGCACATTGGCCTGTCAATAAAGGAAGGAACGTATTGTAGTATGTCTTTGTGTACCCGTCGGGGCCCGGGCTCTTCCCATTGGGCAGCAACTTCACTATCGCCTAAATTTCTGAGGGCACAACAGGGAACTCCAGAGCAGTTCTTTGCTCCTCAGACAAAGAAGGGAGCCCAGATGCCGCTAGGTAATCCTGAATGTCAGAATGTTTAGACGTCGTGGACGCCGATGACCTACCGGAGTCCAACGAATAGAGGTCTGCATGATAGTCACGGAACAGGGAAGCTATCTTAGAGGAGTAGGAGACTGCCCCACCAGAGGTGGATTGGAGCTTGTGGACATGAGTCTGAGCCCTACGTTTTCGAAGGGCTCTTGCCAGCATCCTGCTGCATTTGTTACCATGCTCATAGTATTTATGAGAAAGGAAACAAAGCTGCTGACAGACCTTGCGGTCCAATAGGCGGGAGAAAAGCTCCTTTAGCTCTAGTAACCTCTTGAAAGCGTCCGAGTCCCTGTGACTCTTATGACAGAGTTCCGCCCTCTTACACCTAGCCTCCTGTGAAATTCTCTCTCCCCGTACCACTGCCTTGTGCCCCTCCCAAATCATCCCAGCACCTACCTCCTCCGTGGTATGCTCCTTAAAGTAATGCTTTATGGTATCAGTGACCCCCGCCACCACCACCACAGAGTCATCCAAGAGATTCTCATTTAGGCGCCATGACCATGCGCGTTGGGTGGCATGCAGTAGGGTAAAAGTGGCCGTCACCGGCGCGTGGTCTGAGATGGTAATATTCTCTATGGATGCCGTCTGCAGTAGCTCAAGAGTGTGCTGGTCCACAAGGAGGAGGTCAATACGGGTGTACACATTGTGGATTTTTGAATAGTAGCTGTAATCCCGTGCCGAGGGGAATAGTATCCTCCAGCTATCAAACAAAAGCTGGGATTGTAGGGTTTTGCGGAACCTCTTAAGAAGAGCGTACGAATTTGTTAAACGTTTACGGGATGTGTCAAGGACGGGGTCGGGGCTGATATTAAAGTCGCCCCCCAAGATCAGATGTCCCTCCCTAAACCCAGCCAGCCGTTCCAGAAAAGCATCTAGGAAGGCAAGTTGGCCAGAGTTCGGGGCATATACATTAGCAAAGGTGTATACTGTCTCCGCCAACTTTCCCTTCAGGAGGACATACCTACCCAATGGGTCTGAGAAGTGTTCTATTGGATGGAAGGGACAAGACTTGTGGATAGCTATGGCCGTCCCTTTAGCCTTGGGAACTGTAGAAGTGCTTAAAAACCACTGGTTAAATAAATGGGTGGGTAGTTTAGGAGTGGATTGGGAGGTAAAAAGTGTGTCTCCTGTAAAAATAGCACCTGAGCCCCCAACCTTTTCAGTTCCAACCATAGTTTGCTTGTCTTGTGTGGAGAGTAGAGACCCCTAAAATTCTAAGATATTACCTTAACCGACGCCATAAGAAACCAGGAGTATCGGCAGATCGCAGGAGCACCACGGGTCGTGGCATGAGCGGTGTGAAGGGTAGCGTACTGTGGGAAACGCCAGTTGGGTAGGAGGAATTGAGCATGGAAGAAAAGAGAAGGGAAGAGAGGAGAAAAAAAAAACACAACACAATAAAACAATGAGCAGCATAACAACACAAATTTGAAAATACAACCGATCAAAGCAGGTGAGGACTAACCACCCTGCCATGAATGTGACCTGTGAACCGGATTCAAGGCACCCCTCCGCTACGAGGAGAGCCTCGATCCCAGGCCCACTTTCCCAACTAGGGTATACCCCAAATATGGGTAGGCCTACTGGGGGAACAGAAGCCAGCATGGGGGACATGAAGAACCCACCCCCTTCCTCCGCCTCTAAAGGACAATAGTGATCAAAACACCGGGGGATGCCAATTCTATACGTCCAGGAACAATCGCCATGGAGGGGAGGATACGCCAGGGGGCTAAGGGGAATAAAAACAGAACAGTCCCATGAGTAAACCCGAGTCAAAGCACATGGCTTCCCAGCCTGGAACATCAGTCTAGGAGTGGACGGATACAAAAAAGGAGAAGGTGTCAGGAGCACCATGAGCAAAAAAACAGGGAAGCGTTCATCAGTCCCCAGTGGCGGACGGGCCGGGTGAGGCACGGTGTCTGTTGCCCCTAGAGCGGCCTTTGCCTCGTACGGTTTGACATGGCTGCGGCAAGGAAAGAGCAGGCAAGTCCGGGTTTCCACATCACCAAGCTTCAAAGCAGAGAGGAAGTGTGGTAAATCATCCTTGTTGCGCAGTGTAACTTGTTGCCCTTCTCTCAGCACTTGCAGGCTAAAGAGGAACCCCCAGCGGTAGGTGAGACCCGCATCTTGAATGGCCATAAGCAAAGGGCGCAGTGCTCTACGTTGCATGAGTGCGCCTGGAGAGATCTTGATAGAAAAAGAGCTTTGCCCCGTCAAAGTATGGTTTGTTCCTCATTTTTTGCATTATGCGGTCTTTCACCGAATACTTATGAAGCTTAATGATAATGTCCCGAGGGGCTTCAGGGCCTTGTGAAGGCGGTTTCAGTGCTCTGTGTGCCCGATCGATCTCTATCGGGGCAGTATCGGGCAGCCCCAGTATTTCCCTAAACACCCCAACCAGCGATGGAACTATGTCCTTAGGTGCAGTGGCAAGCTGCGGATGCGCATGTTAGCTCGCCTGCTGCGATTCTCAAAATCATGAAGCTGGGATATCAGCGCCTCCATTTTGTGATCTTGTGCTGTGCACTTCTCCTGCAGCAGAGCAATGTGAGGCAGGCTGTCATCAAGGTGCTGTTCTAGGGTCTCCAGCCTAACCCCCAGTTGTGTGGTGTCTGCTTTAAGCTGAGCAATGTCCTGGGTGAAAGCCTTTTCAATTCTGGCTGTGAAGCGCTCTAGGTCCTCCCTGGTGGGGAGAGACCAAATATGGCGTTTCAGATCTCCATCCCCCATAAAGTTAGCAGCATCAGGGCCCTGATCCAGAGAGGATGCCGAGCCTGGGGAAGCAGGGGGAGCTGAATCACTCACCGATCGCAGTGATGGGATCGGGGATGCCGCCCGTCCAGGAGCTGGAGCCGTGTGTGATCGCGGGGCCTTCTTCTCCGCCGCCATCTTGGGCCCTTCCTTCCCGGACCGGCGGGTCTCTGGGAAGTATGTATCCATCAGACCCAGCCGCAACCGATCTGTCCCCGGCGGCTGGAAGTGTGCCGGCAATCGGTGTGACATGTGTGGGGTCAGTATCAGCTGTATTACCCCCCGGTAAGCAGTCAGTAGCTGCGGTGTGAGAGGAGCTGAGGGAAGACACGTCCTCACTCCTCCACAGCCTGGCCACGCCCCCATCTATTAGCTTCTAACCTTAAATAACTACTCCATTCACGCTCACATATCCCTATACTCTAACATACATATTCACCCAATCCAAAAAAAAAAAAAAAGAAGGGGGAGAAAAGGCATTATCTCCCCCTTTATGTCTCCCTATACCCTCTTCTTTCTCTTTTATTTTTTTATGTCCCCATAAGGGGTTATTTTGTTATTTTCCATTTATAAATATTCTATCCAACTTAAAGGACCAAAATTCATTCCATTTTTGCCATATTTCTGGCATTTGATTCTTTATAAAACCTTCTCTTATTTGTCTTTCCATATATTCTATTTCATTCATTTCACATAACCGTTCTGTTATAGTGGGGCTTTTCTTTTCTCTCCATTTACGTGCTATTATTGTTCTGGCTGCCTTTGTCATATGGTGAAGAATATCTGTTTTAATTCTTGGTATTGAATCTGTCATCAGGGATAACAATGAGATCTCCATACTTGGAGTCCTCTCTATTCCTAATATTTTCTGATATATCATATATTTTAATCCAGAAACTATTCACCAGATGACATTCGTACCAGATATGGTCCATATGGTTCCTATCATGCATCTCCACCAAATCTCCCTATTACCATTATTTATTTTATTAAAAGCTACTGGGCTCCAATACCATCTCATTACTAATTTATAATTTCTCTCTTGATGTCTAGTCACTATAGATGTTTTATGTATTGTCGCAAATATTTTCTCCCATTCTATCTCTGATATTGGTCTCCCTATTTCCTTTTCCCAATTTTTCATTGCTGTTAATTCTCTAAGAGATCCGGAGGGGAGTAATAGGTCATATATCTTAGATAGTTTAGTTGGTTTTTGTTCATCTATTAATATTTGTTCAAATTTAGTTTTGAGTCTATTTAAAGATAGATCTATTTTTGTTTCAATGTATGTCTTTAATTGATGGTATTGTAACCATTTATGTTTGTGTTCAGATCCTAAATCTTGCATTTTTGGCAGTTTACCATCCACTAGGATCTGGGCCATCCTCATGTTCTCCAATTTATTCCATTTTAAGTATTTTGTAGTTTCTAATGCTGGTGGGAATTCTGGATTGGAGAACAATGGGGTCATGGGTCCAATCATAATGGATAGTTTCCCCCCTTTTTAATATTGCATCCCATATCTTTAGTGTAGCTCTTCCAAAGATTATTAATTTTTTATTTCCAGGTCTTAAATGGGGTTTTATCCAAGGGAGGGTTTTGAGTTGTACTCCTAAAATATCTTCCTCTAATTGGACCCATTGTTTATCCTCTATGTTATGATGCCAGTCTATAATCCTGGTTAAAGAGGCTGCTTTGTAGGTATTTAGAGAAGTCAGGTAATGCTAGACCTCCGTTATTCTTAGTTCTAATTAAGATTTCTCTCTTTATTCTAGGAGTTTTTTGGGCCCAAATAAAGTTTCCTATTGCTTTTGTTAATTCATTCATAATTTTTTTTTAAGATGACTAAGGGTACTGTTTGAAAAATTTATACCGTATATACTCGAGTATAAGCTGAGATTTTCAGCCCTTTTTTTGGGGCTGAAAGCCCCCCCCCCCCGGCTTATACTCTAGTCAGTGTACCTTGGGCATCCATTTTTTAAAATTCGCGCTCCCTCTTGGTCCCATGATATGCGATTTACACTGTGTTTAGTGATCCGCCAATCATGGACCTTCTCCTCTTGTTCGAGGATGAAAGAACGTCCGTGATTGGCGGATCACTAAACACAGTGTCTGCTGGGAAAGTCCGAGGATGAGAAGATGGCCGTCTATCGCCTATCACGGAACCAGGAGGAAGCCGCAAATTTAAAAAAATGGACGCCCGCAGCACGATGGACATGGGAGGTGATCTTTCCTTCGCTGTAGCAAGCAGAAGGTGAGTGTGGATAATGGGCACAGTGAGGTAATGGGCACAGTGAGGTAATAGGCACAGTGAGGTAATGGGCACAGTGAGGCGTGCAAATGGGCACAGTGTGGATATGGGCACAGTGTGGTAATGGGCACAGTGTGGTAATGGGCACAGTGTGGTAATGGGCACAGTGAAGCTGCAAATGGGCATTGTTGACCCTCATTTCCGCTTACAGTAGCTGCTGCATTTTTACCCTCGGCTTATACTCGAGTCAATACGTTTTCCCATTTTTTTGTGGTAAAATTAGGGCCTCGGCTTATACTCGGTCGGCTTATACTTAAGTATATACGGTAGTAATTGTGGCAATATGTCCATTTTCACTATATTGATTCTTCCCATCCATGAATGTGTTATTTTTTCATATTTCTGCAACAGTTTCATTATTTTTCGGATCGTCGCGTTGTAGTTGATATCTTGTAATTGAATTAAGATGCTCGGTATATATATTCCCAAATATTTAATTGCTTCTTGTTGCCATTTAAACGGAAAGACTTTTTGCAATAATAACTGTGTATTTTCTGTTAGTGACACATTTAACATCTCAGACTTATCATAGTTAACTTTGAAATTACTTAATTCCCCGAATCGTTTTAATTCCTTTATTAAGTTTGGTATTGTTATAATGGGGTTAGTTACTGTATTTATTGGCGTATAACACTCACTTTATTTACCCTGAAAATAGAGGGTAAACTGTGCCTGCGTGTTATACGCAGGGGGCTGGGGAAAGTTTTTTTACTGAAACTTCCCTCTTAAAGTTGGGGTGCGTGTTATACGCCTGTGCGTGTTATACGCCGATAAATACGGTACATATATTAGTAAATCGTCTGCATATACGGCTGTTTTATATTCCTTATCTTTGATATTAATCCCTTGTATGTCTTTATTTTTCCTTATTGCTTGTACAAGATGTTCCATTACTATTATGTATAATAAAGGGGATAAGGGGCATCCCTGTCGAGTTCCATTTGATATTTCTATATATTCCGATAACATTCCGTTTGTTCTTATTTTGGCCCTTGGATTCGAGTACAACGCGACGATCCTACTGAGCATTTTTGAGCCCATACCTATCTGGACTAATGTTTCTTGTAAGAACTGCCATCCCACCCTATCAAACGCTTTCTGGGCGTCAATAGATAATAGACATGTTGGGATGGCAGTTCTTTGAACATATTCTACCAATGTGCAGGTTTTTATTATATTGTCCCTCGTTTCTCGCCCTTTCGTAAAACCCGTTTGATCTAGATTTATGTATTCTGGTAAAATAGGTGTCAATCTATTAGAAATTATCTTAGAATATAATCTTATATCAATATTTGTCAGAGAAATTGGTCGATAATTATTACATAATGTATGATCTTTCTCGGGTTTTGGAATTAATGTAATATGAGCTTCCATACTTTGTGGTGCAAAAGTTTGTGTTTTAGATATGGAGTTGTATGTTTTTTTAAGAGTGGATATCAATATGTCTTGAAATGATTTATAAAACCTGGAAGTATATCCGTCTGGACCTGGGCTTTTGCCCAAGACCAGTTCGGACATAGCTTGTTGAATTTTCTCCATTGAGATTTCTTTTTCCAGTTCTTCCGTTATTCCTCTTGAGAACACAGGTAGAGCTGTTTCTTTTATGTATTTATGAATCTCTTCCCCTTTTCTTTTTCTTTATTTTTTTGTTGTGTGTTTATATTGTAGTTTGGAATAATATGTATGAAAAGTTTTAGATATTTCTTTTGGATCATACGTCAGTTCTCCATTCATTTTTAGAATTTTAACTATGGAAGTCATAGGTTGTTGATTTTTTTAAAGTTCTAGCTCATGTTTTCCCTGTTTTATTTCATTGTTGATACCACTGTGTTATGTTTTTATCCCTCAATTGGAGGGACTCTTCATCAAGCAAGGACTGTAACTGTATTTATCTTTTAGAGCTATTTTATCTTCAGGTTTAAGGCTCAGTTTGTGTTTATTTTCCAAGTTTGTAATTTCAATCATTAATTGCGATGTTTTCTGTTTTTTCCTTTTTTAGTCTTGATCCGTGCTTGATGAATAGTCCCTGCAAGACACATTTAAGTGTTCCCCATTGTATGGGAATTGAGGTGTCGTCCTTTTTATGGGTTAACAAAAATCCTCTCACTGCTTGTCGAATATCTTTTTTCCCATTCTTTGTTTTTAATTAAATTATCATTCAGTCTCCACGTCCCCCTTGGTTTTTTATATTCAATTATCCTAAGTTCCAAAAATATCGGGACGTGATCCGACCAGGAGAAGTTACCTATATCTGTTGAGGGAGTCATCATCAGAACAAATTGGTTAATAAAAAAAAAAATCTATTCTATGATATGAATTATGTATGTTTGAATAGTATGAATAATTTTTTTCCGTCTGATGTTGAGCCCTCCATATGTCTATCATTTGGTATCTTTCCAGTAAATGCTTGAACTCCTTTAATTGACTGTTTTTCCTATTAGAGTACTAGTTGTATCTATTTTTGTGTTCATTACAAAATTAAAGTCTCCGCCCATGATTATTGTTCCCTCCGTTTTTTCCATTGCCTCCACCAGAATTTTTATTCCAGCCTTAATTTGTTCATAATTTGCTAAGTATGGGTTTATGATTGTGAACATTTTTCCCATACAATATGACCTTTATAATTAAGGATCTGCCGTCTTTACCTTTCCAATTATGCAATATTTGGTAGGGTATATCTTTGTGGATTGCAATAGACACTCCTCTTGCATTAGAGTAGGGAAATGTATCGTGAATCCAAGTGACGTCGTTTCTATTATTTATTTTTGGGATGTGATCTGAACGAAAATGTTTCTTGGAATAAAATAATTCCAATTTTTTGGCTCCCAAACAAAATTGGCGTTCTTTTTTTTCCCACAAATAGAGATTTCTTTTGGTGGTATTTGATCACCTCTGTGGTTTTTATTTTTTGCGCTATAAACAAAAATAGAGCGACAATTTTGAAAAAAATGCAATATATTTTACTTTTTGCTATAATAAATATCCCCCAAAAATATATAAAAATATATTATTTTCCTCAGTTTTGGCCGATATCTATTCTTCTACATATTTTTGGTAAAAAATAAATAAATAAATCGCAATAAGCGTTTATTGATTGGTTTGCGTAAAAGTTATAGCGTCTACAAAATAGGTGATAGTTTTATGGATTTTTTTTAATTTTTTTTTTTTTTTACTAGTAATGGCGGCGATCAGGTCCACTAGGAAGATTGGGGAAAGGTTTGTTTACACTTACCTCTCCCCGTTCTTCAGCTCTGTGACCCGATTGCGGGACACCGGTGGCGATCGGGTCCGCGGGTCCGGTCACGGCTGGGACCTTAAAGGGGACATACCTGTACACCCATGTGACCAGCCGTGCCATTCTGTGGACGTACATCGTCGTGCAGCGGTCCTTAAGTGGCTAAAGAACCCAAGACTAGAAACAGCAAGGCTAGAAGCAAAAAGTGAACCTCCAGCTACAGAGTGGTGTATATACATAAGTGAAATGTTTTTATTTTTTATTTGGGAGTAATAGCAGTGGAATGTGATTTCTCAGGGTCAAGCTTATCAGTCAAAGATTGGTTTTACAATTAGACCGTCTTCACAGCTAATGACTCAGAAGCTGTCAGGACAGGTGAGAAGCAAGCCACAGAATCTGGAGGAAAATAGTTAGCAAATAACTGGGTGATTTTGGGCATAAAGTCTTGAATGGCCTGGAAAACAGAAGAGGAACTATCAACACTTATTGGTGTTTAAAGAGTACTTCAATGGCAGAACTGCACAATAGATTCTAGTAGCAGAGGGAAACAAGATTCTAGGCTGCATACATCAGCGACTCATTAGCATATTGTTGAGCAAAATATTTATGAGGATCAAAGACCACCCCAGTGTTTATGGTGCAGCCAGGAAAGGATCTTGAGAGAAAAACTCCATATAATGTAAGCTTTGCTCAGTACAGAGGGAAACCAAAAAAAAAAAGACTTGGGGTCCTTTCACACGGGGCGGATCCGTGCAGATCCGCCCCGTGAAGCTCCGCTTGCTCAGCGGGGATCGCTCCGTTGATCCCCGCTGAGCCGACGGATGACTGGGCGGTCCCCGCACACTGTGCAGGGACCGCCCTGTCAGAGCGCCGCTCTCCCCTATGGGGGGATCGGATGACGACGGACCGTAGAGTCCGTTGTCATCCGATCCGCTCCGCCGACGGAAGGAAAAATAGGGTTTTCCTCCGTCACACTTTGGCGGAGCGGATGTCAGCGGACATATCTCCGCTGACATCCGTGCCTCCATAGGGGTACATGGAGGATCCGTTTCAGGTCCGCCTAAAAAACTGACAGGCGGACCTGAACGGACCTCCGTGTGAAAGGGGCCTTGCTGATAGTGGAAGTTCTATAAGGAATGTCTTGGCAGCTTTTTTTTTACAATCACCTGATGGTAGCTGTATATATAACCCATGCTTAGAGACAAAAAGCTCTGTCTCTTGTACTGTGCGACTAAGGTTTCTGTGTTTATATGCGCTTAGAGTACAGTGATTTTTAGGGTATAAAATGTGTTAACACTTCACAGATATCCTCTCCTGCATTTAAAAAAGCTAAAAAGAATACCAGTGTGAAGGAGGCCTTAGAAAGGAAATGAGTGAACTGAAAAAATAAATTCTTGAGCATACCACTAGAGATAATGCAATCCCACGTATACTTCTCAACACAGGCTGATCTACATATTTGCTCTGGGTCAGTCACCCAGAAAGTATAGAAATCAATGTATCAGTGTGCCATCTTGGCAACAGTTTCAGAAAGAGTGATCAGTAATGCCACTTCTTATATATTTTTTCTCAATACAGGTTTTTTTAAACTTAATACGCAAGTATTGTCCCCTGAACCAACCTTTTAAAGCAGTAGTAAATGCAGAAAAAAATAAAATTATGGGCCTCCTGCAAGGTAATTTCATATTGTGCCAGTATACATCACATACCAACATGTTATGCAAGACTTAAAGGGGTTGTAAAGGTTTGCTTTTTATTTTCTAAATAGGTTCCTTTAAGCTAGTGCATTGTTGGTTCACTTACCTTTTCCTTCTATTTCCCTTCTAAATATTTTCTTTCTTTGTCTGAATTTCTCACTTCCTGTTCCTCCTCAGTAAGCTGTTCAGTAAGCTGTTCTGGCTGACTCCACACCACTCAGATGATGGTGTGAAGTTTAGTGAGGAGAAATAGGAAGTGAGAAATTCAGACAAAGAAAAAAAACATTTAGAAGATAAATCAAAGGAAAAGGTAAGTGAACCAACAATGTACTAGCTTAAAGGAACCTATTTAGAAACTAAAAAACGAACCTTTACAACCCCTTTAACTTAAAAACAAAGCACTCCAGCGGCACGCTGTCACCATTGCCGGGGCTCCATCTTTACCTGGTTTTTCTTCCAGCTTTGTGGGCTGCAGCAGTTTGAATCGCTAAGCCTCAATAACGCAACTTCAGTGCACAGCGCTCTGAATAAACATGCTGTCCCTTCAGAGCGCAGTGCGCATGCGCCTGTGACGTCACTGGCTGCAGAAGTAGTGACCATCTCCTAAACGGTGCACGTTTAGGAGATATTCATTTGAACTACAGGGTAAACTTTATTATAAACTTACCTGTAAGTAGAAAGTTGAAGAAAATAATTTACTACCGCTTTAACCCAAGACCCAAAAGGTTTCATGATGGAAAGAACACCATTACCATGCCTATATAACAGCAATAATTCCACCAATATAAAGTGAATGTCCTTCTGTGCCAAAATGTTGGAAGCCCAATAGTCTATACCAAAAGTTCATAATCTGCTCTCAGCCCGAGAGTACTTGTCTAAAATGGATTGTGAAAAGCCAATATAAAAAGTTATTTCATGTATTTGAACTAGACACATTTAAAACATTTAGCTTTGATTGTAGGACAGTGTTAGATGGAAGAGAGAGAGAGAGAGAGAGAGAGAGAGAGAAATAATGAACATTCAGCAACATTTTTTATTTTTGTAACCTGACATGGTTGCTTTAGGAAGAGACTGGATAAATCTATGGGTAAAGTAGAAGACCCATTAACTGTGAACAGCGATTTACCCTCATGGCCCGAAAGTCTTTTTTCATTTTTTCAGGGATTCCAGTCATGAAAGACAGTTCTGGAAGAAGGAGAATAGGACCAGACATCTGAGAAAGATGAAAATTTTAAAAAGAAGAGTTACAAAACAGCTAGAGTAAACACAAGAAGAAAATATTTGATGAAGATATTAATGTATCTATATTTTATTTTGTTCAGATTCCATCTTGTGGAGTCTGTTCCATTACACATCCTCAACATTAGCAGGATATTAGGCTAGCTACACACGGGTCAAAAACAGTTGGTTTAGCAATTTCCGGCCAACTTTCAGCCCATGAGTACAGCTCCTTGTCTGACAGAAGATGGTCTTGCTGGCAGCCAATGGCTGCTAGTGCTGACCAGTGTGTCCTGGCAGGGGGGGGGCGTCCCTCTGTCAGAACACAACAGAATAGTGTGGGAGATCA
This sequence comes from Rana muscosa, assembly GCA_029206835.1. Classification (NCBI taxonomy): domain Eukaryota; kingdom Metazoa; phylum Chordata; class Amphibia; order Anura; family Ranidae; genus Rana; species Rana muscosa. The sequence goes on along the minus strand of CM055118.1, from coordinate 257,331,626 downwards.
CTGTACTAACATCGCATAGTAAAGCGACCTCCTTTGTTTTTCAATGGGTTGAACTAAAAAAAACTTTCCTGTGCGTAACAGGCTTTAGACCCCTTTCACACTGGAGGTGTTTTTCAGGCGCTTTAGCGCCTGAAAAATGCCTCATCTGCAATCCCAGTGTGAAAGCCAGGGTGCTTTCACACTGGGGCGCTGCACTCGAAGGACGACAAAAAAATTCCTGCAAGCAGCATCTTTGAGGCACTTTAGGAGCGGTGTATACACCGCTCCTAAAGCACCCCATCCATAGAAATCAATGTGCAGCACCGCCGAAGCGGGCGCTTTTAACCCTTTATTTCTGCCACTAGCGGGGGGTTAAAAGCGCCCGCTAGCGGACAAAAAGCACCTCTAAAACAACGCTAAAGCGCCGCTAGCCCTGCGCTGTCAGTGTGAAAGGGATCTTAGAAAGTCAGTACTTGGGAATTAAGGAAGTAATCTAATTATCCTCTGATTATCCTGATTTTATATAAGCCAAATTGTGACTTGTTCATTATATTCACTTGCAGATTTTTTTAACCCCTTCCCCGCCCAGCCTGGTGTCCCATTAATAGGGTCTGTATGCCTGGAGGTCAGGAAGGATCGACAATCTCATGTCCCCTGTGATTGGCTGTCACAGTGGTCACCTGACCTGCAGCCAGTCCCATTGGCTACCAATGGTTAGTGGGGGCCAAGAGCTGTCTATGACAAGTGTGTCGAGAGCACACTCTAAGCACAGAAAAATAGGCCACCCAGTGAGGCATATGTGTTCATGTGGTCGTTAAAGCCCAACCTTTTGCTGCGGCACATGTGTGGTGCCTTAACCACTTACCGACCAGCCGCCGTCATTATACAATGGCAGGTCGGCACTCCTGCGCAAAACGCTGTAGCTGTACGGTGGCTTGTGCAGCTGTGATAGTCCGCAGGTGGGGCGGGCTCTATGTCCGCCGGCGACCCGCGATCGCCTAGTACAGGGGCAAAATGGAGATCTGCCTTTGTAAACAAGGTGGATCCCCATTCTGGCAGAAGATATGACAGAGACGTACTGCTCCCAGTGATAGGGAACAGTGATCTCTCTCATATCCCTGTCAGCCCATCCCCCCTACCATTAGTACACACCTAGGACACAGTTAATCCCCTTGATCGCCCCTTAGTGTTAAACCCCTCCCTGCCAGTGTCATTTTTACATTGATCAGTGTATATTCATAGCACTGATCAATGAAATAATGTCACTGGTCCCGAAAAAATAGGATTTTTTTGTACTCACCGTAAAATCCTTTTCTCTGTCGTCCATGGACGGACACAGCCTCTTAAGTCTTGACAGTTGGGTTATGTTCCTGTTCTATAGGAGAGGACTAGGCAGAACATATTATATATTTAAATACATGTTACTTTAAACAGAGTAGAACAGCCCCGCCCAGAGGTCGGTCCCACCGGACATAACCCTCCGCCCTGCAGTCAGCAGCTCAGTTCGTAAAAAGTAGTACAAACCAAAAAAAAGGAGGGGTGGGTGCTGTGTCCGTCCATGGACGACAGAGGAAAGGATTTTACGGTGAGTACAAAAAATCCTATTTTCGTCCATGGACGGACACAACCTCTTAAAGCGGAGCTCCACCCTAAAGTGGAACTTCTGCACATCGGAACCCTCCCCCCCTCCGGTGTCATATTTGGCACCTTTCAGGGGGGAGGGAGTTGCAGATACCTGTCTAAGACAGGTATTTTCACCCACTTCCGGGAGTCCTCACTGCGGGAATTCTGCGGGTAGTGCGTCACTTTGCGCAGAATACCCGTTGTGTTCTGGGAGACACTCGGCTCCCATGACACAGCGGGGACCAGTAAAACCGGCGCAGCGCGACTCGCACATGCGCCGTAGGGAACCGGGCAGTGAAGCCGCAAGGCTTCACTTCCTGGTTCCCTCACCGAGGATGGCGGTGGGAGCAGCAGAGTGACGAGCGATTGCTCCTCTTCTGCTGCCGACGTCGCTGGACTCCAGGCCAGGTAAGTGTCCTAATATTAAAAGTCAGCAGCTGCAGTATTTGTAGCTGCTGGCTTTTAATATTTTTTGTTTAGGGGAGCTCCGCTTTAAGTCTTGACAGTTGGGACGTCCCAAGGCAGTGTCAAAAAACGAGGGGTGGGAACAGCAATCAAAAAAACAATTTCACCCCCAAACAAGCAGAGCTCCTCAACGGAGGAGATGCAACCTCAAACGGCCGCCTGCAAAACTTTGCGGCCGAAGCTAGCATCCGAAGATGCACTCACATCAACCTTGTAAAACTTTGAGAAAGTGTAAAGGGACGACCAGGTCGCCGCCTTACACACTTGAGAGACAGACGCTTGATGTCAGAAAGCCCAAGAGGCACCAATAGCCCTGGTCGAATGCACCGTGACAGGAAAGGGAGGCGCCCGCCCCTCAAGGGCATAGGCCTGGATGACGGTCTGCCTGATCCACGAGAAATGGTGGCCGACGAGACCGCCAGACCCTTCTGCCGACCAGACACCGACACAAACAGTGAGTCAGACCTCCGGAACGGAGCCGTAGCCGACAGGTACACCCGCAAGGCACATACCACGTCTAAAGAATGCAGCGCAGCCTCCTTGGAATGCGATGGCCGAGGACACAAAGATGGAAGTACAATGTCCCCATTCAGGTGAAAGGCCGAAACCACCTTCGGAAGGAAGGAAGGCTGCGGGCGCAGCACCGCTTTGTCCTTATAGAGGACCAAATATGGGGACTTGCAAGACAAGGCCGCCAAATCAGAAACCCTCCTGAAGGATGTGATGGCTACCAGGAAGGCCACCTTCTGAGAGAACGTCAAGAGAGGAATTTCCCTGATGTTCTCCAAAGGAGGTTTCTGAAGCGCCGAGAGCACCAGATTTAAATCCCACAGAGTTATTGGTGGTTGCACCGGAGGAGCCACATGAAGGACCCCTTGCACAAACGTACTCACCAGTGAATGAGCCGCCAGGGGTCACTGAAAGAAACCAGCCAAGGCTGAAATCTGCCCCTTAATGGTGCTTAAGGAAAGTTTCTCATCCACTCCGCGCTGTAACAACAGCAGGATCCTGGAAACCGAATATGCCTGTGGACGCCATTCCATCTCCTCACACGGAGATGTAGGCTCTCCACGTCGATGGCAGATCTTCCTAGAAGAAGATTTCCGTGCCCTCGGACCTTGCGAGAGAAGGTCCTCCCGCATCGGTAGTCGCCAAGGTGCATCCGCCACCAGGCGCACGAGGTCGGTGTACCAGGGACGCCTGGGCCAAACCGGGGCGATTAGAATCACCGGATCCCCTCGGTCTCTACTCTGCGGAGCAGACGAGGAAGCAACTTCAGTGGGGGAAAGGCATAAATTAACTGATACTGACCCCACGGGGCCACCAACGCGTCTGACGCATCTGTCCAGGGATCTCTGGACCTGGCCACGAACCTCGACACCTTGCGATTGAGTCGAGAAGCCAGGAGATCCACGCCTGGCGTGCCCCATCTCCGGCAAAAGAGTTGAAATACCTCCGGATGCAACGACCATTCCCCTTGGTCCAGCATCTGGCGACTCAGATAGTCAGCCTGCCAGTTTTCCATGCCCGGAATGTAAACTGCCAATAGAGCCTTTCCGCCCACCGCAGGATGTGAGCGACCTACGACGCTTCAGCCGACCTTCTTGTTCCTCCTTGATGGTTGACGTATGCCACAGCCGTGGTGTTGTCCGACTGGATCCTGACTGGACGCCCTCTGAGCCTCTGTGACCATTTGGAGAGGAACAGCCTGATCGCCCAGAGTTCCAGGACATTGATCGTCAGTTGGGATTCATCCGGAGTCCAGCGGCCCTGGAAGAGCCGGGGATCTCAGCCACGAACGCAGAGAGGCCCTGACAAGATGACTTATCTGAATCTGACGATCCAGAGACAATGGAGATTTGTTCCATTTGGAGAGAATCTCCTTTTGCAATACCCGAGTGTGGAATTGAGCAAAACGGCACTGCCTCGAAAGAGGCTACCATGAGGCCCAGGACTCGCATGCAAAAACGGAGAGACGACCATTTGCGGGATGTCAACAACTTCACCGCAGTCTGGAGTGTCTGAAACTTTTCCAAAGGAAGAAAGACTCTGGCCTCCGAGGAGTCCAGAATCAACCCCAGGTACTCTAGGTGCTGGGTCAGTACCAACATCGACTTCTGGAGGTTCAGTACCCAACCAAACTCCCAGAGGGTCTGACTGGCTATAGACACGTCCTCCTCTAATTCTGAGCTTGAAGCAGCTCTCAGAAGAAGATCATCCAAGTGGCCCACGATAGCAATGCTGCGCTGTCTCAGGAAAGCTAAAATCAGGGTGAGCACCCTTGGTGAAAAATCTTGGTGCCGACGCAAGGCCGAAGGGAAGAGCCACAAATTGATAGTGGTCTTTGCCAATTGCAAAGCGCAGGAACCTCTGATGGCTGACGCAGATGGGGACATGTTAAGCATGCGTCCCTGATATCCAAGGATGCCAGGAAGTCCTCCGGATGGAGTGCAGCAACCACCGAACGAATCAATTCCATCCAGAACTTTTGAACCTTTACAAAGGCATCGAGGGCCTTGAGGTCCAAGATTGGACAGACTCCGTCCTTCTTTGGGACCACAAACAGATTTGAGTAGAAACCCTGAAACCTGTCCTGTGGTGGTACAGGTATAATCACCCTGCACCTCAACAAGTCTTGCACTGCCCCCAGAAGGGCAGTCCGATGAGCCGGAAGGAGAGGACGATTTGAGGGAAAGAATCTATTTGGTGGACAAGAAAGAAACTCGATCTTGTACCCCAAAGTGACCACCTCGCAGACTCACTGGTCGGAGAGCAGGGAGGTCCACCGAGCTGCAAACCAGCCCCCCCACCCAGGAGTCGGGTGGGGGAAAAACTTCATGCGGTAGCAGGCTTGTTTGCTGGCTTGATAGGCTTGCGCACCTAGGTACGCTTCGGTCCCCCAGCTGGACCTTTGTCCGTTTGGGAGGGTCTGCCCACAGGTCCTGACTGACGAAAATACTGCTTCTGCGTGGGAAAGGAGGACCCCGGCTTACGGCGCGGCTCCTTCTCTTTAGTGGATTGAGGGAGAAGTGTGCTCTTACCTCCAGTGACATCCTTAATGTCGTCGTCCAGTGAGGCACCAAAAAGCCTCCCACCTTTGAAAGGCAAATCTGCCAGAGTTTTCTTGGAAGCTTGGTCAGCGGACCAGCATTTGAGCCATATCAGGCGGCGCAATACCACTGCAGATGCGGAGGCCCTGGAGATTAAAGGGGCCACATCCAGGGTTGCATCACAGATGTATACAAGTCCCTGTACCAACTGTTCGTCCAGAGACACGCATTCTGGAGGGAGCTGATGCTCCTCCACAGTCTGGTGCAATATTTTAGCCCACTCAGTGAGTGTCTGAGACACCAGGGTTGCAGCCAATATAGGCCGCAACGCTGACCCCAGCATGGTGAACATGGAGCGGCTCACCGCTTCGGAAAATCCTATCAGTAGGGTCCTTAAAGGCAGGGGTCCCCTCTACTGGGATAGTGGTTACTTTATTTAACCGAGAGACCGAGGGATCAACGACCGGAGGAGAAGCCCATTTTTTCAAAAGGCTCTCTTCAAATGGGTAACGTACCGCCATGCGCTGAGGGACCCGCAAAGGACCTCTGCGGCCGTTCCCATTCCTGATCTATGAACTTGTCAAAGAATTCAACATAAGGGATAACCTTAACAGAGCGGGTAAGTTTGTACGACCCAAAAGGGACAGACCCTGCTGTGGAAGTCCCAGCTATATCTTCCAGCTTGAGAGTGTCCCTGACAGCATTGATAAGCACACTCACAAGTGCCCTGTCTTGAGCTGACCCTAATGAGGTGTCCTCCTCACTGGGAAGGTCCTGGTCCACATCTTCTGACACACCAGAACCGGGGTCCTGAGCCACAGCCAGGCCCGAGTCTGAGTCAGAACATTCCCCAGGAGATGGCGGGGGAGGGGGCACTTAGTACCCCCCTTACGCCCGCACGCCACTTCCACCCTGGCAACAAATTACTCCAGGACTGTCGACAAAGCGTCCATGGGAACCGCAGGTGCAGGGGTACCGGTTGCTGCCTCTGGAATGTTTGGGGAAAAAACGCCAGCTTCTGACTCCATATTACCCACTGACAGCCCTTAGGGACTCAGTCAAGACCTGACAAAAAAAAGTCAACCCTCCTTGCTGCACTGACCGGGGAGTTTACCCAGGGATCTCACCACCCTGCAAGAGACTGCTCTCCATCCACACACAGCGTGTGCATGAGGAACTCTGTGAGGTGAATAGCGCCGTTCGCGCTGTTCAGGAAGCCATCCAAGCACTAGAGGCCAAAACCTACTCCAATATGGCCGCCGGACGCCTCAGAGAAAAGAGCGGACCACAGGAAAATGGCCGACTGCAATGCAGACCTGCGTCACAGCGCGGCCACGGCAAAATAGCCGCCAATGGGATTTTCAATGCAAGTCACAGGCACCGGAAAAATGGCGCCTTTGCTTCCAAAATGGCGCCAAAACATGAGGTGCACGAGAAGGCCACAGCGGAGGCTTCCTAAGCAAACAGCTACCCCCCCACAGAGAGCAGGCCTGGACACCCCCACAGCCCCCAGCCGGGACCTGGAGCCCCCTTACAGGTATACCCCGGTTGCAGCGAGCCTTGCATGGGGAGGAGGAAAAAAGGGGTGACAGAGGGAGAGATGGGAGGGCAGTAGAACCCCCTAACAACCCCTTTAGGAATGCCCAGCTGTTCCATCCTACCAAGGCAGGAGGAACTGTACTTACTCATCCTTGCGAGGACCTGCTGGTGCGTTCCTGACAGACCTACAACTGAGCAGTATGGAGTAGCTGTCAGCCCGGTCCACTGTGACTGAGACAGCAAGCAGTCCGGTCATATGTGTGAATCCTGGAGCAAAGCTCACCAGCCATGGGGTATGTTGTGGCCGACCCAGCGTGTAGCTAAGGCCTGCTCACGCTCGATGGCCGGACTGGGGAGACTACAAGGATCTATAATATCCAGCCTGTCACCCAGCCGGCAGTTGATAGAAGATTTCTTACAATAAAATCATAAAATAATTAATTTTTTTTTATTTCTTTCGGACCCTGGGCCCAAAGGGAGCCAAGGTCCTTCTCTACTAGGCATAAAAAAACTGAGCTGCTGACTGCAGGGCGGAGGGATATGTCCAGAGGGACCGCCCCCTGGGCGGGGCTATTCAACTCTGTTAAAGTACATGTATTTAAATTTCTAACATGTTCTGCCTAGTTCTCTCCTATAGAACAGGAACATAACCCAACTGTCGAGACTTAAGAGGCTGTGTCCGTCCATGGACGAAAGAGAAAGTGTAATTTGGGGTCAGATTTGTCTGCCGCAGTCCCGCCTAAAATCGCAGATCCCTGCCATTACTAGTAAAAAAAACAATAAAAAAAAAAAAAGTCTCTAAATCTATCCCATAGTTTGTTGACACAATAAGTTTTGTGCAAACCAATCAATATACGCCTATTGCGTTTTTTTTTTTACCAAAAATATGTAGAATATATATCAGCCTAAACAGATAAATCAAATTGTTTTTTTTATATATATATTTTTGGGGATATGTATGATAGCAAAAAGTAAAAAAAAAATTCAGAGGTGATCAAATACCACCAAAAGAAAGCTCTATTTGTGGGGAAAAAAGGACGTCAATTTTGTTTGGGTACAACGTCGCACAACTGCGCAATTGTCAGTTAAAGTGACGCAGTGCAGTATCGCAAAAAATGGTCTGGTCATTAAGGGGGGAAATCCTTCCGGGGCTAAAGTGGTTAATCAAGCTGGGCTGGTAGTTTTAAAAGAACGACTCTTAGGCCCCTTTTATACAGGCCAGATCCAGTTTTGCTCAGCAGGATACCTGTCCGCTAATCCCCGGCTGAGCTGAGGAGTGGCTGGAAGACAGAACTGTGTACGCTCCACTTCTGCAGAGTGAACAAAGCCAGCTCTGCGGGCAGTCGGGTGAAAACGAACTGTCGCCCGACTGACCTCAAATCCGGTCAGACGGAGGGGAACGGATCCTCTTCTGCTTGTTTTTGCTTGATCGGATCGGCGGTAGCCGGGGGTAAACGAACACAAGAACACAACTATAAGAATGGAGAGTCTGATCACGTCCACCTGAAAAGCAGATGGGTGGACCTGATCGGACCTCTCGTGTGAAAGGGGCCTTACAGTTTCACTTTAGCATCATTTATCCCAAAAGCAAACATTATATTGCCGTCTTTTTCGGCAATATAATAAATATAGGCTTTTCATCTGGTGATCCTGACAGTAAGTCTGTTGTTTTTCAAACAAATAAGCTCTCTATCAGATGTATCAGTTTACAGAGATGAGACAAACCATTTAAGACTGACAGGGGTGCTTACATAATCAGCTTTTATTCATTCAGGTAACTTTTATCCCAAAAAGTAAAAAATAGTTTCCAGTAACTGATTATAAAGTGTGAACTGGAGTTTGGCTTCAATTTGTTAGTGTATATCTGCTAGTACATCCAACACTCCCTTCAACCTAAATTAGCAATCTTTCAAAAGTGTCCCCTGTGCGCCTTCATCCAAAGTGTGGACACTCGAATACAGAAGTAGTTTTACTGGCCAGATAAGTGAGCGAAAACAGAGGAAAAAAGCCGAAAAAAAAGAAAAATTAATGCAGCCACCACATCAAATGTTTGGTAATATATTGCAATATATAAAATTTTTAGTTTTGGGAACAATACCGCTTTAAAGACACATGATCAAGTGACACAAAACATATCTGCTTGTGTTCTTTTGACTGCAACCATAACATAACAAACATACGCATCACAGGGATAAGACTTACCTTGCCCCGCAAACCTTTGTTCTCATTGGGCCTGTGAAGCAGAAGTGGCTGGTCTACTTCTCTGATTGTAATGCCATAGTTCTTACTAAAACAAACAAACACCACAAAAACTGGATTCAATTCAAAGATTTATATTTAAATATCAAATGTAAAAACAGTAATGTATATAGATAAGAAATCTACTGCACCATGCTAAAACATTTTTTAACCACATCAATACTGGGCACTTTAGCCCCCTTCCTTCTCAGACCAATTTTCAGCTTTCAGCGCTCTCGCATTTTCAATGACAATTGCGCGGTCATGCTACGCTGTACCCAAAATGAAATTATTATCATTTTGTTCACACAAATAGAGCTTTCTTTTGGTGGTATTTATTCACGACTACGTTTTTATTTTTTGCGATATAAGCGAAAAACGAGCAGAAATTTGAAAAAAAAAAAATATTTTCGTCTTTCTATTTTTAAAAAAATCCAATCAAATTGAATTTTGTCATAAATTTAAGCCAAAATGTATTCAACTACATGTTTTTGGTAAAAAAAATCCTGTTAGGTGTATAATAATTGGTTTGTGTGATCACGGACATATGTACGCAAATGATCATGTACAGATGTGCGCAGGTGATCACGGACATATGTGTGCAAATGATCATTGGGACATATGATTTTACCGTCATATATGTGGGGGACAGGTGTTTTTACTATGTGGGGACATGTGTGTGTGGGGACATGTTTGTTTACTTTGAGTGTTTATACTGTGTGGGGTGACACTAGGCTGGTGATTAGTGAGTAAAAAGCTGAAAAAAACAGCTCATACTCACTGATCACCAGCCAGCTGCAGCGATCCGCTCTCCTCTCCTCACCGACGACTTCTGTGTGAGGAGAGGAGAGCTGATTGCCTAGCAACCAGCTTTCTGTTTACATCACATGACGGCTGTGATTGGACACGGCCGTCATGTGATCAGGAGGGCCAATCACAGAGCCCTCCTGCCGAATCGAGATGCACTGTGTCCGGGTGACACGAGTGCATCGGGATCGCGGCGCTGCGCGGGAACGCGCGCGCGCGATCCCCCTCCTTCTGAGGGACGTTCCTGAACGTCCACTCATAAGGAAAGAGCGCCCACCCGGCCGTATATGTACAGTGGCCGGGTGGGAAGTAGTTAAAATGGGCAAAAAGCAAACCTAAAGCATAATTGGACATAATGATTTCAAAACTTGCACAGTCACTATAAAATAAAGCAGTTAAAGCTTCACTTCAGGCAAATAGCTGATACAAATAAATTGTATTTGTTTTATTACACACACACACACACACACACACACACACACACACACATTTATTTTGTCAGGGGTTAGCGCAAAGGGGCAAAAATGTAATCCAAGCGGCAGGTTTCTTAAAATCTGACTTGTAGCCAGTTTTATTTAAAAAGGCTGCGTTAAAATAATATAAAAACAGAAAATAAATCCTCGACTTCCAGGCACTAAGGCCCCTTTCACACTTATCCAAATTATTGGATCCGACTTTGGCATGCGACTTGTGCTCTGATGATCTTGAAGGGGAACTACACGACAATTTTTTTTTTTTTTTAAACAGCGTGGTTCCCCCACCAAGAGCATACCAGGCCCTTCAGTCTGATATGGATCATAAGTGGAACCCCCTCGCGTCCACCCAAAATCCATATTAGACCCTTATAAGAGCACGCAACACGGCCGGTTAGGAAAGGGGGTGGGGACGAGCGAGCAGCCCCCCCTCCTGAGACGTACCAGGCCGCAAGCCCTCAACATGGAGGGTGGGTGCTTTGGGACAGGGGGGCCCTGTGCCCCCTCACCCCAAAGCACCTTGTCCCCATGTTGATGAGGACAAGGGCCTTTTCCCGACAACCCTGGCCGTTGGTTGTCGGGGTCTGCGGGTGGGGGCTTATCGGAATCTGGGAACCCCCTTTAACCACTTGCCGACCGGCTCACGCCGATATACGTTGGCAGAATGTCACGGCTGGGCAGATCAAAGTATATATACGTTGCCCTTTAAGAAGCGTCAGTGTGGAGGCGCACGCCCGCCGCGAGCTCCGTAAAATCCGACCGCGGGCATACCCGCGATCATGTCACGGTGAGGAAGAAGAGGGAAATGCTGATGTAAACAAGCATTTCCCCAGTCTTCCTAGTGACAGGACAGTGATCACAGCTTCCTGTAATCGGAAGCGGTTATCACTGTAGTGTCACACACAGCCCATCCCCCCTAGTTAGAAGTACTCCCTAGGGCACACTTAACCCCTTCAGCACATCTTAGTAGTTAACCCCTTCACTGCCAGTGTCATTTTCACCGTAATCAGTATTTTTTTTATAGCACTGATCACTGTAAAGATGACAATGGTCCCAAAAATGTGTCAAAAGTGTCCGATATAAAGTCGCAGTCACGATAAAAATCACAGATCGCCATTACTAGTAAACAAATGTCATAATTCTATCCCTTATTTTGTAGACGCTATAACTTTTGCGCAAACCAATCAATAAACGCTTATTGCGATTTTTTTTTACCAAAAATATGTAGAAGAATACGCATCGGCCTAAACTGAGGGGAAATGTTTTTGTATATATTTTTTGGGGAAATTTATTATAGCAAAAAAGTAAAAAATATTGTTTTTTTTAAAAAATTGACGCTCTATTATTGTTTATAGCGCAAAAAATAAAAACTGCAGAGGTGATCAAATACCACCAAAAGAAAGCTCTATTTGTGGGCGAAAAAGTACATACATTTTGTTTGGGAGCCACGTCGTACGACCGCGCAATTGTCAGTTAAAGCGACGCAGTGCCGAATCGCAAAAAGTGCTCTGGTCTTTGGCCAGCGAAATGGTCTGGGGCTTAAGTGGTTAATAAGGGGGCCCCAGATCCCGGCTCCCCACCCTATGTGAATGAGTATGGGGTAAATTGTACCCCTACCCATTCACCTGAAAAAAGTGTCAAAAATAAAAAACACTACACAGGTTCTTAAATTAATTTATTAGGCAGCTCCGAGGGTCTCTTCCTATTTCTTCTCCCCTCTTCGGTTCTTCTTCCTGTGTCCGCTGTCTTCTGCCGGGTCTCCTCCGCTATCTTCTGCTCGCTCAGAAATCGTTCACTAACGAGTGTGCATACCATTTTACTCACACACACGGATTTTTACATACATATATTTTTTTTTTACACTCCCTACCATATGGGCCATATGGCATCTCTCCTATGGCGGAGAAAAAAATTAACAATATAGTAACGATCCTGTCAGATTTTTAACAGTTTTTAGCCACAGCTCCGTTTTTTACATCTCCCGCAAACACCACTTAGGTCTCAACCAATATGGTGACATGAGTTGATGTACATATACGGTTACAATGTGTATATTGATGTATAAAATTGCAGGATATGTGATGTTATAAAACCGCTGCACACACAATATCGCTCTATGTATGGTATGCACACTCGTTAGTGAACGATTTCCCCAAGCCGGGGTGCCCTTTTATGTTGCTAGTTTAATGCATCCACGGATCAGATTGCGGCTTTATATGTGGACTAACGTCAGAAAAACTTGTAAAAAAATGTGTTATCATACCACCTGGTTTTGTTTCTAATGTTGGCATAAATGATAGTAAACTGAACATTCCTTAGTGGCTGGCTGTGCCGCTTTATTAGGACAACAGTTCTCTGCGGACACCTCTCCACTATCCAATGACTGCCACTTATTGCTGCCCATCTCCCATGGCCGCCTCCATCAGCCTATAAGCAGGCTTAGTTCAACATGGTGACGAGGTGTGAGCCATCACGACTGCTGTGATTGGTCACAGCAGTGGGGGATGTGCCTGAACCTCAACGATAAACATCCGGTGTTTGCGCCAAGAGACCACGCCCTCAGACGAAGTTCGGAAGTGCCGAAACGCGGCAGGGTCGTGGTCTCGCTTGGCCTTACCGGAAGTGATGCTTGCGCGCCATCGAATCCAGGATCCAGGAAGTGGTAACGAATACACGCTGTCTGCGATAGCGTGGACCCCCATCTACTGGCGTCTTTGGTGTACTGTGCCGCCAAGCTGTTAGCACTTTATTCGCCCTATTTATTTTATACTGTGTACGTATCTGACTGTAAGGGAGGATATTCTTTGGGAAATAAATGTGTTAAACAATATCACACTATTGCCCATTTTTTTCCTTATATGAATAATCTGCACCCCTGAGCGTACCAGCTTTGCGTTTTTGGTGGAAAAGTGGAGAAAAGAAGAAAGCGATCCTGTGTTTGCTGACAAGGCACATCTTTATCTACTTTGTGGTGAGTGCACCCCCAAAAGGGGACTTTTCTTCTGTCAACACATCACGGATGAAGTTTACCTGTATCGCTGCACCTGAATAAGGATCTGTTTTCTCTGCATACCTGTCTCCTCTCCAACCATTGGTTCCTTTATGTATACAGAGACACCTAAAGAAGCTTAGCATTTGTGATAAGAGCGCTGCTACATTATTTTATGGACAGTCTTTGAACGTTTTCATTTTAGTGTTTTATGGTATTTATTGTTTATCATGAACGATTTTATTATTTTACACTATTTTTGATCAACCTTGGATTGTTCTATACAAATACTGTACTTTATTATACTTATGCTTTTTTCAGCAGCTGCTCATTGTGATTAGGATTACACCACGATTCACACCAACATAAACCTTCATTATCTTTCTGCTTCCAGTTAAACCTACAATTGCCATATTCCTAAAAGCGCTGAGCGGTGCCTGCGTAGGAAGGGCCAACTTTGAAGCATTTTTTTATATAGAAATGAGGAGTATCCGGTATAAGCTTGAAGATCAAGAGAATCCTAACAGACGTAATAACTTGAGGATACGTGGACTACCGGAGTCAGTTAAAAATAGTGATCTAGAAACAACGATTCGTGAGTTGTTCAATAAAATGCTGAAAAGAGAAGTAACAACTCCCATGCTGTTTGAAAGAGTGCATAGAGTTTAAAGAATAACTACCCCACCAACAGATATAGTGAGAGACGTGATAACGAGGTTCTCTAACTTTCAAACAAAACAACAAGTCTCATAGGGCCTGAGAAGTTCTGCACCGATTGAATATATGGGCGCTGAGATCCTTGTCTTTACAGCTTTATCACAAGAAACTCTGGCTCGTAAGAGGGCGTTGAAACCCCTGATAAAACAGTTACAGAACAAAAAGATTGATCACAGATGGGGCTTTCCAGCCTGCCGAACAGCAAAGAATCAGGGGGTTTCGGCTACACTGCGATTTCCAGAGGATCTGAAGGGTTTCTGTAGTAAATTAGATATGCCAATGCCACAAATAGTAAACAGGGGGAAAAAAAACAGAATAGAAGAAGTTAAAAGATCAGCCATGGAATAAAGTTTAGAACCTTGCAGAAGTATTAAGAAAATAAATTAACAATATTGACAGTGGGGTGTGGAGGGGAGGTGGGTAAGAGAAGGGGTGTTCGTTTGGGGAGGGTACGGTGGGGATTGGCGATGCCCTTCCCATCCCCCGAGACAGTCTCCGTAGTGGGGATGAGGCACGGGCGACCGGGAGGTCATACAAGGGCCCCTAGGGGATGCCCCACCGGCTGGATGCCTTCCACTTGGGCGACAGCTGGATGAGCCATAACATTGATATTCAATGTAATTTGGTAGGGGGGATGTACATGAGGGAGGTGTTATGTTGTCTTGTTAGGTTATTTTTTATATTGTTAGTTGAATGGGTCGATCCTGGAAAAGTACAAGAATTGCTTTTCACTTCTATGGCTATAAACAGTCAGCAATATGAGCCATATTTATTTGAGAAGGCTTCAAAAGGCTTCCCAGTGTGGATTCATGGATACTCCCCCAATAAGAGATTGAGGGGGGTTAGGAATAGGTTTTGACAGGAATACACTATTTATCTTAAAAGCAATGGAATCAGATTCCGAAGGAAGGAATTTATTTGCAAAGGGTTATCTGTTTAATAAAGAGTACACACTAGTAAATATTTACTGCCCTAATGTCCACCCCAGCTTGTTCTTAAAAAATGTACTGAAAAAATTGGAAAATTTCAGAGAAGGAAAAGTGATTATGGCAGGAGATCTTAATTTTGCGTTTGATCCAAGTATGAATACTTAACCAATTTCTCTCCGGTCAGAGGGAAAACATTTAAGGACAGTTAAACAAAAACTACACCAGCAGCAATTAGTGGAGGATTGGAGAATTTTATACCCGAGGGGGAGGGATTTTACATATTATTCCCAGGTACATTCCTCTTATTCAAGAATAGATTACGTGTTCTTGGACCATCAGCTCCTAGAAGGTTTAATAAAGGCAGAAGTGGAATCGATCACCCTCTCTGATCATGCACCGGTTGTGGTCAGCTTGGAGCTGAAAGATATACCGGATAGGCAAAGATCCTGGAGGCTGGACGAATCACTTCTATATGATCAGGCTATATTGTAAGACTTGGAAAAGGAACTGAATTTCTTTTTTACAGAGAATAATATAGAGAATATTGCACCAACCGTCCTGTGGAAAGCCCATAAAATTTTCATAAGGGGGAGATTAATAGCAGAAGGGGCGAAGAGAAAAAAAATTGGGACAGCCCAAAAACAATCGCTTTTAAAAGGAAATTCAGGAGTTGGAACAGAAACATAAAAGAGTAAATGACAATGAGGTAATATGGCTGAGCTGATGGGAAAGTGAGAAGCTTTGAGGGATTTGTTGGAGCAAGATACTAAACAAGCTTTTGCTAGAATGACCAAAAAACAGTATGAATTCGGCAATCAATCGGGGAGATTGTTGGCGGGGCAGAATAAACCCAGAAGGAACCCGAATTTTATAGCTAAGATGAAAAATAAAATAGAGGAGATGAAATACTCTACTAGGGATATCAGTAATTTTTTTATGGAGTACTATCAACTATTATAAAAAGTCAATGACCTACAGGACCCTGGGGATATACAAGATAGAAAAGATAAAATAGAAAGATACCTAAGGGGGATAAAACTGCCAGAAATAGCAGAAGAGGATTTAAGGAGATTAGATAGTGATATTTCTAGAGAAGAAATAGAGCAGGCTATTAAAAATAGTAAGGTAGGGAAAAGTCCCGGTCCAGATGGTTATACGTCCTCATATTTTAAAAAGTTTATTGGAATCCTGTCCCCTCACTATCATTTATACATGAACTCTATAGGGGGAGGTCTTAAGATACGAGGGGAAGCCCTGGGCACCTATATATCCCTCTTAGTAAAAGAGGGAAAAGCTCCTACAATGTGCTCTAGCTTCAGGCCAATATCCCTGATTAATAAGGATATGAAAATGTATGCAAGGATATTGGCCAAGAGACTAAAGCTTTATATGCCAGAATTTATAGGGAAAGATCAAGCGGGTTTTGTCCCCGGTAGAGAGACTAGAGATAATATTTTAAAAACAATCCTCTTAATACATGAAGCAAAGAAATGTAAAAGGCCAGCCCTGTTCCTATCAATAGATGGCGATAAGGCCTTTGATAGGCTGGACTGGGATTTTATGTTGCAGACATTACATAAATTTGGCATAGGACCCCGCATGCTCAGATGGATAGAGGCCTTGTACTCTATCTCCATGGCCCAAATTCAAGTAAATGGAACCGTCTCGGAAAGTTTTCGGCTTTTTAAATGGTACACGCCAGGGCTGTCCATTGTCCCCCTTACTCTGTGTGTTCTCATTAGAACCTTTTCTAATATCCATAAGAGCTAATCAGGAAATCCAAGGTATAGAGGCTGGAGGTCAAGAACATAAGATATCCGCTTTTGCGGATGATATTATGGTGTATACAACAAACCCTTCCAAAAATTCTGGAGGAATTGGGGAAATTATGGGAGTGTATCAAATTTAAAGGTAAACATGGAAAAAAATGAAATATTAAATATCTTGGTCCCGTCAAGTGAGAGCAGAGATCTCCGAAAACTATATCCCTTTAGGTGGAAACATAAGGGTCTGAAGTATTTGGGAGTATTCCTGTCAAAATCAACTGTAGATCTATATCAAGCTAACTATATGCCTCTTCTGAATAAAATTAAATGTGAACTGAAGGGATATCCTGCTCACAGACTGTCATGGTTTGGCAGGATAAGCGTGATTAAAATGATGATCCTACCAAAATCCCTGTATATATTTCAAAGTTTGCCGATAAATATCCCTGGGGCATATTTTAAAACTCTGAGATCGGTAATACAGACATTTGTATGGAATAACAGAAGTAACCGTATTGCCTTCCGGATATTAACTAGATCAAAAGAGAAGGGGGGGGGGTACTCCTCCCGGATCTTGAAAAATATCATGAAGCAGTAATACTGCGGAGAGTTGTGGATTGGGCCCTTGCTTCTCGGCAAAAAAAAAATGGGTGGAATTGGAAGAAAAAATTAGTAAGTCTGCGTTGGGACAGATTATCTGGACCCCAAGGCAGTTCAGAGGTCCTTTGGTTGAAGCGGCACCGATTACTTTAGAAGCATTGAGAATGTGGGATAAATTAATTAAAAATATACAGGGACAGTACAACAGCCCCCTAATGTCCTTAACAGGAAATAATTCTTTTCCACCGGGGAAAGATAATAAATTATATCTAAAATGGACCACATCGACCTACCTGAGACTAAAGGATGTTATGAAGGGGAATGTCCTATGTTCACTATCTGAATTGCGTGAAAGATATGGGTCTACTCCATAGGAAGTTTGGAGATATAAACAAATTCAACATTTTGTAGGTTCCCTCCCAAAACCCCTTCGGAGGGTTGGTAGGCTGAACTCATGGGAAAAACTAGTCGACCAAGTGGGGATAGATAGACAAGGAATTTCTAGTATTTACAAGTTATTGATGACACACCTAGAGGGAGGAGCCGTGTGCCCAACGGAAAGCTGGGAATTAGAATTGAATCAGTCATTGTCAGAAACAATGTAAAGTAAAGTTTTAGATTATGTTCACTGCACCTATGTGGACACACGGATAAAAGAAATGAACTTTAAATTACTAAGTGGTACTATGTTCCAGCAAAATTACATAAGATAAACCCGCAGGTGTCACCTCCTCTATGCTGGAGGGAGTGTGGGGAGGCTGGAACGCACGCCCACATATGGTGGCAGTGCCTTAAGATCCAGCCATACTGGGTGGAAATATTAGACTTAATCAAGAAGATCAGTGGAATTGAGATTGGTTTGGACCCATGGCAATGTTTGTTCCATGCAATAGCTATCCCTAAGAAGAAATACAAAGCAGCAATTATCCTAATTCTACTGAACGCAGCGAAGATGTTGATTCCAAAACAGTGGACGGTAAAGCAAGCCCCGATGATACAGGAATGGTTGAGGAAGGTAGATAAAATAAGAATTATGGAGGAGGCAATATACAGCGGGGCAAAAAAGTATTTAGTCAACTACCAATTGTGAAAGTTCTCCCACTTAAAAAGATGAGAGAGGCCTGTAATTGTCATCATAGGTATACCTCAACTATGAGAGACAAAATGTGGAAACAAATCCAGACAATCACATTGTCTGATTTGGAAATATATTTTTTTTGCAAATTACGGTGGAAAATAAGTATTTGGTCACCTACAAATAAGATTTCTGGCTCTCACAGACCTGTATCTTCTTCTTTAAGAGGCTCATCTGTCCTCCACTCATTACCTGTATTAATGGCACCTGTTTGAACTTATCAGTATAAAAGACACCTGTCCACAACCTCAAACAGTCACACTCCAAACTCCACTATGGTAAAGACCAAAGAGCTGTCGAAGGACACCAGAAACAAAATTGTAGACCTGCACCAGGCTGGGAAGACTGAATCTGTAATAGGCAAGCAGCTTGGTGTGAAGAAATCAACTGTGGGAGCAATAATTAGAAAATTGAAGACATACAAGACCACTGATAATCTCCCTCGATCTGGGGCTCCACGCAAGATCTCACCCTGTGGGGTCAAAATGATCATAAGAACGGTGAGTAAAAATCCCAGAACCACACGGGGGGACCTAGTAAATGACCTGCAGAGAGCTGGGACCAACGTAACAAAGGCTACCATCAGAAACACACTACGCCGCCATGGACTCAGATCCTGCAGTGCCAGACGTGTCCCTCTGCTTAAGCCAGTACGTGTCCGGGCCCATCTGAGGTTTGCTAGAGAGCATTTGGATGATCCAGAAGAGGATTGGGAGAATGTCATATGGTCAAATTAAACCAAAGTAGAACCGTTTGGTAGAAACACAACTTGTCGTGTTTGGAGGAGAGAGAATGCTGAGTTGCAACCAAAGAACACCATACCTACTGTGAAGCATGGGGGTGGCAACATCATGCTTTGGGGTTGTTTCTCTGCAAAGGGAACATGACGACTGATCCGTGTACATGAAAGAATGAATGGGGCCATGTATTGTGAGATTTTGAGTGCAAACCTCCTCCCATCAGCAAGGGCATTGAAGATGAAACGTGGCTGGGTCTTTCAGCATGACAATGATCCCAAACACACCGCCCAGGCAACGAAGAAGTGGCTTCGCAAGAAGCATTTCAAGGTCCAGGAGTGGCCTAGCCAGTCTCCAGATCTCAACCCCATAGAAAACTTTTGGAGGGAGTTGAAAGTCTGTGTTGCCCAGCGACAGCCCCAAAACATCACTGCTTAGAGAAGATCTGCATGGAGGAATGGGCCAACATACCAGCAACAGTGTATGACAACCTTGTGAAGACTTACAGAAAACGTTTGACCTCCGTCATTGCCAACAAAGGATATATAACAAAGTATTGAGATGAACTTTGGATATTGACCAAATACTTATTTTTCACCAAAATTTGCAAAAAATTTTTATTTCCAAATCAGACAATGTGATTGTCTGGATTTGTTTCCACATTTTGTCTCTCGTAGTTGAGGTATACCTATGACGACAATTACAGGCCTCTCTCATCTTTTTACGTGGGAGAACTTGCACAATTGGTGGCTGACTAAATACTTTTTTGCCCCACTGTATCTACATAAGGAATCTAAAAGTGGAGATACTAGAACTTGGAGGGGTTGGGTGGAGTTCAGACATTCCCTGGTATACACAAGTTATATGAGTAGTGAAGGCAGTACTTAAGGAATTCCGGTTGGTTTAGCCTAAGGTAGGAGGAGTAGGCCTAGTGAGTATTGGGGGAAAAAAGGGATACTCTTTCCCCCTTATAAATATTTTTTTTTTTTTAGATGTCACAGAAGTTAAAGGATAAGATATGGGAAATCGAGCAGTAGTGGGTAATGGGTAAAGAGACTGATACTCTCGTCCCCTCATAATTTAAAAAAATACTGAGATCGCAGTTATAAAAGGATAAGAAATGGGAAATCGGGCACATAGCACTTTAATATAAATCGGTGGGAGGAAGGGCGGGGCGATTGTTTGTTTTTTTTCCTTCTTCTCCACGGGGGGTATAGGGGAAAGCGGAGGTAGAAGAGAGAAGAAAAATCAGGAGGATGTAGGATAGACCCATATTGTTGTTGTTAATGTGATGATGTGTATATTTTAAATGTAAATTCTTTTTATACGCTTATTGGAAATGTAATGAAAGCTATATTTATGTATAAAAAATTTAATAAAACAAATTTAAAACTATTGGTAACGGTACCAGCGGACTGCGAAAATGGGGCAACGGTGCAGAATACTGACACTCTGGGCATGACTCACAATATTCTTTGACATCTGCATGTAATCCAGGCCAAAAGAATCTCAGGGTTATTCTCTCCTTGGTTTTCTCTATACCCAGATGTATACCTATTACATGACGATGGGCTAAATCTAATACCATCCAGCGATAGGGTTTGGGAACCACTAGCTGCTCTACCTCCTCCTCCCTTGCTTTACCACCTGATACAAGTTATTTTTAAAGTTTTCTCTGGCTCTGTTGAGTGTGGTGTCTTAGATGTTCCATACAAAAATCATCTTTACTGACTTCTAATGCCCCATACACACGATCGTTTTTCATGCCGTTAAAAATGCCATTTTTAAAAATGGGCATTAAAACCGATCGTGTGTATGCTCCAGAGCATTTTTAACGACGTGAAAAACGGCCATTAAAAATTTCGAACATGCTCTATTTTTTCACATCGTTTTTTTAACGACGTGAAAAACGATAGTGTGTATGCTTTTACGAGGTGAAAAAAACCGCGCATGCTCAGAATCAAGTATGAGACGGGAGCGCTCGTTCTGGTAAAACTAGCGTTCGTAATGGAGATAGCACATTCGTCACACTGTAACGGACTGAAAAGCACGAGGCTGAAAAGCGCGAATCGTCGCTCAACAAACTTTACTAACATGAAGGGTGGCGCCATCCGAACGGAAGTTCCCCTTTATAGTGCCGTCGTACGTGTTGTACGTCACTGCGCTTTGCTTGAACGTTTTTTAAAATGATCGTGTGTACGCAAGACAGGCTTGAGAGGAAACATGAAAAAAAACGACGAGAAAAACGACGGTTTAAAAAATGGCATGAAAAACGATCGTGTGTACGCCGCATAAGTCAGGCACCACATGCTGCCCACTTTCACTATTAGAGTCCGAGAAAATTTCTTGTCCGTTATCCTCAAGCTGGGGGTGGGATTCCAGCTCCTTCTGCTCCCCAGCCATCACAGAAAAAGAAAAAGGATCCACCCCTTCCTTGAACACACCAACAGTTTCCTTTTCAATTTTGCAATCAAAAGGGTCTGGAGAGAGTTCCGATATCCTCAGCAGGGGACGCTCTGTTCCTCCTGACTGTGTTTTCCCTTAAACTCCAAAAGTGTGGAAAATCTCTCCTCACTAGGGCTTCATGAAGCAGTGAGGGTACTACGCCCACTGAATTTGTCACCGTGCCCCAAGGGGTATCAACCTCAACCACAGCAGTCTGGTAGTCACATGTGTCACCATGTATGCAAATAACCCCAATAGTGCTAGGGTGTAACTTGGCAGGATTTACACAATCACCTGTAACTTATCCCTCAACACTATCAGAATCCAGCAGAGCAGTGACTGACTTTCTATCAACTGAAATCACACACAAGATTTTCCATGCCACCCTGACATGATGCAGTACATGCCACCTGTGCAAAAAGACATGAGTTTTCGCAAATAAGCATCATCTCATTGCATTGGTTCATCATTTAGGGAACAGTTAGCAGCAATATGACCCAACACATGGCAGCAATAACATTTTATGTGTTCTGTACCCAGTCCACTAAATTACCTTAAGACCTTCCTAACCTAGTCGGCCAGTCTCCAGGTCCTGAGCCCACAGTCTCATTATCTGTAACCACAGTCTTGTAATTTTTCCACAAGCCCTTGAACCCTGGTACAGTCTTACCGGATCAGTTTTTCATCACTAGA
This sequence comes from Rana muscosa, assembly GCA_029206835.1. Taxonomy (NCBI): domain Eukaryota; kingdom Metazoa; phylum Chordata; class Amphibia; order Anura; family Ranidae; genus Rana; species Rana muscosa. Next base: position 257,309,441 of record CM055118.1, on the reverse strand, counting down.
GACATTGTGGGAGGGTCATGCATGAGTTCAACAAGTCCTCAGCAGCCGTATATCTCTCCACCAGGTCCACCAGCTGGTTTGCAGACTTAGGGTCCCCATGGCTAACCCACTTCCTCAAAGCAGCAGGGAGCACACGCAAGTAGCGGTCCATGTACCATACGCTCCACAATCTTGGGGCCTGACAGTCTCTGGCTGCAGCCACTTTTTGGTGAGGTGTACCAAGTCATACATCTGGGAGAGGGGTGGCTTGTCATTACTGTATGCTCACTGATGCACTCGCTGAGCCCGGACTGCAATGGTGACACCCAGATGTGCAAGTATGTCAGCTTTCAGTGTCTCAGTCCTGGGCGGCATCAAGTTTTAGGTCGAAATAGGCCTTTTGGGGTTATCCGGTCAGAAAGGGCACTAGCAGTCCTGCTCACTGATCTTTTTGCCATTTGTCCTGAACAGCGACTCTTTCAAAAGTTGCCAGATAAGCCACCACGTCATCTGCAAAAAATTGCTGGCATGCACGATTTTCTGTTCCACTGGCAAAGGACATGCAGACTTCTTCTTTTATTCCACCAGGGCCTCCGCAAACTGGCGGTTGATTTCCTGCTGGACTGCAATGGCTTCTTGCTGCTGGCGATTGGCTTTCTGCTGGGTTGCAGTGGCCTGGCGATTCATCTCTAGCTGTTGGGGGTTGGCTTCCTGCTGCTGGCGATTGCACCCCAGCAGGAAACCTGTCTTTCCACTTGCTCAGGAAGATGTCTGCCCAAATCCACCATATGTCAGGGGTTAGCTCAAAGGGTATCACTTTCCCTCGGAAAAAGGTAGTCCAAGCAGCAGGTTTCTTAAAATCTGACTTGTAGCCAGTTTTATTTAAAAAGGTTGCATGAAAATAAAAAAAACAAAAAAAGAAAATAAATCCTCGCCATCCAGGCAATAACTGAACATTGCAGGTTGCAGGTTCCTGGTGAAGGGCTTCTCACAGTCACCAACAAAACAAAGATAATGCAAACCTTTTTTCTTTACAAAGCAAACTTCACAGAAGCAGCTCTCAGGGTTGGAGGCGACCTGGAAGCGACCTGAGCCTGCACCACAGCGCGACATGGGGCGACTTACAAGTCGCCTCCAGGAAAGGAGGCATTCCAGTGGCCAATCAATGTTGAATCAGCTCTGTGGGAGGGAGGGGTTTGCCCTAAAAACTATTTTCACTTCCTGAAAAGTCGCTGCAGTAAAGACAGTGATCCGACTTCTGAGGCAACTTCCATAGAAATCAATGGGTACAAGTCGCCTAGAAGTCGGACAGGAACCTTTTTTGAAGTCGGAGCGACTGCAGTCGTGTACATTAAGATGGCTCCATTCACTTCAATTAGTCTGATCGCTCGCAATTCCAGAACGTTGATTGGGAAACGAGATTTGTCCGGAGTCCAGAGGCCTTGTGCTGACAGGCCTCCCCAAACTCCTCCCCAGCCCGTCAGGCTGGCGTCCGTCGTGACCACCGTCCACTGGATGGGGAGGAATGACTTCCCGGCCCGAAGAGCCTGGGATCTCAGCCACCACGTCAGGGAACGCCTTGACAGAGTGACTCACCTGGATCTGAAGATCCAATGACAACGGGGACTTGTCCCAAACAGACAGAATTCCCTTCTGCAATGCCCGAGTGTGTGATTGGGCATACGGGACCGCCTCGAAGGAGGCCACCATTAGTCCCAGGACCCCCATGCAGAAACGGATTGACGACCATTTTCAGGCAGTCAGGACCCGCACTGCCGACTGAAGTGTCAGTAACTTCTCCGCGGGTAGAAACACTTTTTTTTATTTTTTTATTCCCATTCCTCTAGATGGAGGGAGGGAGGGAGGAGCGGGGAGGGAGGAGCGGGGAGGGGGGGTTTAGGTAGGAGTAAATGGGAAGGAGGTATAGAAGAGGGTGAATGAGTGGGGGAAGGGGACATAGCACCAATATATAAAAAAAAATGTTCACTGACACATAAAACACAAAATAATATATTAGAATAAGCACATTAGTAAATATAATTTTGTGGGGGGAATATAAGGATAAGAATGACACATCAGTACACACAGGGGGAGGGAGACACATTAGTGGTGCTGGATCACGGAGTTGCCATGCAATCAGAAACTTAAGTTAACCACTTAACGACCGCCCACTGTAATTATACGTCGGCAGAATGGCACGGACAGGCACAATCACGTACCTGTACGTGCCTGCCTTCGTATGGGTGGGGGGTCCAATCGGACCCCCCTCCGGTACAGTGAGCGGCCGGGATCGCTTCGGGAGCGATCCGTGATGAGGGGGCCGCCATTCGATTCTGGCAACCCCCTCGCGATCGCTCCCGGCGAATCAAATGCTTCCTCTGCCTGTGCAATGTTTACACAGGCAGGAGGAAGTGATGTCATCCCTCATGCCGCGCTCACATATACCGAGCGCCGCATGAAAGAAGACACACAGGTTAGTGCACAAACACTGCACTAACACCAGCACACATAGGTACATAAATCGCCCCCCCAGACACCCCCAGATCACCCGCCAGCCCCCAGTCACAGTGTCACTGATTGCAGTGACCATTTATTTACTGATCACTGCAATCAGTGACATTTGTGACTGTAAAAGTGTCAGGGCAGTTAGTTTTAGGTCCAGTGTAGCCCCCTAACAAGGGTTTAACCCCTTGATCACCCCCCAGGTAACCCTTTCACCCCCTAGCACCACCGTCACTAAGCGATCGTTTTTCTGATCGCTGTTTTAGTGTCGGTGATGCCGATAGGTAACCAGTTATTTTTTTTAGGTTCGCCGCAGGTTTTTATAGCGTCCGGTACCCCCATATATTACCCAATAAAGGTTTAACCCCTTGATCGCCCCCCCAGGTAACCCTTTCACCCCCTTTTGCCAGTGTCACTAAGTGATCGTTTTTCTGAACGCTGTCTTAGTGTCGGTGATGCCGATAGGTAGCCAGTTATTTTTTTTAGGTTCGCCGCAGGTTTTTATAGCGTCGGGTACCCCAATATATTACCTAATAAAGGTTTAACCCCCTGATTGCCCCTAGTTAACCCTTTCACCAGTGATCACCATATAAGTGTTACGGGTGACGCTGGTTAGTTAGTTCGCTTTTAATAGTGTCAGGGCACCCGCCGTATATATACCCCAATAAAGGTTTAACCCCCTGATCGCTCGGCGGGTGATATCAATTAGGTTTTAGCGTCAGAGAGGGTCTGCGTCGCCCCAGGCAGCGTCCGGTTAGTGCCAGTAACGCTAACAACCACTCGTGAAGCATACACCTCCCTTAGTGGTATAGTATCTGAACAGATCAATATCTGATCTGATCAGATCTATACTAGTGTCCCCAGCAGTTTAGGGTTCCCAAAAACGCAGTGTTAGCGGGATCAGCCCAGATACCTGCTAGCACCTGCGTTTTGCCCCTCCGTCCAGCCCAGGTCACCCAAGTGCAGTATCGATCGATCACTGTCACTTACAAAACACAACACACATAACTGCAGCGTTCGCAGAGACAGGCCTGATCCCTGCGACTCCAGTGCTGTAGGAGGTGATTTCATCACCACAGTTAAAAAAAAAAGCATATATGCCGAAGCATTGGGGCAGCAGGAGCGGAGGAGCGATTTTGCTCCTAATGCCGCGTACATACGGTCGAAATTCCGACGGAGGCTTGCCCATGGAAAAGTCCGACCATGTGTGTGCGGCATAACTTTTGCGGGAGGATGCCCCATGCTTCGGCATATATAAATGGTGCATGTATGCCCATCATTAGAAGTGGGTGGATGAAGGGCGGTATTCCAATGGTGGGCATACCCACCGATCAATCTCTTTTTTCGTTCAGCCAACAGGCTGCATGAAAAAAAAGATTACAATACATGTCCAACAAGGACCAGCAACGTACTGGTATGTTGCTGGACTTTGAATGGTTATACCAGATTGATGCCTGCGGGTTTAGGTATCATCTTGGTATCATTCTTTTCAGCCAGCGGCCGGCTTTCATGTAAAAGAAATCCTAGTGGCTAATTAGCCTCTGGACTGCTTTTACAAGCAGTGGGAGGGAATGCCGCCCCCCCCCCCCAGATATAAAAAGCGCTATTGGGAAAGCATTTTATCACACCGATCTTGGTGTGGTCAGATGCTTTGAGGGCAGAGGAAAGATCTAGGGTATAATAGACCCCAGTTTTTTCAAAAAAAGAGTACCTGTCACTACCTATTGCTATCATAGGGGATATTTACATTCCCTGAGCTAACAATAAAAATTATTAAAAAAAAAAAAATATGGAAGGAACAGTTTAAAAATAAAATAAAAAAGCAAAATTAATAATAATAAAAAAAAAGCACCCCTGTCCTTCCCTGCTCTTGCGCAATGGCGAACGCAAGCGTCGGTCTGGCGTCATATGTAAACAGCAATTGCACCATGCATGTGAGGTATCACCGCGAAGGTCAGATCGAGGGCAGTAATTTTAGCAGTAGACCTCCTCTGTAAATCTAACGTGGTAACCTGTAAAGGCTTTTAAAAATGTATGTAGTTTGTCACCAATGCGCGTTTGTGCAAAATATTAAAGCATGTTGTGTTTGGTATCTATGTACTCGGCCTAAGATCATCTTTTTTATTTCATCAAACATTTGGGCAATATAGTGTGTTTTAGTGCATTAAAATTTAAAAAAGTGTATTTTTTCCCCCAAAAATGCGTTTGAAAAATCGCTGCGCAAATACTGTATGGAAAAAAAAAATGCAACACCCACCATTTTAATCTGTAGGGCCTTTGCTTTAAAAAAATATATAATGTTTGGGGGTTCAACATACTTTTCTTGCAAAAAAATAAATATGTTTTCATGTAAAAAAGTGTCAGAAAGGGCTTTGTCTTCAAGTGGTTAGAAGAGTGAATATAAGCTTCCTAATGTTGTGTATAAAACGCCAGGACAGTTCAAAACCCCCCCCAAATGACCCCATTTTGGAAAGTAGACACCCCAAGCTATATACTGAGAGGCATGTCGAGTCCATTGAATACTTTATATGTTGACACAAGTTGCGGAAAAAATAAAATTTATTTTTTTTGCACAAAGTTGTCACTAAATGATATATTGCTCAAACATGCCATGGGCATATGTGGAATTACACCCCAAAATACATTCTGTTGCTTCTCCTGAGTACGGGGATACCACGTGTGAGACTTTTTGGGAGCCTAGCCGCGTACGGGACCCCAAACCCAAGCACCGCCTTCAGGCTTTCTAAGGGTGTAAATTTTTGAGTTCACTCCTCACTGCCTATCACAGTTTCGGAGGCCATGGAATGCCCAGATGGCTCAAAACCCCCCCCAAATGACCCCATTTTGGAAAGTAGACACCCCAAGCTATTTGCTGAGAGGTATGGTGAGTATTTTGCAGATCTCGCTTTTTGTCACAAAGTTTTGAAAATTGAAAAAAAAAAAAAAATTATTTTCTTTCTTCATTTTCAAAAACAAATGAGAGCTGTAAAATACTCACCATGCCTCTCAGCAAAAAGCTTGGGGTGTCTACTTTCCAAAATGGGGTCATTTGGGGGGGTTTTGTGCTATTTTGGCATTTTATGGCCTTTGAAACTGTGATAGGTAGAGAGGATTGAAATCAAAAATGTGCGCCCTTCGAAATCCTGAAGGCGGTGCTTGGTTTTCGGAGGCCCGTACGCGGCTAGGCTCCCAAAAAGTCCCACACATGTGGTATCCCCGTACTCAGGAGAAGCAGCAAAATGTATTTTGGGGTGCAATTCCACATATAACCATGGCATGTGTGAGCAATATATAATTTAGTGACAACTTTTTGTAATTTATTTATTTTTGTCATTATTTAATCACTTGGGACAAAAAAATAAAAAATTCAATGGGCTCAACATGCCTCACAGCAATTTCCTTGGGGTGTCTACTTTCTAAAATGGGGTCATTTGGGGGGGGGGGGTTTGTGCTATTTTGGCATTTTATGGCCTTCGAAACTGATAGGTAGTGAGGATTGAAATCAAAAATGTGCGCCCTTCGAAATCCTGAAGGCGGTGCTTGGTTTTCGGAGGCCCGTACACGGCTAGGCTCCCAAAAAGTCCCACACATGTGGTATCACCGTACTCAGGAGAAGCAGCAAAATGTATTTTGGGGTGCAATTCCACATATAACCATGGCATGTGTGAGCAATATATCATTTAGTGACAACTTTTTGTAATTTTTTTATTTATTTTTTTAGTCATTATTCAATCACTTGAGACAAAAAAAAAATCATAAGAGGATACCGTGTGTTTTTTAAAATACGAATGCAGAAAAAGCATTCGACAGAGTAAGCTGGAAATTTATGTTCGAGGTCCTAAAACAGATGGGATTAGGCGAGAGAATGGTCCAATGGATAATAGGAGTATACACGGGCCCGCGTGCACTAGTAAAAGTAAATGGGATCTACTCCAGACCTTTTGATGTCAAAAATGGAACCCGGCAGGGCTGTCCCCTGTCGCCTCTTTTATTTGCCTTAACATTAGAACCGCTTCTAAATAAGATACGACAGAACCCAGATATAGTGGGTATTGAGGTGGGGGGAAAGGAATATAAAGTATCGGCTTATGCGGATGATATGCTCTTCTCACTAGCAAGACCACAAATCTCGTTACCAAATTTAATTAAAGCAGTAGAATTATACGGGTTTATGTCAAACTTAAAAATAAATTACGGTAAATCGGAGGCAATGGGGGTGGCACTTCCGGAATACATCAAAAAGGGGTTACAAAATAGCTTTAAGTTCAGATGGACAACCAGGGCCTTGAACTATCAAGGAACACGAATACCACCAAATCTTCTAAACATTTTCGAGTTAAACTTTGTACCATTACTTAGTACAGTTAAAACTATATTGGAAGGCTGGAGTAAAGGAATACACTCATGGTTCGGGAGATGTAATATTCTAAAAATGAGTGTGATGCCAAAATTCCTCTACCTCTTCCAAGCATTGCCGGTTAGAATTCCCATGTCCTACTTCAATCAAGTCCGTGGAGTGTTTATTAAATTCATATGGGCCAGTAAACGGCCAAGAATATGTAGAACATTGCTCACCTCACCTAAACGGGCTGGAGGCATATCGGCACCAGATATGTATAAATACTACCAGGCGGTTCAACTTAGCAGGATAGTAGACTGGAGTAGACATGGGGATTATAAATTGTGGGTAACCATAGAGCAGCAAATGTGCTTAGTTCCTCTAAAAAGAGGTCTATTGTGCTATACAACCCTGCCACCACAAGTAAAAAATCACCCTACAATAGGAGAAACCTTACAAATAGGAAATAAAGTAAATCAGAATCCTAAATTTTCCACCAAAAACTCCCCTCTGTTTCCGATTTTAGGAAACCCAGAGTTTCCACCAGGCATGAACTCACAAATATTTAGGAAACTGAGAGAAAAGGATAGATTTCAAGCCTCACATTTTCTGGGAGACAGAGGATGGGTATCAATTGGTGTATTAACACAACGAGGAGGGCAATATGAAATACCTATATGGCAAGCGAGACAGGTCAGACACTATTTGGAGACATTGGGACCCGCAGAAAGATATAGGCGAACACGAACTAAATTTGAGGAGTACTGTGAAGGAGAGGAACCCCATTACCACCTAATACATAATTTTGACCACACCCTCAGAGGATCTTAAAATGGACTGTCTTACCAAATGGGAAAGAGACTTAGGCCAAATTTTCTCTCCAGCACAATGCCAGAAAATTATAGATTTGTCTTTAAAATCTTCAAGGTGTACGAAAACACAGGAATCAAACTATAAAATATTAACACGCTGGTATTATACGCCATCGGCCTTGAACAAATTTTTTCCTGAAATATCTGACAGGTGCTGGAGAGGATGTGATGAAAAAGGGACTATGATGCATATATTCTGGGCATGCCCAGTAATTAGACAAATTTGTCAAACTGTACAGAGAATTACTGAAATATTTACTGAACATAAGATTGCAGAAGAACCAGCTTTCTTCTTGCTACATCATACACAAATCCCACCGAAAAAATATATAAATTCAGTCTTGTGTCATTTGGTAAACGCGGCGAAAAGTTGTATTGCGACAAAATGGAAAGATCCTACAGCCCCTACGATTTCAATGTGGTTAAATAAAGTTAGAAGGGTAGGAATAATGGAGAAATACTTACCGACAACGTTGGAGGGAAAAAAACAAGTACAAGATATATGGGTACCATGGGAGCAATTTGTAAAAACAGAGGAAGGGAAGAAACTATTAGGAGAGTAAAAATAAAAACTAGGTTGACGCGAAATAAGAGTAAGGGACTTCAGAGAAGTTTCATATCCAGCTAAAGAATACGTGGTTTCCATTTTCTTCTTTTTTTTTTATGTTTATCTGCTTGATACTTTCCTGCGTAAAGCAGGGGTAGAGAAGGGAGGAGGAGGAGGAGGTCGAGAGAAGGGGAAGGGGGGGAGAATAGGGGAAATAGGAAAGGATAGCAGGGTCAAAAGAAGTAGGTGATGCAGCGAGAATGGAAAGTAGAGGGACAATAGGAAGAATAGATCACAAGACTATAGAAAAATAAGGAATTTGACAGATTGATTATTGATATTGCTTTATATGATTTGTTTAAAAGGGAACGCTTTATCTGTATACCCTGATTTAAGAAAATAAAAATTGAGAATTAAAAAAAAAAAAAAAAGAAACACCTTCGCTGCCGAAGTGTCCAGGATCAGACCCAGATACTCCAAACGTTGAGTCGGGACTAGCACCGACTTCTGCATGTTCAGAAGCCACCCGAAGTCCCGGAGGGTCTGGCTGACTATTGTCACATTTTCCTGCAATTCTGAGCCAGTTTCTGATCTTAGAAGGAGGTCGTCCAGATAGCCCACGATAACAATTCCTCGCTGTCTCAGCAAAGCTAGAACCGGGGCAAGCACTTTGGTGAAAACCTGTGGTGCCGATGCTAGGCCGAAGGGAAGAGCCACAAACCGATAGTGGACTTTGCCTATGGCAAAGTGCAGAAACCTCTGGTGACTTGCGCAGATTGGGACATGCAAATGAGCGTCCTTAATATCCAAGGACGCCAGGAAATCCCCTTGGTGGAGGGTTGCAATCACTGTGCGAATGGATTCCATCCGGAATTTTTGAACCTTCACATAGGCATTCAAAGCCTTGAGATCCAGGATTGGCCGTACCCTGTCCTCCTTCGGGACAACAAACAGGTTCCAGTAAAACCCCTGAAACCGCTCCTGTGACGGAACCGGCACAATCACTCGGCACCGGCGGGCAGGAAGGAGAGGGAGGTTTGAGGGGAAGAACCTGTTTGGGGGCCATGAGCGGAACTCTATCCTGTATCCGGAGGTGACCACCTCGCACACCCACTGGTCGGAGATCCGGGAGGTCCACCAAACCGTGAACCTGCGAAGACGTCCCCCCCCACCCCAGAGTCGGGCAGAGGCAAGACTTCATGTGGTGGCGGGCTTGGGAGCTTGCTTGGTAGGCTTACGCACCCAGGGACGCTTGTGTCCCCCCGCCGCACTTTTTTCAGTCTGGGCGGGCTTACCCGTGGATTCTGACTGACGAAAAAATTTCTTCTTCGCCGGAAAGGAAGGGCCCGACCAGCGGGGGGGGGCACCTTTCCCTTAACAGACTGAGGGAGAAAGGTGCTCTTACCCCCTGTGACATCCTTAATAATGTCATCCAGGGCGGCCCCAAACAGTCTACCGCCCTTAAAGGACAAGTCAGCCAGGAGCGTTTTGGAAGCTAGGTCGGCCGACCAGCTTTTTAGCCAGATAAGGCGACACAGCACCACAGCAGAGATAGAGGCCCCAGATATTAAAGGGGCCACATCCAAAGTGGCATCGCACACATAGACCAGACCCTGCACAAGTTGATGAGCCAGGGCAATGGTCTCAGGAGGGAGATTATGCTCCTGTACCGTCTGGTGCAAAATCTTTGCCCATCCTGTGAGTGTCTGAGACACAAGCGTCGCCGCCACTATAGGGCGTAAGGCAGACCCCAATAAGGCAAACATAGTTCACCACCTCAGACCTCCTGTCAGTGGGATCCTTAAATGTAGGAGTCCCTTCCATTGAGAGCATGGTAGCCTTATTCAAACAAGCGACCGGGGGGTCGACCACTGGGGAGTGAGCCCACTTATTAACCAGGTCCTCCTCAAAGGGGTACCTTATGGCTAGGCGCCGCAGGACCGTCAGTCTTCTGCGGCTTATCCCAGACTTGGTCAATGAATGAATAAAAAAAAAAAAAAGGCACATATGGAAAGACCTTTTTTTACCTCTTTTTTTTGTCCAAAAACATCAAAATCCTCAGAGCTAGGGTCCTGAGCGGCAGTAGCTAGGCCCATATCTGGGACAGAGCACTCCCCTACAGGAGAATGTGTGGGGAGGGGGCGCTTTACAGCTCCTTTGCCTTCACACACCGCTTCCATTCTGACAAGGAATGATTCCAGGACTGACGACAAATGGTCCATAGGGACCGCATGTGCAGAAGCACTGCCAGTTGCCTCAGGCAAGTGTGGAGAAGCAGGTGTACCAGACTCCATATTGCCACCCTCTGAGACCTTATACACTACTACAGTGAATATACAGTCCACCCACTGGCTACGCTGAGGCTGAGGAGGGGATACCCGGAGGACCCACCAACCCTTAAGGACCGCTCAGTTCTGCTGAAGAAATCGCGCTGTGAAGCCTGAGGAGAGTAAAGAATCTGTGAGGAGATTTGCGCCGCCGCTAGAAACCGAAACCGAAAGTAAAAGCGCCGCGGCTTCAAGAAAATGGCCGCAGATATAACTGCGCCATTGAACCACGGCAAGATGGCCGCTGGGCGCATTATTCAAAAAAACATCCAGCGCTAATGCAAGCGCGCTAATGGCGCACGCAATAAGTCTCAACCTCACACACCAGAACACTGCTTCTCTTCCCAGAGTCCACTAACAGACATGAGCGCCCCCAGCCAGGCCAGAGTGACCCCTACAGCACAGCACCAGTACAGGGTGCAGAGAGCAGCATAACAGGGGGGAGACAGGGAGAAACCGCCCCATATAAAGAAACACAGCCAGCATGTACTCACCTGCAGCAGGAAAAACTACTTACCCGTCCTAGAGGGACCCACTGGCTTGTTTCAGACAGACCAATCACAGAGCAGTACTGCGTAGCTGTCGGCCCGGTCCACCGCGAAAGATACAGTCAGTCAGGTACTGTTCAATCTTGAGAAGACCGCGGGAGCATAAAAGCAACCCGGCCACCCCTGGAGTCATGGGGCATGTCGTGAACTGAGTCTCACGCACACAAGGCGAGGATCAGCATGCTTGATGGTCGGACAGGGAAGACTACGAGGATACCAGTGTACCCAACCTATTGCCCAGCCGACAGTTGATTGAAGGTCTCAAAAATAAAATAAAAATTCCCAAAGGAATACATTTTAAAAGTAAAATCTTCCAGGAGACTGGCTACTGAGAGAGCCACGTCTTCTCCTTCTGCTAGGCAAAAAAAAAAACTGAGGCTGCTGGCTGCAGGTGGGAGGGTAATGTCCCGAGGGACCGCCCCCTGGGCGGGGCTGTTCAGCTCTGGTTTGTTCTAGAATGTATGTTTCTAACATTCGGCCTAGATCTTCTCCTGCAAGCAGGGACATATACCTACACGTTTACAGTATCCAGCTGTGTCAGTCCATAGATGATGAGAGAAAGTAAGTACACCCCTAAGTGAAAAAGTCCAAACTGGGCCCATTAACCATTTTCCCTCCTCAATGTCATGTGACTTGCTAGTGTTACAGGGTCTCAGTTGTGAATGGGGAGCAGGAGTGTTACATTTGGTGTTATCGCTCTCACTTTCTCATACTGGTCACTTAAAGTTCAACATGAACTCTCTGAGAATCTAAAAGAATTGTTGCTTTACATAAAGATGGCCTAGGTAATAAGAAGATTGCCAAGACCCTGAAATTGAGCGGTAGCACCTTGGCCAAGACCATACAGCAGTTTAACAGGTCAGATTCCACTCAGAACAGGCCTCGCTATTGTCGACCAAAGAAGTTGAGTGCACATGCTCAGATTCATATCAAGAGGTTGTCTTTGGGAAATAGACGTATGAGTTCTGCCAGTATTGCTGCAGAGGTAAAAGGGGTTGGGGGTCAGCCTGTCAGTGCTCAGACCATACGCCACACACACTGCATCAAATTAGTCTGCATGGCTGCCGTCCCAGTCAGAAAGCCTCTTCTAAAGATAATGCACAAGAAAGCCCGCAAACAGTTTGCTGAAGACAAGCAGACTACAAACATGGATTACTGGAACTATTTCCTGTGGTCTGATGAGACCAAGATAAACTGATTTGGTTCAGATGGTATCAAAAAAGTGTGTGGCGGCAACCAGGTGAGGAGTTCAAAGACAGTGAGGGTTATTTACTAAGAGCAAATCCACTTTGCACTACAAGTCCACACTACAAGTGCAAAGTGCACTTGAAATTGCACTGAAAAATCTACGCCTCAGATTTACAGCGACTGCACTTCCAAGTGCAAGTTCAAGTGCACTTTGCACTTGTAGTTTGCAATTTTAGTGCAAAGTGGATTTGCCTTTCGTAAATAACCCCCAATGTGTCTTGCCTACAGACAAGCATGGTGGTGGGAGTGTCATGGTCTGGGGCTGCATGAATGCTGCCAGCACTGGGAAAATACAATTCATTGAGGAAACCACGAATGCCAACATGTACTGTGACATACAGAAGCAGAGCATGATCCCCTCCCTTCGAAAACTGGGCCGCAGGGCAGTATTCCAACAGAACGACCCCAAACACACCTCCAAGATGACCACTGCCTTGCTAAAGAAGCTGAAGTTAAAAGGTGATGGACTGGCCAAGCATGTCTCCAGACATAAACCCTATTGAGCATCTGTGGGGCATCCTCAAATTAAAGGCGGAGGAGTGCAAGGTCTCTAACATCCACCAGCTCTTTGATGTTGTCATGGAGGAGTGGAAGAGGACTCCAGTGGCAACCTATGAAGCTCTGATGAACTCCATGTCCAAGAGGGAGTGCTGGAAAATAAATTGTAGCACACAAAATATTTGGGCCCAATTTGGACATTTTCACTTAGGGGTGTACTCACTTTTGTTGCCAGCAGTTTAGATATTAGTTGCTGTCCCCTCAAAATAACTAGACACAGTAAATTGACACTGTTATACAAGCTGTACACTCATTACTTTACATTGTAGCAAAGTATAATTTCTTTAGTGTTGTCACATGAAAAGATATAATAAAATATTTACAAAAATGTGAGGGGTGTACACACGTTTGTGAGATACTGTATACTAAATCTGTGGGATCCAGAATTGTTGTTGGCTGGTAGGAGATCAAATACTATAAACCCTTAGTTTCTCTGTAAGTGGGCAAACGTAGAAAATATGCAGGGGATTATTGGAAGGCAACATGGTTTAATATCATATTTCTGTAATTTCATTTCCTGGTTGATGCAGGCAGATGGCCCAAGTTATAATGTAACAAGTTTCACATCAAAGCTTTATAAAACAAAAGCTTGGCTCCTGACCGACTGGTGTGATAACACTGCAAGCAAGCTTCAAAGAGGGCCATGGCTGCCAGGATAATTGATGAAGATGGGTTACAAGGATCAAAGTATCAACAGGCATTGAAAATGACCCAGGGCACATAGACATGGAGGAATGCTGCCCATAGAGGCCAATACATCAGGACAGACAGAAATATAATATATTAAAAGGACTACCTCTTGGCAATATCTCATTGGACAGGAGGCTCGTGTGTGTAGTTGCGAGTTGGTCTGAATGAATGTGTAAAATGTGCACACAGAAGGAAAGTCGCCCTTTTGGCTCTTGCCTGGTGGTTCTCTGAACCTCATGGCTCTTTCTGTTACCATCTTGAGCCCAGCTGATGAGACCATGTCTAGAGGACAGCATTGTGATAAGTATCTTTGATGTTCTTTTGTTATATGCTTGGTATATTTTCCGTTAGTGTTTTTTTGCTAGCATTAATTTATTTTCTTGGAAAATAAAAAGGACATTGTTGTATTAAGCAGTGTGTTTGTTTTCATAGCTAACCTTATATCATTGTCCTTATCAACCGTAACATTATCAGTTTTAATAGACTAGCTAACTATAGGGATAGACAAGTTGATACATACAGTGGTTACTGAAAGTATTCAGACCCCCTAAAATTTTTCACTCTGTTATATTGCAGCCATTTGCTAAAATCATTTAAGAATTGTTGACATTTTTGCAGATTTATTAAAAAAGAAAAACGGAAATATCACATGGTCCTAGAAAAACTGAAATATCAAATGGTCTTAAGTATTCAGACCCTTTGCTCAGTATTTAGTAGAAGCACCCTTTTGATCTAATACAGCCATGAGTCTTTTTAGGAAACATGCAACAAGTTTTTCACACCTGGCTTTGGGGACCCTCTGCCATTCCTCCTTGCAGATCCTGTCCAGTTCTGTCAGGTTGGATGGTAAACTTTGGTGGACAGCCATTTTTAGGTCTCTCCAGAGATGCTCAATTGGGTTTAAGTCAGGGCTCTGGCTGGGCCATTCACGAACAGTCATGGAGTTGTTGTCAAGCCACTCCTTTGTTATTTTATCTCTGTGCTTAGGGTCATTGTCTTGTTGGGAGGTAAACCTTCGGCCAAGTCTGAGGTCCTGAGCACTCTGGAGAAGGTTTCCGTCCAGAATATCCCTGTACTTGGCCGCATTCTTCTTTCCCTCGATTGCAACCAGCCAGTCGTCCTGTCCCTGCAGGTGAAAAACACCCCCACAGCATGATGCTGCCACCACCATGCTTCACTGTTGGGACTGTATTGGACAGGTGATGAGCAGTGCCTGGTTTTCGCCACACATACCGCTTAGAATAAAGGCCAAAAAGTTCTATCTTGGTCTCATCAGACCAGAGAATCTTATTTCTCACCATCTTGGAGTCCTTCAGGTGTTTTTTAGCAAACTCCATGCGGGCTTTCATGTGTCTTGCACTGAGGAGAGGCTTCCGTCGGGCCACTCTGCCATAAAGCCCTGACTGGTGGAGGGCTGCAGTGATGGTTGACTTTCTACAACTTTCATCCATCTCCCGACTGCATCTCTGGAGCTCAGCCACAGTGATCTTTGGGTTCTTCTTGACCTCTCTCACCAAGGCTCTTCTCCCCCGATAGTTCAGTTTGGCAGGATGGCCAGCTCTAGGAAGGGTTCTGGTCGTCCCAAACGTCTTCCATTTAAGGATTATGGAGGCCACTTAGGAACCTTAAGTGCAGCAGAATTTTTTTTGTAACCTTGGCCAGATCTGTGCCTTGCCACAATTCTGTCTCTGAGCTCTCCAGGCAGTTCCTTTGACCTCATGATTCTCATTTGCTCTGACATGCACTGTGAGCTGTAAGGTCATATATAGACAGGTGTGTGGCTTTCCTAATCAAGTCCAATCAGTATAATCAAACACAGCTGGACTCAAATGAAGGTATAGAACATGGGTGGCTCAACCTGTGGCCCTCCAGCTGTTGCAGAACTACAAGTTCCATGATACAAGTTCCATGATGCATTGCACGGCTGACTGTTACAAGCATGACATCCAAATGCTGAGGCATGATGGGATTTGTAGTTCTACAGCAGCTGGAGGGCCACAGGTTGAACACCCATGGTGTAGAACCATCTTAAGAATGATCAGAAGAAAAGGACAGCACCTGAGGTAAATATATGAGTTTCACAGCAAAGGGTCAGAATACTTAGACCCCTTTCACACTGGGGCGGTTTGCAGGCGCTATTGCGCTAAAAATAGTGCCTGCAAACCGACCCTAAACAGCGGCTGCTGTTTCTCCAGTGTGAAAGTCTGAGGGCTTTCACACTGGAGCGTTGCGCTAGCAGGACCGCTCCAAAAGTCCTGCTAGCAGCATCTTTGGAGCGGTGAAGGAGCGGTGTGTTTACCGCTCCTCCACCGCTCCTACCCATTGAAATCAATGGGACACCGCGGCTATAACGCCGGCAATGCGCTTCTGCAGAGGCGCATTGCCGGCGGTATTAACCCTTTTTTCGGCCGCTAGTGGGGGTTAAACCCGCACAGCTAGCGGCCGAATACCTCCGCAATTCCGACGGTAAAACGCCACTAAAAATAGCGGCGCTTTACCGCCACTGCACCTCCCGCCCCAGTGTGAAAAGGGCCTTAGGACCATGTGATATTTCAGTTTTTCTTTTTTAATAAATCTGCAAAAATTTCAACAATTCTGTGTTTTTACTTAAATGATTTTAGCAAATGGCTGCAATATAACAAAGAGTGAAAATTTTAAGGGGGTCTGAATACTTTCCGTACCCACTGTATATGAAATAGAGAGAATCCGTAACCACCTCGGAATTATATTTATTGTAGCAATTATTACAGGGATCAAAAAATCATTTTAGCCACTGTATGATTTTACGGTGTTTAAAATAGGATTTTTTTTTAACTCTCCGTAAAATCCTTTTCTCTGATGTCCATGGACTGACACATCATCTTCAATCTTGACAAAGTGGGTTATGTTCCTGCTCATAGGAGAAGACTAGGCAGAATGTTAGATGTTTTAACATGCATTCCATTACCAGAGCTAAACAGCCCCGCCCAGGGGGCGGTCCCTCCGGACATAACCCTCCTACCTGCAGCCAGCAGCCTCAGTTCGTATTAAAGCAGTACAAACTCAAAAGGAGGGGTGGGTCTTGTGTCAGTCCATGGACGTAAGAGAAAAGGATTTTACGGTGAGTACAAAAAAAAAACTATTTTCTCTTACCGTCCATGGACTGACACAGCATCTTCAATCTTGACAAAGTGGGACATCCCAAAGCAGTGTCAAAGAAAGTGAGGTGGGAACAGTATCAAGGAAAAAAACAAACTTCACCCCAAACAAGCAGAGCTCCTTAACTAAGGAGGTGCGACATTAAACAGCCGCCTGCAAAACCTTGGGGCCGAAGGAAGCATCAGAAGATGCAGCCACATCAACCTTATAGAAATTTGAAAAGGTAGGTGCGGACGACCAGGTCGCCGCCTTGCACACTTGTGCAATAGACGCTTGATGTCGAAAAACCCAGGAAGCATCAACTGCCCTGGTAGAATGCGCCGTAAATGGAAAGGGAGGCGCCCGCCCCTTAAGGGCATAGGCCTGTACGACAGTCTGCCTGATCCACATAGAAATGGTGGCAGACGAAACAGCGAGTCAAACTTCCGAAACAAAGCCGTAGCAGACAGGTACACCCGTAAAGCACGCACCACGTCGAACGTGTGAAGTGCAAACTCTCTGGGATGCGATGGACGAGGACAAAGACGGAAGTACAATGTCCTCATTAAGGTGGAAGGCCGAGACCACCTTTGGGAGAAAAGAAGGCTGCGGGCGTAGCACCGCCTTATCCGCATGGAGGACCAGGTATGGCGGTTTGCAAGACAAGCCCGCCAATTCAGAAACCCTTCTGACAGAAGTAATGGCTACTAGAAAAGCCACCTTCTGAGATAAAGCTAAGAGAGGAATCTCTCTGATGTTTTCAAAAGGAGGTTCCTGAAGAACTGAGAGCACCAAATTCAAATCCCAAGGAGGAAGAGGTGGTTTAATAGGGGGCGCACATGTCGGACCCCCTGTACGAAGGTACTAATCAAAGAATGGCCTGCTAGCGGCCGCTGAAAGAGAATAGCCAAAGCCGAAATCTGACCCTTAATGGTGCTTAAGGCAAGCTTTTGGGTCACAGCACGCTGTAAAAACAGCAAGATCCTGGGAAAGGAATACGTCCGTGGACGCCAATCCAGCTCCTCACACATAGCGATGTAGGCCCTCCAGGTACGGTGGTATATCTTCCTGGAAGAAGTTTTCCGTGTCCTCAGCATGGTCGAGATGACCGAATCCGAGAGACCCCGGTCTCCCAGCACCTGGCTTTCAATAGCCATGCCGGTAAAGCCAGCGACTGTAAAGCAGGATGAAGTATGGGACCTTGAGACAGAAGGTCCTCCAGCACAGGCAGTCGCCATGGAACAACCGCCACTAGGCGCACAATATGGGCGTACCAAGGACGCCGAGGCCAATCTGGAGCGATGAGGATTACCGGAATCTCCTCGGCCTCCACCCTGCGAAGTAGTCGAGGAAGCAACTTCAGTGGAGGATAGGCATAAATCAGCCGATACCGACCCTACGGGGCCACCAACGCGTCTGCCCAGGGGACCCTTGACCTGGCCACGAATCTCAAAACCTTGCGATTGAGTCGAGAGGTCAATAGGTCCACATCCGGCGTGCCCGACCTCCGGAAAAGGAGGTGAAACACCTCCGGATGCAAGGACCATTCCCCCTGGTCCAACATCTGGGGGCTCAGATAGTCCGCCTGCCAGTTGTCTACTCCTGGAATGTAAACGGCCGACAGAGCCGGCACGCTTCTTTCCGCCCACCTTAGGATGTGAGCGACCTCGGACGCCGCAGCTGAGCTCCGAGTTCACCCCTGATGGTTGACATAAGCCACCGCCGTGGCGTTGTCCGATTGTATCCTGACCAAGCGTCCCTGCAGTCTCCTTGACCACGAGGTGAGGCACAGTCTGATTGGCCGGAGTTCCAGGACATTGATCGGCAGACACGACTCGCCCGGAGTCCAGAGGCCTTGAGCCGACAGAACTCCCCAGACTCCACCCCAGCCCGAAGGACTGGCGTCTGTTGTTATCACAGTCCACTGGACAGGAAGGAACGACTTCCCTGACCGTAGAGCCGGGGATCTCAGCCACCAGGTCAGGGATGCCCTTACCAGGTGACTCACCTGGATCTGACGATCCAGTGATAATGGGGGCTTGTTCCAGCAAGATAGGATCTCCTTTTGTAAGATTTGAGTGTGAAATTGGGCATACGGCACCGCCTTGAAGGAAGCCACCATGAGTCCCAGGACCCTCATGCAAAAACGGATTGACGACCATTTGCGGGACGTCAGCACCCGTACTGCAGATTGAAGAGTCTGTAACTTGTCTAAGTGTAGAAATACTCTCGCCTCCGAGGAGTACAGGATCAATCCTAGGTACTCCAGACGTGGAGTCGGAACCAGGACCGACTTCTGAATGTTCAGCAGCCAGCCGAATTCTCGGAGGGCCTGACTGGCTATCAACACATTTTCCTCTAATTCTGAGCCAGAGTCTGCTCTCAAAAGATCGTCCAGATAGCCCATGATAGCAATGCCTCGCTGTCTCAGCGAAGCTAGAATCGGGGCAAGCACCTTGGTCAAAACCCGCGGTGCGGACCCCAAACCGAAGGGAAGAGCCACAAACTGATAGTGGTCTACGCCTATCGCGAAGCGCAGAAACTTCTGGTGACCCACGCAGATTGGGACATGCAAGTAGGCGTCCTTGATGTCCAAGGATGCCAGAAAATCCACCAGAGGAGAGGCCCATTTTTTAATCAAGTTGTCCTCAAAGGGGTACCTAAACGCCAGACGCTGCGAGACCGCAAAGGTCTTCTGCGTTCTGTCCCAAACCTGGTCTATAAATCTGTCAAAGAAAGGTGTATAGGGAAAAACCTTTCTAGGATTAGCTTGAAAATAACCAAAAGGAGACTGACTCCACCACGGGCTCCTCAGCCGCAGCATCCAGCTTGAGAGTGTCCCTCACAGCATCAATGAGCTCACTAACAAGTGTCCTGTCATGTACTGACCCACATAAGGAGTCTTCCTCACAAGGAATGTCCTGGTCAAAAATTTCCAAAAATTCAGAGCTAGAGTCCTGTGCCACAGCAATGCCCATATCTGAATCAGAGCACTCCCCTGGAGATGGTGGGGGGAGAGAGCATTTTATAGCCCCCTTGCACTCGCACGCCGCTTCCATCCTGGCAACAAATGATTCCAGGACTGCTGACAACTGATCCATAGGGACCGCAGGTGCAGTAGCACTACCAGTTGCTTCTGACATGAATGGGGAAGCAGGTGACACTGACTCCATGATACCACCACTCTCCGAGACTTTGTCAATAAATGAGAGAAAAAGTCCACCCTCCGGCTGCACTGACTGTGGGGGGATACCCAGGGGACTCACCAACCCAGCTAGGACTGCTCGGTTCCGCTGCCTGTGTCCTGCTCCTCAGCGCGAGTGAACAGTGAGGAGACTGAGGAGAAGCGTGCCGTTCCAGTCAGCAATAGAGGCCAAACCAGCAGAAAAGAGCACGCGGCTGGACAGAGTGACCCCCACGCACCCCCAGTCAGCGCATCGCCAGTAGGTGACAGAGTAGGAAAAAACAAGGTGGAAGACAGGGAAAACCCCCCTACCATAGGAACACACAGCATGTACTCACCTGCTGAGGCAGGGGAACAGTACTTACCCGTCCAGCTAGGACCCACAAGTGTGTTCCTGACAGGTCTATCACAGTGCAGTACTAAGTAGCTGTCGGCCCGGTCCACCGTGAAAGATACAGCAAAACTGTTCAGTCGTATTTGGACCCTGGAGCAAAAAGCTCACCGGCCACCCCTGGAGCCATGGGGTATGTCGTGGACTTATCTCACGCAGAGCAAGGGTCAGCACGCTCGATGGTCGGACTGGGAAGACTACGAGGATAGCAACTACCCAACCTGTTGCCCAGCCGACAGTTGATAGAATAATCACAAAAATAAAATAATAAAAGTTTAAAAAAATATATATATTTCTTTGAAGAGACTGGCTCCGAAGAGAGCCACGTCCTCTCCTCTGCTAGGCAGAAAAAAACTGAGGCTGCTGGCTGCAGGTAGGAGGGTTATGTCCGGAGGGACCGCCCCCTGGGCGGGGCTGTTCAGCTCTGGTAATGGAATGAATGTCAAAACATCTAACATTCTGCCTAGTCTTTTCCTACGAGCAGGAACATATCCCACTTTGTCAAGATTGAAGATGCTATGTCAGTCCATGGATGGTAAGAGAAATAAAGATTCAGAGCAAGCTAACTACACCTGGATGCTTTTTTCACTACATTGCACTTACGTCTTATAAGTAGATCTGTGTTTTCTTTGTGTAAGCAACAGCAAGTCAAATCACAGCCACAAACAAAAGACATGGAGATTTAGAAGTTAGGAGCAATAGAAGGTGCTACTTCAGTTAAAAATGCATACAGTTGTGCTCATAAGTTTACATACCCTGGCAGAATTTATGACTTCTTGCCCATTTTTCAAAGAATATGAATGATAACACAAAAACTTTTCTTTCACTCATGGTTAGTGTTTGGCTAAAGCTATTTATTATCAAACAACTGTGTTTACTCTTTTTAAATCACCAGGGTATGTAAACTTTTGATATGGGTCATTTGGGTAATTTCTGTGGTGATTATGAAATGTTGGGGCGAAGCAATGACACGAGTGGGGGGGGGGGGGGGAAACGTGTGGATAATGCAGCCTATGGATATTTATCCTGGTAGAACGACTGGGTATAAAGCCACACATCAGTGTACTAAGTTCGCAACCACCGCGTTCAGACGATTAGCCAATACTTTGGCCAAAATCGTAACATTCGCATTAATTAGGGAGCTTGGGCGGTAAGAATCACATTTAAGGGGATCTTCATGAGGTTTCAATAACAAAACTATCAGTGCTTCACGCAATTTAGGTGGAAGGTTTCCAGCCTCTAAGGCTTTGTTAAATGTAAAGAAAAGAAAAGTCAGGATCCTAGGGATAGATATAGGATGGTCAGGTTTGGTTAAATAGGCAAGCAGAGACCAAGCCTTGTTATGTTCAAATGTTTTTTTGGGAGACCGAGCTATTTTTTCTTGGTGAGATACAGTAAGCAGAGTTCATATTCCCTACGGCTATGCAGTAATGAATCTTGGGCATCGGGAGTGGGGGTCCAATTCATAGGCAGACTCAGCTGTCAACATGATCCATTCTAGCACCTTTGTACGCTGCTGGGTATTTTTAGGCAGGGTGCCAGTAATAGCCATAAAAGTGCCCCGCACCGTGGTCTTAAAAGCTTTCCACTCTGTAGAGGGGTCAGCAGTGCCCAAGTTTGTGTTCCAATAGGAAGTAATCCCCTGTCTACATTCCCCCTGTACCACCTTGTCCTCCAGCCATTGGGAGTTTAGGCGCCACATTACGGAACTTGTACATTGGAGGAGGTCCACAGAAAGAGGTGCATGGTCAGAAATCCCCCTAGGTAGATAAGATACATAAGAAAAAAAGGGAAGCATAAGGGCTGGGGCAAAAATCAAGTCTATGCGAGACATGGTGTGGAAGGAGCCGGAGTGACAGGAATATTGGTACACAACCAGATGCTTCCACCGCCATAGCTCAGTGAAACCATACACCTGCATCTAATCAATAAAGGAGGGGTAGGGCCTACCACCACCCCTCAAGCAGTCCACTGCACGATCTAAGACAGCGTTAAAGTCCCCTACATACAGCAGAGGACCATCAGGTCTAGATAGGAGCAGAAGGGATAATTTAGACAATAATTCAGAGGGGGGACATACATGTTCACCAGTGTAAAAGACACGTTGGTAATCTGCATGGTGAGAATAATAAATCGCCCCTCTGTGTCAGTGCTGACCATTAGGACCTCCACTGGTAAGGATTTAGCTAGTAAAATAGAGATCCCGCGGAAATAGGGGGTATGGGTGGCATGAAAAGACTTAGCCAGCCATGGGCGTTTAAGAGCTAGCAATTTTGTACTAGTAAGGCGAGTTTCCGGAAAACAGATACTATGGAGCTTATATTATTTCAGGAAAGAAAAAGCCAAGGACCACTTCTGGGATGAATTCAACCCTCTGGCATTCCAAGAAATAATTTGCAATGGCTTTGACAAGGTAAATCAGTTACTACATAACAAAACAAAATAAGGGTGGTAAATATGAGCATGACAGCATAAGTAGTACCATGCATGACAGTCAAGATTAGAGGCATGTGCGAAGTAAATAAGAATTGGACCAGAGTAACAAAAAAAAAAAAAACTGAAAACAATGAGATTGTACCACTGTCCAACCGTATTTAGTGAGAAAGGTAAAACGAGAGGCCAAAAAGAAAAACCAAAGACCAACCCACCCCGCTCAACCATCCCAATCACAGCAAGCTTGGATCCCAAAATGTAACAAAAAATAAATAAAAAAACACTTAACTAAGGCTAAAAAGTCCCATGCCCTCGCCACAAACTAGTGTGGGGGGTAGTAAATAGGAAATGAGCAGATGTCAGCATAAAAACTATAAATCTAAAGGCACTACCATCCCTATAAAGATATGTAGAAAAAAGGGGGTAGAATGTGGGACTTTAAAGGTACTTATAACAATTGAAAAATAGGCATCAAATAAAGATGAAGGAATTTATTGATTACGTTCGTGCACCATTTCGAACGCATCCAAAGGAGAAGAAAAACAAAAATATATGTAAAATAATCACACATATAAATTATGTAGGCAATTACATACATGTTGCCTAACACAATTGAAAAAATAAAAATAAAATAATGATAACAAAAACAAATGATACATATGAAGCAAAAACATAAATTGACAAATAAAAATAGGATTTTTGTACTCACCGTAAAATATTTTTCTGACATCCATGGACCGACACGGCGGCTCTTATTCACTGAACGTGTGGGTTATGCCCTGCTTGCAGGAGAAGACCTAGGCAGAATGTGAGATGTTTATACATACATTCTAAAAGCCAGAGCTGAAAAGCCCCGCCCAGGACATAACCCACCCCCTGCAGTCCGCAGACCTCAGTTCGTAACAAAGCAGTACAAACTTAAAAGAAAGGGTGGGTGCCGTGTCGGTCCATGGATGTCAGAGAAAAGGATTTTACGGTGAGTACAAAAATCCTATTTTCTCTTATCATCCATGAACCGACACGGCGGCTCTTTTTCACTGAGCGTGTGGGATGTCCCAAAGCAGTGTCAAGAGGGATGGGAGCAGTATAAATGGAAAAACCAAAAACTTCACTCCAAACAAGGCAGAGCTCCTCAACGGAGGAGTTGCAACTTTAAACAGTGGCCCGCAACACCTTGCGGCCGAAGGAAGCATCCAAAGATGCAGGCACATCAACCTTCTAAAATTTTGAAAAGGTATGAACCGACGACCAGGTCGCCGCCTTGCACACTTGTGCAGCCGTTGCTTGATGTCGGAAAGCCCAGGAAGCACCAATTGCTATGGTGGAATGCGCCGTAATCGGAAAGGGAGGCGCCCGCCCCTTGAGAGCATAGGCTTGAATGACGGTTTGTCTGAACCACCTAGAAATGGTGGCAGACGAAGCCGCTTGGCCCTGTCTTGGACCAAGACAGTCACAAACAGTGAGTCAGACTTCTGAATAGAAGCAGTAGCAGACAGGCACACACGCAAGGCTCGTACCACATCTAATGTGTTCAGCGCAAACTCTCTGGGATGCGATGGGTGATGACACAAGGACAGGAGGACAATGTCCTCAACTAGGTGAAAGGTCGAGACCACCCTTGGCAAAAGAGAAAATCGGGAATGCAACACCGCCTTATCCATATGGATGACTAAATATGGCGACTTGCAGGACAAGGCCGCCAACTCAGACACTCGTCTAACAGAAGTGATTGCCACTAAAAAGGCCACCTTCTGAGACAAAGTCAAGAGGGGAATATCCCTAATATTCTCAAAAGGAGGTTCCTGGAGAACCGAGAGTACCCATTTAGATCCCGCGGGGGGAGAGGAGACTGGACTGGAGGGAGCACATGGCGAACCCCCTGCATAAAAGGTGCTAACCAAGGAATGACCCGCTAGTGGTCGCTGAAAGAAGACGGCCAAGGCCGAAATCTGACCCTTAATGATACTCGAAGCGAGTTTTAGCGCCACTCCATGCTGCAGGAAACGCAGGATTCTAAGGACGGAATACGTCCGAGGACGTCAGTCCAGCTCTTCGCACATGGCGATGTAAGCTTTCCAGGTACGGTGATAGATCATTCTGAAGGAAGACTTCCGTGCCCTTAATATGGACGAAATGACCGAGTCCGAGACCTCGGTCTCTCAACCCCTGGCTTTTAACAGCCATGCCGTTAAAGCCAGAGACTGTAAAAGCAGGATGAAATATATGACCCTGAGACAGAAAGTCCTTCCTTATTGGCAACCACCTGGGAACGTCCGCGACAAGACGTACCAGTGACGCCGACGTTAATCCGGAGCAATGAGGATCGCCGGAATTCCCTCGGTCGCCACCCTGCGCAGCAGGCGAGGGAGCAACTGCAGCGGAGGATAAACGTATATCAGGTGATAACGACCCCTTGGGGCCACTAACGCCTCCGAGGCATCTGCCCAAGGATCAATGGATCCAGCCACAAACCTCGACACCTTGCGATTGAGTCAAGAGGCCATCAGGTCCACATCCGGTGTGCCCCACCATCGGCAAGGGAGTTGAAATACCTCCGGGTGCAAGAACCACACTTCCTGGTCCAGCGTCTGGCGACTCAAAAAGTCCGCCTGCAAATTGACTATGCCCGGAATGTAAACGGCCGACAGAGCCGGCACGCTTCTTTTAGCCCACTTCAGGGTACGGGCGACCTCGAAAGCCACAGCTGAGCTCTGAGTCTTCCCTTGATGGTTGACATACGCCACCGCCATGACGTTGTCCGACTGGATCCCAATGGAGTGATCCTGCAATCTGTCAGACCACGAGGAGAGGCACAGTCTGATGGCCCGTATTTCCAGAACATTGATCTGTAAACGGGCTTCGTCCGGAGTTCAAGCCCTTGGGCCGACAGGACTTCCCAGACTACACCCCAGCCCTTCAGGCTTGCGTCCGTAGTGAACACCGTCCATTGGATGGGGAGGAACGACTTCCCGGACCGAAAAGCTGTGGACCCCAACCACCATGTCAGGGACGCCCTGACCAGGTGACTCACCTGGATCGGAAGATCCAAAGACCGCGGGGATTTATACCCAATGAACATGATCTTCTTCTGCAATGCCCTAGTATGTGACTGGGCATACGGAACGACCATTTTTGGGATGTCAGCACCCGCACTGCAGACTGAAGTGTCAGTAACTTCCCGGGAAGTAGGAATACCTTTGCCACCAAGGAGTCCAGAATCAGACCCAGATAATCCATCACATAGTCTTCCAATTCTGAGCCACTTTCTGCTCTGAGAAGAAGATCGTTCAGATAGCCCACGACAGCGATGCCTCACCGTCTCAGCAAAGCTAGAACCGGCGCAAGTACCTTGGAGAACACCCTTGGTGCCAAGACAGGCCGAAGGAAGAGCCACAAATTGATAGTGGACTTCACCGATGGAAAGCGCAGAAACTTCTGGTGTCCAAGGTGGCCAGAAAATCCCCTTGACGGAGTGTATTGATTACCGTGCGAATGGATTCCATGCGGAACTTTTGCACCTTCACAAAGGCATTCAGGACCCTGAGGTCCAGGATAGGCCGAACCCCGTACCTCTGATACCTCTCCTGTGACGGAACCGGCACAATCACTCCGGACCTGATCATCCTGATTAGCCCCCATAGGGCTGCCAGACGGGCAGGAAGGAGATGAAGATTCGAGGGAAGAATCTGTCTTGGACCAGGAACGGAAACCTATCCTGTAACCTGAGGTGATCACCTCGCACACCCACCAGTAGGAGATTCTGGAGGTCCACCGATCCGTGAACCCGCAAAGTCGTCCCCAGTACCCCAGAGTCGGGTGGGAGCAAGACTTCACGCGGAGGCGGGCTTGGGAGCCGGCTTGATTGGCTTACGCACCCAGTGGCGCTTGTGTCCACCACCCGCACCGCTGTCAGAGTAGGAAGGCCAACCCGTGAACTCTGACAAAAAAAAACCTTTATTGCTGGAAAGGAAGGACCCTGCGTACGGCGGCCTCCTTACCCTTGCTAGCCTGAGGAAGAAGAGTGCTTTTACCCCCCGTGACATCCTTGATGATGTCATCCAGCGCAGCACTGAATAGCCTACCACCTTTAAACGGTAGATCCGTCAGAAGCTTTTTAGAAGCTAGGTCGGCAGACCAGCATTTCAACCAGATAAGACAACGCAATACCACCGCCAAGACAGAGGCCCTGAGTATTAAGGAGCCGCGTCTAACGTGGCGTCGCAACATTATCCAGGCCCTGCACCATTTGGTGGGGCAGAGCAATGGTGTCTGGAGGAAGATAATACTCCTGTACAGTTTGGTGCAAATTTTTTTTGCCCATCCTGCGAGTGTCTGAGACACAAGGGTCGCTGCTACCACAGGCCGTAGGGCGGACCCCAACAAGGCAAACATGGCTCTGCTCACCACTTCTGACCTCCTATCAGCGAGGTCCTTAATGCAGGAGTCCCCTCCATCGGGAGAGTGGTGACCTTGTTCAACCGGGCGACTGGAGGGTTGACCACTGGGGGAGAAGCCCACGTTTTAAGTACGGCATCTCCAAAGGGGTATCTGATAGGCAAACGCCGCGGGACCATAAAAGTCTTCTGCGGCTTTATTCAGACCTTATCAATCAGCTGGTCAACGAAGGTATATATGGAAAAAACCTTTTTAGAAGGCCCAGCCTTAAAAGAACCAAAGAGGACTGTCCGCCTAAGGTTCTGCATCCGCAGCATTTAGCTTGTGAGTGTCCCTCACTGCAGCAATGAGTTCACTAACAAGCGCCCTGTCATTTACTGACTCAGAACTGGAGTCTTCCTAGCAAGGAATGTCCTGTTCAAAACCATCAAACATATTCAGAGCTAGGGTCCTGAGCGGTAAAGGCTAGGCCCATATCCGAATCAGAGCACACCTCCTTCTTTTCATAAAAATAAAGTGGGGAGAGGGGCTTTTTTGCTCCCTTGCGCTCACACACTGCTTCCCTCCTGGTCAGAATGATTCCAGGACTGCCGACAACTGGTCCATAGGGACCGCAGGTGCTGGAGCACTGCCTGTTGCCTCAAACATGCAAGGAGAAGCTGTGATACTGATTCCATGTTGACCCTCTCTGAGACTCCTCAGATAAACAAAAGTCCACCCCACAGGCTGTGCTGACTGAGGAGGGGCGCCCAGGGGACTCACCAGACCGGACCAGTACCGCTCAGCTACGTTGTCTGTACCGCGCTGTGTCAGCGCGAGTGAGCTAGGGGAGATTGTGAGGAGATTCGCGCTGTTACAGCTGCGATAGAGGCCAAACTAGTGCTGAAATGCGCTCGGGCTACAAGAAAATGGCAGCCACACTTCACAGAGGCGATCCGCGGCAAAATGGCCGCCATGCGCAGCTAAAAGTAAAACACACCACAGCACACACACAGCGCCAAAAATGGCGCCCAGGCCCCAAAATAACACAAAAAGCCCCCAGCAATATGCAGAATAGCATGAGCTCCCCCCCCCAGGACAGTATGACCCCCAGGCACCCCCCACAGCACAGCGCCAGCAATGGTGACAGAGAGTAACAATAAAACACAGGGGGAGACAGGGAAAATCCCCCACAGAGTAACACACACAACAGTTTGTACTCACCTGTGGCAAGAGAGACTACTTACCCGTCCCATGAGGGACCCACTGGTTTTTTTCTGACAGACCTATCACAGAGTCGTACTGCGTAGCTGTTGGCCCGGTCCACCGCGAGAGAAACAGTCCGTCAGGTACTGTTCAATCTTGAGAGGACCGTGGGTGCATGAAAGCAACCCGGCCACCCCTGGAGTCATGGGGCATGTTGTGAACCGAGTCTCACGCACACAAGGCGAGGATCAGCATGCTCGATGGTCCGACAGGGAAGACTACGAGGATACTAGTGTACCCAACCTGTTGCCCAGCCGACAGTTGATTGAAGGTCTCAAAAATAAAATAATAAAATTCCCAAAGGAATAAAAATTAAAGTAAAATCTTCCAGGAGACAGGCTCCTGAGAGAGCCACGTCTTCTCCTTCTGCTAGGCAGAAAAAAACTGAGGTCTCCGGACTGCAGGGGGTGGGTTATATCCGGAGGGACCGCCCCCTGGGCGGGGCTGTTCAGCTCTGGCTTTTAGAATGTATGTATAAACATCTCACATTCTGCCTAGGTCTTCTCTTACAAGCAGGGACATAACCCACACGTTCAGTGAATAAGAGCCGCCGTGTCGGTCCATGGATGATAAGAGAAATACATTTTGTATTTAATCCCTCAAAAATATTGAAGGAAATAATGTTGGTAAAAAGTTTGTGAACTCTACTCCCAGATAACGTGATCCCTTCCTCCCAACCTTGGATCATACCCCCACCCTCAGAAGGATGGAATGGAGCACAAATAGGGGATGACCAGGGACTTGTGATAAAACATCTCAGTACCTGGTGCCTATAGAAGTAATTATAGGCAGATAAGGCAAAAAGTGGGGCAATCCTGCAACTGAACAAAGGTCATCATAAGAATGGTTTGAAGCTGATTCCTTCATTCAGGCCAGGGAGTCGAGTGGCTTGTGAGAGATAGATCCACCTACTTTCCAGCTGGAGAAGCTTTGTATCAATCTCTCCCCCTCTTTCATGTTAGGGTATATGTTCTAAAGCGAAGAATTTAATGAACTTTAGATCAAAGTTGTGATAAAGGCCAACATGGCGGCTGATTGGTGTCTCCATTTTATGTTTGGCAATTAGGGAAACATGGTCTCTTATGCGTTTCGTTTTGCATGTGACTGTGACGTCATGAGAAGCCTATATAAACCGAGCGCACCGCAACAGCCAGCATTACAGCGGAAGGAAGCGACAAGTCAACATCGAGGAAGAGAAGAAGACGCCGACGGGAAGACTGGCCCCTCCACTAGCAAAAGAGCTGGAAGAAGATAGTGGAGGGGCTGGCAGAAGGACAACGGAGAGCCGGACGAGACGACGGGGAAGACCGGGCCTCCGCTAGCAAAAGAGCTGGAAGATATCGGAGGCCCGGCAGAAGGAAGAAAGAACCGGAGAGTAGAAGAGGGAAGAAGGCGACGGAGAAGACCGGGCCCCACTAGCAAAAGAGCTGGAAGAAGATAGCGGTGGCCCGGCAGAAGGAAGAAAGAACCGGAGAGCGCGGCGACGACAGCGAAGACCCCCAGAGCTGTGCAATAAATTACTTTAAAAAGCTGTGTGTGTTTTGTTATTGCCATTTTTTCCACCAGGTGAATGGGTAGGGGTACGATGTACCCCATATTCATTCACATAGGGTGGGGGGCCGGCATCTGGGGGCCCCCTTATTAAAGGGGGGCTCCCGGATTCCGATCAGCCCCCCGCCCGCAGACCCCGACAACCAACGGCCAGGATTGTCGGGAAGAGGCCCTGTCCTCGTCAACATGGGGACAGGGTGCTCTGGGGTGGGGGGGCCTCAGGTCGCCCCACCTGCCCCAGAGCACCAAACCACCCCCCAATGTTGAGGGCATGCGGCCTGGTACGGTTCAGGGGGGAGCGCTCTCTCGACCCCCCCTCTTCCCCTGCGGCCTGCCAGGTTGCGCGCTCGGATAAGGGTCTGGTTTGGATTTTGAGGGGGACCCCCACGCCAATTTTTCGGCTTAGGGGAGTCCCCTTCAAATCCATACCAGACCGAAGGGCCTGGATTGCTCCTGGAGGGGGAACCCATGCCGGTTTTTTCTTTAAAAATTGGCGTGGAGTTCCCGCTCAGGATTCATACCAAACAGTGCCTGGTATTGGCGAGAATCCACGTCGGATCCCGTTCAATACAGTGCCGCGTCTCCTCGCTATTGCAGCGAGCGTGAGATGTGTCGGCCCCCTTTCGCCGAGATGTCGGCACCCCTGTCGCCGAGAATCTCCGTGATAGGATCGCGATGAATATACAATGTTGGCGGCACCTACTGTATGTGATTTCCGGGAAAGGCTTAATGAATCTCGATATTCTCTGGTCTGCCGCTAGCAGATACCAGAATTTATTATAGACATTCCGAATCTTCGAATGCTGTCGATTAAACTTTGTAATTATTCTGGTTGACGTACATGACCTGATCTGTCTAGATTTATAAATGAGTGATTGTCTATTGAGACACTTGACTCTGTTAAATGCCTTCCTTAGGCAGGTTTTACTATAGCCTCTAGCTCGAAGACGTACACTAAGAGAGTCAGACTCTTGTTGAAAATCTGCATCCAAAGTACAATTCCGCTTAATTCTCAAGAACTGACTATATGGTATACTCCTCTTTAGTGGTTCAGGGTGGGAACTGTCAGCGTGCAATAAACTATTGCCTGCCGACGGCTTCCTATAAAGAGTAGAGCACAATTCTCCCTTGTCATTTGTAATAATTTCTACGTCTAAGAATGTAATTTTAGACAGATTAAACGTGTACGTAAACTTTAAATTATATGTGTTCACTTGTAAACCCTCCAGAAAATCAATTAATTCACTCTGGGACACCGCCCAAACCATAAAAACATCGTCAATATAACGATGCCATGACATGATCTTACCTATGTCGGGTTGTTTGGAGTCATCAGCAAAGAGGTCACGTTCCCACTCCCCCAGATACAGGTTTGCATATGACGGTGCGCACTTGGCGCCCATAGCGACCCACTGCATCTGGAGGTAGTGGGAACCTCAAAAAAAATGTTATGTGTTAACACAAAGTTTAAGAGTTCAATAACAAAGTCATTGTATTTGCAGGAGTCCAAGTCCCGTTCTCCGAGGAATCCCCGCACAACCTCTATACCTCGGTCATGGGGTATAGAGTTGTACAGGGCCTCTATAACAATGGCTACGAGCCATGCCCCTGGAGGTATTTGGAGACCATCAATAACTTTCAGTAATTCAATTGTGTCCCTAACATGAGAAAACAAACCCTTAACATGGGGGTATAGGTATTCATCAATTAATTCACTGGCACGTTCCGTTAGTGAACCACATCCCGAGATAATCGGTCTGCCTGGAGGTTTTAATAGGCTTTTGTGCACTTTCGGAAGTGCATAGAGGGTGGGTACTGTGAAGCTTTCCATATCCAGATACTTATAAGTGTTCTGATCTATAGTGCCATTGTGTTGTGCCTTAAGGATTATATCCTTATATTTCCTGGAATAGTAGTGAACGTGGGACCTGGGGACCGGACGATACCATTCGCGATTACGGATTGTATCATAACACATGTCCTCATATTGCCCCACATCCATCACCACCAGGTTCCCACCTTTATCAGATGGTTTGATCACTATAGATTTGTTACATCTGAGAGTTTTAAGGGCTTTCCTTAAACATGGAGACAGATTGTTCTGCGGTCCAGTCTGCCAGTTGATGGCTTCTATCTATCTCTTTGGTGACCTGAATAACAAAGGTCCAGGTGTTAGAATTGCCCTGTAGGACCGGAAAGGATCTGGAACGGGATTTGTATGATTTAGGCGCACCGAAGATGGCATTAGAAGCGGATGAGCCAGGGGTGGGGGAAACCAGGGATTGGGACGATGTGGTCTCGTCAACTGTTCCTGATGGATTGTATACCCACCCCTCCTCCTCCCGATTGCTCTCAGCCCATCAAGTCTTCTAAGGCCCTGAGGTCTTCAAATGTGACCGACTCAATTATGGGTTGGAGTGACTCTTTATTTTGGGTAATGTTGGTATCTTTATCAAAAAGTACCTTATACATCAAGCGTCTCGCGAATAAATGAAGATCTTTCACCAATACAAATTTATCCGCATTTTCATCCGGGCAAAACGTTAGCCCTAATTTCAGGACCTCGGTTTCGTCCGTGGAAAGAGGGTAAGAGGATAGATTGATAATATCCAATGAGTCCCGACTGCTAGATAAAATAGAGTCGGGACCTACTAATTTAAAGGCTGACTAGATTTGCGTGCCGGAATAGGAGTTGCCTGTGGATTTTTTCTATTTTCATTAGAATTTGTAGTAGACGGGTCTCTGTTTGAAACTTGTCTTCACAGAAGTAATGTATCTTTGTTGCCGCCACATATGAACTTCCTCAGCTTGGTTTAACTTGTCAATAGAGGAAAGGAAGGTGCGCCAAACTAAGTGCAGTATTAACGTTTTAATAACCATTAATAAAAACAGCCAAATGGCTACTCACAAATAGGAAGAAGTAATCAGGCATGTAGAGTGTAAATAGCATACAGGGTCCGGTGTCATCAACAGTCCGAGGGAAAGATGTAGGTCCCAGATGGAGAATAAGGCTGAAGGCTGAAGGCAGATGTAGTGTCAGCAATGGAAGTCCTGGGCGTAGAGATGCTGTACGAGTGAATCTTGTTATTCTTCCTGTAGTGGAGGAAGATCCAGGACGATGCGCATCAGCGTGCGCTTCAGCGTGGAGCGCAGCGTGCCGTCGGACCGGAAGTGACGTGGTAAGTAGAACGGACCAATAGGATATTCCTATTGGTCCGTTCTACTTACCACGTCACTTCCGGTCCGACGGCACGCTGCGCTCCACGCTGAAGCGCACGCTGATGCGCATCGTCCTGGATCTTCCTCCACTACAGGAAGAATAACAAGATTCACTCGTACAGCATCTCTACGCCCAGGACTTCCATTGCTGACACTACATCTGCCTTCAGCCTTCAGCCTTATTCTCCATCTGGGACCTACATCTTTCCCTCGGACTGTTGATGACACCGGACCCTGTATGCTATTTACACTCTACATGCCTGATTACTTCTTCCTATTTGTGAGTAGCCATTTGGCTGTTTTTATTAATGGTTATTAAAACGTTAATACTGCACTTAGTTTGGCGCACCTTCCTTTCCTCATTTATCTTCCAGAGCCTGCTTCTGCCTATGGTAGCTGCCGCTGGTGCATACATCATCTGATGGACATTGGAATAATTTATAGTGTATTTTCCAGTGACATTTTAACTCCTATTATACCAGAACTATTTTGCGCCATTTTACCTTTTCCTGTTAACTTGTCAATAGACAATGGGGAGTTGAGTGGGTCCTGTTGTTATCCTCTGGTATTAGGACCGTAACTCCTTTTCATTTTTGATTATTATATACTAAAATGCGATTTTTCTCTCATTTCCTACAGGTATTTGTATTAAATATATCAACTTTTTGCAACCACAAATTCATCCTCCCTTGCGGGATTGTGATTGCTAGAGACGGGATCGGCCGACCATTTCTCTGGCAATCTATGACAGTGGTCCTGACCATTTTTTGACCAATTGATTTGGAGGTATGAAGAGGTGTGGGGGTCCCCTGGGTGTTTGCTCCATGTGCTGTTTGGGGATGCTCCCGTGTGCCGTTTTTTGAATGCATTCAAAGGACTATTACGTTTGTGATATATTATTAATTTGTTTTTTTCTCTTTTATACCTAATAGCTTGTTTCAAATCTGTTAAAAGTGTATGGGCATCTATTTCTGATGAAGCCTAATAGGCAAAACTGTAGAAAATCTATGGATGCTTCATCTCAACTGTATATATCTGAATGCTCATCTAGACTTTGGTATTGGGTGTATACCTGTGATGGTCACAGGCATGTATATGTATCAGTTTTTTATGTATATTGTAATAAATATATTTTTTCTATTTTTTGTTATAAGCACCTTTAAAGTCCCACATTCTACCCTCTTTTTTGCTACATAGTGTGGGGGGGTGTACTGAAATCGGTGAGGCTCAGTACAATGGAGGGATAGCCTACAAAGGGTAGAAAATGCATTTCCAGGAAAGACACACTGTAGCAGGCACTCAGGTTGTAACCATTTCAGTGTATATTATGCAGTCTGTGTGAAAGATAGAGCCTACAAACTATGGTATATATATTTGAAAATTGAACAATCCTATTTACTGATGGTCCTAAAATGCCAGGACAGTATAAATACCCCCCAAATGACCCGTTTTTGGCAAGTAGAAAGTCTAAGGTGTTTAGTAAGAGGCATGGAAAGTTTTTTAAGCACTTGTCACTCGCTCACCAAATGACGGCGGGACGGTGCGGCTCTCGTTCTGGGTGGACATCACATGATGTCGCCCCAGAACGGCCGCTTTCGCACGTGTTGCTAGGACATGGCGCAACCCCAATCTCTGTAAAGACCTGATGACACAGCTCTTTAAAAGGGATACTAAAGGTTCCTTTTTAATTTTTTTAAAATAACAAACATGTCATGTGAAAAGTTTTTCTTAGTTTCTCAGAAAATTTTGTAAATAAGTAATTTTTCTCCTTCGCTGATGTGCGCTGATGAGGCTGCACTTATGGGCACTAATGAGGTGGCACTGATGGGGAGGCACTAATATGTCGCACTTATGGGCACTGAGAGGTACTACGGATAAGCGGCACTGATGGGTGGCACTGACTGTCATCACTAATGGGCAGATTGCTGGCACTGCTGGCGCTTTTTTGTAATCAGGGCACATATCATTAGTACCCTGATTACCTATCTTGCGGTCCCCTGCGAGGAGATGCCGCTGATCGACTCTCCTCGCCACACACTTTGTCAATGTGAGGCGATGAGAGCCGATTACCGACACTTACGTGTTAACATGTGACCGGCTGTGATTGGACACAGCCAATCACTTCGTTAAAGGGGTTGTAAAAGTTCCTGTTATTTCAACTTAAAGCGGAGGTTCTGCGGCAATTGTTTTTATTTATTTTTTTTGGTGCATTCTATTGGGTTTCACAATACAAGATTAAACTCACTTGTTTGGTGTCTTCAAATATCCCCTGTCCGTTTTCATGGCAAATAAGAACTTTTAAAATCGGTTCCTGACAATTTCCATTTTGCTTGTGGGCATTGTGAAGCCCACAAGCAATCATTTCCTGTAAGCGCTTGCAGTGTTTACGGCGAGTAGCTGTATCGATAGAACACCGCCCCTATGAGAAAAGCATTGGCTGTATAGAACGCGCGAGCGGCGTGTATAACCAATGAGCGACGAGCAGCATCCCCAGCTGACGAACTGTTCAGACTCGGGGATTTCCGTCGGATTCAATTGCGCCTGCGCAGACCATCCCGGAACCTATCCGATAGCAGAACCGGCATGATAGAACAGCAGCGTTCCGTATTGTCTCCTGGGAAACATGACTGTGCTCCCAGGAGACATTGCGGCGCCGAGGAAAGGAGTAGGAACGCCTACTCCCGCGGGAGGGAAAGCCCGGAAGTGGCAGCTAAAAACTAAAATCTAAGGTATTTACACTATAATTTTTTTTTTTTGATGTGGCTATTTAACTTGGTGATAGTGTTCTGCTTGTGCCGGGATGTAGTTTTTTTGGGTGGAACTCCACTTTAATGCATCCTATGCATTAAGGTGAAAAAACATCTGGCAATCACCGGCCCCCCAGTCCCCCTCGTTTTACTTACCTAAGCCAGATCCACCTGCTCGGCGCATCCCAGACGTCCTCTTCTTTACGGAGCCCTGGCATTGATAGAAGCGCAGCCATTGGCTACCGCTGCTGTCAATCAAATCCACTGACGAGGGCGCCGGGGTGCAGGGCCAAATCATACACTCGGCGTCTATGTACGCCAAGTGTATAACTCGGGAGCGCGCCCGCAAGGTAACCCCCTCGGGAGAGCTCTTCTCCAAGGGGGTTATCTAATGCGGAGAGGAGCCGCCAAGGGACCCCAGAAGAGGATGTGCAAAACGAGCTGCACAGTGGAGGTAAGTATGACATTTGTTATTTAAAAAAAAAAGGAACCTTTAATATCCCTTTAAAGAGCTGTGTCATCAGGTCTTTACAGAGATTGGGGTTGCGCCATGTCCTAGCAACACGTGCTAAGTGATCATTCTGAGGCGACGTCATGTGACGCCCACCAAGATTGAGAAAAACACCGCCCCGCCATCATTTGACGGTGAGCGGGCGAGAAGTGGTTAAAAAACTTTCCATGCCTCTTACTAAACACCTTGGACTGTCTACTTAACAAAAATGGGTAATTTGGGAGGTATTTTCACTGTCCTGGCATTTTAGGGCCATCAGTACATCAGGATTGTTCAATTTTCAAATATATATACACCATAGTTTGTAGACTCCTTCACACAGACTAAATAATATACACTGAAATTGGTTATTTTTATTAAAAAAATGTAGCAGACTATATTTTGGCCTAAATTTAGGAAGAAAGATTATTAGTTTGCAGAAACTAAGGAAACCGAATTTTAATTAAAAACTTCTGTATTTTTTTTTTTTTTTTTTAATATTAGCTTATACAAAAAACATAAAAAACCCATTGGTGATTAAATAACATAAAACGAAAACTCTATTTGTGTGTGGGGGGATATAAAAATTGAATATGCATGATCGTGCAATTGCCTGTTAGCACAGGGCTTGACAAATTTGCTTTGAATCTAGGAGCCAGCTAAAAAAGTTAGGAGCCAGTTTTTTAAATCAGCTGTCCAGCGCCAAGAACTGGATGTCCAGTGCGTCAGGCAATAAGAATAGCTCGGGGGGCCTGGTGCCAAGCGGAAAAAGCTAAAAAAAATAAGGTGGCACTGATGAGGCTGCTCTGATAGGTGGCGGTGATGAGGCTGCGCTGATGAGCACTGATAGGCTGCACTGATTAGATGGCACCGATAGGTACTGATAGGCGGCACTGACAAGCAATACTGATGAGGCTACACTGATTATATGGCACGGATGGGTACTGATAGATAGCACTGATAGGCTGCACTGATCAGGCCGTGCTGATGGGCACTGAGGTGGAACTGACATGCAGCACTGACAGGCAGCACTGACAGGCAGCACTAATGGGCACTGATGAGGCTGCGCTGATAAGCATTGATAGGCTGCACTGATTAGGTAGCACTTATGGGCACTGATAGGCTGCACTGATGGGCACTGTTAGGCGACGTTGATGAGGCTGCGCTAATTAGCACCGTTAGGATGTGCTGATGGGCACTGACAGGTGGCACTCACTGATGAGCACTGATAGGTGGCACTGATGAGGTGGCTTTAACAGTGGCGTCACTAGGGTTGATGTCCCCTGGTGCATGAAAAATTTGTGTGCGTGTCCCCCCCCCTTCAGTACAGACACCCCTCCACTAACTACAGACCCCCCTCCCGCAGTATAGATCCCCCTCACTAAGAACAGACCCCCCTCCCTCAGTACAGATACCCCATCAGTGTAGAATCCCCCCCTCTTAGTGCAAACACCCCCCCTTTAGTGCAGACCCCCATCAGTATAGAATCCCCCTTAGTGCAGAAACCCCCATCATTATAGAATCCTCCTTAGTACAGACCCCAGAAGTATAGAAAGTATAGACTCCCCCTTAGTGCAGACCCGCCATCACTATAGAATCCCCCATAGTACAGACCCCAGAAGTATAGACACCCCCCTTAGTGCAGACTCCCCCATCAGTATAGAATCCCCCTTAGCACAGACCACTGCAGTATAGACACCCCACTTGGTGCAGACCCCCATCAGCATAGGCACCCCTCCCCCGCTGCACATGTCCATCTACTTAAGAGTGTACAGTACAAACCTCAGAACAGCGCGGATGTGTACACAGCGGTGTGTGTCCCTCGGGCTCCTCCTCACCGGCGGCTTCGGTCCGACTCCTGCGCCTCCCTCGCTGTGTCAGTGGAGCGATCAGTGTAGGGCAGCGGGCGGTGTTAGCGGTGCCGCAGCTGCAGCTTTCCACGGGTGTCACCCGGGTGCGGCCCGCACCCCCGCCCCCACCTGGCAACGCTCAAGCCCAGCTGTCAAACTTGGAAGATGATTGCGGAGGTGGGCGGGCAGTGAGAGCAAGCCGTGCTCATCACAGCACTGTCCACCAGAGGGCGCCGGTTAGCAGATAGGAGCGTGTATCCCGTTCCAGCAGGACCAAAAGCCGCTGCCTCAATTATCGGCCAGCCGACGCTAGTCCAAGCAACTGCTGCGGTGTAATCCAGGCGCCAGGATGCAATTTCCAGTCGCCATTGTGACCTGGCACCTGGGTTTTGTCGAGCCCTGTGTTAGCACACTGCTGAATAGCAAAAAGTGCCCCGGTCATGAAGCGTGCAACACCTTCCACAGGTCTGGGTGAGCCCTGATAGGTCTTCAACAGCTCCTTTGTAACCTGCAATCCTACATCCAAACACTGTTGATTCCTGTTACCAACAGGACTTGCTCTCATCTGCTTTTCTGTAGCGACTCCTGAGTGTTTCACTGACGAGAATTCCGGCTGAACCTTAAGTAATACTGTCTGCAACTCACCCAGCCTATTTTTGACTCAACCACCTCCTAGATTTGACACTGCACGTTTGAGGCTTGTGTCTTGAACTTGTCGCACAAGTGAACACCATCGTCATCAACTGACACTCATGCTACTCCACTGTTCTTATGCCTGTCAGGGTTATTTGGACTGCAGCAGTAACAGAGTACACCCTCATCTTCTGCTCCCTATTAAGGGATGTGGCCAAAGGCATTTGTTTATTGATGCTTTGTACAGTTACTCACAAGTTCACCTTTAAGTCTCACCTGTAGTATTCAAGGAAGCTAATATTTGTTCCATCTGCCATAGTGAAGACATCATTTGGGGTTTTGTTCCACTCTATGTCATCAACTCGGTATGTGCGGTTATTGTACCTGGTTATTACAATGCTTCCAACCAACTCCTTTGTAACTTCATCCTGAAAGTTATCTTTGCTTTGTTGATACATTAGGTGCCTATAAAATGGACAAAACAAAGATAAACATACAATTTTAACATTTCTGAAACTCATTCAAAATTTTCAATAACATTAAAATCTTTGCTTTTATCTGCCAACACCTATATCACTTAAAAGCACGTTAGTGCTTGAGGCCAGTGGGAAAAAACACAGCATACGGAGAAGGACCAGGCAGGCATTCAACACTCTGAATATGTTGGTATACTGGAAGTGAAGATTCTGACAGAAACTGTAGCTCTCTAGGAGAGCAGAGTGAGGACTGGACACTCATCAGAAAGGCAGGTATTAAGAATCTTCTTTTAAAGAATTTATTTTTTTAAGTGACAGTCACTTTAAATGTTTGTTAAAAAGGAAAATACTGGCTTTCAGAGATACAGTATATACAGTAAATATATGCTTTATAAACATTTCTTATATGGTGAAAGATTCCCAGAGCACAAT
Source organism: Rana muscosa (assembly GCA_029206835.1). Lineage (NCBI taxonomy): Eukaryota > Metazoa > Chordata > Amphibia > Anura > Ranidae > Rana > Rana muscosa. Next base: position 257,269,668 of record CM055118.1, on the reverse strand, counting down.
GGGTTTGCTAAAAGCAGCTGTGCTTACTTTAAGGCACAATCTGAATAAAACTTTAGATTGAGCTGTCTGATATATGGGCTTCAACTCAAGGGAAAGTCACTGAGTTGTAAAAGCAACGTGTTTTGTCAAAGTAGTAAATGGAAAGCCTTCAGAAACATAAATAAAAGCCTAAGTGCCGGTTCACACTGGGGCAACACGACTTCCAGCGCGACTTTACAAGGCAACTTGGAAACGACTTGAGCGTGACTTCAGTGCTACTTGGAGCGACTTACAACGCGACTTCAAATCGCCTCCAGGACAGGCAACTTTGCCAGTGGCCAATCACATAATCTGTGGGAGGGAGGGGTTTGCCTTAAAAAACTATTTTCACTTCCTGGAAAGTTGATTCAGTTAAGACAGGGGGATCCGACTTGGAGGCGACTTCTATTGAAATCAATGGGTACAAGTCGCTTTGAAGTAGTACAGGAACCTTTTCTGAAGTCGGAGCGACTTCAGTTGTGTACATTAAAATTTGAGGACCGCCGCACGCCGACAGAATGGCACAGCTGGGCACAAGGGCGTACAGGTATGTCCCCTTAAAGAGTGCGCCGCCAGCGGCACGCTCGCGACCCGGTCCTCTTCTCCGTGACCGTCCCCGAGGGAACAGCGGACCTGATCGCCGCTGGTGTCCCGCGATCAGGTCACAGAGAGGAAGAACGGGGAGAGGTAAGTGTAAACAAACCTCTCCCTGTGCTTCCTAGTGAGCCTGTCACTGATCGTCCGTACCCTGTCATAGGGAACGACGATCAGTGACGTCACATGCTAAGCCATGCCCCCCCCCCCCCCAAGTAAGAAACACATCAGGGCACACTTAACCCCTACAGCGCCCCCTACTGGTTAACCCCTTCACTGCCAGTGTAATTTTTACAGTAAGTGCATTTTTATAGCACTGATCGCTGTAAAAATGACAATGGTCCCAAAATAGTGTCAAAAGTGTCCGCCATAATGTCGCAGTCACGATAAAAATCGCTGATCACCGCCATTACTAGGTAGACACTATAAATTTTGCGCAAACCAATCAAAAAAGGCTTATTGCGATTTTTGACCAAAACTATGCAGAAGAATACGTATCGGCCTAAACTGAGGGAAAAAAAATAGGATTTTTTTGTATTAACCGTAAAATCTTTTTCTCTGACGTCCATGGACTGACACAGCATCTTCATTCTTGACAAAGTGGGTTATGTTCCTGCTCATAGGAAAAGACTAGGCAGAATGTTAAAACACACATTCCATTACCAGAGCTGAACAGCCCCGCCCAGGGGGCGGTCCCTCTGGACATAACCCTACTACCTGCAGCTAGCTGCCTCAGTTCGTAGCAAAGCAGTACAAACCTAAGAAAGGAGGGGTGGGGGGGGGCGTGTCCAGATGTAGAGCAGGGAAGACGTGTTGCTGAGGAGCTCCATACATCCTGACAAAATCTGCTGCCATCCTGCTTTCCCACCGCCCGGGTAAGCCCTCAAACTTACCTGGCGGGTCCCTGAAGGTCCTCTGCCTCGGCCACATCCTTTATTTTTGGCCCTGGTCGCCCAATCGAGCCGTTACCGGGACTTGCGACTGGCTCTGTACTCCCGGGTCCCGCCGCCATCTTGCGGCCTGCTGTCCTTCTCGGAGCCTCTGGGCTCGATTGCCGTGCTTCGCGGGGCTGGAGGTGCCTCATCCACGCACACCGAGGGCGCCAGTGGTGGGGAGGGTGATCCGGACCGGCGCTGCGACCGCCAGCACATCTTGCGGCCTACCGCGATACCGGAAGCCTCCGTCCTCAATTTCTGAGTGCCGCGGGACACGCGGCGGACGGGCACGTCCTCCGGAGCCACCATCCGTGCCGGGGGGGGGTCGGCACCGCGTCTGACGACTTTCGGAGAGCTGCTCCTACGCATCCACGTCTGCAGCCCGCAGCCATCTTTCGGCCTCCTGACCGGCCCCATCCATCGGACGCAGGTACGCCTTCCCTCCTCCTGGGATCCTTTGGGTGATTGACTGCCTCACAATACTGCGGGGAGGGCTCCCCCACTCCTGCACCTCTCCATCCTGTCTCTGCTGTGCCCTCCCGTCCTCCCCTTTTTGGACTGGGCCCCTCTGCCCGCGAACCCCCCTCTCCCCCCCCCCCCTGAACTTTCCCTAATTTTGGGGTAAGGCTTGGATGGGCCGCCCTAGGACCCGCTACTTCGCAAATAAGGGCCCGAAGGCTCCTCACATACCCCCGTCAGCAGTTGTTTCATCTCCGCGGAGATCCTCGGCTGGGATAGCGGCCAATACGCAGATGGCTGCGGAGTCGGGGGTGGCGGCACCACCCACGGGAGTGGAGATCCTGGCAGCCATCACATCCTGTAAAGAAACTCTGACATCTAAAATTGATTTTTTGACAGTGGATGTCGGTCTCCTCCGTCAAGATATGGATAAATTTCGCTCTCGCATCGCAGAGGTGGAGGACAGGGTCTCTGTGGTGGAGGATACGGTCCGGTCAGACTCCAGGGAGATACGGGCCCTCCAAATTCAAGTGAAAGCGCTGCAGGAGCGTGCGATAGACACCGAGAACCGCCTCAGGCGGAACAACATCCGTATAATTGGACTGCCCAAGAGGGCCGAGGGCCCTAGGCCTGCTGAATTTACTGAGCAATTACTGACCACCGTTTGTCCTGGGTGCCCCGGCATCTACCTTTGTGGTTGAAAGAGCCCACAGGGTTCCACCGCTCCCTCCGAGACCTGGGGCCCCTCCACGCCCCTTCCTGCTACGAATGCTGAACTTCCGGGACCGGGACCGCATTCTTGCGGCGGCACGAGCCATGCCTGACATTAAGTATGAAAACACCAGACTACTTTTCTTCCCGGACTTCTCCCAGGAGGTGCAACAACGTCGCAAGTCCTTCACTGATGTGAGACGCCGGCTCCGGGAGAAGGGACTACGCTTTGGCCTGTTGTATCCCAGCAGACTGCGAGTCACTGACGGTAGCGACACTCATTTCTTTGATACCCCGGAGGCGGCAGCGGCGTGGCTGGACGCCCGTTAATCTTAGACAGCCGAGGACCAACGGTGGAGTTCACCCGGCAGGGAACATATATGCTTCTACTATCCCATCAATGAACATCTTTCCTGTCTTCTGATGAATCCCAGCACTGCCCCCTTCTATGCCCCTAATCCTGCTTATCCCTGCTGGCTTTCACCTTTGTTCCTTCTACACAAATGTTCACTTCGGCTGATTTAACTTCCACTCACTCCTGTCTAAGGAGCTCCAATGGCAACTAACGAACTGCCTCGCTCATGAACCAAGGTGACTCAAGTTGTTCCCCTTTCCACACCTTGGACTCCCACCCAGAGTTGAGGCGGACTTCCCCGGAAACTTCTCCCTCACCTGCGGTCCTACGGGCCGACTTCTTAGGGTCGCAGTGACCTAAAGATTACATGTTTCTCTCAGTTAAGGGACAAAACCCTGCATCAGTTTTTATGGCTCTTGGGTCCCTTTTTTTTTTGGCCCTTGACGCTAGGTTTGTATGGTGTTTGGGTAGGGTGTTTTATGTTATGGGGAGAAGGGTTCAATTGTTATGAAGGTCCAGATAATTACTGTATTGCTCAATTACCTTATGGGTCTCTGACCCTATTGAATAGGTGTGCCACTACTGTGTTTACTTATATGTGTTGGGTTGATGGTCTCATCCTGCTTCTATTTCCCCCTGGTGTTCCTTGATGGCTCCTCCGGATGCTGAGCTCCTGACCGTTCTGTCATGGAATGTTCGGGGGCTCAACTCGAAGTTTAAGAGGTCACTCTTATTCCAATATTTGAAAATACATAATCCCCACATAGTGCTACTGCAGGAGACACATTTAACCGGCAGCAAGGTTATGGCTCTGAAGAAGCCCTGGGTACAGAGGGCGTTTCATGCGACCTACTCTTCATATTCTCGTGGGGTGTCTATCCTGATTAGCAAACGTGTACCGTGTGTGATACACAATGTTCATCTGGACCCCCAGGGAAAGTTCGTTATGGTTGTTCTGAGTGTATATACCCAAAAGTATGTCATAGTGAATGTTTATTTGCCCCCCCCCTGGTCAGGTGCAGGCTCTGTACACTCTCTACGAGAGGCTGGCTCCGCATTGCCCAGCGCAGGTTCTGTTCATGGGAGACTTTAATGCTACGCTGTCCCGTGACCTGGACAGGCCTTCCCCCCAATCCAATTTTAACTCTGATCTCGGAACGTGGCCTCAGGCCACGGAGTTTCAGGAGGCATGGAGGTGGCTTCATCCCCAAGATAGAACGTACTCTTGTTTTTCGGCCACATTTAGAACCTCCTCCCGCATTGATCTAGCTTTTGCTAATTCCACCATGCTGGCTAACGTTCAGGAGGCATGTTATCTCCCCTCTGGCCTCTCTGATCATCACCCCCTTAAATTTTCCATTAGGACCACCAGGTCGCGGAACAATGCCCGTTGGAGGTTGCAACCCCATTGGTTCTTTCCCCCCTGGGGGAGTATTGGGCGCACAATGCGGGGTCGGCTTCTCTGGAGATGACCTGGGACGCCTCCAAGGCTCACAGCAGGGGTCAGTATATCTCGGCTGTGGCGGCGGTAAAGGCGGAACTGGGAGACGGGGTATCTGACCTGCAGCGTAGGGTGGATGAGGCGATGAATCAGTATTCAGCCTCGCCGACGGTTTCCAATTTTGAACACCTGTCATCGCTTAGGCGAGAACTACATCTCTATGTTACAGATGCCACTAGTCTTGGTATACAGGGCAGCAGACAGGCATACTTTGAACATGGAGATAAAAATAGCAAACTGCTGGCGATGCTAGCGCAGCAGGACAGGCCCTCAGCGGTTATATCGGAGATCCTCACGGCGGATGGCGCTTTAGCCACCTCTCAGGAGGATATTCGGTCTGCATTCAACACTTTCTACACTTCTCTTTATGTCTCTTCACTTCCTGACGGGTTTGATCCTGCGCCTATGATCTCCCTGCTGGACACATTGGCCCTGGGGTGGCTCTCTGACACGAAGAGGCAGCTCCTTGTCTCGGAGATCACCCCAGAAGAAGTCACACTGGCCATTAAATCTTTTCCGGCAGGAAAAACCCCAGGGCCGGACGGCCTGCCCATTGAGTACTATAGGGCCCACGCAGAATTGCTCGCCCCTAAACTAGCTCAGATGTTTCAAGCTTGCTTGAATCAAGACTCCTTGCCACCCTCTATGAGAGAAGCCCATGTGGTTCTAATTCCTAAGCCTAATAGAGACCCTAAGTTCTGCGCCTCATACAGGCCAATTGCACTTCTCAACTGTGACCTTAAAATTTTGACCAAGTTACTGGCCACTAGACTCAACGTACTGAAAAAGTCCCTGATTGACCACGACCAAACGGGCTTCATGCCCGGTAGATCTACAGACATTAATATACGCAGATTATTCACTAATATTCATGCCCCCCATACTAACCAGGGTACTAGAACCATTGCCACCTTGGATATAGAGAAGGCATTCGACACAGTGGAATGGGTCCATCTGTGGGAGGTGCTTAGACGAATGGGGTTCCCGTTAAAATTTATAGGCTGGATACGCACACTTTACACTGGTCCTACGGCACGCATTAAGCTGAATGGCTCCTTGTCTCCTCCGTTCTCCCTGCAGAGGGGCACCAGACAGGGATGCCCTCTCTCCCCGGCTCTGTTCGCCTTGGAGCCTATTGCTGAGGCCCTTAGGAGCTCGGCCGAGGTCCGTGGTCTTCGGGTGGGCTGGCTGGAGGAGAGAGTGGCTTTATACGCGGACGATATGCTCCTGTTTCTGAATGACGCTGGTGACTCTCTGCGGGGCGCACTTGGTATCATGGATGCCTTCGCCGCCTTCACGGGGCTGAAGGTGAACTGGCACAAGTCGCAATTGTTCCCAGTGGATGCAGGGGCCCGGTCCTCCTCGCCCTCCTCTCTCCCGCTTCAGTGGGTTGAGCAGTTCACCTACTTGGGAATTGTTATCTCAAGGGAGACTGGGGATTTTGTGCGGCTAAATCTCGACCCTGTCCTGGTGACCATTAAAGCCAAACTTAAGGCGTGGAGTAACCTCCCCCTTTCTCTCATCGGGCGTATTAACCTGATTAAAATGAAAGTCCTTCCTAAACTCACGTATATTTTTCGGAACTCCCCTCAATGGCTGACTAAAGTCTTCTTTAATTCCCTCAGGCAACTCTTCCTCTCCTTTATTTGGGGGGGCAGGCCACCTAGATTCAAATATTCCACCTTGACCAGGCCTGTGGATAGTGGCGGCTTGGCTCTCCCTGATTGTTACAAGTATTATTTGGCCACTCAGCTTGTGACCGCTGTGACAGCAGGAAGGTAAAGTCACCTGGTTGCATCCAGGGGGGTAGATATATTTCGGCCAGATTCAGGCTTTACGCCGACTTATACAACTAGGTGGAGAGTTGTATAAGGCTAGTGGGCTCATGGATGACTCATACCTCTAGGGAGAGTGTGGGGCGTCGTGCAGACAGGGAGTTGATGAGACCAGCTGAAGCTTGTCAGCTCATTTAGGCCTCTATAAGAACTCCCAGCTTCATTAGATGTTAGCTCATGCCTGGAACCAGACCTGTGTGGACTGTCTAGGGAGAGTGAACCCCTGTGCGGTGAGACAAAGCCTGTGTGGCTATTTGCTTGGACATTTAAAACCAGGGACTTAGGGACTAGGACAGCACTAGGCTGATCCCAGTTGTTAGTTAGGAAACCTGTATGTTTAGTCAGAGGTCAAGTTGACCAGGATTTATTTTGTTTGTTTCTTTTGCTTTTGCTGTGTTGTGTCACTGTAAATAGAAAATAAACCGCACCTTTTTGATTTTGAAAACCACAACCTCCGTTTGCTGGGCCTGTTTTTGTGTGGGGAGCCCATCTCGGGGGTCACACACACCCGCTGCCGAGCTAACCCCCTCACAGTTGGTGGAGAACCAGTGGCAGTTTTTTTTTTAAGCCAGCATGGAGGAGATACTGAAGCAGCTGGCTCTAGCAAATGCCAATCAACAGCAGACAAATGCAGGTTTGCAAAAGAACTTCGCAGCCCAGCAGCAAGCTCATCAACAGAGCCTTGCAGCCCAGCAGCAGACAAACGCAACTTTGCAACAGAGTCTGGAGGCTCAGCAACAAGCCCAGCAGCAATCTGAGGCCCGCTTCATAGACCTGTTGCAGAAGCAAGAGCAGAGACTACAACAACAGATGGAAGCAGTAATGCAGCAACGTCCGCAGACCAGTGAGGAAAGCCGTCCCACTAATACCGCGTCCTTTGGGGTGAGTCGTTTATTGACAAAAATGACTGGAGAGGATGATCCAGAGGTATTTTTGACCACATTTGAAAGGACCGCTGAAAGAGAAAAGTGGCCTGAGGAGCGGTGGGCTGGACTGGTGGCTCCTCTGTTAACTGGTGAATCGCAGAAAGCTTACTATGACCTAGAGCCTAACCAAGCAAAAGACTATGTGATGCTAAAAGCTGAAATATTGGCAAGGCTAGGTGTCACCCAGGCTGTCCGGGCTCAGCGTGTGCATAACTGGACTTTCCAGCTTGGAAAACCCCCCAGGTCTCAAATGTATGATCTCATTCACCTGAGCAGAAAGTGGCTACAGCCAGAGACTTTGTCCGCACCAAAGATTGTGGAACGTGTTGTAATGGATCGGTTTTTGAGAGCTCTTCCTACTGCCATCCAAAAGTGGGTAAGCCATGGAGACCCAGAGACGGCCGATGGTCTTGTGGATCGTGTGGAGAAATACTTGGCTACAGAGAACCTGACGGCCTCTTCCAGAGACACTCGGACTTTCCACCCTAAGACCAGACCATCCCCAGGGGCGGATAAGAGGATTCCAAGGGGTGAGGGTGGAGAGAGTGACAGGGTGGGAGCTCTACCCCAAGTTTGGCGAGAACAGCCTGGGAAATCAGCGGCTCAAGAGGCCGCAAGAAGGATCGTTTGCTACCGCTGCCGGCAAGCGGGACATATTGCAGCCAATTGCCCGGTTGTGGAGGAACCCATGCAGTGTGACTTTCTGACGGGCAGACGTCAGTCGCTGTGTGCGACAGTCGCATGCACTGCCATTCGAGGAACTGAGAAACATTTATGCAAAATGTGTGTTAATGGTAGAAATGTTGTGGTATTGTTGGATTCAGGTAGCCTTGTGACCCTGATAAAGGCTGAGTTAGTTAAAACAGAGGTCTCTGGGAATAGCAAGGTAGCTGTTATTTGTGTGCATGGGGACACCCGAGAGTATCCAGTGACTACAGTGTGTTTCGAGACCCCCAAAGGTACCCTCTCTCATCCAGTGGGCTTAGTATCTCAGTTACTGCATGACGCCATTGTGGGAAGGGATTTTCCGAAGTTCTGGGAACTGTGGGATGATCCTGAGCCCCCCACTGGTGCCCCTATGTACCAGGAATGTGATAGCCAGAACTCCCCTGAGAGTGGTGAGGACTCTCCGGAATTTCCCTTATCAGTATTGGCAGGGGAGACTCAAGAAACTGGAGAGGAGCCCACCTCCTCAGACGAAAACCTACCGTCTGTGGAGTTTTCTGATCTTGAGGTTCACAGGGAAAACTTTGCCACAGAACAGTTGAAAGACCCCGCCCTAATAAAGGCACGGGAAAACGTAGTGAAAATAGATGGCGAGTTAGTGAACCCAGATAATACCTGCACTTACCCATACTTCAGCGTAGAGAAGGACCTACTGTATCGGGTGGCAAAAAGGGCAGAAGAAACCGTTGAGCAGCTTGTGGTGCCCAAACCTTACAGGAAGTTGGTGTTGGAGTTGGCCCATGGGCACATTCTTGGAGGTCATCTGGGGACAGAGAAAACCCGAGAGAGGGTATTACAGAGATTCTATTGGCCGGGGGTGATGAAGGACATAGAAAATTATTGTTCCTCCTGCCCTGTGTGTCAGAGGTCGGCCCCGATGCCACATTTCCGTAGCCCGCTGGTCCCTCTACCCATCATTGAGGTCCCGTTTGAGAGGATCGCCATGGATTTGGTAGGTCCTATAATCAAGTCCGCTAGGGGGCACCAGTACATATTAGTTATAATGGACTATGCCACCCGTTATCCAGAAGCGATCCCTCTCCGAAATACCTCGGCCAAAACCATAGCCAAAGAGCTATCTCTTGTGTTTAGCCGGGTGGGTATTTGTAAAGAACTGCTTACGGACCAAGGTACACCCTTTATGTCCCGGGTTATGAAGGAGCTGTGTAAATTGTTCAAAGTGACGCAATTACGTACATCTGTGTATCACCCCCAAACCGATGGGCTGGTTGAAAGGTTCAACAAAACCCTAAAACAAATGTTGAAGAAAGTGGTGGATAGAGATGGAAAGGATTGGGACTGTCTACTTCCTTATCTGATGTTTGCTTTTAGGGAGGTGCCCCAATCCTCTACGGGATTCTCCCCCTTTGAGTTACTGTATGGGAGACACCCAAGAGGGCTGTTGGATATTGCCAAGGAAACTTGGGAAAGTGAGAGTTCTCCCCACAGGAGTGTGATTGAGCATGTCGCCCTGATGCAAGACCGAATTGCACAGGTAATGCCCATCGTGAAGGAACATTTGGCCCAAGCGCAGTTAGCACAGCAGAGAGTGTACAACCGTGGAGCCAAGACCCGTACCTTTTTCCCGGGGGATAGGATACTGGTACTTGTCCCTACGGTTGAAAGTAAATTCCTTGCCAAATGGCAAGGCCCCTACGAGATAATGGAAAAAGTGAGCAAAGTGAATTACAAGGTCAGACAACCAGGAAGGCGAAAGCCCGAACAGATCTATCACGTTAATCTGTTGAAAGCCTGGAGGGATAGAGAGTCCCTAGTCGCAGACACTTGGTCACCAGCTCAAACTGGTTGCGTGATTCCTGAGGTTGGAATAGCAGCCACCTTGTCACAACCCCAACAACAGGAGGTTAAGGAGTTTGTGCTTCGCAACAAGGAGGTATTCTCTGAGCTGCCGGGACAAACATCTGGGGTAGAGCATGACATCATTACCCCGCCCGGTGAAAGGGTGAAGTTAAAACCCTATCGGATCCCAGAGGCCCGACGGGAGGCAATACGGGAGGAAGTACAGAAAATGCTGAACTTAGGGGTGATAGAGGAGTCCCAAAGTGATTGGTCTAGTCCCATTGTGTTGGTGCCTAAACCGGATGGGAGCTGGCGATTTTGTAACGATTTTCGTCAGTTGAACAAAGTTACAAAATTTGACACCTACCCCATGCCACGTATAGATGAGTTGATCGACCGGCTGGGAACAGCCCGATACATGACGACTCTTGACCTCACAAAAGGGTATTGGCAAATCCCCCTGGCCAAGTCGGCCAAAGAGAAAACCGCATTTGTAACCCCAGACGGGGCGTTCCAATATAAAAGAATGCCGTTCGGGTTACAGAATGCGCCGGCCACATTCCAGCGGAAAATGGACCAGATGCTGAGGCCCCATCGGAAGTATGCTGCGGCTTACCTGGATGACATAATTGTCCATAGCACAGATTGGGCCTCACATCTGCCAAAAGTGCAAGCAGTCCTGGACTCTGTTCGGGAAGCGGGGTTTACGGCTAACCCCAAGAAGTGTACCATTGGGCAGGAGGAGGCCAAATATCTTGGGTACACCATTGGGAGGGGAGTAATAAAACCCCAACTCAACAAAGTCGAGGCCATCCAGAGTTGGCCACGTCCCAACAGCAAGAAGCAGGTACGAGCCTTTCTGGGAATCGCGGGGTATTATCGGCGATTCATTCCCCACTTTGCTTCTAAGGCTGTGCCCCTAACCAACCTGACGAAGGGGAAAGGGTCGGTCATGATTAAATGGACCCCCGAGGCTGAGGCAGCATTCCAATTCTTGAAACAAGCCTTATGTAGCCAGCCAGTGTTGTACTCACCCGACTTCTCTAAAGACTTTGTCGTACAAAGTGATGCGTCAGATGTGGGGTTAGGAGCAGTATTGTCCCAGGTCTGGAACGGGGAAGAGCACCCAGTCATTTACCTCAGCAGGAAGTTGAAGTCCCATGAGGTAAATTACGCCACCGTTGAAAAGGAGTGTTTAGCGGTGAAGTGGGCTCTAGATTCCCTTCGGTACTACCTGCTAGGTAGGCACTTTGACATGGTTACGGATCACGCTCCGTTAAAGTGGATGGCTCAAAACAAGGAAACAAATAGAAGAGTGAATAGGTGGTTCCTGGCCCTCCAGGAATTCAACTTCACAGTAAAGCATCGCCCTGGCGTTCAAATGGGGAATGTGGATGCTTTGTCTCGAGTACATGAATGCCTGATTGCTGGTGTTCCAACCCCGAGGTTAAAACAAGAGGGGGGGGTATGTGACAGCAGGAAGGTAAAGTCACCTGGTTGCATCCAGGGGGGTAGATATATTTCGCCCAGATTCAGGCTTTACGCCGACTTATACAACTAGGTGGAGAGTTGTATAAGGCTAGTGGGCTCATGGATGACTCATACCTCTAGGGAGAGTGTGGGGCGTCGTGCAGACAGGGAGTTGATGAGACCAGCTGAAGCTTGTCAGCTCATTTAGGCCTCTATAAGAACTCCCAGCTTCATTAGATGTTAGCTCATGCCTGGAACCAGACCTGTGTGGACTGTCTAGGGAGAGTGAACCCCTGTGCGGTGAGACAAAGCCTGTGTGGCTATTTGCTTGGACATTTAAAACCAGGGACTTAGGGACTAGGACAGCACTAGGCTGATCCCAGTTGTTAGTTAGGAAACCTGTATGTTTAGTCAGAGGTCAAGTTGACCAGGATTTATTTTGTTTGTTTCTTTTGCTTTTGCTGTGTTGTGTCACTGTAAATAGAAAATAAACCGCACCTTTTTGATTTTGAAAACCACAACCTCCGTTTGCTGGGCCTGTTTTTGTGTGGGGAGCCCATCTCGGGGGTCACACACACCCGCTGCCGAGCTAACCCCCTCACACCGCCCACTGGTGGCTGAGACCGGACCTGACCAACTCTGTGACGGTACTGGAGGCAGCCATAGTGGGGTCCCTGGAGGCACTGGAGGGACTGCTATTCAGGGGGCCTAAAACGCCTCACAATCTCACCCCTTCCATGCGTACCACTATGCGGGCATGGAAGGCGGGTGAGGCACTAAGGGCACCCCAGCCGAACTCTTGGTCTCCTCACACCCCCGTGGCTGAATCCCAACCTATCACAATTCCACACTATCCCCGATCCGCAGGCCTGGGCCAAGTATAAAATACTGACCCTCAAACATATCATCACCAACGGAGATCTCACTCCCTTTCACACTTTATGTGCTAAATTCAACGTACCTGACCGAGCCCACTTTAGGTATCTCCAAATTGCACATGCCTTCAGGTGCCAATTTTTGGGCAGGCCAGTCGAACTGGCATACTCAGAGTTGGAATCTACTATCCGGGTGAAAGACCTGGAGAAGCCCGCGTCTCAGATTTATGGATCCCTGCTGGTTGCTGCTATCCCCGAGCTGTCTTCCCTCCGCAGGAAATGGGTGGAGGACATACCGGGGCTGGACGCGGACGACTGGAGGGAGGTTTGGGATTATCCCTTCTCCCCTCTGATCTCAGCAAGGGACAAATTAGTCTAATATAAAATTGTCCACAGGGCTCACTACACGCCTCACAGGCTGCACCAGATGTCACCGGAGCATTCTCCGGAGTGCTGGCGCTGCTCCTACTGGCCAGGGGGTTTCTTCCATATTTTCTGGGCTTGCCCAGCAATTGTACAGTATTGGAGTGAGGTGCTACGGGTGATCAATAAGGCCACCGGGACTTGCGTCCCATGCGAGCCCATACACTGTTTGCTAGGACTGGTTGACCAACTGCCAATACTCAGAGCCAGAAAAACACTCATATCCCTGTTGTTGTATTATGCGCGCAAAGCCATTACAATGAATTGGAAACAATTGTCTCCCCTCTCTGTTAAATTTTGGAAAAACTTAATTAATGCCAGTTTGCCCCTATATAGAGCCACGTACTTGTCTAGAGGTTGTCCGCACAAATTTGAAAAGGTATGGAACTGTTGGTTAGATGACAGAAGCACGGCAAGTGATACAGTGACCACTGTCTAGACTTCTATTGTATCATTGAACTATCGATCTATTAACCCAAATAATGTTTCCAGGCTACCTTCCTCTATCAATACCACTTTGAAGCATGACGTATGTTGACTGAACCCTCTCCCCAAGCTTGGGGTTGTAGTATAGACTAAGTTAAGTTCTTTGTTATTTGTCGCCCTGTGACGGTCTGATGCCGAAACAGGGTAATGGCCCCTGCGTGGGCAGCTGTTATGCCTAGGTGTGGGCAAAATGTGTGTACGTTTTATAAAAATTCAATAAAAAGATTTAAAAAAAAAAAGAAAGGAGGGGTGGGTGCTGTGTCAGTCCATGGACGTCAGAGAAAAGGATTTTACGGTGAGTACAAAAAAATCCTATTTTCTCTTTCCGTCCATGGACTGACACAGCATCTTCATTCTTAATAAAGTGGGACGTCCCAAAGCAGTATCAAAAACGAGGGGTGGGAACAGTATCAAGGAGAAAAACGAAACTTCACCCCAAACAAGCAAAGCTCCGCAAGGGAGGAGTTGCAACAGTAAACAGCCGCCTGCAAACTTGCGGCCGAAGGTAGCATCAGAAGATGCAGCCACACCAACCTTATAGAACTTCGAAAAGGCATGCGTGGATGACCAGGCCGCCGCCACCTTGCACACTTGTACAACAGATGCTTGATGTCGGAAAGCCCAGGAAGCACAAATTGCCCTGGTTGAATGTGCCGTAACCGGAAAGGGAGGCGCCCGCCCCTTAAGGGCAAAGACCTGAATGAAGGCCTGCCTGAGTCACCGAGAAAAGGTGGCAGACGAAACTGCTAGGCCCTGTGTCGGATTAGACACAGACAAAAAACAGCGAGTCAGACTTTGGAAACGAAGCCGTAGCAGACAGGTACACCTTCAAAGCACGTACCAGGTCTAAAGAACGAGGCGCAAACAGTCTGGTATGCGCAGGACGAGGACAGGAATACGGAAGCACAATGTCCTCATTAAGGTGGAACGCTGAGACCACCTTCGGGAGAAAAGAAGGCTGTGGGCGTAGCACCGCCTTATCCATATGGAGGACCAAGTATGGCGGCTTGCAAGACAAGGCCAACTCAGAAACCCCTCTGACAAAAGTAATGGCGACCAGAAAAGCCACCATCTGAGATAGACTCAAGAAAGGAATCTCTCTGATATCTTCAAAAGGAGGTTCTTGAAGAACCGAGAGCACCAAATACAAATCCCAAGGGGGAAGAGGTGGTTTAATAGGGGGGAGCACATGGCAGACCCCCTGTACGAAAGCACAAATTAAAGAATGGCCCGCTAGCGGCCGCTGAAAGAAAACAGCTGAAGCTGAAATCCGAATCTTAATGGTGCTTAAAAGCAAGCTGTTGGTCCACACCACACTGTAAAAAACAGCAGGATCCAGGAAACGGAATACGTCCGTGGACGCCAGTCCAGCTCTTCGCACGTAGCAATGTAAGCCCTCCAGGTACGGTGTTATATCTTTCCGGAGGAAGGTTTCCATCCCACAGCATGGTCGAGATGACCGAATCCGAGAAACCTCGGACTCTTGGCACCTGGCTTTCAATAGCCTTGCTGTTAAAGCCAGCGACTGTAAAGCAGGATGAAGAATGGGACCTTGAGACAGAAGGTCCTCCTGCATAGGAAGTCGCCATGGAACGTCCGCCACCAGGCGCACAAGATCGGCGTACCAAAGGCGCTGAGGCCAATCTGGAGCGAAGAGGATCACCAAAATATCCACGGCCTCCACCCTGCGAAGTAGTCGAGGAAGCAACTTCAGTGGAGGTTAGGCATAAATCAGCCGATACTGACCCCACAGGGCCACTAACGCGTCTGACGCATTTGCCCAGGGATCCCAGGACCTGGCCACGAATCTCGACACCTTGCAATTAAGTCGAGAGACCAGAAGGTCCACATCCAGCGTGCCCCACCTCCGGCAAAGGAGATGAAACATCTCCGGACTTAAGGACCATTCCCCCTGGTCTAACAGCTGGCGGCTCATATAGTCCACCTGCCAGTTGTCCACACCTGGAATGCAAACGGCCGACAGAGCTGCCCTGCAGCGGCATGGGTATGACAACCCCAAAGAAACACCTCAATATATTGGAGAAGGAAGGTCCCAGCTTACGGGGGACGCCTCTACCGTTAGCCAAAGAAAGGCAAACCTGACAGAGCTTCCCTAGAAACTCGATCAGTGGATCAGTATATCAGCCTTTTCAGGTGACGCAAAACCACCCTGGACACAGAGACCCTAGAGCAGTGGTTCTCAACCTTGTTAGTGCCGTGACCCCTTGATAAAATTTCCCAAGTTGTGGGGTCCCCTAACAGTAAAATTATTTTCATAGCGTGGTTTGTTGGCACCCAAGGCAAGACCAGTAATGTGCGCCCCTAACCCATGGACATTTAGCGCTCCCTGATTCCTTTCCACTCCTACAATATTAAAACCCCTTATGGTACATTTTAGGATGTACTACTGTTTCTCTTTGTTCTCCTTTCTTTCCCTTTTATCTCTCTCTATGCTAATTTCTTGTTTTTTTCCCCTCATCCCTCTCTCTAGCCGTATTTCTTGTTCTTTCTCTTATTCTTTCTCTCCCTTTTTCTTTCTTACTCCCCCTTTTTTCTTCTCCCTTCCATGTATTCTCTATTTTTTTTCCATCTCTTACTCCTTGGTGAGGGGTGGGGAGTTGGGATGAGTGGCAATGCTGGGGGAGGTCTGATCAGCCAACTTGGGTGCTCCTGATTAAGGTGATCTGCTGATCTGAAAACTGTAGTGGGGACTTTTAATGCCAACTCTAATCACAGGTATGGTTATTCACTTTCTCCAGCTTCACTGTGTCTCCGAATTTGTGGTGTCTCGTAGCAGTGACACCTATGCCTAAATCAGCAGATAGGGTCTCCTCCAGCCCCTCTCACTTCACATTCCTGACCAGTCAGCTGACCTCTAGTCTCTGCCCCCCAGCCTTGCCATGAAATCAATGGGTGGCTGTGAAGAGGCCGAGTAGGTGGCTGTGGGCTCCAGGAACAGCCCTGCTGGGCGGCTGCAAAAATGCTGGAAGAGCCAGGAACAGCCCAGGATTTAGTGACCCCTGGCAAACCATCATTTGACCCCCAGGTTGAGAACCACTGCCCTAGAGGCTAAAGCAGTTGCAGTGCACCTGCTGGATGACTGATAGAGGAGTTGATGCGCCTCCACTGCCTGGTACAAAAGATTTGCCCAGTCATTGAGAGTCAGAGACACCAGAGACACAGCCACTAACGGGCGCAACGCTGACCTCAGCATGGCAAACACAGTCCAAGTCATCGCTTCTGATCACCACCGAAAGGCAGGTGGACCCCCCTGCAGGGAAAGTGGTACCCCTGACACCAGGGATTTAACTTCATAGACAAAAACACACATTTATGACAATGCTCTACAATGAATATGTGATGAGGGACCAAAAAGGACCCTCCATGTTACACAGAAAGCTCCCAAGGACTAGACAAATAAATTAATAAAGTCCCCCCACCATGCTGCACCAACTGGAGGGGCCACCCTGGAGACTCACCAGCCCAGAATGAGACCGCTCAGTGCCACTGCCCGCCTCTATACTTTAAGACTGTGTAGCACACTGTATTATCCGTGCTGCTCTAGAAGCAGTGTGTGAGGAAAGGGTGAGGAAGCCGTGAGGAGAATCGTGCTGCGCCATCCAGGAGCCAGCACTAAAGGCCAATGGTGTAAATGATTAGCTTTAAATGAACCAAGGGCCACCAGAAGTTCCTCAGCCGTAGCCTTCAGCTTAAGAGTGTCCCTCACAGCATCAATGAGAGCACTATCAAGCAACCTGTCATTCACTGACCCTGATAAGGAGTCTTCCTCATAAGGAATGTCCTTGGTCAAAATCCAAAAATTCAGAGCTAGGGTCCAGTGCCGCAGCATGGCCCATATCTGAATTGGAACACTTCCCTGGATATGCGTGGGGAGAGGGCACTTTTCAGCCCCCCAGCGCTCGTGCACCATTTAGCTCCTGGTAACAAATGATTACATAAATGCGGCCCATAGGGACCGCAGGTGCAGTAACACTGCCTGTTGCCACTGACATAAATGGGGAAGCAGGTGACACAGACTCCATAATATCACTACACTCTGAGACTTTGTCATGCATGCAAGTGTGGAAAATGCCGCCCAGAGTCACATGCACATGTTACATGTCACAGGGACTTACCCGGGGATTGAACCCAGGATCACATGCATGTAAGGCAGGCTCTCTATGTGAGAGAGACAAATCCACCCTCCCACTGCACTGACAGTGGGAGATACCCAGAGGACTCACCAACCCAGCCAGGACCACTCGGTTCCGCTGCCTGCGCTGTGCTCCCAGCACGAGTGAACAGTGAGGAGACTGAGGAGAATCGCTCCAGACAGCAATAGAGGCCACCCAGCACAAAAGAGCGTGCAGCTACAAGAAAATGGCCGCCGTCATTACAAAAGTGCGCCATAGCGAGGCCAAGGCAAGATGGCCGCCAATGCGGTTTTCAATGTAAAGTGAAAAATAGTAAAAACATGGTGCCGAACGGCGCACAAGGCCCAAACTGACAGAAAACAGCCCACACCGCAATGCAAACCCTTATGGACCCCCACCGGGACAGAGAGACGCCCAGGCACCCCCAGCCATCGCTCAACAAGAGTAGATGACAGAGTAGCAAAATAAACAAGGGGGGGACAGGGAACCCCCCACAGCATGTACTCACCTGCGGAGGCAGGAGAAACTACTTACCCGTCCATGAAGGACCCACTGGTGTGTTCCTGACAAGCATATCACAGTCCAGTACTGAGTAGCTGTCGGCCTGGTCCACTGTGAAAGATACAGAAGAGCTGTTCAGTCTTTTGTGGACCTCGGACCATAAAAGCCCACAGGCCACCCCTGGAGTCGTGGGGCATGTCGTGGACTGATCTCACGCTATGTACTGAGCGAGGATCAGCACGCTCGATGGTCGGACTGGGAAGACTACGAGGATAGCGAACTACCCAAACTGTTGCCCAGCCGACTGTTGATAGAAGAATCTCAAAAATAAAATAATAAAATTCAAAAAGGAAGAAAAAAATTTCCTCAGGAGACTGGCTCCAAGGAGAGCCACGTCCTCTCCTTTGCTAGGCAGAAAAAAACTGAGGCAGCTAGCTGCAGGTAGGAGAGTTATGTTCGGAGGGACCGCCCCCTGGGCGGGGCTGTTCAGCTCTGGTAATGGAATGTATGTTTTAACATCTAAAATTCTGCCTAGTCTTCTCCTATAAGCAGGAACATAACCCACTTTGTCAAGAATGAAGATGCTGTGTCAGTCCATGGACAGAAAGAGAAAAAAAATGTTATATATTTTTTGGGGATATTTATAGCAAAAAGTAAAAAATATTGAATTTTTTTCAAAATTGACGCTCTATTTTTGTTTATAGCGCAAAAAAATAAATACCACAAAGGTGATCAAATACCACCAAAAGAAAGCTCTATTTGTGGGAAAAAAGGACGCCAATTTTGTTTGGGAGCCACGTCGCACGACACCGCAATTGTCAGTTAAAGCGACGCATTGCTGAATCGCAAAAAGTGGCCAGGTCTGCATAATGGTCCGGGTCTTAAGTGATTAAGATGGCTCTCATTGACTAACATGTCATTTCTTATGTCGGGCGACTTGGGGCGACACAAGTCGGATCCCAAATCGCAGTAGTGTGAACCGGCAAAGCATAGCTTGCTCGCTCAGGGGCAGAAAAGCTGTTCATAAGCAATATTTTGAAATATCTGACTAAAACTAATGAACTAAACCTACTTTAACTATGGAATCCTAAACACAATCCTGCATTTATTTTTCATTATCAAAGAAAAACTGGCCCAAGATAGTAAAAAAAAAAAAAAAAACATTTAGCTGTGAATTTATTGCTACTGCCATAACCTTCCACCAAGGAACAACCTAAAATAAAATCTCCTTCTCCTGATGATCACAGCAATACCATATATATGTATGTTAGTTGTTGTTTGTACCCGTAGTACAGGCCAAAAACAATAGTGCGCATTTAGATTTTTTTTTCTCATCTTAAACTCACCGACACCGAAAGGAATTTAAGGGAAAAATAGGATTTTTTACTCACCGTAAAATCCTTTTCTCTGAGTCCATGGACCGACACAGCTTCTCTATTGACATAGTGGGTATTATCCGTTAATTAGGAGTGACTAGGCAGAAAACTTGTAAAAAGTGTTGCATCACACCTTCTACAGTACCGCCCAGGGGGCGGACCCTATGGGTATATCCCCTCAGTCTGCATCTCGCAGATCAGTTCGTCAAAAAGCAGTACAAACTTAAAAGGAGGGATTTTACGGTGAGTAAAAAATCCTATTTACTCTTTCGTCCATGGACCGACACAGCTTCTCTATTGACATAGTGGGACGTCCCAAAGCAGTGTCAGAGAAAAAAAGAGGGGTGGTAACAGCATAAAAATAAACTTCACCCCAAACACAAAACAGCACTCCAACGGAGGAGTTGCAACTCTAAACAGCCGCTTGCAAAACCTTGCGGCCGAAAGAGGCATCCGAAGATGCACCTTCATCAACCTTGTCGAATTTTGTGAAAGTGTGAGCGGACGACCAAGTTGCCGCTATACATAATTGGGAAACAGACGCTTGATGTCGGAAAGCCCAAGAGGCGCCTATTGCCCTGGTCGAATGCGCCGTGACAGGAAAGGGGGGCGCTTGACCCTTTAAGGCGTAGGCCAGGATTACTATCTGTCGGATCCATCTAGAGATGGTGGCCGATGAGACTGCTAGGCCCTTCTTGGGACCAGCCACCAAAACAAACAGTGAGTCTGACTTCCGGAACAGGGAAGTAGTAGATAGGTATACTCTCAAAGCTCGGACAACGTCCAAGGAATGCAACGCCGACTCTTTAGGATTCGACGGATGAGGACACAAGGATGGAAGTACAATGTCCTCGTTGAGATGAAAAGCCGAAACGACCTTAGGAAGGAAGGAAGTCTGCGGCCGCAGCACCACCTTATCCTTGTGGAAGATCAGATAGGGAGCATTGCAGGACAAGGCTGCCAGCTCAGAAACTCGTCTAACTGATGTAACAGCCACCAAAAAGACCACCTTCTGAGAAAGTGTCAATAAGGGAATATCCCTAATATTCTCAAACGGTGGTTTCTGAAGCACCGAGAGGACCAGGTTCAAGTCCCAGTGAGATAGCGGGGGACGGACCGGAGGGGCCACTTGTCGAACCCCCTGTACGAAAGTACTCACGAGAGAGTGAGTCGCCAGGGGTCGCTGAAAAAAGACAGCCAGGGCAGTTATCTGCCCCTTAATAGTACTTAAGGCAAGCCTTTGGTACACCCCATGATGTAAAAACAGCAGGGAGAATGGCTTCCAAGCACTTCTCATAGTAGAGATTACTGAATGTGACAGGCCCCTGTCTCTCAGTACCTGGTTCTCAATAGCCCTGCCATTAAAGCCGGAGACTGTAAAGCAGGACGGAGTATGGGACCTTGCGATAGCAGGTCCTTCCGTAGAGGTAGATGCCAGGGGACGTCTGCTACCAGACGTACTAGGTCGGCGTACCAAGGACGCTGAGGCCATCAGGATCCTTGGAATTCTCGCTGCCTCTGTTCCCGCGGAGCAGAAATACCTCCCGATTGAGTCGGGACGCTAAAAGATCTATGTGTGGCGTGTCCCTTCTTTAGCAGAGGAGCTGGAACCCATCCGGGTGTAAAGAACCCTTCTCCCTGGTCCAGCATTTGGCGACTCAGGTAGTTCGCCTGCCAATACTTCACACCCGGAATGTACACGGCCGACAGTGCCGGTACGCTCCTTTCTGCTCACCTCAGCCTGTGAGCGACCTCCGATGCTGCAGCTGAGCTTCCTGTTCTTCCCTGATGATTGACATCTGCCACCGCTGTGGCATTGTCGGACCGGATCCTGACTGGACGTCCTTGCCGCCTCTGAAACCATCTGAATAGGCGCCGCCTGATCGTCCGGAGTTCCAGGACCTTGATTGGCAGGCGGGCTCCTGTAAGGCTGGCGTCCATCGTGATCACAATCCAATGAACAGGAAGGAATGACCTCCCGGCCAAGAGAGCCGGTGAGGTCAGCCACCCTATCAGAGATCTCCTGACTAGGTGGCTTACCCGGATTAGATAATCTCGAAGAAGGCTACCTCTGAGGAATCCAGAATCAACCCCAGATACACTAGGCGTTGAGTTGGCACCCAAAATGACCTTTGCGTATTTTATACCCAAAGACAGTCGGAGAGTCCGATAGGTTATGGACACAATTGCCTCTAATTCTGAGCTTGAAGGGGCCTTCAGAAGAAGGTCGTACAAGTAGATTATGATAGCGATGCCCCTCTGCCTTAGAAGGGGCAGACACGGGTCGAGCTCTGGAACTGGCTTGTAGCCTGAGATCACTTCGCAAACCCACTGGTCGGAGATCAGAGATGTCCATTGAGTCGCATTTTTGCGAAGACGTCCCCCCACCCGAGAACTGGGTGGGGGCGGACCTTCATGCAGACGCAGATCTGTCCACAGGCTTGTTGGGCTTGCGGGACCAAGAACGTCTGTATCCTTGTGCAGGCGCTTTGTCGGCCTGGGGTCTTTTTTCTGTCGCCCTAGGCGGACGAAAAAAACGCTTGCGTGCAGTAAAGGAGGGCCCTTGCTCTGGTCCCTTACCCTTTATGGTTTGAGGAAGCAACGTGCTTTTACCTCCTGTGGCATCCTTGATGATGTCATCAAGAGAGGCTCCAAAAAATCTGTCGCCCTTAAAGGGCAGATCCAACAGGGCCTTCTTGGAAGCCTGTTCCGCAGACCAGCCCTTTAGCCAGATCAGGCGGCGTATAGCTATCGCATAAACCGAAGCTTTGGACAGCAAGGGGATAGTGTCCATGTCTGACTCGCAGACACAAACTTAAGGCCTTGTACCGACTGGTCGGCCAAAGTTATATCATTAGGAGGAGCATCTCGCTATAACCCCTGGAGCAGCAATTTTGCCCACTCAGTAAGTGTCTGAGACACTAAGGCCCCAGCCAATGCCGGGCGCACCGCTGAGCCTACCACTGTGTATAGGTAGCGAGTGAGTGCTTCAGCTTTCTTATCCACAGGGTCCTTGAAAACAGGAGCCCATTCCACTGGAATTGTGGTAGCTTTATTAAGTCTGGACACCGAAGGGTCCACTATCGGGGGAGAGGTCCATTTCTTCAGAAAACTCTCCTCAAAGGGGTACCGTAACGCAAGATTCCTTGGGGGCGTAAAAACTCTTGGTGGATTCTCCCACTCCCACTGTATAAGAGCTTATCAAAATAAGACACACAAGGAAACACCTTAGTAGTGCGGGTAGGTTTACGGAACCCAAAGGCGATCCGAGTCTCTGCTGCTTCTGCAGTATTCTCCAACTTTAGCGTATCCCGCACTGCAGTAATAAGGTCAGATACCAAAGCCTTTTTGCGTACTGACCTGGACTTGGAGTCATTCTCATTGTCCGCTTGGTCACGGTCTGCAGTCTCTGATGCATCAGAATCCGGGACATGAGCCATAGCTGGGCCTGGTTCTGCATCAGAATTATCCCCAGAAGATTGCAGGGGACGGAGCGTTTACTACCCCCCGCGTTCCCGTGTGCTGCTTCCACCCTGGCAGCAAAAGCCTCTAGGATTGCCGACATAGCGTCCATAGGAACATCAGGGGCACCAGCCACCAAATCAGGTGTTTTAGGGGAAGAAACGTCTGCTTCAGACGCCATGCTGACCCACACGCTGACACCCACAGGTCTCCAGGCAAGATATTAATAGGCCACCCTCCTAGCTGATACAGAGATGCAGGGTCTTCCCAGAGGACTCACTACCCTTGGAACGGTACTGCTATGCTGCCGTGTGCTGCGCCTGTGATGCTATCCCACCGCTGTCTGTCAGTCTGATTCTTATCAGCGTCTTCTGTGAAAAATTTGCGCCAGAGAAATTAACCCTAGAGACCAGAGACGACCGCAAAATGGCCACCAAGCAGCTGTATATAACAATGTGGGCTCTAAGAAAATGGCCACCGAGCCTGAATATAGAGGCAAAAAGCGGCCGTTGACCACAACAAAATGGCCGCCGAGTGGCAGTATATACATACAGACGAGAATCCCAAGAAACATGGGCGTCCAAACAGTCAGTAGAGGCCAAAGCGGGCGCAGACTACAAGAAAATGGCCGCCGGGCAGCCATTTTAAAGCTATTGGCACGAAACTACAAGAAAATGGCTGCCGGACATTCACTAGAGGCCGAAACAGGCATGGACCATCGCAAAATGGCCGCCGACAGCATGGAGGGAGAAGCACACACACACACACACACACAGGTTAGCAAAATAACATTATTTTTAAATGACAAACACAGCGCAGCCCCGCTCCAGATGGAGCCCCCCATGGTGACCAGCACCCAGCAACCTTAGCTCAGAGCCCAGGGAGGAGGGAAGGCAGGGAGAGAGGAAAGAAAAGGGTCATAACCACTTACTTGATCTCTCCGGGAATGTCCAGCTAATGTCACCCTGCCTAAGTGGGGGAGATACTTACCCCCTTCCTGCGTGTCTCATGCTGGAAGACATTCCGGACAGATCATCGTCCGCGCACGGCGGTGACTGTCGGCCAGGCATGCTGTGATTGAACCCTGGGGAACGATCCTATGCATGCCCTGGAGCGTTAGCTCACCGGACAGGCTGCTGTGACTCGGCCGTAAGGTCAGCCGAAGCTGAGCGGTCCGATGCAAGCCTAGGAGCGAAAAGCTCACCGGA
Source organism: Rana muscosa (assembly GCA_029206835.1). NCBI lineage: Eukaryota > Metazoa > Chordata > Amphibia > Anura > Ranidae > Rana > Rana muscosa. Next base: position 257,245,853 of record CM055118.1, on the reverse strand, counting down.
CAGGCTACTGCGATTCGGCCGTAAGGTCAGCCGAAGCTGAGCGGTCCGATGCAGGCCCTGGAGCGTAGGCTCACCGGCCACCCATAGAGCGATGGGTATGTCGTGGAAAACCCAGTGTGTAGCTAGGGTCGGCACACGCTCGATGGCCAAAACTGGGGGGACTACAAGGATCGAGGACCCAGCCTGTAACCCAATCAACAGTTGATCGAAGATCGCAGGAACAAAAAATAAAAAAAATCTTTTTCCCTGGACCAATGGGCCCGAAGGGAGCCATGTCCTACTCCTTGCTAGACAGAAAAAAATCTGATCTGCGAGATGTAGAGTGAGAGGATATACCCGGGGGGTCCGCCCCCTGGGCGGTACTGTAGAAGGTGTGATGCAACACTTTTTACACGTTTTTTCTGCCAAGTCACTCCTAAATAACGGATAATACCCACTTTGGCAATAGAGAAGCTGTGTCGGTCCATGAACAAAAGAGTAATACATTTTGCTGCCTCCCCCGAGTACGGGGATACTCGGGAGAGGCCCTGAAAACCAATAACCGCCTTCAGGATTTCAAAGGGCGCAAATTTTTGATTTCACTCCTCACTACCTATCACAGTTTCGAAGGCCATAAAATGCCAAACTAGCACAAAACACCCCCCAAATGACTCCATTTTGGAAAGTAGACACCCCAAGCTATTTGCTGAGAGGCATGTTGAGTCCATGGAATATTTTATATTTTGCCACAAGTTGCGGGAAAAGGACAAACTTTTTTTTTTTGCACAAAGTTGTCACTAAATGATATATTGCTCACACATGCCATGGGCATATGTGAAATTACACTCCAAAATACATCCTGCTGCTTATCCCGAGTACGGGGATACCACATGTGTGGGACTTTTTGGGAGCCTAGCCGCGTACGGGACCCCGAAAACCAAGCACCGCCTTCAAGATTTCTAAGGGCATACATTTTTGATTTCACTCCTCACTACCTATCACTGTTTTGAAGGCCATAAAATGCCAAGATGGCACAAACCCTCCCCCCCCCCAAATGACCGCATTTTGGAAAGTAGACACCCCAATCTATTTACTGAGAGGCATGTTGAGCCCATTGAATATTTAATTTTTTTGTCCCAAGTGATTGAATAATGACAAAAAAATTTTTTTTTTTACAAAAATTTGTCACTAAATGATATATTGCTCACACATGCCATGGTTATATGTGGAATTGCACCACAAAATACATTTTGCTGCTTCTTTTGAGTACGGGGATAACACGTGTGGGACTTTTTGGGAGCCTAGACGCGTATGGGGCACCTTTTTGATTTCACTCCTCATTACCCATCACAGTTTCAAAGGCCATAAAATGCCAAGATAGCACAACCCCCCCCCCCAAATGACCCCATTTTGGAAAGTAGACACCCCAAGCTATTTTCTGAGAGGCATGGTGAGTATTTTACAGCTCTCATTTGTTTTTTTCAATTTTTAAAACTTTGTGACAAAAAGCGAGATCTGCAAAATACTCACCATACCTCTCAGCAAATAGCTTGGGGTGTCTACTTCACAAAATGGGGTCATTTGGGGGGGTTTGTGCCATCTGGGCATTCCATGGCCTCCGAAACTGTAATAGGCAGTGAGGAGTGTAATCAAAAATGTACACCCTTAGACCCCTTTCACACTGGGGCGGGCAGGTGCGGTGGCGGTATAGCAGCGCGATTTTCAGCGCTGCTATACTGTCGTTCTTACCGCGGTATGCGGTCGCTAGGGGGGTTAATTTAACCCCCGCTAGTGGCCGAAAAAGGGTTAATACCGCCCGCAAACCGCGGCTATTGCCGCGGTTTGCGGGCGGTATTACCGCGCTGTCCCATTGATTTCAATGGGAGACCGCGGTAAAGGAGCAGTGAACACACCGCTCCTTTACCGCTGTAAAGAAGCGGCTAGCAGGACTTTTGGAGCGGTCCTGCTAGCGCACCGCTTCAGTGTGAAAGCCTTCGGGCTTTCACATTGAAGACACAGGGCAGGATTTTTTCATGCGGTATAACAGCGCTATTATTAGCGCTAAACCGCATGAAAAACGCCCCAGTGTGAAAGGGGCCTTAGAAAGCCTGAAGGCGGTGCTTGGTTTTTGGGGTCCCGTACGCGGCTAGGCTCCCAAAAAATCTCACACGTGGTATCCCCGTACTCAGGAGAAGCAACAGAATGTATTTTGGGGTGTAATTCCACATATGCCCATGGCATGTTTGAGCAATATATAATTTAGTGACAACTAACAAGAAAAAAAAATATATATTTTTCCCGCAACTTGTGTCAAAATATAAAATATTCCATGGACTCGACATGCCAATTCAGCAAATAGATTGGGATGTCAACTTTCCAAAATGGGGTCATTTGGGGGGGTTTTGAACTGTCCTGGCATTTTATGCACAACATTAGGAAGCTTATGTCACACATCATCCACTCTTCTAACCACTTGAAGACACAGCCCTTTCTGACACTTTTTGTTTACATTATATATTTTTACAAAGCAAAGGCCTTACAGATTAAAATGGTGGGTGTTGTATTTTTTTTTCCACACACAGTATTTGCGCAGCGATATTTCAAACGCATTTTTTGGGGAAAAAAATACACTTAATTTTAATGCACTAAAACACACTATATTGCCCAAATGTTTGATGAAATAAAAATGATGATCTTAGGCCGAGTACATGGATACCAAACATGACATGCTTTAAAATTGCGCACAAACGCGCAGGGGCGACAAACTGCATACATTTTTAAAAGCCTTTACAGGTTACCACATTAGATTTACAGAGGAGGTCTACTGCTAAAATTACTGCCCTTGATCTGACCTTTGCGGTGATACCTCACATGCATGGTGCAATTGCTGTTTACATATGACGCCAGACCGACGCTTGCGTTCGCCATTGGGCAAGAGCAGGACAGGGGTGCTTTTTTTCCCCCTAATTATTTATTTTGCTTTTTTATTTTATTTTTCAACTGTTCCTTCCATTTTATTTTATTTTTTTACCATTTTTATTGTTATCTCAGGGAATGTAAATATCCCCTATGATAGCAATCGGTAGTGACAGGTACTCTTTTTTTTGAAAAAATTGGGGTCATCATTCTGGTATAACCATTCAAAGTATAGCAACATACCAGTACGTTGCTGGTCCTTGTTGGACAAATATTGTAATCTTCTTTTTCATGCAGCCTGTTGGCTGAACGAAAAAAGAGATTGATCGGTGGGTATGTCCACCATTAGAATACCTCCCTTCATCCACCCACTTCTAATGATGGGCATACATGCACCATTTATATATGCCGAAGCATGGGGGCATCCTCCTGCAAAAAAGTTATGCCGCGTACACACGGTCGGACTTTTCCACGGGCAAGCCTCCGTTGGAATTTCGACCGTATGTACACGCCATTAGGAGCAAAATCGTACCTCCGCCCCTGCTGCCCCCATGCTTCGGTATATATGCTCCTTTTTTTTAACTGTGGTGGTGAAATCATCTCCTACAGCGTAGGAGTCACTGCTTTATGTATCGTGGGAGCAAACGCTGTTGCTGTCAAGATAAATAAATCCGCGCTGCAACTGAATGGCATACCTGCCAAGCAAATGATGGTTAACATTAAAACAAAGTAACATTACAGTATAACAGTAAGACCTTACCATACCATACCTGCAAAGAAAAAAACAAAAAAAAAACCATAGTAAAAAATAAAACTTTTTTTTAACGCAACCTTTACCTACAATATATATATACCGAAGCATGGGGGCATCCTACCGCAAAAAAGTTATGCCGCGTACACACGGTCAGACATTTTCACGGGCAAGCCTCCGTCGGAATTTTGACCGTATGTACGCGGCATAAAAAGTTATGCCGCGTACACATGGTCTGACTTTTCCACGGGCAAGCCTCCGTCGGAATTTCGACCGTATGTACGCGGCATTAGGAGCACAATCGCTCCTCCGCCTGCTTCGGCATATATGCATTTTTAACTGTGGTGGTGAAATCACCGCCTACAGCACTGGAGTCACGGCTTTATGTATCGTGGGAGCAAACGCTGTTGCTGTCAAGATAAATAAATCCGTGCTGCATCTGAAAACAAAAAAATTACATACCTGAAAAGCAAGCATGATAAAACATTGCAGAATAGAATACAGTAAAAAAGAGGAGATTGAGAGACAAAGAGAGAAACAGAGAGAGAGACAGGCAGAGAGAGAGACAGTGAGAGAGACAGAGAGAGAGAGAGATATTTTAGTTTTTTTTATTTTATTTACACTTTTTTTGTAACTAACGATTCGGGACTCTCAAAATGCGATGGCATCTTGGGAGACCCTGTGTAAGTGTGTCCTATCCTGTGCATTGCTCTACCCTACGCTAAAACTTCACTAGTGTGTGTAAGCGTTCAAAACCTTTACCAATGCAAAGACCAGGATCGTCAGGACAGCGTGAACAATAATAACGGGTATAGAAAAATACCAGTAGCGCTGCGTGATATTATCACACTAGTGACAATAAAGCATGACACCCTACAAGTGTGACATTGATGTGATACACCATATGACATAAAAAGAAAAAGAAAAAATAGACATAATGAAATATCTGACCAAACTATACCCAAAAACTCTGACTTCTAACCATGTCAGTTAGTCATTTCAATATTCAAAAATAAAAACTCAATTGACATGCAGTTCCACTCATGAATGTCCAAAACAGGGCTGAGAAATGACATATCTCACGGTACAGAAAGTTCCAAGATAGCGTTGATTCAGAGATATTCTGTGTAGGTAAGTGAGTATTGGTGACTTCACACTTTTTTTTTAATTAGCACTTTTTTTTTTAAATCATTTTATTTTTCATTTGCTCAATCAATACATGTGATTTGTGCATTTAGTCTTACACATTGATATATAAACAAAAGCATATTAAAATTCCTGTCCATACAAAAAAAAAAAACCTAATCAATTTACAGTACAACAGTGACATTTAAATTTTTCCCTTTTACTCCCCCCCCCCCCCCGGCCAACCCTTTGAATCTTAACAACCTTGGTCCTTTCTCCTGTTCGCAAACTCTGCCAAATCTAATGCATTGTCATTAGCGCATTTAACTTATAATTCCAGCCCCCCCCCCCCAACCGCCCCATAGGTTTCTACATAAGGAGCCTATCCTTTACCAATTGTAATGACACAAGGCTAGGATCCTCCAGCCATGGTTGCCATATAAGATTGAATTTATCCACTGCCTTTCTACGACTGTAGGCGAGCCATTCTCTGAAAAGCAAGGAATTGACAAATGCAATCCACTGCTTCCCTGTGGGAACCGTCTCTGCCATCCAATATCGCGCTATTCGCTTTCTAGCCAGGTACATCAGTCTTATTATCATATAGTACCTTCCTTGTGGGAACTTTTCAGCTTCAATCGCCCCAAGCAGGTACACCAAAGGGTCCCAGGGTATAGGTACCTGGGCCACTCTTGTGATGTTCTGGGAAACCTCCTCCCAGTATCTGTTGAGTTTTGGGCACCTCCAAATTAGATGTATAAAGTCCCCTTGCTGTACTTTGCACTTTGGGCACAAGGGGGAGTCCCTTCCTCCCCACTTGTAAAGCTGTACTGGTGTTCTATAGGCCCTATGCAGAATAAATCATTGTGATAATTTGTGGGACGCTGATACAGATAGCGCCGGAATAGAGTCCAACGCCATATCCCACTGATCCCTATCTATATCTCCGATGTCTTCTGCCCATTTACTACGACATCTAAGGGAGGCATAGTCCTGTATTGAGGATAGTAATTCCGCATATGTTTTTGATATTAGTCCTCTCCGGGTATCCGCCTGGAGGACCATCATCAGCAGATGTGACGATGATATTACTAAGGATTGGGTCATTTGCTGTGCCTGCAGAGCATGCCGAAGCTGAAGATATTGATAAAAGCCCCTTGGGGCTAACTGGAATTCCTGGCACATCTGTTTGTATGTTTTTAACACTTCTCCCTCGTACAGTTGCGAAAAAAAACAAATCCCTCTCTCTTTCCAGGAGATAAAGCCCTCTAGGTCCTGTAACTCTGGGTATCTAGGGTTTTGCCATATCAGGGTAAAGGGCAGTGGGCCCCTTAACCTCAAAGCCTTCCGGATCTCCCCCCAGACCTTTTTAAGGAGAATACCCGTAGGTGCAGATTGTGGTATACTAGGCAAGTCCATCTCCAAATGAGATGCTACCTTTAGTGTAGGAGCCACCGTAGTCACCAGGATACTTTTAGGATCCTCTTTTTCTTCCCTGCCCCATCCCGCCAACTGCTGGAACTGTGAGGCCAAAAAATACATTTTGGGGTGGGGTACTGCCAATCCCCCCTTTTCCTTACTATATTGCAGGGTGGTTAAGTTTATTCTGGCTATCTTTTTTTTCCATATCAAATCCCGCATCAGGGTATCTATTCGTTTGAACCATTTATTTGGGATCCACATAGGGGACTTGTGAAAAACATAATAACTGTGGGGCCCATACCATTTTTATTAAATTTGCCCGTCCCACCAGCTTGAGCTTGCACCAGCTATTGCATTTCCCTCTCTGTCTTTCCAGTAGTGGGCCCAGATTCAGCTGAAGATATTCCGCTGGATCCGGGGATACCACTACCCCCAAATATTTAAAGTTCTTGGTTATGGCGATCTGCTCCGCACCAGCTGGCAGTGGTTCTGTCAACGGATCTATGGGCATTATTGTTGATTTAGACCAGTTTATAGCGAAACCTAAAAAACCTCCGAAATCTCCTATGATACCCATCACTGTTTGCAACGATGCGGCTGTATCCCCCAGATAAATAAGTGCATCATCCGCATATAAGGAGATTTTTTCCTCCCTTTGACCCCTACGAAATCCGACGCAGTACGAATCAAGATAGCCAGGGGTTCGACCGCCAAAGCAAACAGCAGTGGGGATAACGGACACCCCTGCCTGGTACCTCTATGTACTTCAAATGAGGAAGAAAGATTGTTATTGATACAGAGTCTGGCTCTCGGTTTGGAGTAAAGCACCTTCACCCATGTTATGGATTTCTTCCCCAATCCAAATCTTGTCAGGATTTCCAGGAGGTAGGGCCACTCCACACTATCGAATGTTTTAGCAGCATCCAGCGACAGAATGGCCCTACCCCCCGGGTTATCCACCGGCACCTGTAAATTTAAGTACAGCCGTCGTATATTATCTGCCGTTGAACGTGTTGGTATAAATCCAGATTGATCTCTATGGATCAGCTTATCAATCACCTTGGATAGTCTCGTAGCCAGAACTCTAGCCAAAAGCTTGACATCCGTATTCAATAAAGAGATCGGGCGATAAGAGTCTAGCTGGAGCTTGTCTTTGCCTGGCTTGGGGAGTACTATTATTATAGCTTCTTGCATACTTTCTGGCAGGCTACCTGTCTCCGCTGCCTCTGATATGGCCTCCAGTAAGGGTGGAAGAAGAATCTCTCCATACTGGGAGTACACCTGAGCCGGTAATCCATCCGAGCCTGGGGACTTATGGTGCGGGGCTTCATCTAGGGAATCTTTCAATTCTGTCAATGTAATAGGGAGGTTTAACATCTCCCTATCTACCTCTGACAGCTGGGGGAACGGGCAAGTTTGCAAAAACCGGGCCAGTTCTGACTCCGTATAATTAGTTTTAGAGGAATATAAATCCCTATAAAACTGATGGAAGTCATCTAAGATTCCAGAGCCAAGAGTGTGCGTTTCCCCAGACCCCACTCTTATAGCCTGAATGCCAGAAGAGTCCCGCTGTTCCCTAGCCACCAAGGCAAGAAGATGACCCGTTTTTTCCCCTTCCTCAAAATAACTCTGCTGATGAAAATATCTCCTCTTCTCTGCTGCTGTTAACAAAACAGAGTTGTATAAAGATTGTGCCTCATTCCAGGAGTCATGATTAGCTTGGGAGGGGTCTGCTACCAGTGCCTGTTCTCTAGCTTTCATTTCATCTCGTACTTTGTTCTCACATTTCCTAGAGCCTTTTTTAATATCTGTAATTTCTCTAATGAGACGTCCCCTACAAGAAAGCTTTAAGTGAGTCCCATACAACCGCTGCACTAGCCGATCCCCTGTTAAAATATAATAATTCCTGCAATGCCCCCACGGTCTCATCTGGGGACGGGAACAGGGTCAGCCAAAAAGGGTTCACTTTCCACAGTGGGCGGCCCGATGTAGCAGTAATATCTAGCTGTACCCAAAATGGAGAGTGATCTGACAATAATCTTGGCTCATAGGCGGAGTCCCTTACCCTCTGCATTAAAACCTTGTTTCCTAGACCCATGTCGATCCGGGAGAGTCCACCATGTGAAGCGGAATGGCACGAATAGCATCTCTCCCCATCATGTCTCTCCCGCCAGACATCGTGTAGTCCCAATTCAGAGAGCAAGGAGGCAAAGGCTGTCCTACCGACTGTGGACCTTTCCCCTCTAGAAACCAGTTGCATTCTATCCAGTCCTGGATCTAGGGTATTATTATAATCCCCCAACGCTAACACCGGGACCTCTGGGAATAATGCCATAAGTTGCGCCAACTTTCTAAGAGGCGCCTCTGAAAATGGCGGAGGAATATAAATCGCAGCAACAATACATAGTTAAGCTTACACAGCAAAAAGACGTATCTGCCCTCTCTGTCCACCTGTTGCTGAATGCATTCAAAGGGGGCATTAACAGACACCAGAATACTGACTCCCCTGGAGTAAGAGGAGTACATGGAATGATATTGTGTCGGATATTTTCGTGAACGCAACAGGTGGACAGTTTCAGGTCGCATGTGTGTTTCCTGGAGACAAATTATCTGCGGTTGAAATCTACCAAAGTATTTAAAACATTGCATCTCTCTTGACCTTATCCCCCAACCCCCTAACATTCCATGTCATAAGTAATATGCCCATTTTATTTACGTTGGCCATTGAGAAAAACAAGGTAGTACTTGTGCAAATAAAAAAAATACTCCTCTAAATAAATTACCATCAAACCCAGAATATATATACCTATATAAAATTAACCTAATATTGGCAGTGTTACCCAAAAGCTTACAAATAGTGTTTTTATACCATCTAGTGTATTTGAAAAACATATATGTCCATGCTTGTGTTTGTAGTTGTGAATCATTTTCAAAATAGTATCTCCTGATTTTTGATTGTAATGCGTCTCCCCTCCCCTCCCTTATCCTGCTTCCCCCTATTCCTTCCCCCTCCCCTATCCCACCCCCCCCCAACCCCCCTTTACTTCCCTTCCTCTCTCCTTCCTCCCCCACCCTCTCCCCCTTTGCCCAGCTGGGCCTACCCTAGGGGCTGTACCAGTGACCTCCACTCTACACACATCCCCTTTCCTCACCCACTCAGCGTACATCTATACCCTTATAGATGTCCACCTCCCCCTCCCACCCCCCCCCTCCTTAGTGATCACACCGTGTCTCTTTCCCTCGTGTTTTTGAAGTGCTATTTAAAGTATTTTTAAGTTTCTCTCTATTTTCTCTCCACCTTGTGTTATGTTTGTCAAATCAAATCTTCCCCATATATTATTAACCAATTATTTCAATTAAGGTGCTTTTCTGTTTATCACAGTGTTTTTTAGATGTGAAGAAGAAGAAAAAAATATATATATATATTTAGGGGTTCATAAATGCAAAAATCCTTTCCTCCATTTTTCACTTGTCGTTTGTCTCATGCTGCCATAAGCGCTATAGGTCTTTTTTATTGTCCTCCAACCACTTCTCCACGCTTGTCGGGGAATCAAAAAAATGTGTGCCCCCCATCGCTGTCACTCGCAGACAGGCAGGGTAAAGCAAGGCATAGACAATCTTATATTGCTGGAGGGTCACTTAATTGGAATAAAAGCCGCTCTGCGCCTCTGTAGGTCTGGCGAGAAATCCTGATAAAGTGAGATTTTAACCCCCTTATATTTGATATCCCCCTTTTCTCTGGCCTTCTGAAGCAGGGTCGCTTTATCGCTAAAATTGAACATTTTTACGAGTATTGGTCTAGGGTATCCGCTTGCCTGACGAGGTTTAAAGGGGACTCGATGGGCGCGCTCAATCCCAAAAAATGGTGTAAAAGAAGTAGCCCCAAAGGTCTCTTTGAACCATTCCTCCAAGAATGCTATAGGGTCACTTCCCTCGCTCTGTTCTGGCATGCCTATCACTCTGATGTTGCTTCTTCTATTCCTGTTTTCCAATTCGTCGATCTTATCCCCCTGCATGTCCATTTGTTTCTTCAACCCCATAACTTCCTGTTTGAATGGAAATAAGACATTCTCCATTGTACTTAGTCTCTCCTCTAGGATAGTAGTTCTTTCCACTGTCCTACTTAATTTATCCCCCATTGACTTCACACTTAAACACCCAAGAACAAGTGAAGCGTTGGTAAAGACAAAGATCCTCCACCTTCAATATCCAATCTCCTTACCAGCTCACGTGGATCCCTGGTAAAGAGATCATAAACACCTGTGGCTATTTCCCCCGCCTAGGGTCTTTCTGTAGTGTATCACCAAAAATCCTCTTCCTCCACATTAAAGGCTCCTCAACATAGTCCCCAGATGCATGATTCCAGGAGAGACATAAAGGCCACCATAGTGAAGTACTGCATGACAGTTTTAATTGTAAAAAATGAAAATACACTTACAAGAAAGTTGTACTTTAAAAGCATAAGTAGATGTTCTTTCGTAAGCCGGCCGGCTTAGACTATCCACCCGTCCTTCCGGGATAGCGCGGTTTGTTTGTTGGTGAAGTCAGCACGCTACTACTCCCTACGCCGTTACGTCAAAAGTGACGTCTTCCAGGGGCATGAGCGGCGTGCTGACTCACCACTTTTTATCATACAGGATGCAATAGACACGCCCGGCTCTGACCTCCGGGAAGCACCTGCATCAATCCACCATCTAATAATAACGGGTGTCACGCCTAAATGCGCGCTTGCTACAGACACTACATCTTCTTTGGGAGGCTCGTTGGGTAGGGGTACTCTCGAGGACATACGGAAAATGCCTCTCATGCAGCCGGCTTACTGCATTTGGTTGGGGATGGTGAGGTGCAGAACCGCCTGGATACAGGAGGTCTGTGACTATCTCATCCTGGAATTTAAGGAATGATAAAGTCCTGCCTGAAGCTCTGTATAGCACATGAGCGTTCAGCAAAGCCAATTGAAATAAGGATAGAGACACTTTTTTGTACCAGCGTCTCGCCATACGGCGCCAACAACTGGTCGTTGAGGTCCACCCCTCCCATATTTTGGTTATATTCGTGGACACAGAGAGGTTTCGCCACAACACCAGGCGCCGTATGAATTTGGACTGTCGTGTCTGCATGAAGGGAGGTAAGGAGGAAAACATTCTTATTATCCCTCCACTTCACAGCAAGCAAATTATTACACTTCAAGCAAGCTCTCTTCCCAGCCTAAGACGAGAATCTACAAGCCCCAGCGATTAGGTCGGTGCCACATGCTCCAATCTGATGATCAAATAAGTTACTGAACAGTGGCACGCTCGTATAATAATTGTCCACATACAAGTGGTACCCCTTTCCGAATAAGGGTGACACCAAGTTCCACACTATCTTGCCAGCGCTCCCTATGTAATCTGGGCAGTTCTCCGGCTCTACGTGACTGTCTTTTCCCTCATAAACCTCCATACACAGCCTGTTGCCCTGTCACAGAACTTATAGAGCTTGACCCCCTATCTGGCACGCTTGCTGGGAAGGTACTGTTTGAAAGACAAGCGGACAGAAAATTTAATCAGGGACTCATCACCACAGACAACTTGATCGGGAGTAAACAAGGCTGCAAAACGTTCCTTGAAGTGGTTTATGAGGGGCCGAATATTGTAGAGCCGATCGTATTCAGGGTCTCCTCGTGGACGACAAAGTTCATTGTCATTGAAGTGCATGAACCACAAGATCTGCTCGTATCGTTTCCTGGACATGGAGGCAGAGAACACGGGCATATGGTCAATTGGGTGCGTGGACCAATAGGCGCGCATTGACGAGAATTTGTGTGTGCCCATGTTGAGGGAAAGGCCCAGAAAGGTTTTAAATTCATAAAGCATAATTGGTTACCAATCTCTGGCAATGGAAGGCAACTGGGGATTAGCGGCGATGAATTGACCAGCATATAAATTACTCTGGTCCAAAATAGATCTATAGAGATCTTCCGTGAAAAACAGCGAATAATAATCAAGTTTCGTAAAATCAGCTGTTTCCACCTGAATACCGGGTTGCCAAGTGAATGGGGGAAGTCCATGTTCTGCAGAAGTGTTGGGCACCCAATCAGGATAGGTGAATTCTGCAGGAAGGGCATGATGGGCCTTGCCTATGTCTTCTTCTTGGTGGCAGCGGGACACTACTTGTGCTTGCCAGTTTGAACTGCACTTATGGGACTCGCCACGTCACCAAGTGTTACTGCAGTGCTGGATGTACGTCCAGGGTGTACTAGGCCGCTGGTGCTTGCCAGTTCACCAGAAGGAATAGCGGTCGCTAGTACTTCTCTGCTCCATAATACAAGAGCCCTGCGGTTCTTGCTCCTCAACAGCAGAAGATAGGGATCGGGTACGCCTGACCTTAGCAGGGACCTCAGCTTTGTCGTCAGAGCTATCTGACATGGAGCCACTGTCTTCTACGGGGTTGTATTCTGAGCCAGGATCTGACAGATGCGTGACCTCCTCTTCACTATCTGTCATGCTCAGAATCTCGTAGGCCTCTTTACTAGTGTACCTTCGATTTGTCATTTTGGGCTCTAAATTTAGTGGTACACTAGTAAGGATTCACAGGTAAAAAAGCACCTGACTGTCAGCAAATGTATAATGTATAAAACGCTACCAAAAAAACTTTTAGCGATCACAGGGATCAGGCCTGTCTCTGCGAATGCTGCAGTTGTGTTTTGTAAGTGACAGTGATCGATCGATACTGCACTTCAGTGGGGTGGGCTGGGCTGGGCGGAGGGGCAAAACGCAGGTGCTAACAGGTATCTGGGCTGATCCCACTAACAATGCGTTTTTGGGAACCCTAAACTGCTGGGGACGCTAGTATAGATCTGATCAGATCAGATATTGATCTGTTCAGATACTATAACAATAAGGGGGGTGTATGCTTTGCGCGTGGGTGTTAGCGCTACTGGCACTAACCTGACACTGCAGACCCTGACGCTAAACCCTAATTGATATCACCCGCCGGGCGATCAGGGGGTTAAACCTTTATTGGGTTATATACGGCGGGTGCCCTAATGCTATAAAAAGCAAACAAACCAGCGTCACCCGTAACACTTATACGATGATCACTGGTGAAAGGGTTAACTAGGAGCCGCCGCATGTACCGCATGGACCCCCCACCCGCGGGAAGGCAGCCACGTACAGGTACGTTGATGTGCCTGTACGTGCCATTCTGCCGACGTATATGTACATGCGGCGGTCGTTAAGTGGTTAAAGTGTATTTTTTTTAAAAGAATTGCATTTAAAAAAACGCTGCGCAAATACGGTGTGACATAAAATATTGCAACAACCACCATTTTATTGTCTAGGGCAGGGGTCCTCAAACTTTTTTAAACGGGGCCAGTTCATGGCCCAAACAAGGCAAACATAGTTCTACTCACCACTTCTGACCTCCTGTCAGTGGGGTCCTTAAATGCGAGAGTCCCCCCCATCGGGAGAGTGGTAGACTTATTCAAACGGGCGACCGGGGGGTCGACCACCGGGGTGAGAGCCCATTTCTTAACCAGGGCCTCCTCAACGGGGTATCTTATGGATAGACGCCGCGGGACCGTCAATGTCTTCTGCGGCTTATCCCAGACTTGGTCAACGAACTTATCAAAAAAAGGCACATATGGAAAGACCTTTTTTGAAGACATGGCTTTAAAGGAACCAAAGGAGACAGCCTCCACCCGAGGTTCCTCAGCCGCAGCATCCAGCTTGAGAGTGTCCCTCCACAGCATCAATGAATTCAGTTACAAGCACCCTGTCATTTACTGACTCAGAACTGGAGTCTTCCTCACCAGGAATGTCCTGTTCAAAAAACATTAAAATCTTCAGAGCTAGGGTCCTGAGCAGCAGCAGCTAGGCCCATATCTGAATCAGTGCACTCCCCTAGTGGAGAATGTGTGGGGAGAAGGCGCTTTATAGCTCCCTTCCGCTCGCACACCGCTTCTATCCTGACATGGAATGATTCCAGGACTGCCGACAACTGGTCCATAGGGACCGCAGGTGCAGGAGCAGTGCCTGTTGCCTCTGACAAGAGTGAGGAAGCAGGTGAACCAGTCTCCATACTCGCCACCTTCTGAGACCTTATGAACAATAAAGTGAATAAAAAGTCCACCCACTGGCTGCGCTGACTGAGGAGGGGATACCCAGAGGACTCACCAACCCTTTAGAGGACCGCTCAGCTCCGCTGTGTGCACCGCACTGCCAGCGCGAGTAAAGCCTGAGGAGAGTGAGAAGATTTGCGCCGCCGCCGCAGCGATAGAGTCCAAAACGAAAGTGAAAGCGCAGCGCACGCGGCTTCAAGAAAATGGCCGCCGGCCACGTGTAATACTGCGCCATTGATATGTGGCAAGATAGCCCCTGAGCGCAGCAAAGTACAGCCAATGCGCCTAATGACGTCCCCAAAACACACCACGTTTCCTTAGCCCCAGCATACAGTCATGATGTTTCTAACATCTAACATTCTGCCTAGATCTTCTCCTGCGAGCAGGGACATATACCCACGTGTTTCAGTATTAGAAGCTGTGTCAGTCCATGGACGATGAGAAAAACAGCAGGTATCCTGGAAACCGACTATGCCGTGGGCGCCAACCCATCTCCTCAAACAGAGATGTAGGCCTTCCACAAGTGATGATAGATCTTCCGAGAAGATGACTTCCGTGCCCTCAGCATGGAGGAAATTACAGAGTCCGTGGAGTCAGGTTCTAAGGGACCGAGGCCCAACAGCCAAGCCGTTAAGCCAGCGACTGCAAAGCCGGATGAAGTATAGGACCTAGGGGGAATCCGCCCCCAGGCGCACTAGGTCGGCGTACCTGGGACGCCGAGGCCACTCTGGTGCAATTAGAGTCACCGGAATCCCCTCAGTCCCCACTCTGCGGAGCAGAAGATTCAGTGGGGGAAAGCTATAACTTGGCCAATACTGACCCTACGGGGCCACCCACGCGTCAGTCGTGTCCGCCCAGGGATCCTTGGCCCTGGCCACAAACTTCAATAAGTTCCGATTGAAACGAGAAGCCAGGAGATCCACGGCTGGCGTGCCCATCTTAGGCAAAAGAGTCGAAAACAACATCCGGGTATAGCGACCATTCTCCTTGGTCCAGCATCTGGCGACTTAGGTAGCCAGCTTGCCAGTTTTCAACACCAAGAATGAAACCTGGCCGATAGAGCCGGGACACGCTCCATTCTGCCCACCGCAGGATGTGAGCGACCTCCAATGCTGCAGCCGAGCTGCTTGGTCCTCCTTGACAGTAGACATACGCCACCGGTGTGGCGTTGTCTAAATACCGGCCAGTGAAAAGGAAGGAACGACTTTCCGGACTGAAGGGCCGGAGATTTCAGCCACCAGACCGGGGGAGGTCTGACTAGGTGGCTCACCCAGGATTGACAATCCAGGGACAATGGAGACTTGTCCCATTTGGACAGGATCTCACTTAGCAAGACCCGAGTATGGAATTTGTGCATACGGTACTGTCTCGAAGGAGGCTACCATAAGACCCAGGGCTCACATGCAAAAGCGCAGCGACGACCACCAGCGGGATGCCACAGCTTCACTGCCATCTGAAGAGCCTGCAATTTTTTCAATGGGAGACAAAAACCTCGCCTCTGAAGATACCCACATCAAGCCCAGGTATTCCAGGCACCGGGTCGGCACCAACACCGACTTTAGGAGGTTCAGCACCCAACCAAATATTTGAAGGGTCCAACTGTCAATCTTCACATCCTCCTCTAATTTTGAGTACGCAGAAGCCCTCAGAAGGAGGTCGTCCAGGTAGCCCACAATAGCAATTCCTCGCTGTCTTAGCAAGGCCAGGATCATGGTGAACACCTTGGAGAAACCCTTGGGCCGATGCCAGGCCAAAAAAAGGGGAAGCCCCAAACTGGTAGTAAGCGACCCCGACTGCAAAATGCAGAAATTTGATGCCCGACATATACAGGGACCTGTAAATATGCGTCCTTGATTTCCAAGGACGCCAGATAAATCCCCCGGATGGAGATCAGCAAACTGATTTCATCCTAAACATTCGTACTTTTACAAAGGAGTTGAGGGCCTTGAGGTCCAGGATTGGACGAACCCCGTACTATTGTGGGACTACAAACAGATTGGAATAGAATCCCTGAAAACCTTTTCGGCAGCGGCACAGAAGCTATCAACCCGCGCTTTAGCAGGTCCTGCACTGCCCCAAACAGGGCGTACCGACGAGCCGGAGGAAGATGAAGGATGGAGGGAAAAAATCTGTTGTTTTGTGGACAAGACAGAAAATCTATCTTGTACTCTGATGAAAAAAACCATTTCGCAACCCACTGGTTGGAAAGCAGGGGAGTCCACCGAGCCACAAACTCGTGAAGGCGACCCCCCACCCGAGAGTCGGGCAGGGGCAGCCCGTCATGCAGTCGCAGATTTGTTCGCAGGCCGACTGGCTTGCGAACACCCAGGGACACTTTTGCCTCTCAGCTGGCCCCTTGTCGGCCTGGGAACGCTCACCTGCGGGCCCGGCGGAAAGAAAACACTGCTTGTGAGCGGAAAAAAAGGGAAGGCCCCTGGCCTACGGCGTGGCTCCTTACCCTTTCTGGATTGCGGGAGCGCCGTGCTCCCACCCCAAACAAAATTTTTAATAATGTCATCCAGTGAGGCCCCCAACCCTGGAAGAACAAATCCGCCAGAGTCTTCTTGGACATCTGGTCCGCAGACCAACATTTCAGTCAAATCATGCGGCGTGGCCTCACCGCAGATACTGAAAGTTCTGGACAGCCAGGGAGCTGTACCTAAGGCCGCATTGCAGACATACTTGAAGCCATGCACCAACCGGTCTGCTATCATGCAGACCGGGGAAGCCTGTTGCTATTCAACCACGGTGCAGCAATCTTTGCCCATTTAAGGAAGCGCCAGTGACACCAGGGTCGTGGCCAACAGTGGCGGAAATGCTGACCCCAATACCATGAACAAGGACCGGACCACCACCTTGGTCCTCCTGTCTGCAGGGTACTTAAAGACATGGGCCCCTACCACCGGACCGTGGTAATTCCCTGGATGCCGGGGGGCCCCATCGTGGGGAGATGTCCTTTTTCAGGAAACACTCCCCAAAATGATAACGGACAGCCATGCAATTTTTTTTGGGAATGCTGCGGCCGTTCTATTTTAAAAAAAACTTATCAAATTAACTAGGTAGGGAAACCTAGCGGTGCGGGCTGGCTAGTGGGACCCAGAAGGGACGGACACATTTAATAGATGCCCTCACCGTAAGCTCCATTTTATTGGGGATTCTGCATGCAGTGATAAGTGCTCCAACAAGCGCCTGTCTGCGCTGACCCGGAAGCAAGCAAGGACGCAGTTCCGCACTGTCTGAAGGGTCCTGGTTTGCATCTTCTGACAAGTCAGAGCAGGAGACCTCTGCCACAGCAAGGCCCGAGTCTGAATCAGAACGGTTTTTCCCAAAGATGGTGGGGGGAGAGCCCGTTTTTACCCCCCTTACGTTTGCACACCGCTTCCACTTAGGTAATAAGGGACTCCAGGACCACCGGCAAAGCGTCCATAAGCACCCCCGGTACAGGGCACCGGATGTCACCACAGGGATGTCAGGGAAAGAAAACGCCAGCTTCTGACACCATGCAAACCCACACTTGCCCGACACCCATAGAGACCAAGGCAAGACAGCAAAAAAATCCACCCCTAGCTGCTTAGAGTAAGGGACCCCAGGGGACTCACCGCTCTGATCCAGGTGCTGCCAGCGCCGCCGTCTGCTCTCCCCATATGCCTCCTAACAGGTATGGCTGCGGTGTCTTCCTGTGCCTGAGGTGTTCTGTGCTGTTCGCACCATCCAGAAGAGGCGTTTTCACCGCTAAAGGCAAAAACCGAGCTGGGGCTACAAGAAAATGGCCACCAGCCGCCCCTGTATAAAGCGTGCAGACTACAAGACTATGGCGCCGGGCGCCGCCAAAATCGTCGCCGAGCGCTACTGAGGGAAAAATGAAACACGCTAGGCCTCAGCGCGGAGACCCACCATGGCACCAAACAACACCCCCCATGGAGAGCGGACCCTGGGCCCCCCGCACGGCCCCCAGTCAGGACACTGAGCCCCCCCCCCCCGGAGGACCCCCGGTGAGTACAGCAGGCCCAGCCCCACAGAGCATGGGAAGGAGGGAAATGACAGGGAGAGAGGGAACCCCCTAATCGACCTCCCCGGCAGGTTACTTACCCATCCTGCTTGGACTAGCTGAAGGCATCCTGACAGACGCAACGTCCGCGCGGATACGGCATGGCTGTCGGCCCGGCACACTGTGACATGGACATATAGCCCGGTCATATGTGTGCCCTGGAGCCAGAGGTGGGGGACTTGAGTCACACGACTTGACTTAAGTCAGACTTAAGTCACCTGTTTGAGGACTTGCGACTTGCTTGACAGAATTCAATAAATGACTCGACTTGACTTTGACTTGTCACTAATGACTTGAGACTTGACTTTGACTTGGGCTATATGACTTGCAATGACTTGGCACCACTAACACTAACCGCAAGCCGCCGTCTGCCTACCTGATCAGCGTGTCAGGCAGACAGAAGGCGGCCATTGCAGTGTTCAAAAGCCACGCCTCCTTCTGTGATAGGCGGAACACTCAATTTCAAAGCAGGCAGTGTTCAGCCTATCATGGACATCCTCTTATCCTCGTCTGAGTTATGAGGATGAGCGGATGTCCGTGAAAGGCGGAACACTGAATGCTGGGAAATTGAGTGTTCCGCCTATCACAGACGAGGAGGAGGCGCGGCTTTTAAATACAGGAATGGCCGCCGGGATGCCGCCGATCAGGTACACGACTGACGGGCACAGTGAAGCATGGGCACAGTGAGACAATAGGATTTTTATAACAGCTTACCTGTAAAATCCTTTTCTTGGAGTACATCACGGGACACAGAGCGGCATAGTCATTACTATGTGGGTTATATAGATTACCTTCAGGTGCTGGCACTGGCAACTTCCAAACCGGAAGTACCCTCCCCTATATAAGCCCCTCCCATCCGGGAGCACCTCAGTTTTGTAGCAAAGCAATAAGTGTCCCCAAAAGAGGGGTGGGAGCTCTGTGTCCCGTGATGTACTCCAAGAAAAGGATTTTACAGGTAAGCTGTTATAAAAATCCTATTTTCTTTCTCGTACATCACGGGACACAGAGCGGCATAGTCATTACTATGTGGGACGTCCCAAAGCAATGCCCAATGAGGGGGGGGGATACACCATACATAAGCTGAGCGCTATCAGACATGAGGATCTTTTGCGGCCTGCAACACACTGCGCCCAAAGGCGGCATCCTCCTGACTTCTAACGTCCATCTGGTAGAACCTAGTAAACGTGTGTACTGAAGACCATGTTGCGGCCTTACAGATTTGAGCCAGGGAGGCCTGGTGATGCACTGCCCATGAAGTTCCAACTGCTCTCGTGGAGTGCGCCCTAACTTTTAACGGAGGCGGTCTCCTTCTCAAGCCATAGGCTTGCACAATGACCTGTCGAATCCACTTGGCTAAAGTAGATTTTGACGCTGCCTGACCCTTTCTGGGGCCTTCCGGCAGAATAAACAAAGTATCCGTTCTGCGAATCTGAGCAGTGGCTTTTAGATAAGCTTTAACTGCTCTTACTACATCCAAAGAATGTAATAACTTTTCCTCTACCGAGCTTGGTTTGGGGAAAAAAAGAAGGAAGAACCACATCTTGGTTCAAATGAAACCTCGATACCACCTTAGGAAGAAAGGCTGGATGAGGACGTAACACTACTCTGTCCTTATGGATAACCAGATATGGCTCTTTACAGGACATAGATGCTAATTCCGACACTCTTTTAGCCGAACAAATGGCTACTAGAAAAATCTATTTCCTGGTGAGAAGAACCAAGGAAATATGCTGTAATGGTTCAAATGGTTGTTTCTGTAGAACCGACAGAACCAGGTTTAGATCCCATGGACATATGGGAATATTAACCGGAGGACTAATACGCATCACTCCTTGTATAAAAGCTTTGACTAGTGAATGCGAAGCCAAGGGCCTTTGAAAAAAATATTGACAAGGCCGAAATCTGACCCTTGATAGTACTCAAGGCAAGCTTCCTATCTACAGCCCACTGTAGGAAGTCCAGAATCCTACCTATTACGTACCTATTACGTACTTACGTGGATGCCATTTCTTGGCCTCACACCACGCGATGTACGCCTTCCAGATTCTATAGTAGATCTGCCTGGATACCGGCTTCCTGGCATTGATCATGGTGGATACCACAGGATTAGAGCCCTCTCTTTTTTAGAATGTGGGCTTCAATAGCCAGGCCGTCAAACCTAGGGCTGGTAAGGAAGGATGGTATATCGGTCCTTGCGAAAGCAGGTCCGAACAATGTGGGAGGGTCCAAGGACTCCCCACAGACAATTTTACAATCTCCGCGTACCATGCTCTTCAGGGCCACGCTGGAGCCACCAGAATCACTGGTTTCTTTTCTACCCTGATTCTGGGGAGTAATCGAGGTAACAATTGTGGCGGTGGGAATGCATATATCAGCTTGAACTGATCCCAAGGGAACACTAGAGCATCCGAGCCGCAAGCTAGGGGATCCCTTGTCCGAGAGACAAATCTGTTCACCTTTGCGTTGAATCTGGATGCTAGCAGATCTACATCCGGTGTTCCCCACCGTTGACATATTGGTGAAGGGACCATTCCCCTGGGCATAATTGCTGGTGACTTAGAAAGTCCGCCTTCCAATTCTCCACTCCTGGAATGAATACCGCGGATATGGCTGGGACATATCTTTCTGCCCATTTCAGGATGTAATTTACTTCCCTCTGGGCTGCACGACTCCTGGTGCCACCCTGATGATTGATATATGCCACTGCTGTGGCATTGTCTGATTGAATTCTGACAGGGGACCCTTGGAGTTTGGATGTCCATGCTACTAGGGCATACCGGGCTGCTCGTATCTCTAAGAGATTGATGGGCAGGGCCTTTTCTGCATCCGACCATCTGCCCTGGAGAGACCATTGCTCCAGTACTGCTCCCCAGCCTATAAGGCTGGCATCTGTAGTGACCACCTTCCAAGAAATCGGACTGAAGGATTTCCCTTTTTCCAGATTCTGGAGAACCAACCACCAACGGAGGCTCTTGCGAACGGAAGTGGACAAGGACATTGGTAAGTCTAGGGCCTGAACTTTTTTGTTCCAGGCTGACAGTATGGCCCTTTGCAAATTCCTTGAATGGAATTGACCGTAGGGTACTGCTTCGAATGATGCCACCATTTTTCCCAGCAGCCTCATGCACAGGCGTATGGACGGCTGTCTTTTTGTACCCACTAGGTGGATCAAATCTCTCAAAGACAACACCTTTTCTTGAGGCAAGAATATTTTTCTCTGGCCTGAATCCAACCTTAGCCCCAAGTATTCCAGACTTTTGACTGGTTTTAGGGCTGACTTGTCTCACAACCGTGAGATTCCAGATACTTGATTGTCTTGTGAACGACCACTTCTAGTTTTTTCACTGAGTGGTCTATCAGCAACAAGTCGTCTAAATATGCCATTATCATTACACCTTGTGTTCTTAGATTGGCCAATAATGGGGCCAGGATTTTTGTAAACACCCGTGGTGCTGTGGCCAGACCGAAGGGTAAGGCTCTGAACTGAAAATGGCGCCCTTCTACTGCAAAGCGTAGAAATTTTTGGTGGACTGGAAAGATGGGAATATGCAAATAAGCATCTTTGATGTCGATCGAGGCTAACCATTCCTCCCCTTGTAGGGCAGTGGCCACCGATCGGATAGACTCCATCCGGAAAGTCCTGATATGTAGGAATTTGTTTAGCCCTTTTAGATTTAATATGGGCCTCACGTCCCCGTTTGGCTTCGGGACTGTAAAGAGGTTTGAGTAAAACCCGAACCCCCATTCCTCCAGGGGAACCTCCATAATTACTCCTTGGAGCAATAGTTGTTCTAGTGCCAACAGGAGGGATCCTCTCTTCCGGGGATCCCTTGGCACGTTTGACCTTATAAAATGGGAAGGAGGAGAGTCTTTTAACTCCAAATTGTATCCCAGACTTACTGCGGAGAGCACCCATCTGTCTCTGATCATGTCCCGCCAGGTCTCTGCGAACAACTGGAGTCTATGTCCCAGGGACTGGAGAGGCAGGCCTCTTAAAAGATGGACCTCTAACTCTGTTTTTAACCGGCAAGAGTGTCCTTTTACCGCTGGAAATTTTCTGGATATATTTGTCCAGGTCTTCCCCGAATAAGCGTTCACCATGAAATGGGAAGCTAACCAGCAATTTTTTACAGGGAGCTTCAGCAGACCAGTTCTTGAGCCATAGAAGCCTACGCATATGTACTACAGACAGCGTAAGGCGGGAGGCCTGATGGATTGAATCCTTGATGGCGTCAACCGCAAAGCATAAGGCTCTAGGTAGATCAGCTAGGGCAAGGGCCTGCTGATCTGGCAAGTCCCTTAAGACCTGTTTCAACTGATCCTTCACTGCTTGGCAGACCCCAATAGCTGCCACTGCTGGTTGTGTCACCAAGCCTGCTGTAGAGAAAGCAGATTTTAATAAGGACTCCAATTTTTTATCTATTGGGTCCTTGAACATTTGGACATTATCCACTGGACATGTCAGTGATTTATTCACACAAGAGATGGCTGCGTCCACTGTAGGGACTCTCCATTTTTTGATGAACTTATCCTCCATGGGATAGACCACCGGAAATCTCTTAGGGGGAGTAAATATTTTATCAGGATGTTCCCAATCCTGGTAACATGAGTCCTTCCAGTAAAGCGACCCCAACGAGGAGACAGAAGTGGTTGATGGTTCCGCAAGGGGCATTTGAAATGCTGATCGGACCATATCAGTCAGAGACTGAACCCATAATCTTTCAGCTTGTGATGCTGAGAATGGCTCTTCCACTGTTGATTCCTCTACAACAGAATCAACCTCATCCTGATCCCCTTCAGGTAGGTCGATCCCTGCAAGGGACTGTTGCTCCGCTAACAGGTACTCTGAGGGAGGAGACGGAGATCGGGCGCGCTTTTCCTTTGATAGGGAAGCAGCGATCAATTTAGTCAATCTCTCTTCCAGTCCTCCCAGAGTTGAGGAAAAAACCTCCTCTGTTACATACACAGGAGCAGGTGAACTGAGGACAGCCACAGTACCAGGTACTCCTGAGGGTGCTCTACGGTCACTAACCTCAGATTTTTCAGGGGAGGTTGGTGCAGCCGAAGCATGCCCAAGATCCTCAGAGCCCGATGGAGACCCCCTTAGCTTCCTGGAATTCTTAGTTCCGGAGCCTTTAGACAGCATATTCCTAAGCCCAAAGCTGAGGTGTTCCAGCCGCAATACACCACTTACTGACAATAGTCTAGCATAATTGCTGCTATATAAACAGTTGGTGTCTACTAATGTGCCTTTCTATGGGGATGCCTGCATCAACCGCCTACTGTATGCCCTTCTTTTAATGTTGCCAGCTCTGTTTCTGTCCATAACCAGCTGACAACAGCTAATGTGCTTTTTGCATCATGCTGGGACGCCCGCACATGCGCAGAAGCGCCGCGCACAGAGCGTCATCCACCCAGCTCCGCCCCCTTTTCAGGCCCACCTCTATAAATAGAGGCGCGTGCACCCGCACGCGCGCGGGCACGTGCGCCTTTGGCGCTCTTTTTTGAAAGGAACTAGGACAGAAGCCAGGGCCCTGTTTGCCACAGGGCCGGAGGATGGATGAGCATTGCAACATGGCAGCGGAGACAGTTTCCCATTCAGAGAACTCACCATCTGCCTGGATTTTGACTTGGAAGAAAAAATCCACATGACAAGAAAACAACGTTCCACAACGGCCTCTAGTGGTTTAACACAGGTACCGCGGTTTAACCATTTTTTTTTTTTTCCTTGACCACTCTTAAAATTATTACATTTTTTAGCAGTTACAGGCATGCACAGATATTTAGCGGGAATACCGTTAGGTAACAGGCAGAAAGACATATTAGGCTTGGGGGTCCCCTTAATAGAACCAAGTTCCTGAGAGGCCCCCACTTACCTTTTCCTCGCCGCAGGACTCTGTTTGGACCACAGAAGCCCAAACTTCACCTCTCACGGCAGGCATTGTAATTAAACCTTCAGGGGCCGGGTTCCCAAGGATTCCACTCCCCTGGACCTGTATAGCACCCTGCACAGAAAACATCTTGGTCGTGGGTATGACCAGAGCTCTGGATCCCAGGGTCCAGCCCTCCTAAGAGAAGCATTACAGGCAAAACCTTGCTCTTCTCTGCAAGGCCCGGGTACCGACCGTTTAGCTATGAAGCTTTTTTGGTCGGATCCGGAATAGCTTACTGAGGCCCAAAAGAACCTGTACGCAAGCTCAGTGAAAAACACATGTTACTTCTTGGCCAACACCTTAGACACTGGCAAAAAACTGAGGTGCTCCCGGATGGGAGGGGCTTATATATGGGAGGGTACTTCCGGTTTGGAAGTTGCCAGTGCCAGCACCTGAAGGTAATCTATATAACCCACATAGTAATGACTATGCCGCTCTGTGTCCCGTGATGTACGAGAAAGAAACAGGCACAGTGAGGCATTGGGCACAGTGAGACACGGGCACTGTGAGACACGGGCACAGTGAAGCATTGGGCACAGTGAGACACGGGCACAGTGAGGAACGGGCACAGTGAGGCACGGGCACAGTGAGGCACGGGCACAGTGAGGCACGGGCACAGTGAAGCACGGGCACAGTGAAGCACGGGCACAGTGAGGCACGGGCACAGTGAGGCACGGGCACAGTGAGGCACGGGCACAGTGAAGCACGGGCACAGTGAAGCACGGGCACAGTGAGGCACGGGCACAGTGAGGCACGGGCACAGTGAGGCACGGGCACAGTGAGGCACAGGCACAGTGAGGCACAGTGAAGCATGGGCACATAAACATTATTTATTGTTATCCCTCCTATTATTTTAATACAGTATGGGGTAGATCAGTATTTTGACTTGATTTGTGACTTGACCAAAATAAATGACTTGACTTGACTTGCTTGACTTCTAGCAGGGACTTGACTTGACTTGCTTGCTTTTCTTCACAGTAACTTGGGACTTGCTTGAGACTTGAAGGTTAAGACTTGAGACTTGCTTGTGACTTGCACATGTGTGACTTACTCCCATGTCTGCCCGGAGCATATAGCTCACCGGCCACCCCTGGAGCAACGGGGCATGTCGTGGACGACCCAGCGCGTAGCGAAAGGTCGGGACACGCTCGATGGCCGAAACTGGGGGGACTACAAGGATCTGGGATCCAGCCGGTCACCCAGCCACCAGTTGATAGATCTCAGGATCAAAAAGAAGAAAAAATAGAAAAAATCCACAGGATCAATGGGCCCCAGGGAACCAGGTCCTTTTCTGCTAGGCAGAAAAAAACTGAGCTGGTCACTGCAGTGAGAGGGGTTATGACCAGAGGGGCCGCCCCTTGGGCGGGGCTGTTCAGCTTTGCTAAAGATTACATGTTTAACTATTTACATGTCTGCCTAGTCCTCTCCTAATAGACGGAACATAACCCACAAGTCAAGATAATAAGGAAGCCGCGTCCGTCCAAGGACGAAAGAGAAAAACTATTTTAATCAACATACACTTATTAGTATTTCACAGACTCCCCTTATCACAGATCCCCTTTCCCATCACAGAACCCCCTCCGCATAACCCCCTCCGCATCACAGAACCTCTCCATCACAGATTCCCCCCATCAAAAAGCCCCCATATAAGGTCATCCATCACAAAGCCCCCCATCCCTGACCCCCCCCAACACAAACTCCTCTCCATCAAAGCCCCCCCCCCGGTAACAGACAACCCCCCCCATCACAGATCCCCCTATAAGATCCCCCCTATAACAGACTCCCCCCCCCCATCACAGTCTTCCTCTAACCACAATAGAAATGTGTATTCCAGGGGCGTGACCAACTTCCGGTATGTGGGGATGCTTCTCTCCAGAGCTCCGACCGCATCCTGATCCCACATTATCCTGACGGACCCCATGATTGACACTGTGCCTTGTCACTGACCGGGATCAATTGGGGAACACACCGGGAACCCGATGGTGGTAAAACACGGCCCCAGTGTGGAGCCCACGCCCGCGGAGAAGCTGGGCAAATTTACTCATGAGGCCTCCCAAAATGGCGCCCGCTCGGCGCGGAGGGCATCATCTGCTCCTCCGGATTGTAAGTGTACCGAGGAGGATGATGACTGGCCAGATCCAACTGATCCACTGGTTTCTCCCCTGCCTTCTCCCCAGTCTGATGTGGGGGAGGGAGGCTCCAGTACACGAGCAGGTGAGCCGACGCTGCTGCAGATTATGGACACTATCAAAAGCTGCCATGCTGCCCTAACCACACAGATTTAAACCATCAGAGTGGACTTTGCCATCCTCAAGGATGATGTCCAGAAGGTGAGGCAGAGAGTGACGCAGACTGAACAACGTATCAGCACAATGGAGGATGATCTTAAATCCCTGATGGTGCAGGGTGAGAGATATGGTGGCAGACCACAAGTCCCAGGAGGCCAAGATGGGGGATATTGAAGACAGGCTCCGAAGGAACAATCTAAGGTTCCTGGGATTCCCTAAGGGGTCAGAGGGGAAGAACCCAGAGGAATTCCTGCTGTCCTGGCTCAAGCAAACCTTTGGCGCTGATAGTTTTTCCCATCTATTTGCCATCGAGAGGGCGCACAGGGTCCCCCTGAGAGCACCCCCACCGGGTAGATTTCCCAGACCCATGCTAGCCCGCTTCCTCTATTTTAGAGATAAAGAAACCATTCTCCACAAGGCCCCTGATCTGCTTTAAAACAACCACATTTCCATCTTTCCCGGATTTCTCGGCAGCCACACAGAAGCAGAGAGCAGCTTTCCAGAGAGTGAAACAGTGCCTGAGAGAACGCAGCCTGCCATACAGCATGCTTTATCCTGCTAAGCTCTGCGTTGTACACAAAGGCCAGACACAGTTCTTCATGTCACCCAGAGAAGCTAATCGTTGGTTGGAATCGTTGGGGTCATGGGTAAAATAACTGTATACTCTGATACTGGGCATGCCCCCTGAAGAACCCAGGTGGGGATGCCATATTGCCTTCTGAAATCCCTGCATATACTTGTTTTACCATTATTTGCCCTTTATAACATTCCCCAGTCAGAGAGATTCCGCCTACCTTCAGCCCTGAAGGAACACTGATGGAGGTCCTATGCTTATAGCGGTCCGGCTTAAGCTCTACGTGGACTCAAGTACTTACCCCCTAATTTTTCCTGCCCGGCTGGTGCAGGAAACTTACCCCCCTTTAGGGAGACTTTTGTTGTTAATGTTTGGGGAGGAAGCCTGTGGGGTGAATGGGTGTTAGGATCCGCCATTTTGGATCCGGGACAGTTCTTGTTTTTTTCTATATTTTTTTCTGTTTTACTTTTACTCTCCTTCAGTATTTTGCTCTGTCTCCAAGGTCTAGGGGGCTTTGGCCCTCGTTTGTACTCGCTTGCTCCGCATTTTGACCAACTGCATGCCTATGTAAACCTTGCATTTGCCTATTCTGATGTCATGATATATTTGCCAATGCTAATGTTATTGATCTATGCACTTTGCTCCCGCCTGGGGGGTCCTCCGCTGTCGCCTCATTCCAGGTCGAATGTTATTATGGATCGATATACTTATAGATACTATGATGCAGACCCTTAATTTACTGTCCTGGAACGTGCGGGGGCTTAATTCTAAGATTAAAAGAGCTCTGGTATTTAAATATATCCTGAAGCGCAGACCACATATTATATTACTCCAGGAAACACACTTGGTGGGTTCCAGGATCCAGGCGCTCCATAGGGCCTTTGTAGGTAGAGCGTTCCACTCCACGTACTCTACCTATGCTAGGGGGGTCTCGATCCTAGTTTGCAAATCCCTATTATTCACAACCAAGTCTGTGAAACTGGACCCCATGGGTAGGTTTGTGGCTCTGGTATTGATAATTAATAACCTACCATATACCTTTGTTGCGGTCTACATGCCACCCCTATTCACGGTGGGGGTGTGGGATGGGATGATGGCGAAGGTGGTTCAAGTGGCGGAGGGACCTGTTATTTGAGCTGGGGACATGAATGCAGTGTTGTCTCCTGACAAGGACAGGTTTGGGATGGCGGCTGTGAGTGAATCCCCTCTGGAGGCCTGTGTGACAATATGATTTGGAGGAGGCATGGAGATGGAAACACCCAGATACCAAGGCATATTCCTGCTTCTCCTCCACGTTTAATACCCTATCCAGGTTTGATATGTGTTTCATATCCAGGGCACTTCTCCCAAGGGTGGTAGGAGTCCAATATCTACCGAGGGCCGTTTCGGACCACTCCCCTTTGCTTCTCACTATTGATATGAAGAAGCCCCGGGGTTGTGCTTTGTGGAGGCTGAGCCCCTTGTGGCTCAAGGAGGAGTGTTTTTGTGAGGTCCACCGCCAGGCCCATTAACACTTTCTGGCTGGAAAATAGAGGGGACGTACCAGTGGGAATTGCATGGGACACTTGGGGGAATTGTCAAAAGTGAAATTGAACGGTTCCAATCTGATAGAGAATGGAAGGTCAAAGACGCAGAACAGGTAGCTGCTGAGGCAGATTACATTAAAAGGTGAAGGTGAAGAGAAAACATGCATCAGTTGGATTTGGTTCTGGTTGAAAAAACACAAAAGAAATTGCTTTATCAAGCTCAACGTGTGTTTGAATTTGGAGATAAAAACAGTAAGTTGTTAGCCTATTTAGCTCACTCGCACCAACCTCTATCCCACGTATAGATGATGCACAGATGCGACTAAGTACGTCACAAACGGATATTGCTAAAGCCTTTGTAGATTTTTACTCTGAGCTATATGCCTCAAGAGTTGCTTATGGCAGGGACGAGGTTCAGAAATATCTGGCTCCAATACCCCTCCTGGAACTTTCGGGAGAGCTGGCGGAGGAGTTGGACCCCCCCCCCTTACAGTGGAAGTAGTGTCAGCCGTAAGGTACTTAAATCCGAATAAGACCCCGGGTATGGATGGGTTTCCGGCAGAATGGTACACCACATATGCTGAAAATCTAGCTCCCCAGCTACTCAAAATGTATATGGACGCCTATCGGGGGGGAGTGCTCCCTGAGTCTCTGAGGGAGGCCCTTATAGTGCTGATCCCTAAGCCGCACAAGGATCACGATCTTTGCAAATCTTATAGACCGATATCCCTCAATAATGTGGATGCAAAAATCCTAGCTAAATTATTGGCAAAACGGTTGAATAAAGTAATTGCTTCAGTTATTCATCGGGATCAGACAGGTTTTATACCTGAAAGATCGACAGCTATAAACCTGCGCCCTCTGTTTACTATCCTACAATCTGAGGGACCCACGCCGGATACTCAGGTGGTGCGCTCCTTGGATACGCACAAAGCGGTTGATTCTATTGAATGGCCATATCTGATAGCAGTCCTTGGGCGGCTGGGGTTTGGTCCTAGATTTATAAGATGGGTCCAGATACTGTATTCTGAACCACGGGCTAAGCTTAGGGTCATCAATACTATAAATACTATTATTACTATAGCTGGCGGCTCTCTTAAAGAGCGGATGTTGGAGTCAGAGGTTGTGCAGTCAAATGAGCTGGAGGAAAAAACATCCCTCTACGCTGATGACATGCTTCTGTATTTGGCTGAGGCAGAGGGCTCATTGACCACTGCTCTAGACAAAATCTCAGAATTTGGACAGTTCTCAGGCTTCAAGGTGAATTGGAACAAATCCATTATCTTCCCTTTTGATCCGGACTATGTTCTAAGATTGCCCCCAGAGGCCCCTCTGAAGGTAGTTTCTAAATTTCTTTATCTGGGAGAAGACGTTCAATTGCCAATTGGTACTTATGTGGTTAATAATTTAGCGCCCATGAAAACACAGTTGAGAGACAGTCTGTAAACTTGGGCTAAACTGACGATGGATCTCCTTGGATGAATCAACATGTTTAAAATTATCTACTTGCCCAGGTTTTTGTACCTGTTTGGCACGCACCGGTTTATATCCCTTATGCCGCGTACACGCGACCATTTTTCTCGTCTGGAAAAATTACATTTTTTTCTCTTTGACGAGAAAAACGACCGTGTGTGGGCTTTTGGTCATTTTTCCAGACGAGAAAAACGGCATTAATCACGACGAGAAAAATTAGAACATGCTCTAATTTTTCTCGTTGTGATTCAATGCATTTTTTTCCGCTGCAGTTTTCCCATAGGGAAACACTGCCGGGGAGCCTACACACGGTCGTTTTTCTCGACCAAGAGAAAAAATGACGGGAAAACGGCCGTGTGTAGGGGACCAGGCCGTTCCTCGTTTTTCCCGTCGAGAAAATCGATCGTGTGTACGCGGCATAAGAAATGGTTTCTGAGCATTAATAAAATGCTCTCTACGTTTCTCTGGGGCCGTAAAGCGGCTAGAATATCTTTGGACACACTTTATTTACCAATACGGGAGGGTGGACTGGCCCTATCGAATCTGCAGTGCTACTACCTGGCAGCCCAGCTGACACATATGCACTGGTGGGGCTTCCCAGACCTGAACATTGCATCTGTGGCAACCCAGGCGGCCCAGGTCCACTCGTATGAAGGACTGATTAATGTCCTCTATAGGAACGGACCTTATCCAGAACGGGGGGTGGGATTACTGAAATTGTCGTACAAATTATTCTATATCTGTAATGCCAGGGTGGGTGGGACTAGCCTTGCAGCCTCCCCAAATGCTCCTCTGTGGCATAACCCCCAACTTAGTGAGATGGTCAAGGTACCGGATGGTTCCTGCTGGGCGGCTTATGGAGTTAAATACGCCCATCAACTGTTCAGGGATAGGGTGTTTAGGTCCTTTCTAGACTTCAGGACTGAATACGGGATTCCCAATACATTTTTTTCGTTATCTCCAGCTGCGTCATGCAGCGACAGCTCAATACGGGAGGGGGGTGGTGGCGCTCTCCCCCTCCAGTATGGAAAAAGTGGGGTCCAACGTTTCTGGTGAGCACACATGAATGTCACCATCCACGTGAAGAATCGTGCCAGAAGTTTTACATCCATTCCTTGTTATTTACCCACTGTTTTGGACACTCTTAATTTTTTTTGTTTTGTTTATTATTGTGGACATTTTATATATATTGGGTAGGGCGTTCAGCCTGCCCCTTCTCACTTTTTTGTGCGTTTCCATTTATGGTCACATTTGAGTTACCGTCCAGTTTTTACTGGCCTATATGTAGCACTGTACTATTACCTTCCACTTTGTTTGAATTTGTCACATTCCAGCACAGCTGCTTCACCTCCCTCTATAGAGTTGTTATTATTTATGTGTTTTTTGGGTAGCGCATTGATTTCTTTTTATCACTGGAAAAAGTGTTAACTGATGGGGATCACTCGCAATTGATTTCTAAATACTACTTCAAGATCCTGACATCTTCCTCCCCCAGAATGAGGAAGGTGTTAGCACAGTGGCTAACTGATATACCGTTCCTCACGGAGGAGACTTGGTCGGAGGCTTTGGATACGTTGGTGCCCTCGATGATCTCGGCTAGAGACAAATTGACTCAGTTTAACTATCTCCATAGAATATATTATACCCCCAGGCTACTACATAAAATGGGTAGAAGGGAATCTTCTGAATGCCTTCGCTGCCATGCAGCGGAGGGAGATTTTTTTCATATGGTGTGGCAGTGTCCTCGGGTGGAGAACTTCTGAAGGGAGATACTAACATTTCTGGAAGGTACCCTGGAACTCCCAAATATTTACTCCCCAGCCAGATGTCTTTTAGGAGACCTGGAGGAGGAGGAAATATCAACCTCGCAGAAAACCCTGCTTAGAATTCTGTTTTGTTATGCTAAGAAGGCGGTGGCCCTCAAATGGCGGAGCTCTTCACCCCCTTCTCTGCAAGGCTGGGTGAATTTGGTGAACAAGGCCCTACCAGTGTACAAACTCACCTACATAGCTAGAGGGTATCCCAAAAAATTTGAGAAAGTGTGGGCAGGATGGATGGATAAAGTATCAGGAGAGGTGGAGGTGTAATAAAAGATATTAAACATGCTATGGTTGGAGATAAGTGGAGAAATCTACTGATTCATCAGGCGATGAGTCAGTAGATTGTCATGGACAACGGGGGAGACATAGGAGATGAGCGGAAGTCCTGATAATGATATTGTTTAACCACGCCCCATTGCCCAATAACGGCGACAGGGTGGTTCTTTAACTCTGGGAGGACGTTGTATAACGTCCTCCCTGAATCGCGTCCCCTGGGGCGCGCACACGGGAGGCTCTTTAACCGCCGGGTCCTCTGCAATACCCTTCCCATACTCTGCAATACCCTGCCCATACTCTGCAATACCCTCCCCATACTCTGCAATACCCTCCCCATACTCTGCAATACCCTCCCCATACTCCGCAATACCCACTTCCCACCCGTCATATGACGTCCTTGAATTTGTGCGGGGATATCGGAATGATGCCTGCAGCTACAGGCATCATTCAGATATCAGCTTCTTCAGCCGGCGATTCCCTACACCTTAAGAACAATCATAGCGGCTGTTCCACCGCTTGATCATTCTTACGGGGGGGAGAAAGGGGACGTCCCCCCTCCCGCCGGTGCTTCTACCGACTCACCGCTACGATCGAAGCCAGGATTGTTTATTTTTTATTTATTTTTAATTCAGGCTTCCCAGTCTAGGAGGGGAGAAGTGGGGTCTTACTGAACCCATATACATAGTTAATCAGGTTGAAAAAAGACACAAGTCCATCCAGTTCAACCATACAAAAAAAAATATATATATATATATATATATATATATATATATCTTACAATCCCATATACCCAATTCTATACCCACAGTTGATCCAGGGGAAGGCAAAAACCCCCAGCAGAGCATGATCCAATTTGCTACAGCAGGGGAAAAAATTCCTTCCTGATCGCCCGAGAGGCAATCGGATATTCCTCGGATCAACTTTACCTATAAATGTTAGTACCCAGTTATATTATGTACATTTAAGAAAGAATCCAGGCCCTTCTTAAAGCAATCTACTGAGCTGGCCAGAACCACATCTGCAGGGAGTCTATTCCACATTTTCACAGCTCTTACTGTGAAGAAACCTTTCCGTATTTGGAGGTGAAATCTCTTTTCCTCTAGACGCAAAGAGTGCCCCCTTGTCCTTTGTGTTGACCGTAAAGTGAATAATTCAACACCAAGTTCACTATATGGACCCCTTATATATTTGTACATGTTGATCATATCCCCCTTTAATCTCCTCTTCTCAAGAGTGAATAAATTCAGTTCCTCTAATCTTTCCTCATAGCTGAGCTCCTCCATGCCTCTTATCAGTTTGGTTGCCCTTCTCTGCACTTTCTCCAGTTCCCCAATATCCTTTTTGAGAACTGGGGCCCAAAACTGAACTGCATATTCCAGATGAGGTCTTACTAATGATTTGAAAAGGGGCAAAATGATATCTCTCTCTCTGGAAACCATACCTCTCTTAATACAAGATAGTTACTAAAAGAGGACCTGTCATGCCATATTCCTATAACAAGGGATGTTTACATTCCTTGTAATAGGAATAAAAGTGATCAAAAAATGTATTTTTGCGAAAAAACGTGTCAAACTAAAATAAATTAAGTAAAATTAACAATAATTTTTTTTTTTCTTTTTAAAGCGCCCCTGTCCCCGTGAGCTTGCATACAGAAGCGAACACGCATACGTAAGTCCCGCCCACATATGAAAACGGTATTCAAACCACACATGTGAGGTATCTCTGCGAAAAGTTAGAGCGAGAGCAATAATTTTGGCCCTAGACCTTCTCTATAACTCAAAACATGTAACCAGTAAAAATATTTAAAGCGTCGCCTATGGGGATTTTTAAGTAGCGAAGTTTGGCGCCATTCCACGAGCATGTGCAATTTTGAAGGGTGACATGTTGGGTATCTATTTACTCGGCGTAACTTCATCTTTCACATTATGCAGAAAGTTGCAACGACAGCCATTGTATTCTCTAAGGTCTTTGCTAAAAAAACAAATAACGTTTTGGGGTTCTATGTAATTTTCTAGCAAACAAATGATGATTTTTACATGTAGGAAAGAAATGTCAGAATTGGCCTGGGTGATGCTCCCTGCATGTTGGGCCTCTGTATGTGGCCACGCTGTGTAAAAGTCTCACATATGTGGTATCGCCATACTCGGGAGTAATAGCAAAATGTGTTTTGGGGTGTAATTTGTGGTATGCATATGCTGTGTTTGAGAAATAACCTGCTAATATGACAATTTAAAAAAAAAAATCTTGATTTTACAAAGAATTGTGGGAAAAAATGACAACTTCAAAAAACTCACAATGCCTCTTTCTAAATACCTTGGAATGTCTTCTTTCCAAAAAGGGGTAATTTGGGGGGTATTTGTACTTTTCTGGCATGTTAGGGTCTCAAGAAATGAGATAGGCCGCCAATACATCAGATGTGATAAATTTTCAGATATTATAGGGAAGAGGCGAGGTGCCGCAGATTGGAAGCAGCGGGAGGCTAAGTAAGATGGCGCTCACAACGCCGCAATTTACCCTTACTGCCCTATTTTTATATTCTGATGTAAGAATCCAATCTTGGTTTAAATAATAGGATTTTTATAACAGCTTACCTGTAAAATCCTTTTCTTGGAGTACACCACGGGACACAGAGCTAGTCATTACATAATGGGTTAAGGGTCACCAGCGGTGATTGGACACTGGCACAACCAATGGAAGACAGTTCCCCTCCATATAACCCCTCCCATCAGGGAAGTACCTCAGTTTTGTAGCAAAGCAGTAAGGTTCCCATAAGAAGGGTGGGACCTCTGTGTCCCGTGGTGTACTCCAAGAAAAGGATTTTACAGGTAAGCTGTTATAAAAATCCTATTTTCTTTATCGTACACCACGGGACACAGAGCTAGTCATTACATAATGGGACGTCCCAGAGCAATGCTCATATGAAGGGGGGGAGACACAGATCAAACCGACCGCTTGCGGACCAGAAGCCCTATACTGCTGCCTGCAGCACACTTCGCCCGAAGGCGGAATCCTCATGTCCTTTCACATCTATTTGATAGAATTTGGAAAATGTATGGACTGAGGACCAAGTTGCAGCCTTACAGATCTGAGCCATCGAAGCCTGGTGGTGCACTGCCCATGAAGCACTTATCGCCCTGGTAGAGTGCTCCTTAACAGGAAAAGGAGGAGTCCTGTTCTTTAAACCATAAGCTTGAACAATTACTTGTCTAATCCACCTGGAAATGGTGGATTTTGATACCGCTTGGCCCTTCTTGGGACCATCTGGTAAAATAAACAAAACATCTGTTTTACGTATCTGAGCGGTTG
Organism: Rana muscosa; assembly: GCA_029206835.1. NCBI lineage: Eukaryota > Metazoa > Chordata > Amphibia > Anura > Ranidae > Rana > Rana muscosa. The sequence continues at coordinate 257,210,315 of CM055118.1, read as the reverse complement.
CTTGCAGATACACCCTTACCGCTCTCACTAGATCTAGAGAGTGTAATAATTTTTCCCCCGCCGTCCGCGGGTTTGGAAAAAAGGAAGGCAGAACAATGTCTTGATTCAAGTGAAAAGCCGACACCACCTTAGGCAGAAAAGCCGGATGGGGTCGTAGTACGATCTTGTCCTTGTGACAAATTAGATAAGGCTCTTTACAAGAAAGAGCTGCTAGCTCTGATACTCTCCTAGCAGAAGCTATAGCAATCAGAAAGGCCAATTTCCTACTTAATATAATTAAAGGAATATGGCGAATAGGTTCAAAAGGTTGCTTTTGCAACACTGACAATACCAAATTCAAATCCCATGGACACAAGGGAGACCTGACTGGAGGATTTATCCTCAGTACCCCCTGAATGAATGTCCGAACTAGGGAGTGAGATGCCAATGGTCTCTGAAAGAAGACTGATAGAGCCGATATTTGCCCTTTGATGGTGCTAAGGGCTAATTTCATATCCACTCCTAACTGGCAAAAAGCAAGAATCCTACTTATTTCATATTTCAGAGGATTCCAACTTCTGGATTCACACCAGGAAACGTATGCTTTCCAGACTCTATGATAGATGAGTCTGGAGGCTGGCTTTCTAGCATTAATGAGCGTAGAAAGAACCAGGCCAGAGACCCCTCTCTTTTTCAAAATGTGGGTCTCAGCAGCCAGGCCGTCAAATTTAGCCTTTGTAAGGAAGGGTGGAATACTGGACCCTGTGACAACAGGTCGTGTCGAAGTGGAAGCTTCCAGGGCCTTCCTATCGCCATTTTTACGATCTCGGCATACCAAGGCCTCCTGGGCCAGTTTGGGGCCACTAGGATTACTGGTATTCCCTCCTCCTTGATCCTGCGAAGCAGTCTTTGTAGAAGAGGGATCGGAGGGAATGCATAGATCAGTGAGAACTGATTCCATGGAGTTATTAGAGCGTCTGTCCCGTAGGCTAGAGGATCTCTCGTTCTGGACACAAAGTTGTCCAATTTCTTGTTGAACCTGGAAGCTAGCAGGTCTACATCTGGGTTTCCCCATCTCAGACATATGGCCTGAAAGATCTCTGGGTGAAGAGACCACTCTCCTGGTAGCAGCTGCTGACGACTCAGGTAGTCTGCTTGCCAGTTTTCTATCCCTGGAATGAAGATTGCAGAGATGCAAGGTACATGCTCTTCTGCCCATGCCAAGATCCGGTTCACCTCTCTTTGGGCTGCCCGACTGTGGGTGCCTCCTTGGTGATTGATGTAAGCTACTGCCGTAGCATTGTCGGATTGAACCCGAACTGGGTAGCCCTGTAACCTGTATGTCCAGGTTTTGAGGGCTAGATATACCGCCCGGATCTCTAGCACATTGATGGGCAGGATCCCCTGAGACTTGGCCCAGGTTCCCTGGGTAGAAGCCTCCTCGAATACTGCACCCCAGCCCGATAGGCTGGCATCCGTAGATACCACCTTCCAGGCCACTGGGAGGAAGGACTTTCCCTTCCGTAAATTCCTGGCTTCTAGCCACCAATTGAAGCTGTGGCGTACTTGTGAGGACAGGCGCATGGGTATATCCAGAGCTTGGCTCTTCCTGTTCCAGGAGGCTAAAATATTGCCTTGAAGTAGTCTCGAATGAAACTGGGCGTAAGGGACCGCCTCGAAGGAGGCTACCATCTTTCCCAATAGTCTCATGCAAAGGCGAATAGACGGCCTCTTGTTTGCTTTGACCTTGTGGATCAGGTCTTTCAGAGACTGTATCTTTGGCTCTGGCAGGTATACCCTGTTTTGGGCTGTATCTATGATCATGCCCAGGTACACTATCCTTCTTTGGGCCTGGAGAGAGGATTTTTGTAAGTTTATAATCCATCCTAAATGCTCCAGGTATCCTACTGTAGTGTCTACAGCGTGATCCAATCCCTCCTTTGACTGATCTATTAATAGTAGATCGTCTAGATAGGCTGTTACCGCAATGCCCCGTGTTCTTAGGTTTGCTAACAGAGGAGCTAGCACCTTTGTGAATACTCTGGGCGCGGTGGCTACACCAAATGGCAGGGCCACAAATTGAAAGTGGCGATCTTCTACCGCAAACCTTAGGAATCTTTGGTGAGCGGGGAGGATTGGTATGTGTAGATATGCGTCTTTGATATCTATGGACGCAATGAATTCTCCGCCTTTTAAAGTAGCGACCACGGATCGAATCGTTTCCATTCGAAAATGGCGAACGTTCAGAAACTGGTTTAGATTTTTTAGATCCAGGATGGGTCTGACTTCTCCGTTCGGTTTTGGAATCACAAAGAGGTTTGAGTAAAAACCTGAACCTTGCTCCTTTTGGGGTACCTCTGTAACCACACCTTGAGCTATTAAGTGATTCAAACCTTTGAAGAAGGATCCTCTTTTTTGTGGATCCTTGGAGAGTCTTGAACTTCGGAATTGAGAAGATGGGATCTCTCGAAATTCCAGTCTGTACCCTGAGGATATTGTGGATACCACCCATTTGTCCTGGGTTTCTGTCCGCCAAGTCGCTGAGAACTGACGAAGCCTTCCCCCCACTCGGCCGAGCGGGGGCGCCCCTTCAATGAGAGGTTTTGGGGGCTTGCTTATTAGCTCTTGAACCCCACGGCTTCTTGTTCTTCTGAGCCTGTTCTTTGGCTTTTTTGGGCGGCTGAAAAGGCCGTCGCCACTGGCTGGAGTCAGATTTCCCGGGAGCTGGGGAGAGAGTGTGTTTAAAACAAGGTCTCTTGTTTTTCTTTCTCTCAGGTAAAAGTGTAGTTTTACCACTTGATATCTTTTGGATATATCTTTCTAAATCTTCCCCAAAAAGGCGTTCGCCATGGAACGGGAAACTTGCCAACAACTTTTTGCATGGGGCTTCCGCTGACCAATGCTTAAGCCAAAGTACTCTGCGCATCTGTACCAGCTGGAGTGTAAGGCGTGATGCCTGTATGATAGAATCTCTCATGGCATCCACTGTGAAGCATAAGGCTTTAGGCAAATTCTCCCAATTTTTAGCCTGCTCTGAAGGCAGCTCCTTCAGCCCCTGCTTTACCTGTTGGCTGACGACCTGACACATACCGACTGCTGCTACTGCAGGTTGGATAATTGAGCCGGCCAAAAGGAAGGAGGATTTCAGTAAGGATTCCAACTTCTTCTCAGAAGGATCTTTAAACACTTGTACATTTATCCACTGGACATGTCAGGTTTTTATTTACACAAGAAATAGCCGCATCTACCGTAGGCAGGCTCCATTTCTTTAAAAATTTTTCCTCCATAGGATAAAGAATGTTAAACTTTTTTGGAGGTGAAAAACGCTTATCTGGATGTTGCCAGTCTACGTACAATAGATCCTCTAGTAACGGATGAACCGGGAAGGAGCATGCACCTTGCAGGGATCTTAATGATCCTAGGGAGGAGACAGGTGATTCTGTTACCTCCAAAGAGGGTAACCTAAATGCAGCTCGCACGGCTCCTGCATAGCATTGCACCTGTGACTTTAAAATCTGGGATACCGAAAAAGGCTCATCCGATATCCCTGATCCGTCTGACTCCTCATCCTCTGCTGATGTAGCCTCCTCCTCATCCTCCTCCTCCTCAGGTACTTCTGAAGGGAGGTCCAATACTGGAGGAGATCTGCTTCGCTTATTGTCCTTTTTAGAGGATTTAGCGATTAAAGTAGCAATTTTCTCCTCCAGATTATTTAGGGCAGCTGATAAAGTGTCCTCAGTGACATATGCAGGCCCAGGCTTCACTGGGGAAGCCGCCATACCTGACAGAGGTAATGGCTCATCCTGTACAGGTGCTTTTGGCAACACAGGAGAGGAAGGTACCGAGTCAGCACAGCTAGAGCCCCCTGTCTCAGGCGGCGGTGCTCTTTTATCTCTTTTTGTCCGCATTACTTCCCCTGGAAGACTTACTGTTTAGACAAAATACAAGGTACCTAAATGCATATACTACCGTGTTCAGTTTAGCAAATACATTAAGTATGCAACTTTTAACACATAACTATGCATAACATGGATGTCTTCTAGGAAGTACCCAATCCAACCACATGGAGTCTTACGTCCCTGTATAGCTGCTGTGTTTCTCTGCCAGGAACAAGAGAACTAACGAGCTTGCTTGCTGCTGCAGTGCTTTTTACACTGACAGTCTTTTAAATTTGGCGCCGTTTCTGTGCCTGCGCGCGCCACGTGCCCGCGCACGCCTCGGCCCCCCCCCCTCCGATAAAGTGCGCTCCCGCGCGCGCGCGGCCTTTAGCGCTATGGTGGTGGCCATAGTGAGAGAGGACTCTCATCAGCCCCTGTCCCCACTTACCTGCATCTGCAGGTGTCTGTATCGGCCACCGGAAGGAGGAGCGGGGTGCTCAAGCAAGCTCAGCAGCGGAGGTGACGAGCAGTGTACTTCGCCGAAGCCGACACTGAACAGAGTGAGGTGAGTATATTCAGCTCTTTACTCCCCCCAGTGGTGGAAAAAAAGAAGACATCCACTTTTTGAAAAAGGTCCCAACCTAGTTATGGACCTTCTAATCTCACCTTATCCACGCCGCAGGTTTTTCTGCTGAAAGTTTTCAGACAGATACCAAACTTCACCCTTCACGGTGGGCTATGTGTGCCAACCTTCAGGGATATGGGTTCCTATTTAAAGGATACCTCTCCCCTGGGCCTTGTACAAGACTCTTACCAGGACTTTATAGCGAAATAGCGAAAGTGCTGGATCTTAGAGCCCAGTCCTCCGAAGAGAGACATTACAGGCGACGCCTCATGGATGAGGCCCGGATCCCATCCAGATTCAGCTCATTTGTAGGCGTCTTGGATGGATCCGAAAGCATAGCTCTTTTACCCCCAGAGGGTCTCTTTGGTAGAGCTTTCCTTTAGCACCTCCTAACGCGTCCAACACCTTTCGACACTGGCGAAAAAACTGAGGTACTTCCCTGATGGGAGGGGTTATATGGAGGGGAACAGTCTTCCATTGGTTGTGCCAGTGTCCAATCACCGCTGGTGACCCTTAACCCATTATGTAATGACTAGCTCTGTGTCCCGTGGTGTACGATAAAGAAAAAGTCTTTTTACATACATACTACACCATTAGGGGTTTCTTTCTCTCCCTGCCCTCCGCTGCTGGCTGGCGTTTCCCTCCTCTCCGCTCAGGTTAGCTGACACCCTGGAGACCAGCGTGAGAGATAGAGGATACTAGCCAGCATCTTTCACAGTGGAGAAGGAATATAGAAGAGATGAGAATATTCCAATGCCAGATTATTCATTATAGAGTTGAGAGTTCTGGGAGACTGGCGTAGGATTCCCACCATGGTTCAATATTTCAATTGTAAATAGACCACGGATGAAATTCACATTGCCATTGAGATATTTTATCCAATAGAGGATTGAGCTCTGTTTGGGACTCTAATGCCGCGTACACACGGCCGTTTTTAATGTCATTAAAAAAACGACATTTTTCTCGACGTGATTTTTCGTGTTTCCTCTCAAGCCTGCCTTGCCTACACACTATCGTGAAAAAAAATGCTCCAGCAAAGCGCGGTGACGTACAACGCGTACGACAGCACTATAAAAGGGGAAGTTCTATTCAGGTGGGGGCACCCTTTGGGCTGCTTTTGCTGATCCTCGTATTAGTAAAGTTTGGTAAGAGCCGATTCGCGCTTTTCAGCCTCATGCTCTTCAGTCCGTTACAGCGTGACGAATGTGTTATCTTCATCACGAACGTTAGTTTTACCAGAAGGAGCGCTCCCGTCTCATTCTTGATTCTGAGCATGCAAAATTTTTTTCCCCTCGTAAAAGCATACACACTACCGTTTTTCACAACGTTAAAAAGAACGACGTGAAAAACTATGTGAAAAAATAGAGCAGGTTCTAATTTTTTTTAGCCCATTTTTCATAGTTAAAAATGCTCTGGAGCCTGCACACAATCGTTTTTAATGACCCATTTAAAAAATGCCATTATTCACGCCATGAAAAATGGCCGTGTGTACGCGGCATTAGAAATATTTATTAATCATCATTCAACATACCAATTGCACTATTGAACTTTTTTGCATTATTTGCACAAGTTGAACTTTTTGCACCATATATCCTTGCTGACACTGTCATTCATTTCATTGCTATTTGGCTTTTTATGGTCTTCACCAGTCCTTGATGTAATTAGCACTATTGCACTTTATTTAGTCCTTTGCACTTTATTTGGAATTATTTATCAAATTATTTGGAATTATATATATATGTATCACGGTTGATTATTTTATTGTTTGTATTAATCTTTAGCGCGAAATCACCATTATTATCTATTTACTATTTGTGTTAGTTGAACACTAACAGATTTTGCAGCCATTGAACACTGAACCTCAGTTACAACAATATTTACCCTTTAGTAGCACGAAAGACACACCTACAATTTTCAGATATTGGCACCATAGCTTGTGGACTCTATAACTTTCACAAAGACCAAATAATATGCACCAATTTGTACTTATTTTTACCAAAGATATGTAGCAGTATGAATTTTATAACAGAAACAAAGAAAAATTCATTTTTTTACAGAATTTTCAGTCTTTTTTCTCTTATAGCCCAAAAAATAAAAAACCCAACGGTGATTAAATACCCCCAAAAGAAAGCTCTATTTGTGTGAAACAAAGGACAAAAATTTCATATGGGTACAGTGTTGTATGACTGAGTAATTGTCATTCAAAATGTGAGAGCACTAAAAGCTGAAAATTGGTCTGGTTATTAAGGGGGTTTAAGTGCCCAGTGGTCAAGTGGTTAAATACTGAATGGTTATGGACCAAAAAAAAAAAGTTATTTTTGTTTTGGTTGTTTTGTTTTCATGTCCGATTTCTGACACATGCTGCAAGTGTAAAATGATGTGTTTATTTGTCGATGTAAGCAAATTATAATGTACGAACATGTGTACTGTGATATGTCAATGTAAGATAATGTTGATATATACAATAAAATTTACCCTTTAACCACTTAAGCCCCGGACCATTTTGTAGCTAAAGGACCAGAGGTGATTTCAGAATTTTGCACTGCGCTGTTGTGCGGACATGCAATGTTGTACCCAAACGAAATTTGCGTCCTTTTCTTCCAACAAATAGAGCTTTCTTTTAATGGTATTTGATTGCCTCTGCGATTTTTATTTTTTGCGATATAAACGGAAATAGACCGAATTTTTTTTAAAAAAAGGATATTTTCTACTTTTTGTTATAAGAAAAATCGAATAAACTCAATTTTAGTCATACATTTAGGCCAAAATGTATTCAACCACATGTCTTTATTAAAAAAAATGTCAATAAGCGTATATTTATTGGTTTGCGCAAAAGTTATAGCGTCTACAAACTAGGGTACATTTTCTGGAATTTACACAGCTTTTAGTTTATGACTGCCTATCTCATTTCTTGAGGTGCTAAAATGGCAGGGCAGTACAAAACCCCCCCCCCCAAATGACCCCATTTTAGAAAGTAGACATCCCAAGGAAATTGCTGAGAGGCCTGTTGAGCCCATTGAATATATTTTTTTTTTTGTCCCAAGTGATTGAATAATGACTAAGAAAAAAAAAAAATTACAAAAAGTTGTCACTAAATGATATATTGCTCACACATGCCATGGTTATATGTGGAATTACACCCCAAAATACATTTAGCTGCTTCTCCTGAGTACGGGGATACCACATGTGTGGAACTTTTTAGGAGCCTAGCCGCGTATGGGACCCCGAAAACCAAGCACCGCCTTCAGGATTTCTAGGCACAAATTTTTGATTTCACTCCTCACTACCTATCACAGTTTCGAAGGCCATAAAATGCCAAAATCGCACAAAACCCCCCCAAATGACCCCATTTTGGAAAGTAGACACCCCAAGCTATTTGCTGAGAGGCATGGTGAGTATTTTACAGCTCTCATTTGTTTTTGAAAATGAAGAAAGAAAATTTTTTTTTTTTTCAATTTTCAAAACTTTGTGACAAAAAGCGAGATCTGCAAAATACTCACAATACCTCTCAGCAAATAGCTTGGGGTGTCTACTTTCCAAAATGGGGTCATTTGGGGGGGTTTTGTGCCATCTGGGCATTCCATGGCCTCCGAAACTGTGATAGGCAGTGAGAAGTGAAATCAAAAATTTACACCCTTAGAAAGCCTGAAGGCGGTGCTTGGTTTTTGGGGTCCCGTACGCGGCTAGGCTCCCAAAAAGTCTCACATGTGGTATCCTCGTACTCAGGAGAAGCAGCAGAATGTATTTTGGGGTGTAATTCCACATATGCCCATGGCATGTTTGAGCAATATATCATTTAGTGACAACTTTGTGCAAAAAAAAAAAAATTTTTTTTTTCCGCAACTTGTGTCAACATATAAAATATTCCATGGACTCGACATGCCTCTCAGTATATAGCTTGGGGTGTCTACTTTCCAAAATGGGGTCATTTGGGGGGGTTTTGAACTGTTCTGGCATTTTATACACAACATTAGGAAGCTTACATCCACTCTTCTAACCACTTGAAGACAAAGCCCTTTTTGACACTTTTTGCTTACATGAAAACATATATTTTTTTTGCAAGAAAATTATGTTGAACCCCCAAACATTATATATATTTTTAAAGCAAAGGCCCTACAGATTAAAATGGTGGGTGTTGCATTTTTTTTTTCTACACAGTATTTGCGCAGCGATTTTTCAAACGCATTTTTTGGGGAAAAAATACACTTTTTTTAATTTTAATGCACTAAAACACACTATATTGCCCAAATGTTTGATGAAATAAAAAAGATGATCTTAGGCCGAGTACATAGATACCAAACACGACATGCTTTAAAATTTCACACAAACGCGCATTGGCGACAAACTACATACATTTTTTAAAGCCTTTACAGGTTACCCCAGTAGATTTACAGAGGAGGTCTACTGCTAAAATTACTGCCCTCGATCTGACCTTCGCGGTGATACCTCACATGCATGGTGCAATTGCTGTTTACATATGACGCCAGACCGACGCTTGCGTTCGCCATTGGGCAAGAGCAGGACAGGGGTGCTTTTTTTTTTAATTATTATTATTAATTTTGCTTTTTTATTTTATTTTTAAATTGTTCCTTCCATATTTTTATTTTTTTTAATCATTTTTATTGTTATCTCAGGGAATGTAAATATCCCCTATGATAGCAATAGGTAGTGACAGGTACTCTTTTTTGAAAAAACTGGGGTCTTCAAGACCCTAGATCTTTCCTCTGCCCTCAAAGCATCTGACCACACCAAGATCGGTGTGATAAAATGCTTACCCAATGGCGCTTTTTATATCCGGGGGGGGGGGGGGGGACATTCCCTCCCACTGCTTGTAAAAGCAGTCCAGAGGCTAATTAGCCACTAGGATTGCTTTTACATGAAAGCCGGCCGCTGGCTGAAAAGAATGATACCAAGATGATACCTAAACCCGCAGGCATCATTCTGGTATAAACATTCAAAGTCCAGCAACATACCAGTACGTTGCTGGTCCTTGTTGGACATGTATTGTAATCTTTTTTTTTTTTCATGCAGCCAGTTGGCTGAACGAAAAAAGAGATTGATCGGTGGGTATGCCCACCATTAGAATACCGCCCTTCATCCACCCACTTCTAATGATGGGCATACATGCACCATTTATATATGCCGAAGCATGGGGGCATCCTCCCGCAAAAAAGTTATGCCGCACACACATGGTCGGACTTTTCCACGGGCAAGCCTCCGTCGGAATTTCGACCGTATGTACGCGGCATTAGGAGCAAAATCGCTCCTCCGCCCCTGCTGCCCCCAATGCTTTGGCATATGTGCTTTTTTTTTTTTTAACTGTGGTGGTGAAATCACCTCCTACAGCACTGGAGTCGCAGGGATCAGGCCTGTCTCTGCGAACGCTGCAGTTATGTGTGTTGTGTTTTGTAAGTGACAGCGATCGATCGATACTGCACTTGGGTGGCCTGGGCTGGACGGAGGGGCAAAACGCAGGTGCTAGCAGGTATCTGGGCTGATCCCGCTAACACTGCGTTTTTGGGAACCCTAAACTGCTGGGGACGCTAGTATAGATCTGATCAGATCAGATATTGATCTGATCAGATACTATACCACTAAGGGGGGTGTATGCTTCACGCGTGGGTGTTAGCGTTACTGGCACTAACCTGACGCTGCCTGGGGTGTGACGCAGACCCTCTCTGACGCTAAAACCTAATTGATATCACCCGCCGGGCGATCAGGGGGTTAAACCTTTATTGGGTTATATATACGGCGGGTGCCCTGACACTATAAAAAGCAAACTAACCAGCGTCACCCGTAACACTTATATGGTGATCACTGGTGAAAGGGTTAACTAGGGGCAATTAGGGGGTTAAAACCCTTATTAGATAATATATGGGGGTACCTGACGCTATAAAAACCTGCGGCGAACCTAAAAAAAATTACTGGCTACCGATCTGCATCACCGACGCTAAGACAGCGATCAGAAAAATGATCGCTTAGCGACAGTGGTGATAGGGGGTGAAAGGGTTACCTGGGGGGCGATCAAGGGGGTTAAACCTTTATTAGATAATATATGGGGGTACCTGACGCTATAAAAACCTGCGGCGAACCTAAAAAAAATTACTGGCTACCGATCTGCATCACCGACGCTAAGACAGCGATCAGAAAAATGATCGCTTAGCGACAGTGGTGATAGGGGGTGAAAGGGTTACCTGGGGGGCGATCAAGGGGGTTAAACCTTTATTAGATCATTTATGGGGGTACCCGACGCTATAAAAACCTGCGGCGAACCTAAAAAAAATTACTGGCTACCGATCTGCATCACCGACGCAAAGACAGCGATCAGAAAAATGATCGCTTAGCGACGGCGGTGCTAGGGGGTGAAAGGGTTATCTGGGGGGTGATCAGGGGTTTAAACCTTTATTAGGGGGGGGTTAGGGGGCTACATTGGACCTAAAACTAAATGTACTGACACTTTTACAGTCACAAATGTCACTGATTGCAGTGATCAGTAAATAAATGGTCACTGCAATCAGTGACACTGTGACTGGGGGCTCGGGGGTGATCTGGGGGGGCCTGGGGGGGGGGGGGCGATTTGTGTGCCTATGTGTCCTGGTGTCAGTGTAGTGTTAGTGCACTGACCTGTGTGTCTTCTCTTGTACGGCGCTTGGTATATGTGAGCGCCGCATGAGAGATGACATCACTTCCTCCTGCTTCCTCTGCCTGTGTAAACATTACACAGCAGAGGGAGCATTTCCATTCGCCGGTAGCGATCGCGGGGGGGTGGCCGGAATCGAATGGCCGCCCCCTCATGTCGGATCGCTCCCCAACGAATACCGACCGCTCACTGTATAGGAGGGGGGTCCGATCGGACCCCCCAACTGTACAAAGGCAATCATGTACACTGTACGTGATTGTGCCTGTCGGTGCTATTCTGCCGACGTACATATACAGTGAGCGGTCATTAAGTGGTTGAAAAAAAAAACAAATATATATATATATATATATATATACACACAGTGCCTTGCGAAAGTATTCGGCCCCCTTGAACTTTTCATCCTTTTGCCACATTTCAGGCTTCAAACAAAGATATAAAATTTAAATTTTTTGTGAAGAATCACCAACAAGTGGGACACAATTGTGAAGTGGAACGAAATCTATTGGATTTTTAAAACTTTTTTAACTAAGAAAAAAATGAAAAGTGGGGCGTGCAAAATTATTCGGCCCCCTTGCGTTAATACTTTGTAGAGCCACCTTTTGCTGCGATTACAGCTGCAAGTCGCTTGGGGTATGTCTCTATCAGTTTTGCACATCGAGAGACTGAAATTCTTGCCCATTCTTCCTTGCAAAACAGCTCGAGCTCAGTGAGGTTGGATGGAGAGCGTTTGTGAACAGCAGTTTTCAGCACTTTCCACAGATTCTCGATTGGATTCAGGTCTGAACTTTGACTTGGCCATTCTAACACCTGGATACGTTTATTTGTGAACCATTCCTTTGTAGATTTTGCTGTATGTTTGGGATCATTGTCTTGTTGGAAGATAAATCCCCGTCCCAGTCTCAGGTCTTTTGCAGACTCCAACAGGTTTTCATCCAGAATGGTCCTGTATTTGGCTGCATCCATCTTCCCCTCAATTTTAACCATCTTCCCTGTCCCTGCTGAAGAAAAGCAGGCCCAAACCATGATGCTGCCACCACCATGTTTTACAGTGGGGATGGTGTGTTGAGGGTGATGAGCTGTGTTGCTTTTACGCCAAACATATCGTTTTGCATTGTGGCCAAAAAGTTGGATTTTGGTTTCATCGGACCAGAGCACCTTCTTCCACATGTTTGGTGTGTCTCCCAGGTGGCTTGTGGCAAACTTTAGACGAGACTTTTTATGGATATCTTTGAGAAATGGCTTTCTTCTTGCCACTCTTCCATAAAGGGCAGATTTGTGCAGTGTACGACTGATTGTTGTCCTGTGGACAGACTCTCCCACCTCAGCTGTAGTTCTCTGCAGTTCATCCAGAGTGATCATGGGCCTCTTGGCTGCATCTCTGATCAGTCTTCTCCTTGTCTGAGCTGAAAGTTTAGAGGGACAGCCAGGTCTTGGTAGATTTGCAGTGGTCTGATACTCCTTCCATTTTAAAATGATCGCTTGCACAGTGCTCCTTGGGATGTTTAAAGCTTGGGAAATCTTTTTGTATCCAAATCCGGCTTTAAACTTCTCCACAACAGTATTACGGACCTGCCTGGTGTGTTCCTTGGTCTTCATGATGCTCTCTGCGCTTTCAACAGAACCCTGAGACTATCACAGAGCAGGTGCATTTATACAGAGACTTGATTACACACAAGTGGATTCTATTTATCACCATCAGTCATTTAGGACAACATTGGATCATTAAGAGATCCTCGCTGAACTTCTGGAGTGAGTTTGCTGCACTGAAAGTAAAGGGGCCGAATAATTTTGCACGCACCACTTTTCAGTTTTTTATTTGCTAAAAAAGTTTAAAATATCCAATAGATTTCGTTCCACTTCACAATTGTGTCCCACTTGTTGGTGATTCTTCACAAAAAATTAAAATTTTATATCTTTATGTTTGAAGCCTGAAATGTGGCAAAAGGATGAAAAGTTCAAGGGGGCCGAATACTTTCGCAAGGCACTGTATATAGTTGTATTCCAGAAAGTTTAACAATCAGCAGATAAAGATACTCCAAACATCTGGTGTTAGCGCTTCAATCATCCCGGCACCAAGGTTGTTATGGTGTCAGGGTGATTGAAGCGCATTATTTCTAATATTACATTGTAATATAAAATTAAATAGTTCAACTCACCATAATGCATAATCAGAATCAGTGGGAGCTCTGATGTCAATGTCCCCAGCCAGCGGAGTGCTTCCTTACATCTCAGGTGTCCCCAGCGGAGTGTTTCCTTGCATCTCAGGTGTCACTGTACCCAGCCAGTGGAGTGCTTCCTTACATCTCAGGTGTCCCCAGCGGAGTACTTCCTTACATCTCAGGTGTCCCCAGTGGAGTGCTTCCTTACATCTCAGGTGTCACTGTCCCCAGCCAGCGGAGTGCCTTCTTAAATCTCAGGTGTTCCCCCTTCCATTGGAGCCCTTCTATATTCCAGCAGTGGTGTCTCTGCCGCCATTACTGAAGGCTGAGGGTGAACAAATTCCAGAAGACCACAGACGAGTTATAAACAAGAAGGGAGCCTGCCGCGTGGCTACAATAGAAATGGAGCTGTGGCACTGCCCACCGGCCACCCCTTTCCACAACAGGTCACAGATGACAGACAGACCGGGGGCGAGGGGGTGGGCGGTGCCGCAACTCCATTTCTATTGTAGCCACTCGGCAGGCTCCCTTCTCGTTTCATAACTCATCTGTGGTCTTCTGGGAAAATGGCCGCCGGTGGCGACAGTGTCTCCCGCCGGCCACGGACCTCTAGCGGCGGGCGGCGAAAAATACTAAATCACACTGGCGGTCCGGATGCGGCCTGTGGGCCGTAGTTTGAGGAACCCTGCTCTAGGGTCACTGCTTAAAAAAAATATATCATGTTTGGGTGTTCCAAGTAATTTTCTAGCAGAAAATAATGATTTTTACTTGTAAGCAACAAATGTCAGGAAAGGTTTGGTCTTTAAATGGTTAAACTTATTTCATCTACACGCCGGAGTTCTTTCCTTTGATAAAAGAACGAAAAGATACTTTGTTTCTACTTATTGTGTTGTAAAAAAACTTGGTAGACTGCCTGGATTTTGTTTTTACAGCTGTGAGAACTCTGCACTTCTTAGAAAGATCGTGACATGCTGTTTAGAAGATCGGGAAGGGAAAAAGACAGCGATTTTGATTCTTAGCGATGAATCGTGCAACTCTAACAGAAACTAAGAAAAACTTAATCAACCTCATCACAAAGGAAACACAGGTCAACAGTGACATCTTCTTTCTCTGAAGATGCAAAAAATGTATTATTCGAACACATGTCAACTTCCTAGACACTACAGTATACATCAGGGATGACAAGCTTCACACTTCGATATACAGAAAGCCAACTGACCGATGCGGCTATCTCTAGAGTCCAAGGTTTTCACCCCCAGCACACTAAACGGGCCATCATACACAGCCAGGCCATCAGATACCACCAAATATGTTCGGACCCAGAGGACAGAGATAAACATCTCAGAACACTGGCAGACTCCTTTCATAGGAAAGGTTACAAAGACAAAACCATCAACAACAGCATAAACACAGCCTTGAAAACCCGAGGCAAAAATCTCCAAAAATACACAGGGAAAAAAACAAATAACCGAGTACACCTCTAGTCACCACATACAACCCAGCACTAGAAGGGATCAAAAAGATAATCAAAGATTTACAACCCATTATAACAAAGGATGAAACGCTGAAAGAAATATTCCAACAACCCCCAATATTGGCTTTCAGACAACCACCCAACCTCAGACATAAATTAATTGGCAGGAAACTTCACTCGGATTATGAAGTCACAAAAAATGGAAGCAAACTGTGCAATAAAAAATGCTGCAAACTGTGCAACCAGATCTATCCAAAAGTGTCACACACACACACAAATGGGACCTTCAATATCACGGGATCATACAGCTGTACCTCCAGTAATGTTGTGTACCTCATCCAATGCAAAAGGTGTAACAAAGGGTCTTATGTTGGTGAAACAGGACAGAAGTTGCAAGCAAGGATGAATGTGCACAGACATACCATCAAGGAACAAAAATAACTCAGTTTCTGCACACCTGTGGGACATCACTTCTCACAACAGAGCCACTCTATAGAAGACCTCAATGTTTTAGTTCTTAACCGCTTCCCTACCCGCCCATAGTCAAATGACGTCCACAGATGGGATCTCCCATCCTGGGTGGACGTCATTTGACATCCTGGGCTTTGTGGGGGGATATCTGAATGATGCCTGCAGTTAGAGGCATCATTCAGATATCCTTCTATTCTGCCGGCGATTCTGCGCACAATAAGAATGATCATAGCGGCAGTTCGGCCGCTTGATCGTTCTTATAGGCGGCGGGAGGGGACATCGGCCATCCGGTGCTTCTCCGGGCTCTCCCGTGCCATCGGGGGCCCAGAGAATGAATCGTCTGGCGCCGGATAGGAAGCATAGAGATGACTGTTGACCAGATGGTCACCAGTCATCTCTGTGACCATCGGAGGCCCGGGCGCGATGTGATGACGTCACGCCTGGGTTCTCAGAAGTAAACAAAGCCGCAATTGCGGCCAGTAAGCATGAGATCGGTGAAATTTTTTTTTTCACGATCTCATGCTTTCCAGCCTGGAGGAGAGATGTGGGGTCTTATAGTCACACACCTTTCCTATTACAAGGGATGTTTACATTCCTTGTAATAGGAATAAAAGTGATCAAAAAAAATAAATGTAAAAAAAGTGTAAAAATAAAAAAAATTAAGTAAAATAAAAAAATAAATAATAAAAAAAAACATTTAAAATGCCCCAATCCCTGGTAGCTCCCGATCAGAAGCGAACGCACACAAAAGTCCCACCCACATATGTAAACGCCGTTCAAACCACATATGTGAGGTATCGCCGCGTGCGTTCGAGCGCGTGCAACAATTCTAGCACTAGACCTCCTCTGTAACTCTAACCTGGTAACCTGTAAAAAAATTCAAAGTGTTGCCTATGGAGATTTTTAAGTACCAAAGTTTGGCGCCATTCCATGAGTGTGCGCAATTTTAAAGTGTGACATGTTAGGTATCTATTTACTCTGCGTAACATCGTCTTTCATATTTTACAAAATAATTGGGCTAACATTACTGTTTTGTTATTTTTAATTCATGAAACCATTTTTTTCCCAAAAAAAGGCGTTTGAAAAATTCTTGCGCAAATACCGTGCAAGAAAAAAAGTTGCAATGACCGTCATTTTATTCCCTAGGATGTCTGTTAAAAAACATATATAATGTTTGGGGGTTCTGAGTAATTTTCTAGGAAAAGAATGATGATTTGTACATGTAGGAGAGAAGTGCCAGAATAGGCCCGGTATTGAGGTGGTATAAAAAGCCCGGTGTTGAAGTGGTTAAAGGGAATTTCAGAACTATCCAGGAAAGGAAAACATTTGAACCAAGAATGAAACTTCTTTTTGACACAAATAATACCGGCCTAAATGTAGATTTTAGTTTCCTTATCCACTATACTACAGTTTTACGACCCCCTCTGTCACTGTCATTCCGGGCCCCCCAGTCTATAGCTCTCCCTCTGTCTTATCTCACTAACTCAACTGCTAGCTTATTAGCATTGCCATATACATTGATTTGTAGGTGTACGTTTTCTTTTTTTTCCCCTTTCTCTCAGAGATTGTGATTTGTTTGTTTTAACATTTTGCTACAACTTTTGTGAATCAGTACTGCTTGGACCTTGAAGGGGACATACCCCAAAATCTTGTCCTGAAAAATTGTATGTTAGTGCAAATAAAAAGAGTATTACGGACAGTACTCCATTTTTTTCTTTTTTTTTTCAAAATGTTGGGTCTTTTTTTATAAAAAATAAATAAAAAACCCAGCAGTGATTAAATATCACCAAAAGAAAGCTCTATTTGTGTGAAAAAAATTATAAAAAATTTATTTGGGTACAGTGTTTCATGACCGTGCAATTGTCATTCAAAGTGCAACAGCGCTGAAAAATGGCTTGGGCAGGAAGGGGGTGAAAGTGCCCTGTACTGAAGTGTTTAAACCTTGATCTAGGGATTTAAAAAAAAAATATATATATATATATATATATATATATATATATACACACAAACACAGTTGTGCTCATAAGTTTACATACCCTGGCAGAATTTATGATTTCCTGGCCATTTTTAAGAGAATATGAATGAGAACACAAACTTTTTTCACTCATGGTTAGTGTTTGGCTGGAGCCATTTATTATCAATCAACTGTGTTTACTCTTTTTAAACCATAATCATAACAGAAACTACCAAAATGACCCTGATCAAAAGTTTACATACCCTGGTTATTTTGGCCTGATAATATGCGCACAAGTAGACACAAAGGGGTTTGAATAGCTATTAAGGGCACTTTCACACTGACAGCACCCGGGGCGTCAGTGGTAAAGCACTGCTATTTTTAGCGGGGCTTTACCACCGGTTTTGCAGCACTTTTCGGCCGCTAGCAGGGTGCCTTTAACCCCCGCTAACAGCCAACAAAGAGTTAAAGGCGCCCGCAAAGCCGCTGCAGCGGCACTTAGCCGGTACTTCCTATTGATTTCAATGGGCAGCAACGCTTTAGGAACGGTGTATACACCGCTCTTACAGCGCCACAAAGATGCTGCTTGAAGGACTTTGAGCATCCTGCCAGCGCACTGCTCCAGTATGAAAGCCTGGAGTGAAAGGAGAAGCGCTTTACAGGCGCTATAGCGCCTGTAAAACGCCTGAGTTTGAAAGGGGTCTTAGAGGTGATCATTCTCACCTGCAATCTGTTTGTAATCGGCGTGTGTGTATAAAAGGTCAATGACTTTCTGGACTCCTGACAGACCATTGCATCTTTCATCCAGTGCTGCACTGACATTTCTGGGTTCTCAGTCATGGGGAAAGCAAGATAATTGTCAAAGGATCTGCAGAAAAAGGTAGTTGAACTGTATTAAACAGGAAAGGGATATAAAAAGATATCCAAGGAATTGAGAATGCCAATCAGCAGTGTTCAAACTCTAATCAAGAAGTGGAAAATTAGGGGTTCAGGTGACTAGGGCTGCAACCAACGATTACTTTCATAATCGATTAGTTGGCCGATCATTGTTTCGACTAATCGATTAATAACCGTAAAAAAAAAAAGAGAAAAAAAAAAAAGGTAATTTTGCTGCGATTTGCATTTTTACATTTTTTTTTTTGGCCAATTTGTTGTTGGGCAGACTAAAAAACACAAATTGCCGCAAGAACACATTAATACACACTTTTCTGCAGCTTCTCTATTGGAGTATATTGAACCAAAAAAACAAAATAGCACAGTTTTGCGTTAAAAAAAGTACTTGCCCTTTCCAAATACGCAGCAGCTGAAAAAATCATGGATGTGAACGTGTCCCATAGGAAACCATGTAAGTGACCTGTAGTGTGTTTCTGCAAAAAGCACCAAAAAAGAGGTGTGACCCATGCCTGAGATGTTTAGTAACATAATGGTGTTTAAAAAAAAAAAAAAAAAATAGTACAAAAAGAGCAAATAATCGCTGTAAGGGGTTAATTTTTTACTGTGGGACAGTGAAAGTAATATTTACAGTAGCGATTTGCTCTTTTTGTACTGTAAAGGGCTCATTTTAGTTTTTTTAAACCAATTATGTTACTGGCCGATTAATCGATTATGAAAATAGTAATCGATTAATTTCATAATCGATTAGTTGTCGATTAATCGATTAGTTGTTTCGGCCCTAGGTGAAACAAAACAACGGTCAGGTAGACAAAACAAAATTTCAGCCACAACTGCCAGGAAAATTGTTTGAGATGCAAAGAAAAACCCACAAATAACTTCAGATGAAATACAGGACTCTGAAAACATGTGGTGTGGCTGTTTCAAGATGCACAATAAGGAGGCACTTGAAGAAAGATAGGCTTGCATGGTCGAGTAGCCGGAAGAAAGCTAATACTACGCAAATGGCACAAAGTATCCCGCTTACAACACGCCAAACAGCCTCAAATCTTCTGGCACAAAGTCATTTGGAGTGAGGAGACCAAAATTTTGGAGAGGAGTCAAATTGGAGAGTCAATAAGGCCTATGATGAAAGGTACACCATTCCTACTGTGAAACACGAAGGTGGATCGCTGATGTTTTGGTGATGTGTGAGCTACAAAAGGCACAGGAAACTTGGTCAAAATTGATGGCAAGATGAATGCAGTACGTTATCAAAAAATACAGGAGAAAATTTTTCATTCATAAACCAGAAAGCTGCATATGGGACATACTTGGACATTCCAACATGACAACGATTTAAATCACAAGGCCAAGTCGACCTGTCATTGGCTACAGCAGAATAAAGTGAAGGTTTTGGAGTGGCCATCTCAGTCTCCTGACCTCAATATCATTGAGCCACTCTGCGGAGATCTCAAACGTGCAGTTCATGCAAGACAGCACAAGAATTTACAGGAACTGGAGTTTTTTTGCCAAGAGGAATGGGCAGCTTTACCATCTGAGAAGATAAAAAGCCTCATCCACAAATGACACAAAAGACTTCAAGCTGTCATTGATATTAAGGGGGCAATACACGATATTAAGAACTGGGGTATGTAAACTTTTGATCAGGGCCATTTGGGTAGTTTCTGTTGTGATTATGATTTAAAAAGAGTAAACAGTTGATTCCTAATAAATGGCTTCAGCCAAACACTAACCATGAGTGAATGAAACGTTTTTGTGTTATCATTTATATACTCTGAAAAATGGCCAAGAAATCATAAATTCTGCCAGGGTATGTAAACTTATGACCAAAACTGTATGTATACACATATATATATATATATATATATATACATATACATACATACATACAAATAGATACATATACATTTTTGATTATTTTTCACACACACTTTTTTCTCTCTGCAAGGGCAGAGATCCAATGTATCCCTCTCCTTCATTCACAGAGAGAAAACACAGGGGCGGCTTCACAGGGACTGATCATTGTTCTAGCCAGTCAGAGGTGATCACAGCAAATAGGTGACCCTGAATGAAAAGATCAGAGTCCTGATCGTTAGAATAGGGCCTGGGGCTCTTGGTGAGACCCCCAACTCTGTGCTAGGAGCGCCCACTGTGGCACACTCCCAGCATGAAGGGAGAAAAGCAAATATGTGGCCCCAAGAAAAAAGCCCAGTCCAGTGGGGCCGCATATTTGTGTAAGGTCGGCACCAAGGGGTTAATCATACAATACAAGACACGGGCTTAAAATTCATAGACCCTGGGATGAACCCAAGCAATGAATCAGAAAGGTGGGCAACAACAAGGCAAACAGAACTGTGCTAACGAGCCCAACAAAATAAAAACCAGTGCCACTAAAAACCTTGCAACCAAAAGCTGCACCCACATCTACCTGGTAGAACGCTGAGAATGTGTGAACTGAACTGAAGATCGGGAGGCAGAAAGCCAAGGATCTTACTGATCTGGTACACTGCACTGAGCAGATAAGGGTACAGGAAGTATCATACATTTTCAGTATAGGCTCCGACAATGAGCCTCATCAACCTGGCAAAAGTGAAGATGCAATCGGGGTGTCTTCTAAAACACCCATTTGACACACTAAAAAATATATTCTTTTTCGTATAGAAGCTATGGCCTTAGACTCTGACAGCCAAGATATCTTTCAGACAATGGGAGGAAAAGTCCTTTGGATGCTTGGGAGCAGTGCACCCTTGCAAGGAAATGCCGCCGATCGGATCTCCTCGCCCCACACACTGTCAGTTTGAGGAGAGCCAATAAATGGCACTTCCTTATTTATATGTGACCGGCTGCGATTGGACACAGCTGATCACCTGAGTAAACAGTAAATCATTGGCTCTTTACCGAGATCGGGGTCGTGCAGTGTCCTAGGAACACGGCGAGGCCGCGATCGCCATGCGCCCATTCTGGGAAAACTGGCTGGCCCGATTGAGAGAAGCCAGGGTTCGTTTCTTAAAGAGTTGGAGTCTGTGTACTGGGTTTTTCTGGACAAGTTTGGTGCAATGAGAATTACAGATGTCTTCTCATCCTTTATCTCACAGAGGAGTAGTGGAAGAATCTGCACTTGAGGGAAGGCATAGAATTACCTAATATAAGTCATAAAATCTGAGCTGTGATATAAAACTTACCTCTCGTATCTCATGACCTTCCCTCTTAGATTGTAAGCTCGAAGGAGCAGGGCGCTCAGATTCCTACTGTATTAAAGTGTATTGTATTTGTATCATCTACCCTCAAGTTGTAAAGCGCTGCCGTAAACTGCACTATATAAAAATAATAATAATAATAATAAAATAAAAATAAAAATATGAGGCTGCTAACACAAGGTAGTACATCAAACCTCAATGACCAATGTAAAACAATGGTGTAGCGTCAATATGCCAAACAAGTAAACATAATGTGCAATGCGAACTAGATAATAAAGCACAAAAACTACGAAAAAATTAAAAATAAATTGTATAAAAGTCCAAATGTGAAAATAGTCCAACAGTTTATATAATAAAGTGAAAAAAAAAACTTAACCTAACAACGGCAGTAATCGTGAAGATACTTCTCAAGCGATACTCAAGTGACCAGCCACCAACCTCAAGTGAACTCAAAACTCACCAGAGCAAATGGCTACCATTACAGCAGCATGAGCTCAAAAGTATGAATGGAAATCCCACAGGCATCAGTGAAGCAACTCTTTCCAATGGCATCTCTTGATGTACTCCAGCTAGGGATGAATAAAGTTTGCTGAACAATACTAAAAAGCCAATACCACACAGCAGCAGAACGCAGATGGCAAGGAGGACCTTGGAGGACCAAAGCGACGTCAAACGTCACATACGCTCTCGGGTCTTAAAAAAAAGAAAAAAAAAAAATGGGCCCTTTATGTGGAAACATACAATTACTTTATTTCTTTTCTTATTAGTGCTTTAAGTGCAAATGTGAGATCTGAGGTCTCTGACCCCACAACTCACATTAACCCCTTAGCGTCTACCGTAGGCACATATGCGGCCTCAGATTTAAGGGGTTATACCGGGATGATGCCTGCAGCTGCTTCGTTCCAGCTAAAAGCTGCTCAGCTGTTATCCCGAATGAGTGCGATGGGACGTCCCCCCCACCCATCGACTTCCCGAGCCAACCTTCCTACCATGAAGACCCGAACCACAATCCGGCACTAACGCCGGCTAGAGTGAGACTGGAATGAAGCCGGAAACAGCATCGTTCCAGTCTCCTATGTAAATACACAATAGCGACGTCACGACATCAGTTGTCTACGTTGATGAGTCCCTAATTACGTTTTTTGTCCACCTGTCGTTTAGTATCTCCCCAGCAAGCGTGCCAGACAGGGGGTCAAGTTGTATAAGCTCTGTGACAGGGCAACAGGCTATACATATAGTTTTATGGTTTACAAGGAAAATGACAGCACTGTGGAGCCCCCCCAACTGCCCAGACTACATTGGGAGCAGCAGTAAGGTTGTTTGGGACTTGGTGTTCCCCTTATTCTGAAAGGGGTACCACTTGTATATGGACAATTATTACACAAGGGTGCCGTTTTTTAGTCACCTTTTTGACTGTGGAATTAGTGCGTGTGGCACTGTGCTATCTAATCCCCGGGGCTTCCCCCAACGGCTTGTAGAGTCCCGACTTAGATGGGGGGGAGAGAGCCTGCTTGAGATGTAATAATTTGCTTGCAGTGAAGTTGAGGAACACACAAAATGTTTTCGTTCTAGCCTCCATTCACGCAGATACGTGAAATTCTAACGGCGACTGGTGATGTTTAGAAGCCCCTCTGTGTCCACGAATACAACCTGATAACATAAGAGGGGTAGACTTTAACAACCAGATGATGGCCCCATACTTAATTGCATGTAGAGCCAGACGCTGGTATAAAAAAGTGTCGGTATACTTATTTCAATTGGCTCTGCTGAACACTTATGTGCTATAAAAAACGTCAGAACAAACTGGATCCTTCCTAAAATTCCAAGAAGAGATCATCACAGCCTATCTGTTTCCAGACGGTGCTGTGCCCAACATACCGATCCAAATGCAGTGAGCCAGGTGCATGAGAGGCACTTTCCAGAAGTCCTCCTTGGTACCTCTACCCAAAGAACACCCCAAAGAAGATGTGTCTACAGACAACGTGGACATAGGCGTGACACCCGCTTTTACTGTCCTTCCTGTCCTGACCAACTTGGTCTCTGCGTTGGTGACTGTTTCCGTTGCTACCATACACTAGTAGAGTATTCGCGCAGAGTACAGCACGGCACAGTCCTAGGGCACACTTACACATGGTCTCGAAAGATGTTAGATGGCCATGGGATTTTGAGACCCTAACCTGGAACATTCAAAGTTACAATAACAGTGTTAAAAAAAAAAAAAAAGACCAAAAATAGTTGTCGTTTTATTGTTCTCTCTTTGTTTTTCTATTGTTCACTCTCAATTTTACTGTATTTTATGATATACTGTAATGTTTTATTGTACTGTGTTTTACTGTGTTTGCTTTGCAGGTATGGCATGTCCTACTGTATTGTTGCTGTGTTTTATTGTTAACCATTATTTGCTTTGAAGGTATGCCATTAAGCTGCAGCACGGATTTATTTATTTTGACAGCAACAGGGTTTGCTCTCACGATTCGTAAATCAGTGACTCCAGCACTGTAGGAGGGGATTTTCCCACCACAGTTAAAAGAGCGTATATGTCCTACGCCATCCAGCTGCAGCACCGATTTATTTTTACAGCAACTTGGTTTGCTCCAACGATACGTACATCCGTGACTGCAGCGCTGTAGGAGATGATTTAACGACCAGTTTAAAAAAATATATATTTTCTTTGAGTACATCATGGGACACAGAGTCAGGCAAATATTCATTACCTGCTGGGTTATACTTCATCATCAGGGGAATGGACACTGGTAGACCAAAGGTCTTTAGACAGGAAGTGATCCCCTATATAACCCCTCCCATACAGAAAGCACATCAGTTTTGTAGCAAGCACTGAATCCTCAAAAAACAGGGGAGGGACCTCTGTGTCCCATGATGTACTCAAAGAAAAGGATTTTACAGGAAGGTACGGTATGATGAAAAAATCCTATTTTCTTTTTCATACATCATGGAACACAGAGTCAGGCTGATATTCATTACCTGCTGGGACCTCGTAGAGCAGTAGCCTTGAGGGGAAGGAGACACCCGGCCAAACAATAGCCATCAGTTTTTATACGGCAGCCCGCAGAACACAGCGGAAAAAAGCCAAATCGTCGGCTGCTCGAACATCCACTTGATAAATTTTGTGAACGTATGCCCTGAAGACCAGGTAGCAGCCTTAAAAATCTGAGCCACAGATACCTGATGGCGAAAATCCCAGAAGGTTCCTACACCTATGGAAGAATGAGCTCTCACCCTAAAGGGAGGAGCTTTATGTTTCAGACCGTAGGCCCGAATTACCAATTGACGGACCCAATTGGCAATGGAAGCTGCCTGCCCCTTCTTGGGTCCTTTTGGTAAAACCAAAAAAAAGAAATCTGATCATCGGATCTTCGCAGATCTAGACAAATAAACCGTGACTGCCCGGACACCGTCCAAAGAATGCAGTCATCTCTCATTTAAATCAGGACATTATAGGCAAAATAATGTCCTGATTGAAATTAAAGGGCGACACCACTTTTGGCAAAAAGGTTGGAACAGGTCGTAACACAACTCTGTCATGGTGAAGGATCAAGTACGGTTCCCTGCATAAAAGGGCCACCAACTCGGACACCCTTCTAGCCGAGGTGATAGCCATCAGGAAGGCTAGCTTGCGTGACAGCAAGTCTAATGGAATTTCCTTAATAGGTTCAAATGTTTTTTCTGTAACACAGACAGCACCAAGTTCAAGTCCCAAGGACACATAGGTGACCTAATGGGGGGAAGCAAACGAGTTGCCCCCTGCATAAAAGGTTCGGATCAGTGAATGGGAGGCTAAGGGCCTTTGGAAGAATACTGATGGGGCTGAAACTAGACCTCCTATTGTAATCAAAGCCATTTTTTGGCTTCACACCAAGCAATATAAGTCTTACAGACCTAATGCAGCGTACACACGGCCGTTTTTAATGTCATTGGAAAAAACAAAGTTTTTCTCGACGCGATTCTTCTTAAGCCTGCCTTGCCTTCACACTATTGTGAAAAAAAATGCTCGAGCGGTGACGTACAACACGTTCAACAACACGTACGACGCCACTATAAAGGGGAAGTTCCATTTGGATGGCGCCAACCTCGTGTTAGTAAAGTTTGGTGAGAGACGATTCGCGCTTTTCAGCCTCGTGCTCTTCAGTCCGTTACAGCGTGACAAATTCCATTCTGAAAGCTATTTTCCCCAAAACGAGCGCTCCTGTCTCATAAGTTGCTTCTGAGCATGCGCGTTTGTTTTCCCGTCATTAAAGGGTACACACACGGCCGTTTTTCACAACGAGAAAAACAACGACGTGAAAAACGATGAGAGAAAAAAATAGAGCATGTTCTAAATTTTTAATGCCCATTTTTCTCGTCGAGAAAAATGCTCTGAAGCCTACACACGATCGTTTTTAATGACCAATTTAAAAAAATTGCATTTTTTTCGTCATGAAAAACGGTCGTGTGTACGCGGAATTATGCTAGATCTTCCTAGTAACAGCTTTTCTAGCATTTCACTAGGGTAGACACCACTAGTCCCGAGATGCAACAGTCCTTCAATAGCCATGCCGTCAAATTTAGAGACTGTAAATTGGGGTGGAATATAGGACCTTGAGACAGTAGATCGGGGCGCCGTGGAAGCGTCCATGGCCCGTCTATTGTTAGTCTAACAACCTCCGGGAACCAGGGCCTTCTGGGCCAGGCTGGTGCCACCAGAATGACTGGAACTCACTCTCTCCGAATCCTGCACAATAAAAGTGGAAGGAAAGG
This sequence comes from Rana muscosa, assembly GCA_029206835.1. Taxonomy (NCBI): domain Eukaryota; kingdom Metazoa; phylum Chordata; class Amphibia; order Anura; family Ranidae; genus Rana; species Rana muscosa. The sequence continues at coordinate 257,184,289 of CM055118.1, read as the reverse complement.
GACCGGAGGGAAAGCATAAACCAGGGAGTATTGGCTCCATGGAACTACCAGAGTGTCTGCTCCTATTGCCAGAGGATCTCTTGTTCAGGACACAAACTGCTGTAGCTTGTTGTTGAACCTGGATGTCAGTAGGTCAACCTCTGGCCATCCCCAACATTGGCAAATTCCCTGGAACTCCCCTGAGTGTAGGAACCATTCCCCCGGGCAGATCTGCTGGCAGCTGATATAATTCTGCCTTCCAGTTCTCTACACCCGGGATATGGACTGCCGATAGGATCGGCACATTTCCCTCTGCCCAGGCTAGTCTGTAGTTCACCTCCTTCAGAGCTGAATGACTCCTTGTACCGCCTTGGTGGTTTATATGGGCCACTGCAGGGGCATTGTCAGACTGAGCCCTGATGAAGTAGTCCTGAAGCTCCTACGTCCAGGACCGTAGGGCCAGTCGTACCCTGTACTTCCAAGACATAGATGGGCAGGACCTATTCGGTCCTTGACCATTTCCCTTGAGCTATAAGCCCCTCTAGGGTTGCTCCCCAGCCTAATAGACTGACATCTGTAGCCAGTACTCTCCAAGTTACTGGGAGAAAGGATTTTCCCTTTCGCAGGTTCTGATCCTGCAACCACCAGTTTAGGCTTAAACGTGCCTGAGGAGATAAGGACATTAGATAATAGAGGACGTGTCCTATCCTGTTCCAAGCCAACAAGATGTCTTGTTGAGAGGCCTGGAATGGAACTGGGCATAAGGCACCGCCTCGAAGAAGGATACCATCCTCCCTAGAAGACTCCAACAGAGCCGAATGGAGGGTTGTCTGGTGCTCCTTATCTGACGCATCTGATTCTTCAGGGCACAAATCCCAGCGGCTGACAAGAATACTCTTGCTTGGACCGTATCTAGGATCAGACCTAAATACTTTAGACTTTGAGCTGGTCTTAAGGTTGACCTTTCGGTATTTATGATCCAGCCTAAGCTTTCCAAATACCACACTGTACATGGTATGCTCTGTTCTAGAGCCTGTAGTGAGTGATCTCTGAGCAGGTTGTCCAGATACCCGAGCACAAAGATCCCTTGGGCCCCTTAAAAGACCCAGTACTGGTGCTAGGAGCTTTGTGAACACCCGGGGAGCTGTACCAAGACCAAAAGGTAAAGCCACAAACTGAAAATGACGTTCCTCTACTGCAAGTCGCAGGAACCTCTAATGAGGCTGAAAGATAGGTACGTGTAAATACGCATCCTTTATATCGATGGAGACTAAAAAGTTTTACATCTGGAGCGAGGCTACAGATGAGCGGACAAACTCCATCCTAAAGGACTGGATTAGTAGATACTTTTTATGGGATCTTAGGTCCAAAAAATGGGCCCTGTGACCCAGTTTGGTGTTTAACTGTAAAACGGGTTCACTTCTTCGGATACAGGAACCTGTACAATCACTCCTTGATGCACTAAATTTAGGGATATGAAATTAGCAGACCTCCATCTGTTGCAAAACTACAAGTCCCATTAAGCCTCTGGGTGTCGTGTGTGTGGCTTTCAGAGTCTTGCTATGCCTCATGGGACTTGTAGTTCTTCAACAGCTGGAGATGCACTAATTGCATATCCCTGCAATAAATGATGTACTGCCTGAAGCAATAAATCTATTTTTTTTGGAGGATCCAGGGGAGCGCTGGATCTTAAAAACCTCTGAGGTGAAACCCCCCGCAACTCCAGCTTGTTACCGCGGAATATAATTGAGGTGACCCACTCGTCCTGAATCATTTATCTCCAAATGCCCGCAAAGTGCAGCAGCCTTCCCTCCACCCAATAGAGTGGAGGCGTCTCCTCAAAAGTAGGGCCTGGTGCTGGATTTAGAAGAATCTTGGACCCAGGGATTTTTCTGGCCCTGGCCTTGCTGCTTGCCCCTGGCTCTAGTGCAGTGTTGCCAACCTACCAGACTAAAATTCACTGACACAAAACTCTAAACTGGCACAGCCACGTTTTTACTGACATTTTCTGAAAGTTACGAAATTACAGTTTTCAGTGCAAATTTCAGGCTACAAACAAGTACAACACACAGTTCGCAATGTGGTTTAAGATAGAGATTAAGGTAAAAATATATATATATTTCTTATGTTATTTTTGATATAGTAAGGGTGGGTTAATATAACCCATCAGATTTTGTCACACATGCCCAACTGGAGAGATTTCCCCTTAATCCTCCATCACTTTCATTCCTCTATTATTCCGTCTCTCCCTTTTTCTTTCCATAACTCCATCCCTCCATTTCTCTGTCTCGCTCACATCCCCCCATGCTTTGCTCTATCCCATCATCCATCTCTCTGTCACCCAATCTATACCTCCATCCTTTAGGGGTATTTCACACAGGCTGAAATACCCCTAAATGTCCGTTTTCACAGACTCCACTTGCTCAGCAAGGATCCTTCTGTTGATCTTAGCTGAGCTGGCGGATGACAGGTCCATCTCTGCTCACTGAGCGGGGACGGACCTGTCAGATCTCCGCTCTTTTCTATGGGGAGAGCGGATGAAAACGGACAGCCTGTCCGCTTTCATCCGATCCTATCTGCCAGACAGATGGGAAATAGGGTCACTATCCATCTGGATTTGGCGGATCGGAAGGGAATCGAATGTCAGTGGACATGTCACCACTGACACCTGTTGTTCCATAGAGATGCATGGAGAGTCCGATCAAGTCTGCCTGAAAAATTGACAGACGGACCTGATCAGTCCACATGTGTTAAAGGACCTAACTCACTCCTCACTGTTCTTTATGTCCATCCACCTCCCCCCATCACTCCACTACTCTGTCTTTCCATTTTAAACAAATAAAAATACTCCAGTGCGCTTCCACACCAAATTTTTTCACTACTTACAAAAAAAAAAAAAAAAATGAATAATAAACACCTTAAGCCCATCAAGCACGATAAATAATCAAATATATAATAATCATATATTTTATAAACGCACACTATACAACATCAGCCTGATCTGTGGTATTGCTGCTGCCTCCCCTCTCCTGGCATGCTGGGATTTGTAGTGCCCCAGCCTGACACATCAGGTGGTCATGCAGGAGAGGAGACTGCTTGATGAGCAGGTAATGGGTAGGGACAGGGAGGTGTAATAGAGATTGGGGGATATCACAGAAAACATGCTCCCTTTAAAACCAGAGCAGTTCACAGCCACACACAAAAACGATTTTGTGTAACAGCATGAGACAGAAGCCTGCTACACACGACACAGAGCCCATCCTCTCCCCCTCATTCCTCCCCACTAACGTAAGCCACCGACAGTACTGCTTGTTATTCAGCTAGCTTACCTTAGGCTAGGCTGAACTCCGTCCTCCTCTGCAAGCTGTCTCTACTCCTCCCCCTCCCAGCATCTCCTGTAAGGAACTCGAATAAGGCACGCTGAGAGAAAGGGGGAGGATACAAGTAACTTCACTCAGTCAGAATATCATCAGAGACTCTGTCTCCGCTTCGGCCAGAAACTGCACATGCGCAGTCGAGTCGAGAGCGTCACTGGTTAAAGCGGATGTTTTCACTGGCAGGCATTGCACATTACGGAATTTCACGGACACCGAAAATATGCCCGTATTTTACTGGCTGTCCGCAAAAAAACGGGCGGTTGGCAACACTGCTCTACTGCCCTGTTGGCGGCTGGAGACATTTGAGGAAGTAGTCCCTGAAGTTTTAAACAAGGGATGCCTGGTGCTTTTCTCAACAGGAAGTAGAGAACTCTTCCCTCCGGAAATCCTTTTGGATATATTCATCCAAATGATCACCAATAAACGTTCCCCCTGAAACGCGAAACCTGCCAATAGCTTTTCATAAGGAAGCTCGGCTGACCAGTTCTTACGCCACAAAAGTTTGTGCACCTGTACATACAAGAGAGCCAATGAAAAACCTGCTGTATTAAAACCCTTTTTAAAAAGGCATCAACAGCAAAACACAGCGCTCGAGGAATATCTGTCTTACTTTCAGGCAGATCCTCCTCCTGGTTGAGCCTATCAGGCCGTCTGACCTGATCCTTTACGGACTGGCAGATACTAATTGCTGCAACAGCTGGCTGAATAGCTGAACTGGCCAAAGAAAAGGAAGCTTTTAATAATGACTCCAATTTCTTGTCAACAGGGTCCTGCAAGCCCTGTGCATTATCCACCGGATAAGTTAAGTTCTTGTTTAAGGAAGAGACAGATGCATCTACGGCTGGCATGCACCATTTCTTAACGAACCTTTGATCCATGGGGTATAAAAAGGGAAAACCTCTCAAGAGGAACGAAATCCTGTCAAGATATTCCCGATCAACATACACTGCCTGTTCCAGCAGGGGGTGCAGGGGGAAAGCCAGTGCGGCCTGAAGAGGCCTCAGGGATCCCAAGAGGACCAGGTGGGCTCAGTCAACTTTGCAGCAACTTAAAGGCAGAACGAACCATTTCGGTCAGAGCCGCTTTGTCCAGATTGCTCAGAAGCACACTGATCTGCCAGGCACTCCACTGAATCCTGAGATTTTTAGCTGTTCCCAATTCTCGGCCCATTCCTGCTCAAAACTAGGAGACTCCAGGGAGGGGAATCTGTCACGCTTCTTGCCACCCTGCGGGATGGAGCCAATCTTGCCAGCAATCCTGTGATCTAACCCGTCTAGGGCTGAGGACAGTTCATCCTTAGTGATAAAGGGTGAAGCAGCAGCGTTGACTGTAGGTCTCAATACCAGATGGGCGCAGTGGCACAGATTACCCATAAGCCTCTGGTCTTTCAGGGGATACACCAGGGATATGACTAGGTTCATCAGGAACTACTGATAACATAGATGTGCCCTTCTCTGTAGTGTGTGTCCCGCACCTCTTTTTGTAAGACATTTAATAGCCACAAACAAAGAGTGCTTGGGTGTAGATTTAACACACCTCAGAAGGGAGACACTTTAATAGGGCTCACTAAGCCCCTATGCAACAATCCGGCTAAGCACCATAGCCTGCCAAGCAAAACTTAGTGACTCACGTGACCCGGGTAAGGAGAAATGAACCGCTGCAAGTGTCTGTTCAGAGCTTGCTCTGTGTCCCACAGCTGCCTTCTGGAAGCACTGCATGCTTGGCCTACACAGTTTAATAAGCTTGTTGTGCACCAGAACATGTGTGTACGCACGTACATGCATGGTCCCGGCGGACGAGCATAACTGTATTCGCGTACGATGCAAATCTTTGTACTCCCAGATCAAGGCTACTGCGCACGTACGGCGAAGCCGCATGTGCCATGCCTGCCAAACAAACTGCTAAGTCCAGAGGCGCTTTTGCAAATGCACGTGCGACACGGTCACCAAAAAGCAACTGCTGAGCACAGCAGCACTCTTGCGAACACACGTGCACCATGCCCACCAAACAACTGCTGCACACGGCGTTGCTATTGCAAATGTACGTGCGTCATGGCCTCCAAACAGCAACTGCTGAGCACAGCAGCACTCTTGCGAACCCACGTTGTGCCACCAACGATCGTGCACCATCATACAGGTAAAAAAAAAAAACCCGCCAGGCACAAGCAAAAACAAAAAAAGGGTACCCTTTGCAAACACCCACAGCTAGCCAAAAAACCCCCGTATGGTCACCGCACACAGGAGTCCAGCCTTCAGCTAGCTTGACTGATTGTTTCAATCACTGGGCCACCCCACAATAATAAAATAAAGGGGTTTCACTTACAGGTCTAGGCGCAGGACCACTTAGAAACGAAGGGCCCAATCTTCACGGCGGGTTCCTGTCACTAGGACCTTCAAGGACTGGATACCCTTTTAGGTTTAGGGTCCACTCCCTTGGACCTGTACAGCACCCTGTAGAAAATGCCTTAGCGCTGTTGTGTTCCAGATTTGCACTCCACAGGGTCCAGCGCCCGATGGTTGCTTACAGGCAAAACCTCGCTGGATCTCGAATCTTCTTTGCGAGGCTCAGGTACCATTGATCTAGGTCTGAAAGCCTGTGTCAAAATTGATCCGATCGGTCAATCCCTTGATTCATTTTTGGAACCGTTTGTGGGAAGAGAGACCTGGAGCTTAGAGAGCTCACACACAGTGCCATCCAACTTGCAGACACTAGTAAAAAAACTGATGTGCTTCCTGTATGGGAGGGGTTAAATAGGGGATCACTTCCTGTCTAAAGACTTTGGTCTACCAGTGTCCATTCACCAAAATGATGAAGTATAACCCCAGCAGGTAATGAATATTAGCCTGTGTCCCATGATGTATGAAAAAGAAAGTGGTTTCTTTTAATTTTGAATTTAATAAAACATTGTAACATTTGGCTTGAACAGCCTCAGAGGGAGCACAGCTCTGCACCATTATCAGAGCTGGGTGGGGTGATGGGCGGATCCTACCTCTGCTCTGTTCTCTCTGCTCTCTTGTGCTGTGTTTCCTTTGCTGTTTGCGCTGGGCTGTAGCAGCATGCAGGACACAGGAGAGAGAGAGAGAGAGAAAGCTCCCAGCCGCTGCGCGGTACACACCGCTCTCACCCGCTCAGGATCGGCCCTGCCTGCGGGCCCATTTGTAACCTATCCGTGGGCCGGTACGTTGAGACCCCTGATTTAAAGGCTCAGGAAAGCTTTACAAGGTTTTTTGAGTTAATTAGCTGAAAAGAGTGCGACACCATGAGTCTACAATATTTAACTTTTTCACAATATTCTAATTTTCTGAGATACTGAATTTTGTCTTTTCACTAGATGTAAGCCATAATCAAAATTATAAGAAAGAAAAGTTTGAAATAGATCACTGTGTGTAATGAATCTAAAGAATACAGAAGTTTCACTTTTTTAATTGAATTACTGAAATAAGCTGGTCAACAGAGGGAAGCATGAAGTGCTCTAGAATTTCCTGGTAGAGGGCTGCGCTGACTTTGGACTTGATAAAACACAGTGAACACTTGGGGGCTAATAATATGAATGCATCATACATACTAGGGGGACTACAACTGGGGGGATCCGTAGTGGAGAAGGATCTGGGGGTTTTGGTAGATCATAAGCTCAATAATGGCATGCAATGCCAAGCTGCGGTTTCCAAAGCGAGCAAAGTCCTTTCTTGTATTAAGAGAGGTATGGTCTCCAGAGAGAGAGATATCATTTTGCCCCTGTTCAAATCATTAGTAAGACCTCATCTGGAATATGCAGTTCAGTTTTGGGCCCCAGTTCTCAAAAAGGATATTGGGGAACTGGAGAAAGTGCAGAGAAGGGCAACCAAACTGATAAGAGACATGGAGGAGCTCAGCTATGAGGAGAGATTAGAGGAACTGAATTTATTCTCTCTTGAGAAGAGGAGATTAAGGGGGGATATGATCAACATGTACAAATATATAAGGGGTCCATATAGTGAACTTGGTGTTCAGTTATTCACTTTACGGTCAACACAAAGGACAAGGGGGCACTCTTTGCGTCTAGAGGAAAAGAGATTTCACCTCCAAATACGGAAAGGTTTTTTCACAGTAAGAGCTGTGAAAATGTGGAATAGACTCCCTGCAGAGGTGGTTCTGGCCAGCTCTGTAGATTGCTTTAACCACTTGACCACTGGGCACTTAAACCCCCTTAATAACCAGACCAATTTTCAGCTTTCGGTGCTCTCACATTTTGAATGACAATTACTCAGTCATACAACACTGTACCCATATGAAATTTTTGTCCTTTTTTTCACACAAATAGAGCTTTCTTTTGGTGGTATTTAATCACTGTTGGGTTTTTTATTTTTTGCGCTATAAGAGAAAAAAGACTGAAAATTTTGTAAAAAAATGATTTTTTTTTCGTTTCTGTTATAAAATTTTGCAAATTACTATTTTTTCTTCATAAATTTTGGCCAAAATTTATACTGCTACATATCTTTGGTAAAAATAAGTACAAATTGGTGTATATTATTTGGTCTTTGTGAAAGTTATAGAGTCCACAAGCTATGGTGCCAATATCTGAAAATTGATCACACCTGAAGTACTGACGGCCTATCTCAATTCTTGAGACCCTAACATGCCAGAAAAGTACAAATACCCCCCAAATGACCCCTTTTTGGAAAGAAGACATTCCAAGGTATTCAGAAAGAGGCATTGTGAGTTTTTTGAAGTTGTCATTTTTTCCCACAATTCTTTGCAAAATCAAGATTTTTTTTTTCTCTTTTTTTTTTTCCACAAAATTGTCATATTAGCAGGTTATTTCTCACACACAGCATATGCATTCCACAAATTACACCCCAAAACACATTCTGCTATTACTCCCGAGTATGGCGATACCACATGTGTGAGACTTTTACACAGCGTGGCCACATACAGAGGCCCAACATGCAGGGAGCACCTTCAGGCGTTCTGGAGCACCAAGGCCAATTCTGACATTTCTCTCCTACATGTAAAAATCATCATTTATTTGCTAGAAAATTACATAGAACCCCAAAACATTATATATGTTTTTTTAGCAAAGACCTTAGAGAATATAATGGTGGTTGTTGCAACTTTTTATCTCGCACAATATTTGCGCAGCAATTTTTTTAACGCGTTTTTTACGGGAAAAAAATGTTTTGTGCTTAAAAAAAAAAAAAAACAGTAAAGTTAGCCCAATGTTTTTGCATAATGTGAAAGATGAAGTTACGCCGAGTAAATAGATACCTAACATGTCGCCCTTAAAAATTGCACACACTCGTGGAATGGCGCCAAACTTCGCTACTTAAAAAATCCCCATAGGCGACGCTTTAAATATTTTTACTGGTTACATGTTTTGAGTTACAGAGGAGGTCTAGGGCCAAAATGATTGCTCTCGCTCTAACGTTCGCAGAGATACCTCACATGTGTGGTTTGAAAACCGTTTTCATATGTGGGCGGGACTTACGTATGCGTTCGCTTCTGTATGCGAGCTCACGGGGACAGGGACGCTTTAAAAAAAAAAAATTTATTCTTCATTTTACTTTATTTATTTTAGTTTGACATGTTTTTCCGCCCTAAACATTTTTTTGATCACTTTTATACCTATTACAAGGAACGTAAACATCCCTTGTAATAGGAATATGGCATGACAGGTCCTCTTTACAGTGAGATATGGGGGGGGGTGTCAATAAGACCCCACATCTCACCTCTAGGCTGGGAAGCCTGAAAAAAATACAAAAAAAAAAAACAACAATCCTGGCTTTGATCGTAGCGGTGAGTCGGTAGAAGCACCGGAGGGCGGCGGGGGGGGGGGGGGGACATCCAATCTCGCCTCCCGTAAGAATGATCAAGCGGCGGAACAGCCGCTATGATTGTTCTTATGGTGTAGGGAATCGCCGGCTGAAAAAGCTAATATCTGAATGATGCCTGTAGCTGCTCCCATCATTCAGATATCCCCGCACAAAGTCAAGGACGTCATATGACGGCCGGAGGGCGGGAAGTGGTTATTGCAGAGTATTGCCGGGCATTGCGGAGTATTGCCGGGCATTGCGGAGTATTGCCGGGCATTGCGGAGTATTGCCGGGCATTGCGGAGTATTGCCGGGCATTGCGGAGTATTGCCGGGCATTGCGGAGTATTGCCGGGCATTGCGGAGTATTGCCGGGCATTGCGGAGTATTGCCGGGCATTGCGGAGTATTGCGGACTATGACAGGGTATTGCGGTGTATGGCAGGGTATTGCGGTGTATGGCAGGGTATTGCACGGGTATTGCACAGGGTATTGTGGAGGGTATTGCACAGGGTATTGTGGAGGGTATTGCAGAGTATTGTGGAGGGTATTGCAGAGTATTGTGGAGGGTATTGCAGAGTATTGTGCAGGGTATTGCAGAGTATTGTGCAGGGTATTGCAGAGTATTGTGCAGGGTATTGCAGAGTATTGTGCAGGGTATTGCAGAGTATTGTGCAGGGTATTGCAGAGTATTGTGCAGGGTATTGCAGAGTATTTTGCAGAGTATTGCGCAGGGTATTGCAGAGTATTTTGCAGGGTATTGCAGAGTATTGTGCAGGGTATTGCAGAGTATTGTGCAGGGTATTGCAGAGTATTGTGCAGGGTATTGCAGAGTATTGTGCAGGGTATTGCAGAGTATTGCACCAGGGTATTGCAGAGTATTGCACCAGGGTATTGCAGAGTATTGCACCAGGGTATTGCAGAGTATTGCACCAGGGTATTGCAGAGTATTTCGCAGGGTATTGCAGAGTATTTCGCAGGGTATTGCAGAGTATTTCGCAGGGTATTGCAGAGTATTGCACCAGGGTATTGCAGAGTATTACACCAGGGTATTGCAGAGTATTGCACCAGGGTATTGAAGAGTATTGCACCAGGGTATTTTGCAGAGTATTGGCAGGGTGTATTGCAGAGTATTGGCAGGGTATAGCACAGGGATGGCTGAGCAGGGATGGATGGATGGCTGGATCTGTGACTGCAATTGTCACAGATCCAGCCCACAGTGCTGCTGCTGCCATCCGCTCCCTCCCCCTCCCCTCTCACACTGTACCGATCGGTACAGAGAGGGGAGGGAGGAACCGGCGTCATCAAATGACGCCGGTCTGTTTACAAGTGATTGCTCCGTCATTTGACGGAGCGATTACGTGGTAAACGGCCGCTATCAGCGGCGATTTACCGCGATTCGTGATCCGCCGGGTCCTCTGGACCCGGCGGTCACGGAGTTTACCGTGTGCGCGCCCCAGGGGGCGCGCGGGAGCGCGATTCTGGGAGGACGTTATATAACGTCCTCCCAGAGTTAAGCAACCACCTTGTCGACGTTATTTGTCGGCAGGTGGTTGTTAAGTGGTTAAGAAGGGCCTGGATTCTTTCTTAAATGTACATAATATAACTGGGTACTGACATTTATAGGTAAAGTTGATCCGGGGAATATCCGATTGCCTCTCGGGGGATCAGGAAGGAATTTTTTCCCCTGCTGTAGCAAATTGGATCATGCTCTTCTGGGGTTTTTTGCCTTCCTCTGGATCAACTGTGGGTATAGAATTGGGTATATGGGATTGTACGATATATATTTTTTTTTTTATGGTTGAACTGGATGGACTTGTGTCTTTTTTTAACCTGACCAACTATGTAACTATGTAACACACACCAGTAGATGACACGGCTCCCCAAATCATCACTGACTGTGGAAACTTCACACTGGACCTCATGCAACTTGGATACCTCTCCACTCTTCCTCCAGACCAGTGTTTCTCGACTCCAGTCCTCAAGGCGCCCCAACAGGTCATGTTTTCAGGATTTCCCTCAGATGAAACAGCTGTGGGAATTACTAAAGCAGATAAACTGATCAAATCACCTGTGCAAAACAATGGAGAGCCTGAAAACATGACCTGTTGGGGCGCCTTGAGGACTGGAGTTGAGAAACACTGCTCCAGACCATGGGACCTTGATTTCCAAATAAAATCCAAAATGTACTTTCATCCGAAAAGAGGACTTTGGACCACTGAGCAACAGTCCAGTCCTTTGTTCTTCTTAGCCCAGGTAAGATGCTTCTGACGTCTCTGGGTCTGGAGTGGCTTGACACAAGGAATGCAACATCTGTGTGTGGTGGCTCTTGAAGCACTGACACCAGCCATAGTCCACTCCTTGTGAACCTCCCCCAAATTCTTGAATGGCCTCTGCTTCACAATCCTCTCAAGGCTGCAGTTATCCCTGTTCCTTGTGCACCTTTTTCCTTCCACTCAACTGTCTAATAATATGCTTGGATACAGCACTCTGATCAGCCAGCTTCTTTAGCAATGAACTTTTGTGACTTGCCATCCTTGTGGAGGGTGTCAATTACTGTCTTCTGGACAACTGTCAAGTCGGCAGTCTTCCCCCATGACTGTGTAACCTACTGAACCAAACTAGGACCATTTAAAGCAGGGGTCTCAAACTCAAATTACCTGAGGGCCACGAGACAAGTTTTCATATCCCTTGGGGGCCGCATTCAAACTTTCAAACTTCAAAAACAGCACTGGTGTCAGCGGATGCATTATTAACCCCCAGCACTGGTGTCAGCATTAACCCCCAGCACTGGTATCAGCAGACGCACTATTAACCCCCAGCACTGGTATCACCAGACGCACTATTAACCCCCAGCACTGGCATCAGCAGACGCACTATTAACCCCCAGCACTGGTGTTAGCATTAACCCCCAGCACTAGTGTCAGAAGACGCACTATTAATTCCCAGCACTGGTGTTAGCATTAACCCCCAGCACTGGTGTCAGCAGATGCACTATTAACCCCCAGCACTGGTGTCAGCGTTAACCCCCAGCACTGGTGTCAGCAGACGCACTATTAACCCCCAGCACTGGTGTAAGCAGACGCACTATAAACCCCCAGCATTGGTATCAGCGGACGCACTATAAACCCCCAGCATTACCCCTATACTTCACAAATACCTCCCCCACAATATTTTACAATTAGCCCCCCAACCCTTCACAAATACCCCCCAACACTTCACAAATACCCCCAACACTTCACAAATACCCCCCAACACTTCACAAATACCCCCCAACACTTCACAAATACCCCCCAACACTTCACAAATACCCCCCAACACTTCACAAATACCCCCCAACACTTCACAAATGCCCCCCAAACACTTCACAAATGCCCCCTGCTCAAAAATTTCAACCACAGACACCTCACTAAGGACTTAGCCTCAGTGTGATGGCTCACTTACCTCTCCTTCTGGCAGTCAGCTGGTGGCCTGTCAGGTCCTGGCTCAACACAGGCCTAGTGGCAGTGCACCCCAAGAACGACATGATCTCCCACACTGTGGTGACATCAGGACCCTGGATCGGGACACAGCCTCTGAGGGAGCAAAGCTCTGAACTATCATCAGAGCCTAGGTGGGCGGGGTGATGGGCGGATCCTACCTCCACTCTGTTCTCTCTGCTCTCCTGTGCTGTGTTTCCTTTGCTGTGCGCGCTGGGCTGCAGCAGCATGCAGGACACAGGAGAGAGAGAAAGCTCCCAGCCGCTGCGCGGTACACACCGTTCACCTGCTCAGGATTGGCCCTGCCTGCGGGCCATTTGTAACCTGTCCGCGGGCCAGTACTTTGAGACCCCTGATTTAAAGGCTCAGGAAAGCTTTACAAGGTGTTTTGAGTTAATTAGCTGAAAAGAGTGTGACACCATGAGTCTACAATATTGAACTTTTTCAAAATATTCTAATTTTCTGAGATACTGAATTTTGGCTTTTCACTAGCTGTAGGCCATAATCAAAATTAAAAGAAAGGAATGCTTGAAATAGATCACTGTGTGTAATGAATCTATAGAATATACGAGTTTCTCTTTTTGAATTGAATTACTGAAATATATTAGCTTTTTGATGATGGTCACATTTTTGGAGATGCACCTGTATGTTTATTTTAATGATATTTGATCTGCTTGTGTTGGGGCCATTTAAAATTAATGGCCTGAAATAAAAGCAGCAAGTTGAACCATACATTACAATAAGTGGTACCATACTGCGGTTTCCCCAACAGCGTTTAACCACTTGCCGACCAGGCAAAAGCCAAAACTCTGCTGCAGCACGGTCGGATAATTCTGGGAGGGCATACTACAACATCCTGCCAAAATCGTGCGCACCTGGGAATATCCGTGACCGGACCTGCCGCATCACGGATCAGGGTAAAGGGCCGATGACAGCGGCCCTTTACCACATGATCACTGTGAAATAGGTAGTCAAATTAGATTTGAAATGTATGCCCCTAGAATGCATGATGGTACTCCCGGCATGTTGGGCCTCTGTATGTAGCCACGCTGTGTAAAAGTCTCACACATGTGGTATCGCCATACTCATGAGGAGTAGCAGAATGTGTTTTGGGGTGTAATTTGTGGTATGCATATGCCGTGTGTGAGAAATAACCTGTTAATATGACCATTTTGTGAGAAAAAAATTACTTTATTTTGCAAAGAAGTGTAGGAAAAAATGACATCTTCAAAAAACTCACCATTCCTCTTACTAAATACTTTGGAAAGTCTGCTTTCCAAAAAAGTGGTCACTTGTGGGGTATTTGTACTTTCCTGGTTTGTTAGTGTCTCAAGAAATTAGATAGGCCGATCAGGTGTGATCAATTTTCACTGATTGGTACCATAGCTTGTAGACTCTAACTTTCACAAAGACCAAATAATATACACCGATTTGGGTTATTTTTTTACCAAAGATATGTAGTAGTATAGATTTTGGCCAAATTTTATGAAGAAAAATCACTAATTTGCTAAATTTTATAACAGAAACAAAGAAAAATGAATTTTTTACAGAATTTTCGGTCTTTTTTCATTATTTGCACAAATAGTAAAAAACACAGCAGTGATTAAATACCACCAAAAGGAATCTCTATTTGTGTGAAAAGAAAAAAAAAAATTTGTATAGGTACAGTGTTGCATGACTGAGTAATTGTCATTCAAAATGTGAGAGCACCGAAAGCTGAAAAATTGGTCTGGTTAGGAAAGGGGTTTAAGTGCCCAGTGGGTAAGTGGTTAAAGTTGGTCTACCTTCTAATAATCTTCTTACTACCCTATCACTATAATGCTCTGTATCGCTGCCCGATAAGAAGGTGCTGGATGAACAAGAGTGTGAGCCAGGCTCTGCCAATAGATAATGACAGTATTTGCATAAGCGTTTGATATATGAGGTGGCAGGGGTACAGGAGAAGATTTTGGAATGATACCTGCTAGCCCCTCTAGGGATCATCATTTTAATACTGTGCCAAATTAGAAAGATCAGCATTTTTTTGCTAGAAAATGAGTTAAAACCCCAAATATATTTTTTGCGTGCAAACCAAGGCAAAAATAAACAAAAAAGGGATTTTTATAACAGCTTACCTGTAAAATCCTTTTCTTGGAGTACATCACGGGACACAGAGCGACTTAGTCATTACTAATGGGTTATATAGATACCTTCAGGTGCTGGCACTGGCAACTTCCAAAACCGGAAGTACCCTCCCCTATATAAGCCCCTCCCATCCGGGAGCACCTCAGTTTTGTAGCAAAGCAATAAGTGTCCCAAAAAGAGGGGTGGGAGCTCTGTGTCCCGTGATGTACTCCAAGAAAAGGATTTTACAGGTAAGCTGTTATAAAAATCCCTTTTTCTTTTTCGTACATCACGGGACACAGAGCGACTTAGTCATTACTAATGGGACGTCCCAAAGCAATGCCAAATGAGGGGAGGGATACACTATACATAAGCTGGGCGCCATCAGGCATGAGGATCTTTTGCGGCCTGCAACACACTGCGCCCAAAGGCGACATCCTCCTGATTTCTAACGTCTACCTGGTAGAATCTAGTAAACGTGTGTACTGAAGACCATGTTGCGGCCTTACAGACTTGAGCCAGGGAGGCCTGGTGATGCACTGCCCATGAAGTTCCAACTGCTCTTGTGGAGTGCGCCCTAACTTTGAACGGAGGCGGTCTCCTTCTCAAGCCATAGGCTTGTATTATGACCTGTCAAATCCACTTGGCTAAAGTAGATTTTGATGCTGCCTGACCCTTTCTGGGGCCTTCCGGCAGAACAAACAAAGTATCCGTTCTACGAATCTGAGCAGTGGCTTTTAGATAAGCTTTAACTGCTCTTACTACATCCAAAGAATGCAATAACTTTTCCTCTACCGAGGTAGGTTTGGGAAAAAAAGAAGGAAGAACCACATCTTGGTTCAAATGAAACCTCGATACCACCTTAGGAAGAAAGGCTGGATGAGGACGTAATACTACTCTGTCCTTATGGACAACCAGATATGGCTCCTTACAGGACAAGGCGGCTAATTCCGATACTCTTTTAGCCGAACAAATGGCTACTAAGAAAACCAATTTCCTGGTGAGAAGAACCAAGGAAATGTGCTGCAATGGTTCAAATGGTTGTTTCTGTAGAACCGACAGAACCAGGTTTAAGTCCCATGGACATATGGGAATACTAACCGGAGGGCTAATACGCATCACTCCTTGTATGAAAGCTTTGACTAGTGAATGCGAAGCCAAGGGCCTTTGAAAAAATATTGACAAGGCCGAAATCTGACCCTTGATAGTACTCAAGGCAAGCTTCCTATCTACAGCCCACTGTAGGAAGTCCAGAATCCTACCTATTACGTACTTACGTGGATGCCATTTCTTGGCCTCACACCAGGCGATGTACGCCTTCCAGATTCTATAGTAGATCTGCCTGGATACCGGCTTCCTGGCATTGATCATGGTAGATACCACCGGATTAGAGAGACCTCTCTTTTTTAGAATGTGGGCTTCAATAGCCAGGCCGTCAAACCTAGGGCTTGTAAGAAAGGGTGGTATATCGGTCCCTGCGAAAGCAGGTCCGGACGATGTGGGAGGGTCCAAGGACTCCCCACTGACATCTTTACGATCTCCGCGTACCATGCTCTTCGGGGCCACGCTGGAGCCACCAGAATCACTGGTTTCTTTTCTACCCTGATTCTGCGGATTAATCATGGTAACAATTGTGGCGGTGGGAATGCATATATCAGCTTGAACTGATCCCAAGGGAACACTAGGGCATCCGAGCCGCAAGCTAGGGGATCCCTTGTGCGAGACACAAATCTGTCCACCTTTGCGTTGAATCTGGATGCTAGCAGATCTACATCCGGTGTTCCCCACCGCTGGCATATTGCCTGGAAAACCTCGGGGTGAAGAGACCATTCCCCCGGGCATAATTGCTGGCGACTTAGAAAGTCCGCTCTCCAATTTTCCACTCCTGGGATGAAAACCGCGGATATGGCTGGGACATATCTTTCTGCCCATTCCAGGATGCAATTCGCTTCCCTCTGGGCTGCACGACTCCTGGTGCCACCCTGGTGATTGATATAAGCCACTGCTGTGGCATTGTCTGATTGAATTCTGACAGGGGACCCTTGGAGTTTGGATGTCCATGCTACTAGGGCATACCGGGCTGCTCGTATCTCTAAGAGATTGATGGGCAGGGCCTTCTCTGCTTCTGACCACTTGCCCTGGAGAGACCATTGCTCCAGTACTGCCCCCCAGCCTATGAGGCTGGCATCTGTAGTGACCACCTTCCAAGAAACCGGACTGAAGGGTTTCCCTTTTTCCAGATTCTGGGGCACCAACCACCAATGGAGGCTCTTGCGAACGGAAGGGGACAGGGACATTGGTAAGTCTAAAGCCTGAACTTTTTTGTTCCAGGCTGACAGTATGGCCCTCTGCAAGTTCCTTGAATGGAATTGACCGTAGGGTACTGCTTCGAATGAAGCCACCATTTTTCCCAGCAGCCTCATGCACAGGCGTATGGATGGTTTTCTTTTTGTACCCACTAAGTGGGTCAAATCTTTCAAAGACGACACCTTCTCTGGAGGTAAGAAAATCTTTCTCTGATTTGAATCCAGCCTTAGCCCCAAGTATTCCAGACTTTTGACTGGTCTTAGATCTGACTTGTCTCGGTTGATAATCCAACCGTGATATTCCAGATACTTGATTGTCTCGTGAATAGCTACTTCCAGTTTTTCCACTGAGTGGTCCATTAGTAGCAGGTCGTCTAAATATGCCATTATCGTTACACCCCGTGTTCTTAGATTGGCCAATAGTGGGGCCAGAATTTTTGTGAACACTCGTGGTGCTGTGGCCAGACCGAAAGGTAAGGCTCTGAACTGAAAATGGCGCCCTTCTACTACAAAGCGTAGAAATTTTTGGTGGGCCGGAAAGATGGGAATATGCAGATAAGCATCCTTTATGTCGATCGAGGCTAACCATTCCTGCCCTTGTAGGGCGGTGGCCACCGATCGGATCGACTCCATCCGAAAAGTCCTGATATGTAGGAACTTGTTTAGCCCTTTTAGATTTAATATGGGCCTCACGTCCCCATTTGGTTTGGGGACTGTGAAAAGGTTCAAGTAAAACCCGAACCCGCTTTCTTCCAAGGGAACCTTCATGATTACACCTTGGAGCAATAGTTGTTCTAGTGCCAGAAGGAGGGATCCTCTCTTCTGGGGATCGCTTGGCACGTTTGACCTCATAAAATGGGCAGGAGGAGTGTCTTTTAACTCCAGCTTGTATCCCAGACTTACTGCGGAGATCACCCATCTGTCTCTGATGGTGTCCCGCCAGGTCTCTGTGAACAACTGAAGTCTTTCCCCCACCCGATTGAGTGGGGGCAACCCTTCATGACTTGGGGGGAGGTTTTGTACCTCTCTTGACCCAGGGTTTCTTGTTACCCTGTGATTGTCCCTGATTTCTGCCCCCTGGATTTGACCGCGGAGGCCGTCGGAACTGTTTCACAGCCGATGTGCCAGGGACTGGAGAAGTAGGCCTCTTAAAAGAAGGACTTCTACCCTTGTTCTTAACTGGCAAGAGTGTACTTTTACCGGCAGAAATTTTCTGGATATACTTGTCCAGATCTTCTCCAAATAAGCGTTCTCCATGAAATGGGAAGCTAATCAGCAATTTCTTACAGGGAGCTTCAGCAGACCAGTTTTTGAGCCATAGAAGCCTACGCATATGTACTACAGACAGCGTAAAGCGGGAGGCCTGTTGGATTGTATCCTTTATGGCGTCCACCGCAAAACACAAGGCTCTAGGTAGGTCAGCTAGGGCAAGAGCCTGCTGATCTGGTAAGTCCCTTAAGACTTGTTTCAACTGATCTTTCACTGCTTGGCAGACTCCAATCGCTGCTACTGCAGGTTGTGTCACCATGCTTGCTGTAGAGAAAGCAGATTTTAGTAAAGACTCCAATTTTTTATCTATTGGGTCTTTGAACATTGGAACATTATCTACTGGACATGTCAGTGATTTATTCACACAAGAGATGGCTGCGTCCACTGTAGGGACCCTCCATTTTTTTATGAACTTATCCTCCATGGGATAGATCACTGGAAATCTCTTGGGGGGAGTAAATATTTTATCAGGATGCTCCCAACCCTGGTAAATAAGCCCTTCCAATAAAGGGTGGATTGGGAAGGAACAGACAGTCTGGGGAGCTTTCAGCGACCCCAGCGAGGAAACAGTAGTGGTTGATGGTTCCGCCAGAGGCATTTTAAATGCTGATCGGACCATGTTAGTCAGAGACTGAACCCATAATCTTTCAGCCTGAGATTCTGAGAAAGGTTCTTCCACTGTTGATTCCTCTATAACCGAATCAACCTCATCCTGATCCCCTTCAGGTAGGTCGATCTCTGTGTGGGACTGTTCCTCCACTAACAAGCACTCTGAAGGAGGAGACGGAGATCGGACGCGCTTTCTCTGTGACAGGGAAGCAGCGATCAATGCTGTTAATCTCTCTTCCAATCCTCCCAGAGTTGAGGAAAAAACCTCCTCTGTTATACAGGTCCTTCTCAAAAAATTAGCATATTGTGATAGAGTTCATTATTTTCTGTAATGTACTGATAAACATTAGACTTTCATATATTTTAGATTCATTACACACAACTGAAGTAGTTCAAGCCTTTTCTTGTTTTAATATTGATGATTTTGGCATACAGCTCATGAAAACCCAAAAATCCTATCTCAAAAAATTAGCATATCATGAAAAGGTTCTCTAAACGAGCTATTAACCTAATCATCTGAATCAACTAATTAACTCTAAACACCTGCAAAAGATTCCTGAGGCTTTTAAAAACTCCCAGCCTGGTTCATTACTCAAAACCGCAATCATGGGTAAGACTGCCGACCTGACTGCTGTCCAGAAGGCCATCATTGACACCCTCAAGCAAGAGGGTAAGACACAGAAAGAAATTTCTGAACGAATAGGCTGTTCCCAGAGTGTTGTATCAAGGCACCTCAGTGGGAAGTCTGTGGGAAGGAAAAAGTGTGGCAGAAAACGCTGCACAACGAGAAGAGGTGACCGGACCCTGAAGAAGATTGTGGAGAAGGACCGATTCCAGACCTTGGAGGACCTGCGGAAGCAGTGGACTGAGTCTGGAGTAGAAACATCCAGAGCCACCGTGAACAGGCGTGTGCAGGAAATGGGCTACAGGTGCCGCATTCCCCAGGTCAAGCCACTTTTGAACCAGAAACAGCGGCAGAAGCGCCTGTCCTGGGCTACAGAGAAGCAGCACTGGACTGTTGCTCAGTGGTCCAAAGTACATTCGGAAATCAAGGTGCCAGAGTCTGGAGGAAGACTGGGGAGAGGGAAATGCCAAAATGCCTGAAGTCCAGTGTCAAGTACCCACAGTCAGTGATGGTCTGGGGTGCCATGTCAGCTGCTGGTGTTGGTCCACTGTGTTTTATCAAGGGCAGGGTCAATGCAGCTAGCTATCAGGAGATTTTGGAGCACTTCATGCTTCCATCTGCTGAAAAGCTTTATGGAGATGAAGATTTCATTTTTCAGCACGACCTGGCACCTGCTCACAGTGCCAAAACCACTGGTAAATGGTTTACTGACCATGGTATTACTGTGCTCAATTGGCCTGCCAACTCTCCTGACCTGAACCCCATAGAGAATCTGTGGGATATTGGGAAGAGAAAGTTGAGAGACGCAAGACCCAACACTCTGGATGAGCTTAAGGCCGCTATCGAAGCATCCTGGGCCTCCATAACACCTCAGCAGTGCCACAGGCTGGTTGCCTCCATGCCACGCCGCATTGAAGCAGTCATTTCTGCAAAAGGATTCCCGACCAAGTATTGAGTGCATAACTGAACATAATTATTTGAAGGTTGACTTTTTTTGTATTAAAAACACTTTTCTTTTATTGGTCGGATGAAATATGCTAATTTTTTGAGATAGGATTTTTGGGTTTTCATGAGCTGTATGCCAAAATCATCAATATTAAAACAAGAAAAGGCTTGAACTACTTCAGTTGTGTGTAATGAATCTAAAATATATGAAAGTCTAATGTTTATCAGTACATTACAGAAAATAATGAACTTTATCACAATATGCTAATTTTTTGAGAAGGACCTGTATATACAGGAGCAGGTGGACTGGGGACAGCCGCAGCACCAGGTACTCCTGCGGGGTTCCTACGGCTACTGACCTCTGAATTTTCAGGGGAGATTGGTGCAATACAAGCATGCCCAAAATCCTCAGAGCCCGATGGAGACCCCTTTGGCTTCCTGGAAGACTTATTTCCGGAGCGTCTGGACGACATATCGTTTAAGCACAAAGCTGAGGTATTCCCGTCGTCATACACCAATTTTGCTGGTAATAGTCTAACACATTTGCTGCTATATACCAGCTGGTGTCCACTAAAGTGTCTTTCTATGGGGATGCCTGCAACCGCCCGTGTGCCACCGTTTGTTGCTAGCTCTGCTTGCATCCAGCTGACACTTGTACTGTGTCTTTTATCCATGCTGGGACGCCTGCACATGCGCAGAAACGCCACGGCGCGCATCGAGCGTCATCCACCCGCCCCGCCCCTTTCCTTTCATAGGAGGCGCGTGCACGCGCCCGCGTGCCTTTTTTGAAAACAAGCAGGGACTAGGAGCCAGGGCCCTTTTTGCCGGAGGGCCTGTGCGGTGGATGAGCGCAGCAACAGGGCAGAGGAAGTGGATTCCCACAGAGAAACTTACCAACTGCCTGGATCTTTTGACTTGAAAAAGCCAAAGTTTCACATGACAAGAAAAAATGGACCACAGCGGCCTCTAGTGGTTTAACACAGGTACCGCGGTCTCCCTTTTTTTTTTTTTTTTTCTTGACTACTATTAAAATTTTACATTTTCCAGTAGTTACAGGCATACACAGATATCAGCGGGAATACCGTTAGGTAACAGACAGAAAGACAAATTAGGCTTGGGGGTCCCCCAATAGAACCAAGTTCCTGGGGGCCCCCACTTACCTGTTCCCCGCCGCAGGACTTTGTTTGGTCCACAGAAGCCCAAACTTCACATATCACGGCAGGCATTGTATTTAAACCTTCAGGGACCGGGTTCCCAAGGATTCCACTCCCCTGGACCTGTATAGCACCCTGCACAGACAACATCTTGGTCTTGGGTATGACCAGAGTTCTGGATCCCAGGGTCCAGCCCTCCTAAGAGAGGCATTACAGGCAAAACCTTGCTCTTCTGTTGCAAGGCCCGGGTACCGACCGTTTAGCTATGAAGCTTTTTTGGTCGGATCCGGAACAGCTTACTGAGGCCCATAAAAGAACCTGTACGCAAGCCCAGTGAAAACACATGTTACTCTTTGGCCAACATCTTAGACACTGGCAAAAAACTGAGGTGCTCCCGGATGGGAGGGGCTTATATAGGGGAGGGTACTTCCGGTTTTGGAAGTTGCCAGTGCCAGCACCTGAAGGTATCTATATAACCCATTAGTAATGACTAAGTCGCTCTGTGTCCCGTGATGTACGAAAAAGAAAAGGTTGTATGTCCATCTTTTGTTTATGGTTGCCTTGGTTTGTACATCTAAATAGAGGCATGTATATCAGCAATTCTAAAGCTAGGTGTCGAACGCAAATGATTGCGGCCTCAATTCCGATTTCCCAGTTTACTCTATAGAAGTTATAGTTTTCTTTATAGCGCCACCTACAGGAGGAGGACACTAGGCAGCAAAAAAAGCTTGAATGTCAAACTTTCTGCGCTATAGCAATACTAGGTGTCTCTATACTGCAGCTGCTCCCACTATCCTACACCAGGATACAAAAGATCTAAAATACAAAATGGGGGAACTAAACTACAATGCACCTTCCGCTCACCAATAAAAGTGTATATTAGTCCAGAACTAAAATACATCCTCCTCTTATCAAGGTGCTACTGTGTACAAATGTGTAATATCTGTGAGATAATAAAAAATGCAGTGAAAAATAGGATTTTTGTACTCACCGTAAAATCCTTTTCTCTGAAGTCCATGGACGGACACAGTTCCTTTATTCTTGACAGTAGGGTTATATGCCGTCTATAAGGAGAGGACTAGGCAGACATGTTAAACAGTTAAAAACATGTAACTACAGCAAAGATGAACAGTACCGCCCAGGGGGCGGTCCCTCTGGTTATAACCCCTCAACCTGCACTCAGCAGCTCAGTTCGTCAAAAAGCAGTACAAACATAAAATGGAGGGGTGGGTGCTGTGTCTGTCCATGGACTTCAGAGAAAAGGATTTTACGGTGAGTACAAAAATCCTATTTTCTCTTTCGTCCATGGACGGACACAGCTCCTTTATTCTTGACAGTAGGGACGTCCCCAAGCAGTGTCAAAAAACGAGGGGTGGGAACAGCAATCAAAACAAACTTCACCCCAAAACAACCAGAGCTTCTCAACGGAGGAGTTGCAACCTTAAACAGCCGCTTGCAACATTTTGTGGCCTTAACAAGCATCCGAAGATGCGCTCACATCAACCTTGTAAAACTTAGTAAAAGTGTGAACGGACGACCAGGTCGCCGCCTTGCACACCTAGGAGACAGACACTTGATGTCGGAAAAAACAAAGGGTGTGGGCATAGCACCGCTTTATCTTTGTGGAGGATCAAGTAGGGAGACTTGCAAGACAAGGCCGCCAACTCAGAAACCCTCCTGACTGATGTAATAGCCACCAGAAAGGCAACTTTCTGAGAGAGTGTAAAAAGGGAATCTCTCGGATGTTTTCAAAACTGAGGTTTCTGAAGCACCGAGAGCACCAGATTCAAATCCCATGGAGGCAGTGGTGGTCGAATCGGAGGAGCCACATGTCGAACCCCCTGCACAAACGTACTCACCAATGAATGAGCCAAGGGTCGTTGAAAGAAAACAGCCAAGGCTGAAATCTGTCCCTTAATGGTGATTAGGGCAAGTTTTTGATCCACTCCACGCTGTAAAAACAACAGGATCCTGGAAACTAAATAAGTCCATGGACTCCACTAAATCTCCTCACACATAGATATGTAGGCCTTCCACGTGCGATGATAGATCTTCTGAGAAGATGACTTCTGTGCCCTCAGCATGGTGGAAATTACTGAATCCGACAGGCCTCGGTCGCTTAGTACCTGACTTTCAACAGCCATGCCGTTAAAGCCAGCGACTGTAAAGTAGGATGAAGTATAGAACCTTGCGACAGAAGGTCCTCTCGCATCTGCAGTCGCCAAGGAACATCCGCCACCAGGCGTACTATGTCAGCGTAGCAAGGACGCCGAGGCCAATCTGGGGCAATTAGAATCACCGGAATCCCCTCAGTCTCCACTCTGCGAACCAGACGAGGAAAAAGTTTTAGCGGGGGGGGGCCATAAATCAGCCGATACTGTCCCCACGGAGCCACCAACGCGTCTGTCGCATCCACCCAGGGATCTTTGGACCTGGCCACAAACCTCAATACCTTCCGATTAAGTCAAGAAGCCAGGAGATCCACGTCTGGCGTGCCCTATCTCAGGCAAAGGATTCGAAACACATCCGGTTGTAGCGACTATTCTCCTTGGTCCAGCATCTGGCGACTTAGGTAGGCCGCTTGCCAGTTTTTTACACCCGGAATGTACACGGCCGATAGAGCCGGCACACTCCGCTCTGCCCACCTCAGAATTTGAGCGACCTCCAATGCTGCAGCGGAGCTTCTTGTTCCTCCTTGATGGTTGACATATGCCACCGCGGTGGTGTTGTCCGACTGGATCCTGACTGGACGTCCCTGCAGCCTCTGTGACCATGTGGAGAGGCACTGCCTGATCGCCTGAAGTTCCAGCACATTGATCGCCAGGCGGGGTACTTCCTGCGTCCAGTGACCCTGTATCGACTATACGCCCCAAACTCCCCCCCCCCCCCCCCCAACCGGTCAGGCTGGCATCCGTTGTGATGACCGTCCACTGAAAAGGAAGGAATGACTTCCCGGACTGAAGGGCTGGAGATCTCAGCCACCATACCAGGGAAGCCCTGGCTAGCTGGCTCACCCGGATTTGACAATCCAGGGACAACATAGATTTGTCCCATTTGGACAGGATCTCCTTCTGCAAAATTTGAGTGTGGAATTGAGAATACGGTACCGCCTTGAAGGTGGCTACCATGAGACATAGGACTCGCATGCAAAAGCGCAGCAACGACCACCTGCGGGATGCCAACAGCTTCACCACAGTCCAAAAGAGTCTTCAGCTGTTACAAAGGGAGAAAAACCCTTGCCTCTGAGGAGTCCAGAATCAAGACCAGGTACTCCAGGCGTTGAGTCGGCAGCAACACCGACTTCTGGAGGTTCAGTACCCAACCAAATTCTTAAAGGGTCTGACTGGCAATCGCCACATGCTTCTCTAATTCTGAGTCTGAAGTTGCTCTCAGAAGGAGGTCATCCAGGTGGCCCACAATAGCGATTCCTCGCTGTCTCAGCAAAGCTAGAATCGGGGCGAGCACCTTGGTGAAAACCCTTGGTGCCGACGCCAGGCCAAAAAGAAGAGCTACAAACTGGTAGTGATCGTCCCGGACTGCAAAACGCAGAAATCTCTGATGCCTGACATATATGGGGACATGCAAGTATGCGTCCTTGATGTCCAAGGACGCCAGAAAATCCCCCAGATAGAGTGCAGCAACCACAGAGTGAACTGATTTCATCCTGAACCTTCGTACTTTTACAAAGGAGTTGAGCGCTTTGAGTTCCAGGATTAGACGGACCCCGTCCTTTGGGACTACAAACAGATTGGAGTAGAATCTCTGAAACCTTTCTGGCAGCGGCACAGGTACTATTACCCTGCGCATCAGCAGGTCCTGCACTGCTCCAAACAGGGCGTTCCGACGAGCCAGATGAAGGTTGGAGGGGAAAAAAGAAACTATCTCGTACCCTGATGAATCCACTTCGCAAACCCACTGGTCGGAAAGCAGGGAGGCCCACCGAGCTGCAAACTCGCGAAGGCGACCCCCCACCCAAGAGTCGGCGGGGGGGGGGGGGCAAACCTACATGCTATCGCAGATTTGTTCGCAGGCTTGTTTGGCTTGCGAAAACAGGGACACTTTTGTCCCTCAGCTGACCTTTGTCGGCCTGGGAACAATTACCTCCGGGCCCGGACTGAGGAAAAAAACGCTTCTGAGCAAAAAAGGAGGGCCCTGGCCAGGACCCAGAGGACTCCCAGTCAGGTACACAGCAGGCCCAGACAGATGCATGAGGAGGAGGAGGGAAGGGACAGTGAGAGAAGAAAGGGAGAGTGAGAGACCCCCCCCCTAGTCGACCTCCCCAGGAATGCCCAGCTGTTCCATCCTGCCGAAACAGGTGGAACCCTACTTACACGTCCTGCGAGGACTGCTGGACGCATTCCGGACAGACCCATCACTCGAGCAGTACGGAGTGGCTGTTGGCCACGGCCCACTGTGACTCGGACAGCAGTAGCCCGGTCATATGTGTGCCCCGGAGCATATAGCTCACCAGCCACCCCTGGAGCAAAGGTGGTATGTCGTGGCAGACCCAGCGCGGAGCTAAAGGTCTGCTCACGCTCGATGGCCGGACTGGGGAGACAAGGATCTATATTATCCAGCCTGTCACCCAGCCGGCAGTTAATAGTAGATCTCAGGATCAAAAAAGTAGGAAAAAAAAATCTCCAGGACCAATGGTCCCCATAGGGAGTCAGGTTCTTCTCCTATGCTAGGCAGAAAAAAACTGAGCTGCTGAGTGCAGGGTGAAAGGTTATAACCAGAGG
Source organism: Rana muscosa (assembly GCA_029206835.1). Lineage (NCBI taxonomy): Eukaryota > Metazoa > Chordata > Amphibia > Anura > Ranidae > Rana > Rana muscosa. Next base: position 257,157,918 of record CM055118.1, on the reverse strand, counting down.
GACCGCCCCCTGGGCGGTACTGTTCAGCTTTGCTGTAGTTACATGTTTTGAACTGTTTAACAAGTCTGCCTAGTCCTAGACGGCATATAACACTACTGTAAAGAATAAAAGGAGCTGTGTCCGTCCATGGACGAAAGAGAAACTATTTTAAACACTTCAAATATCACAATGTAAAACAATAAAGTGCTAGTGTTGCAAAAAAATCATTCCAAGTATAACAAAATAATGAAATCTCATCAATAAAGTGCTTATGTTTACCAATCAGAAAAATTTAATGTTCTGTTAAGACCAATTGTATACTATAAAACACCTTGCACCAAATGCATAAAAGCAAGAGATCAATTACAAAAATCTTTATATGAGATTTAGTAAGAAGTCCTTATAATGTGCTCATAAATAAAAATGCTGTATGCACTCTGCGTGATGTGTGCCACACATGCTCCCCCTCCAAGAAGGTCAAATAGCACTTTGTGGATAACACATTCGTAAGCTCAAAATGCATATTCACTGTTCCCCCATGCTCTTGTTTAACTCCTATCTCCTCAGCAGCAAAAAAACTCAACAGCTCTTATGGGCAGTCCTCTCTAAGCATAAAACCACCTAAGGGCAGTCCTCTATAGATATAAAACATATCTTGCGTAATTTGAACTTACATGATGTCAAGTAAAACATATCTTGCGTAATTTTAACTTACATGATGTCAAGTACAGAGTCATTTCGGATAATCTTGTGGGTAATGTCCGCTATAAGAAACAGGCCGCCGTCTGTCCTGCGTATGCTAGCTGCATATCCTGGCCACACCTGCAGTCTACAAATGACTATACATTAGAAAGGAACAAAGAAGTCAATACTTAGCAGAAGTCAGTTAAGCTTTATGGATGGATCTACATAGCAGAATCTTACTAAAAGAAAAGGACTAAAATATTTCTTAGATATACATTTGAATATATCAGCTTAATGTAAAATAGAATTTCTGATTAACCAGCAAAACCAACATTGGGGCACAGGCTCTTTAAAAGAACTATGGCCAATGCTTTTTTGGTCATACTTCTCTTCTGGGTCACAGGACCACCCCAATGACTGATCAGTGGTCAGGATTTACCCAGATGACTGACCAACAGCTGGCTCAATCTCTTAGCTCGCCGCTGGGAGACTGAGACAGAGACTGAGACAGCCCTTCCCACCCACACCAAAGGCCAGCCCTCCAGTGAATGCTGGAGGAGCAGAGCTGAGAGTGGCGATTGACAGTCATGGTTCTCTGCTCAGCAAAGACCAAGTACTGAGCGGTCATGTGACCACTATGTTCTTGGTCTTAGAGCGTAGTATTATTTTATATTTTTATCCCTTACACTTCTCCATTATTACTGAGTAATATGAAGCTAAATTTAGGTGATTGAATACTAGCAAAGAAAGAAGGCTGCTGGGACACCCCCAACCCTACATAAACCTCTCCCACTCCCAGCAAACCTTAATTTTTAAGAGCAGAGGGAGGAGACCTGGTACTGTACTCCAAAAAGTGGATTTTACAAGTAGAAAATCCTATTTTCCGAGTAGGACAGTATATGACACTAGCTTTTTTTTCCATTACGACTGGGATGTCCAAAAGTAGTCCAAATGAGGCTGGGCAACACAGTAAACAAAGCCAAAAGACTCACGTAACAAACTGGTCCAGAAGGCTTGACAGACTCAGAGCAGCTTGTAACACCTGGCACCCGAAACTGGCATCATGAAGCATGAACATCTGTCTAGTTAAACTTAACAAAACACATGAACAGGACGACAGGAGGCAGACTTGCAAATCTGAAAAAAGGCTGCGTGATGCTGAAAAAAGGCAATGCAAAAGTGACAGATCTGGCACAGTGTGCTTTAACAGGTAAGAGTGGAACACTATCCTTCAGATTATAGGCCCTATGATATTTAGTTTGAACCACAAAGCAATAGCTGAGCAAGAAGTAGGGGAACCCAGTAGATACTCTAAAGAAGAATAGGGAATCCGACTGCCCAAAAGAGGAAGTAGCTTGGAGGTAAACTCTAAAGCCTCGTACACATGATCGGATTATCCAATGGGAATTGTGTGATGACAGGCTGTTGTTGGAAAATGCGACCGTTTGTATGCTCCATCGGACAATTGTTGGATTTTCTGCGGACAAATGTGGGATAGCATGCTTTAAAATTGTCCGCCAACAAATGTGTGTTGTCGGATTATCCGATCGTGTGTACACAAGTCCTTCGGACAAAACTCCAAAGTACAAACACGCATGATCAGAAGCAATGCTCACCATAACACATTAACAGAAGATTCCCAAAGGGTGGCACTAAAGAGCTGATAAAACAGGTAGTTTTGTGTTTCTTGGCCGACAATTCTTTGCCGTTTGTATGCAGTACAAGTTCCTGGCCAACGCCCTTCGGACAAAAGTCCTACGCTTTGTCCGCAGAAAATCTGATTGTGTGTACAAGGCTTTAGAGAGCGCATGTCCAGACAGTGGAAAGAAACTTCCATAGGATGTTTCAGAGCAGGAATTAAAGACAATGTCCTTCTTAAGGCAAAAAGTAAAGCAGAGACCACCTTTGTGAGAAATGAGGCCTTAGGCTTCAAAAAACATGTGCCTGTGCAACAATAAAGCCGGGTACACACAGGCCAAATGTTGGGAGACATTTACTGGTTAAAAAAAAAAAACAGCCGACATTCGGCCTGTGTATGTCAGTCTGTCTGACAGAAGCCGGCCGGCTTTTGTCGGATGAGCATGCTGAGGGAGAACCAGCAGCCCTGTCAGAACACAACAGCTTAGCGGCAGGAGATCGCTCTACTAATGTCAGATGGTTAGTACAGAGGCTCCGACCAGAGCTGTCAGGTTTTTTAGATGAAAAAACAAACGGTTAAGTTTACCAGGCTTTACGGTGCATTCACACTGTACACAGTTGAACTGAACAAAGCCCAAGTTAGAGAACCTCTGCCAACCAGACCACAGTGATCATACTTCTGTTCTCAGGCATATTTTCCACTCAAACTGAAGCAACTGTACTGAACCACAAGTGAAGCCATTCCCAAGTTTGGTTAAAACTGTCAGGGTGAGTGTAGCCCAAGAAAAGCTCCTTACAAGAAAAGGCCACCAACTCAGAGACCCTCTGCACAGGTATTTATTAGCAAAGAAAAAAAAATCAGACAGGGGAATGCTCTAGGTTCAAAAGGCAACTTGTTAAGCATTGAGAGTGCCAGACTGAGGTTCTGTGGGAACACGAGGGCGCATAGGGGCAGAAAGGTGTGCTATGCCCTTAATAAAGGCCCTAAGGAGTGCGAAGCCAACAGTCTAAAAATAAGAACAACCAAGGCCAAGATGTGTACTTGAGGGGTATGTAAAACCCAAATGCTGATTCACACCAGGTTGATGAAAAGATACAACTGTCCTATGGAGTACTTACTAGGATGAAAGTTCCTTTACTAGCACCAACTAAAATAGGCCTTCCCTTTACGAAAAGTCCTTCCCTCAGAACCAGGTCTTCAACAACCATGTCATTAACACCAATGACCCAAAAGAAGAATGGAAAATATGCTCTTGGGACAGAAAGCCTGGACGATCTGTCGGAGAACAACACACCCCTAAATAAATTGGGTTCAATGAGAATCACCAAAATGTCCTCCATCTGGATCCTGCATAACAGACGAAAGAAGAATCTGAAGGCGCAGTAAGGTGTAAAAGAAGGCTGAACTGATGCCAAGGCATCACCAAAACGTCCACTGCAAAGGCCCAAGGATACCTGGTGACAAAACAGGTCTAGTGTGGCGTAGAAACAGAATGCCAGAGGACTCAAGTCTGTAATCTCCAACCTATGGAAGAGGGCTTGAAACATCTCCAAGATGGAGAACCCCTTTCCCTGGAACCAGACACCAACAACTGAGAAAGTCTGCCTTACAAATTTTTCATGCCTGGGATGGGGATGACGGACAGGGCCGGAAAGTGAAGTTCTGCCCAAGACAGAATTAAGTTGGCTTCCCTCCAAGTGGCATGACCTCTGGTGCGTCCCTGATGACTGACAGTACACGGCAATGGCACTGGCTGGATTTTCTTCTGGTGTCCTCGAAATAGAGAAGTCTAGCTTAAAGGGACAAACAAATTTTCCTTAGTCCTAGAATGTAGATGAGAAAGCGAAAGTCAAAAAACCAAGCTCCCTGCACTAAGAGGATGTTAGAGTCTGCTCCCCAGTTCGAGAGGTTGGCATCCAATGCAAGAACCTTTCAAATCTGTGGACTTCCTAACTCCAGAGCTGAGACAAAAATCCAAATCCACCATATTAATCTGGCATTAGGGGATCAAACACATAAAGGTATTAAAAGGTGAAATCTGACCCTTAATGGTGCTTAAGGCAAGTTTCTGATCCACTCCACGCTGTAAAAACAGCAGGATCGTGGAAACCGAATACGTCTGTGGACGCCACTCCATCTCTTCACACATAGAGATGTAGGCCTTCCGAATACGATGGTAGATCTTCCTGGAAGAAGATTTCCGTGCTCTCAGCATGGTTGAAATGACCGAATCCGAAAGATCTCGGTCCCTTAGCACCTGGCTTTCAATAGCCATGCCGTTAAAGCCAGTGACTGTAAAGCAGGATGAAGTATGGGACCTTGAGAAAGAAGGTCCTCCCGCATTGGCAGTCGCCAGGGTACATCCGCCACCAGGCGCACGAGGTCGGCGTACCAAGGACGCCGGGTCCAATCTGGAGCGATTAGGATCACTGGGATCCACTCGGTCTCCACTCTGTGGAGCAGACGAGGAAGCAACTTCGGTGGGGGATAAGCATAAATTAGACGATACTGACCCCACGGGGCCACCAAACGCGTCTGCCCAGGGATCTCTGGACCTGGCCATGAATCTCAACACCTTGCGATTGAGTCGAGAGGCCAGGAGGTCCACGTCTGGCGTGCCCCACCTCCGGCAAAGGAGATAAAACACCTCCGGATGCAATGACCATTCCCCCTGGTCTAGCATCTGGAGACTCAGATATAGTCTGCCTGCCAGTTTTCTACGCCGGGAATGTAGACGGCCGTCACGCTTCTTTCCGCCCACCGCAGGATGTGAGCAATCTCGGACGCTGCAGCCGAGCTCCTTGTTGCCCCCTGATGGTTGACATAAGCCACCGTCGTGGCGTTGTCTGACTGAATCCTGATCGGGCGGCCTTGTAGTCTCCTCGACCACGAGGAGAGACACAGTCTGATCGCCCGAAGATCCAGGACATTGATCGGCAGACGAGATTCGTTCGGAGTCCAGCGACCCTGGGCCGACAGGACTTCCCAGACTCACCCCCCCCCCCAACCTGTGAGGCTGGCGTCCGTCGTAATTACAGTCAAATGCAAGGGAAGGAACGACTTGCCGGACTGAAGAGCCGGGGATCTCAGCCACCAACCTCAGAGAGGCCCTGACCAGGCGACTGACCTTAATCTGACAATCCAGAGACAATGGAGATTTGTTCCATTTGGACAGGATCTCCTTCTTCAAGACTCGAGTGTGGAATTGGGCATACGGTACTGCCTCGAAGGAGGCTAACATGAGACCCAGAACTCACATGCAAAAGCAGAGACACGACCATTTGCGGGATATCAACAACCTCACCACAGACTGGAGAGTCTGCAATTTTTCCAAAGGAAGGAAGACTCTTGCCTCCTTGGAGTCCAGAATCAACCCTAGGTACTCCAAACGCTGAGTCAGAGTCAGGACCGACTTCTGAATGTTTAACACCGACCCGGAGGGTCTGACTGGCGACAGCCACATCTTCCTCTAATTCTGAGCCAGAAGCTGCTCTCAGAAGAAAATCGTCTAAGTAGCCCACGATAGCAATGCCTCGCTGTCTCAGCAAAGCCAGAATCCGGGCGAGTACCTTGGTGAAAACTCTTGGTGCTGACGCTAGGCCAAAGGGAAGAGCCACAAACTGATAGTGGTCTTCACCGATTGCAAAGCGCAGAAACCTCTGGGGTCTTGTGCAGATTGGGACATGCAAGTATGCGTCCTTGATGTCCAGGGATGCCAGAAAGTCCCCCGGATGGAGCGCAGCAACCACCGAACAAATGGATTCCATGCTGAACTTCCGAACCTTTACAAAGACATTTAAGGCTTTGAGGTCCAGGCTCGGACACACTCCGTCCTAATTCGAATCCGTTTGTGGTCCCAAATAAAAACCCTGAAACCTCTCTTCCAGTGGTACAGGTAATATCACTTCTACCCCTAGAAAATCTTACACTGCCCCAATAGGGCAGACCGACGAGCCGGAAGAAGAGGGAGATTTGAGGGAAAGAATCTGTTCGGCGGACAGGAAAGAAACTCGATCTTTTACCCCGAAGTGACCACCTTGCAGACCCACTGGTTGGAGAGCAGGGAGGTCCACTGTGCCGTGAACCTGCAAAGCCGTAACCCCACCCATGAGTCGGGTGGGGGCAAAACTTCATGCAGTGGCAGGCTTGCTTGCTGGCTTGCGCACCCAGGGACTCTTCTGTCCCCCAGCTGGACCCTTTTCAGCTTGGGAAGGTCTACCCGCAGACCCTGACTGACGAAAATACCGCTTCTGCGCTGGAAAGGAAGGACCCGACTTACGGCGCGGCTCTTTCCCCTTAGTGGACTGAGGGAGAAGTGTGCTCTTACCTCTAGTGACATCCTTAATAATGTCATCCAACGAGGTACCAAAAAGCCTCCCACCCTTGAAGGGCAGGTCTGCCAAGGCTTTCTTAGAGGCCTGGTCAGCGGATCAGCATTTTAGCCAAATTAGGCGGTGCATTACCACCGCAGATACAGAGGCCCTGGAGATTAAGGGGGCTGAATCCAGAGTGGCATCACAAACATACACAAGGCCCTGCACCAACTGATCGGCCAATCTTATACTCTCCAGAGGGAGCTGATGTTCCTCCACAGTCTGGTGCAAAATCTTTGCCCAGTCAGTGAGCGTCTGACACCCCAAGGTAGCAGCCACAATAGGCCGCAACGCAGAACCCAGCAAGGTAAATATAGGACCTGCTCAGTGCCTCGGACCTCCTATCAGTATGGTCCTTAAATGCAGGGGTCCCCTCTACAGGGAGAGTGGTTACTTTATTTAACCGAGCGACCGGGGGGGTCAACAACCGGAGGAGAAGCCCCCTTTTTTTTTAAAAGGCTCTCCTAAAAAGGATACCTGACCGCCAGGTGCCGAGGGACCACAAAGGACTTCTGCGGCTTTTCCCATTCCTTATCTATGAATTTATCAAAGAAGGACACATAGGGAAACACCTTCATAGAGCAGGTCGATTTGTCCGACCCAAAAGAGACAGACCCCTCTGTGGACGCCTCAGCTGCACCTTCCAGCTTAAGGGAGTCCCTCACAGCATTGATAAGCGCACCCACAAGTGCCCTGTCATGTGCTGAGGAAGGTCCTGGTCCGCATCCTCTGATAACCCAGAACCGGGGTCCTGTGCCGCAGCTAGGCCCCCGGTCTGAGTCAGAGCATTCCCTTGGGGATGGCGGAGGGAGGAGCACTTTTTACCCCTCTTACGCTCGCACCCAGCTTCCAACCCTGGCAACAAATGATTCCAGGGCTGCCGACAAAGCGTCCATGTCACCGCAGGTGCAGGGGCACCGGCTGCCACCTCTGGCATGTTTGGGGAAGAAGGGCCAGACACTGACTCCATTACTGACGGCTCTCAGGGACTCAGACAAAAACTCAAAAGTCCACCCTCCTTGCTGCACTGACCGGGTAGGGGGGGTTACCCAGGGGACTCACCACCCAGCAGGATACCGCTCAGCGCCGCTGCCCGCCTCCGTACACAGCGTGTGAGGAGAAATGTGAGGAGAATTGTACTGTGCGCTTTACATGAAGCCAGCACTAGAGGTCAAAAAACCACATCCAAAATGGCCGCCAGCAAGGAACGGGCACGACCACAAGAAAATGGCCGCCCGCAATAACAACCTGTGCCCCGGCAAAATGCCCGCCAATGGGAAATTACATATAAAACAGCAGGCATACAAGAAAATGGCGGCGGCGCCGCAAAAATGGCGCCCGAGCAATGCGATGTGGACGAGAAGGCCGAACACAGGGACTACTCCAGAACAGAGCACCCCTCACAGGCAAGCAAGCCCAAGCACCCCACAGTCCGCCACCGGGATCTGGTGCCCCCCCCCCCACAGGCACACCCCGGTCGCAGCGCGCCCTGCTAGAGCAGACGGGGAAATGTGACAGAGCAGGGAAAGGGAGGACAGGAGAACCCCTAATTCCCTGAATCGCCCAGCTGTTCCCACCTGCCGAGGTAAGGGGAATAGTACTTACCCATCCCGTGAGGACTCGCTGGTGCATCCCTGACAGGCCTACAACCGAGTTAGAGTAGCTGTCGGCCCGGTCCACTGTGAGTGAGACAACAAGCAGCCCAGTCATATCTGGACCCCAGAGCATGTGCTCACCGGCCACCCCTAGAGCCATGGGGTACGTCGTGGCAGAACCAGCGCAAAGCCAAGGACTGGCACGCTCAATGGCCGGAACTGGGAAAACTACAAGGGTCTATAATATCCAGCCTGTCGCCCAGCCGGCAGTTGATAGAAGATATAACAAAAAAATAAAATAAAAAATTCTTCTGGACTCTGGGCCTAAAGGGAGCCACGTCATTCTCCTCTGCTAGGCAGAAAAAAACTGAGCTGCTGACTGCAGGGCGGAGGGTTATGTCTAGAGGGACCGCCCCCTGGGCAGGGCTGTTCAACTCTGATTAATGTAACATGTGTTTAAACTTTTAACATGTTCTGCCTAGTCCTCTCCTATGAACAGTAACATAACTCATATGTCAATGACTGAGAAGGCTGTGTCCGTCCATGGACTAAAAGAGAAATACATTCTGCTGCTTCTCCCGAGTACGGGAAAACCACGTGTGAGACTTTTTGAGAGCCTAGCCGCGCACAGGCCCCGAAAACCAATCACCGCCTTCAGGCTAAGGGCGTAAAATAGTAATTTCACTCCTCAATACCCATCACAGTTTTGGAGGCCCTGAAATGTCAAGATATAACAACCCCCTCTTATTTGTTTTTGAAAATGAAGAAAGAAAATGATTTTTTTCAATATTCAAAACGTTCTGACAAAAAGAGATCTGCAAAATACTCACCATGTCTCTCAATAAATAGCTTGGGGTGCCTACTTTCCAAAATGGGGTCATGTGGGGGTGGGGGGGGGGGGGGGTTGTGCCATCTTGGCATTTCAGGGACTCTGAAACTGTGATAGGTAGTGAGGAGTAAGGTTTTCGGGGTCCTGTACGCGGCTAGACTGCCAAAAACCTCACACATGTGGTATCCCTGTACTCAGGAGAAGCAGTAGCATGTATTTTGGGGTGAAATTCCACATATACGCATGGCATGTTTGAGCAATATATAATTTAGTGACAAATTTGAATAAAAAATAAATAAATTATTTGGTAATTTTCCCAAAACTGGCAAAATATAAAATATTCCATGGACTCAACGTGCCTCACAGCAAATAGCTTGGGGTGTCTACTTTACAAAATGGGGTCATTTGTGCTATCTTGACATTTCAGGGCCTCCGAAACTGTGATAGGTAGTGAGGAAGTCAAATCACCATTTTACGCCCTTAGAAAACCTGAATGAGGGGATTGGTTTTCGGGGTCCTGTACGCGGCTAGGCTCCCAAAAAGTCTCACAAATGTGGCTGAATACATTTTGGCCTAAAAGTATAACTAAAATTGAGTTTATTGTATTTTTTTATAACAAAAAGTAGAAAAGATCTTATTTTTTTTAATTTATAAATCGCAAAAAAATAAAAATCCCAGAGGTGATCAAATACCACCAAAAGAAAGCACTATTTGTGAGGAGAAAAAGGACACAAATTTTGTTTGGTTACAGCATTGTTTGACCGCGCAATTCCCAGTTAAAGCAGCACCGTGCCCAATTGTAAAAAGTGCTCTAGTCATTAAGGGGGCAAATCCTTCCGGTCCTTAAAGTGGTTGTAAACCCTTACAGACCACTTTCACCTACAGGTAAGCCTAGCTATTAAGGCTTACCTGTAGGTGCTGGAAATATCTCATAAACCAGGGGTGCCCAACCAGTGGCCCGCGGAGCCTTCTGATGTGGCCCGCGACCTCCTGCTCTGGGATCGCAAGTTGCCAACCCGTCATCCCAGAGCATCAGTGTTGTGAATTAAGTCGGCGGTAGCGAAAGCAAGCAGCTGCAGAGAGCCACATAAGCTGATGCTTCCTGTATAGCGCCAGCTCCTGTCACAATCGATACCAAATGCAGCTGGGGAAAAAACTGAATGGAAGACTGTTATTAAAGGTACGTTTATTACTGAAATTACAGTGTATATATGGGCATATCTGTTTTGCAGTGGTTACTAGGCTGCTTTCAAATAAATCTGCAGGTGCATCGTAGTGCACCTGAAGGTTACCTGCACTGAGCCATAGACTTCTGTTATTACCCGTGGCTTTGGTGTGCTTTCAGAAATTGCACCACACCTGCAGGATATAATAGAAGTCTATGTCAAATTGCAGCTAACCTGGAGGAAAGCCACATGTGCATGTGGTGCATCAGTATTAAAGCAACCTTAGGACCCAATCAGACCCTCCATTCACCTCTATGTCCATTTACCCCCGCTTACCTCCAATCCGATCAAAAAAAAAACCAAAAAAAAAACAGAAGGGGATCCGTCCCATTCCGTCTGGGCAGATTGAATTGGAGGGCCCATAGAGTAGCATGGGCTGTGTCCATGTCCGTTCAGCATAGGCAGCCTAGACACCGACCTGTCATTTGCCCATTCCATTCTTTTTGGCCTGTGACCGGTTACCAAGTCGCTTCAGTGGCCCACGCTCTTCAAAAGGTTGGGCACCCTTGTCCCAAATCTACACGGTTTAGGAGATATTTACAATTTCCTCATACAGCGATGTCTTCCACGCATGCGCCGGTGTATCTGGCACATGCGCATTCTAGAAAGGCCACGCTGTGCCAGTTCTAGATGGGGTCATGCCGTGTCGGGTCGTGCATGCGCGGGAGTGACGTCATGCGGCTCCGGCCAGTCACAGAGCAGGAGTTCGCAGCTCCGGAAGGAAGAGGGGTGAAGAAAGGACGCTTCCAGCCAGCGAGCAAATCGGGGACATCGCAGGCTTCGGTTTCGCTAAGTGACACATGATGGGCTATTATGCGATGCATAGTAGCCCATTATGCATTACCTTTGCAGGGAAACAAAGAGGAAGTAAAACCCATCAGGGTTTACTTCCTCTTTAAGTGGATAACTCCTTTTTATAATCAATTGTCTGCTGGACACCTGTTTAATGAATAAGACTCACCTGTAGTTGAATTCTTGTTAATTAGGATTTTGTTGTCTAAAATTTAGCTTTGCTCCAAAAGCCCCGTACACACGGTCTGACTTTTTGCCAACAAACTTCATTTTGAGCAAGTTTGCCAAAAAATCCGACCATGTGTACGCTCCATCGGACAAACTTTTTTGGTTTTCATCGGACAAAAGTTCGGTCTGCAAACGGACAAACTTTTGGCCAACAAAAGTCAGATGGAGCAAAGTCCGACCATGTGTACAGAAAACCATCGGACTTTTGTCCGATGGACAAAACAAATAATGTTAAAATCAACCAACAATAGCAGAAGTTGACCAAAGGGTGGCGGTAAAGATCAAAAAAAACACGTGATGTTGGAAAAAGTTTTGGGAAAGTTTGCAGAAAAGTCCTGTGGTGTGTATGCTATGGGTGTGCCCGGCCAATTCCGTTCGGACAAAAATCCACGGAAAAGTCGGATGGAAGTCCGACCGTGTGTACGAGGCTTAAATTGGGATGCATTCATTTTTGCAACATGGTCTTGAATTAATTTGTTTGGAAATCAACTTTGTGTGTGAAAATTAACAAATCTTGGTTCCAATCAATGGCCCGCATTTGTTTTTTGTGGTATAGTGCCCTATAGAATTCTGAAAAGAAAGTAAAAGTTTTCAGACAAATCTGTTGGGGTGTACTTATTCATGCTGAGCACTGTATATCATATTTTGTAGACCAGTTTTCACACAGACTAAATATACACTGTTTTGGACTACTTTTACTAAAAAATTAGAGCAGAATAAACTTTGGCCTATATTTATGAAGAAAGCTTTTTTATTTGCAAAATTTTATAACAAAAACTATGAAAAAATTAATTTATTTTTCAAAATTTGCAGGTTTTTTCATTTATATAGCAAAAAATAAACCCAGTAGTGAATACCACAAAAAAGAAAGCTCTGTCTCAAAAAACATGATAAAAATGTAATTTGGGTATAGTGTTGCATGCCTGTGTAATTGTCAAGTGTTCAGGCTTTAAGTAGTGAAAATGCTGATTCCAGTTTTCGACCAGATCAAGTCTATATACCAGACTTTCTCAACCTTTTCAACACGGAGGAACCCTTAAAATAACCTTTCGGTCTCAGGGAACACCTGTTAAAAATGGCTATATCTACAACTCATGATACATTGGTGCAATGGTCAGTGGAAGAGTGCTTCCTACATCTGTGGTCTTGGGGAAGAATTTCTCCCCCTACAGATAGCTAAAAAGATCATTGGTGTCACTGGGAACTTATCCGAGAGGCAAAAATTGGTCATTGCTCAAGGAACCCCTAGCAACCATTGGAGGAACCCTTGGGTTCCATGGAACCCTGGTTGAGAAACCCTGCTATATACTGTGGCAGAATGGCACCGCTGGGCGAAACCCCATATGGATACGTCATACCCTTTAGGATCTTGCTAGGGGGTGTGTGCCACCACAGGGATTTGTGTGTGTAAACACACAAATCCCTGTTTTGTAAGAGGAGATGAGACATATAGTTTGTTCCTAGTAAGTAGCTACCATACAGTTAGAAATACCAACGAGGGAACACATTTAACCCCTTCCCTGCCATTACTGGTAAAAAAAAATAAAAAATCATAAATCCCTATCCTCTCTTTTGTAGACGCTATAACTTTTGCGCAAACCAAACTATATACACTTATTGCAATTTTTTTACCAAAAATATGTAGAAGAATACATATTTACCTAATCTGATGAATAAATTTGTTTTTAAAAAAAAATTGTGGATATTTATTATAGCAAAAAGTAAAAAATTGTTTTGTTTATTTTTTTTTCAAAATTGACGCTCTTTTTTTGTTTATAGCGCAAAAAATAAAAACCGCAGAGGTGATCAAATACCACCAAAAGAAAAGTTCTATTTGTAGGGGAAAAAAGGGATGCAAATTTCGTTTGGGTACAGTATCGCAAGACCGCGCAATTGTAAGTTGATGCAGTGTCAAAGTGCTTTAGTCAGGAAGGGGGTAAAATCTTCCGGGGCTGAAGCGGTTAATAATGTGCTCTACTACTCCCTGGACACCTCTAATCCCTCCGGAGTTCTTAACTAGACCTTCACTTCTGGGCAGATTCTGCCACGCTAACGCAACTCTGGAGGTGGAAACATCATACTAGGAGACCTTATTTTTTTATTTATCCTCTGCATTCTTCTCCTCTTCCAGGAGATATGGTCTTTGCCAATGTGACTCTGGGTTACAGACGCCATGTATTTTGCTGGGGGCATCTCAGATCACAACCCTCTTCAATTTACCCTGCATCTTTCTGATGTTAAACGCCCTAGGGTTTGGCGACCTAACCCTGGCTGGGTGGCAAAGTTAACAGTTGAGCTGGTTCTGTCGGAGCACTTTGCTGCATACTTGCCCGTTAATGCGGACTCCTTCACCCCCAAATTGAATGGGAGTTTGTAAAGGCAGTTAACAAGGGAGATTATATTTCAGCTATTAACCACTTGCCGACCACCGCACAAACATTTACGTCGACAGAATGGCACAGACAGGCAAATGGGCGTACATGAACGTCCCCTTTAATTTGCCACCGTGTGGTCGCACACGAGCTTCGTGACCGTGCCCGCGGGACCCGTGGACTCGATGTCCACCGGTGTCCCGCGATCGTGTCACAGAGCTGAAGAATGGTGAGATGTTAGTGTAAACACATCTCCCTGTTCTGCCTAGTGATATGTCACTGATCGTCTGATCCCTGTCATCGGGAACAGCGATCAGTGACGTGTCACGGTAAGCCACGCCCCCTAACAGTTAGAAGCACTCCCTAGGTCACACTTAACCCCTTCAGCGCACCCTACAGGTTAACACCTTCACTGCCAGTGTCATTTTTACAGCAATCAGTGCGTTTTTAAAGCACTGATCGCTGTAAAAATGACAACGGTCCCAAAATGGTGTCCGATGTGTCCGCCATAATGTCGCAGTCACGATAAAAATCGCTGATAGCCGCCATTACTAGAAAAAAAAAATTAATAAAAATACCATAAAACTACCCCCTATTTTGTAGATGCTATAACTTTTGCGCAAACCAAACGCTTATTGCGATTTTTTTCCCCAAAAATATGTAGAATACGTATCTGCCTAAACGGAGGAAAAAATATGTGTTTTATATATTTTTTGGGGATATTTATTATAGCAAAAAGTATCGCTCTATTTTTGTTGATAGCGCAAAAAATAAAAACCGCAGAGGCGACCAAATAGCACCAAAAGAATGGTCTATTTGTGTGAAAAAAAGGACGTCAATTTTGTTTGGGAGCTATGTCAAATGACCGCACAACTGTCAGTTAAAGCGACGCAGTGCCGAATCGCAAAAAGTTGCCTGGTCTTTGGCCAGCCAAATGGTCCAGGGCTGAAGTGGTTAAGACTGCTCACGTGTTAATCAAAACTGAACTACAGCCCTGGTCAAAAGTTTTGAGAATGACACAAATATTTCTTTTCACATAAAGTCTACTGCCTCAGGTTTTATGATGTCACTTTGCATATACTCCAGAATGTTATGAAGAGTGATAAAATGAAATGCAATTAATTGCAAAGTCCCTCTTTGCCATGATAATGAACTTAATCCCCAAAAAACACATTTCCACTGCATTTCAGCCCTGCCACAAAAGGACCAGCTGACATCATAATAGTGTTGTCACAAGGACAAATTTGGAAATTATTCTGTAATGCTGATTGAGTTAGAACATACTGGAAGCTTTAAAAGGAGGGTGGTGCTTGAAATCATTGTCTTTCCTCTGTTAAAGGAAACAAATTCAGTCATCATTGCTTTGCACAAAAAGGGATTCATAGGCATGGATATTGCTGCTACCAAGATTGCACCTAAATCAACCATTTATCGGATCATCAAGAACTTCATGAAGAGAGGTTCAATTGTTGTGAAAAAAGCTTCAGGGCACCCGAGAAAGTCCAGCAATTGTCAGGACCATATCCAACAGTTGATTCAGCTGTGGGATCGGGGCACCACCAGTGCAAAAGCTTGCTCAGGAATGGCAGCAGGTAGGTGTGAGTGCATTTGCATGCACAGTGAGGCTAAGACTTTTGGAGGATGGCCTGGTGTCAAGAAGGGCAGCAAAGCAGCCACTTCTCTCCAGGAAAAACATCAGGGAAAGACTGATCTTCTGCAAAAGGTACAGGGATTGCACTGCTGAGGACTGGGTTAAAGTAATTTTCTCTAGGGATGCACAGAAATTTCGGCTGCCGAAACATATAGGCCGAAAATTGTGTTTTCGGCACATTGCAGAAAGAGAAATATTTCCGATAATGGCGCCGAAAATTGCGCATGCACAGTAGCGGTGGGAGAACCAGCAATGACGTCACTCATTATGTGGGCAGCGTACACATTCCTCGTGGTTAAGACGCTGTACTCGTGAGCACGTTCCCTACGGTTGAGAGTTGGAAGCACTTTCCCCGCGGACGCTCCTCGTGGTTTAAGAACAGTTGGGACTCAGGAGACGGCTGCATAGGAGAGTGGGCACTTTCCCTCTTGTATGGCTATTACTACTATTCGTCAGAGAGCATTGCCACTTTTCCCTTACTTAAACTGACAATCCAACTAGTACTATAGTACTGAAATGGTCTTTCTTTCTAATAGCAGTTCAAACATGTATTACCTGGCCTGTTAGTTTAGTAGTAAGTAGTAGAACTAAATACCTCTTTTTAAATAGCATGCAAAGTTTGTATTATATAGTACTAGTCTAGACACTAGTGTACTATATAATACAATCTTTGAATGCTATTTAGAAAGAGATATTCAGTTGTATATGTACTAGTAATATTTGGTTAGATACTAGTTATACTACTACTAAACTAACAGGCCAGGTAATGCATGTTTGAACTGCTATTAGAAAGATAGCATTTCAGTATGCTATATACAGTATAACATACTGAAATTATATCTTTCTTTCTAATAGCAGACAGTTCAAACATGCATTACTTGGCCTATTAAACAGTGTAGTGTAGCTCTCTTGCCATGCAAGGTAGTAGTAAATAGGTCTGCACTGCAGTACATCTGACTTGAACCAAAGAATATATTGAACTGATTAAATTAAATTTGAAATGGATTGCATGCCATTCGTTTGAGATATTCAGTAGTATACTAGTAAGTAGTAAATATATTGCGTACTGTCATGTTGAAAAAATTCATGCGCTTGTTGTCAGTGTAGTACAACTTATACTACACTGACAACAAGCACATGAATTTTTTAAACATGACAGTACGCAATATATAGTTACTACTTGTGTAACGGAGAAACTACTGCGCAAGTCAGAATAAAGAAAATTAAAAAAATAGGATTTTTGTACTCACCGTAAAATCCGTTTCTCTGGCATCCATGGACTGACACAGCGTGTCTTATACACCTTTACACGTGGGTTATGTCCCTGCTTGCAGGAGAAGACCTAGGCAGAATGTGAGATGTTATACATACATTCTAAACAGCCAGAGCTGAACAGCCCCGCCCAGGGGGGCGGTCCCTCCGGCATAACCCTCCCACTGCAGTCAGCAGACCTCAGTTCGTAACAAGGCAGTACAAACTCGAAAAGAAGGGTGGGTGCTGTGTCAGTCCATGGATGCCAGAGAAACGGATTTTACGGTGAGTACAAAAATCCTATTTTCTCTTGTCATCCATGGACTGACACAGCGTGTCTTATACACCTTTACACGTGGGATGTCCCAAAGCAGTGTCAAGAGGGATGGGAGCAGTATAAATGGAAAACCAAAAACTTCACTCCAAACAAGGCAGAGCTCCTCAACGGAGGAGTTGCAACATCAAACAGCGGCCTGCAACACCTTGCGGCCGAAGGAAGCATCCGAAGATGCGGCCACATCAACCTTATAAAACTTAGAAAAGGTATGAACAGACGACCAGGTCGCCGCCTTGCACACTTGTGCAACCGACGCTTGATGTCGGAAAGCCCAGGAAGCACCAATTGCCCTGGTGGAATGTGCCGTAACCGGAAAGGGAGGCGCCCGCACCTTGAGAGCATAAGCTTGAATGACGGTTTGTCTGATCCACCTAGAAATGGTGGCAGACGAAACCGCTTGGCCCTGTTTTGGACCAAAAACAGCCACAAATAGTGAGTCAGACTTCCGAATAGAAGCAGTAGCAGACGGGGGCGGAGCCGGCAGCCGGAGCGGATGGTGGTGTGAGAGGAGAGCTCTGACACATCAGGAGGCATAAAGCAACTTAAAAGCAGCATACGAGGCTATAAAACTACCCATCCGGGCGGCGGAACACAGGGGGAACACGGCTGGCAAGATGCACAAAAGAAAGGAGAGAGAGGGGCCCAGAAAACTGACGGACTTCTTCCCTCCCATGTCAGGCCGGACTGTCCAAGATGGCGCCGCTGCGGGAATGTCGGCGCTACAGAGCCATGAGGGGAAGAACAGCGCGGTCTTCACTGTGCAGGGTGAGTCACATGAAAGCACCCTATATCAGATCCCTTACCCATCCCCATCTAACAGCCCTATCAAACAAAAACGGAGGATCAGCGCTCCAGGAGAAGAAAACACTGAACAGGGTGAGGGGAGAAATGATGTGGAGCAGCCTGACTCCTATACCCAGAAGCTGGACGCTATCCCTGTATCAGGCCAGCCCATGACTGATATATTAATGAAGGATATGATTCTGACGCTGAGAGGGGCTATTCAGCAAGATATAGTTCACCTCTCCCACTCTACACACAAAGAGCTGACTGCTATGGGAGACAGGATCCTGTATGTGGAAACTAAGATGGGGGATTTTTCTGCAGCCCATAATGAGCTGGTGGATGCTCATGTTGACCTAGAAGAGGAGCTTAAGGCCCTCCGTCTAAAAGTATCAGATCTTGAGGACCGAGCACGCAGGAACAATGTGAAGTTCAGAGGAATCCCTGAATCAATTAAACCTGCCGAGCTGAGCACATTCCTCCAACAACTGATGAAAAAAGCTATCCCCTCTCTCACTGCGTCGGACGTCATTATAGACAGAGCCCACAGATTGCATAAACCACAACATCTCCCTGAGAAGATCCCCAGGGATGTTATAGCCAGAATTCATTTCTTTCATGTGAAAGATCAACTCATGAGATTTTCCAGACAAAACGGCAATCTCCCGGACCCATATGCTGGGATCACAATATATGCTGACCTATCACAGGCTACCATGAAAGCCAGAAATAATTTGATTCCTGTAACCAAAATGCTGAGGAACCACAAGATTCTCTATAGATGGGGTTTTCCGGCAAAAATCATTTTGGAGAAAAACAACGAATGGTTCACCATCTCCTCTCTGGAAAAAGGTCTGGAACTTCTCCGCAAGTGGGGACTCCTTCCCCAGGAAGAACACTCGGAATCTATGGACCAGACGCCGCTCAGAGCAAACTCTACTGCCTACAGCAGTGCCAGGAACAACCGTGAAAAATAGCTGCACCCAATCTACTCCAGAAAAATTTCTGCTATGTTGAACTTCCTGTTTTTCCCTTGAACCTCTCTGCACCTCGTATGTCTTAGGAAACTGAAGAATACGTCTCCTGATGTTCGGCTGATAAGGTAATTACCTTAATGACTTTACCCCAACACTGCTTTTGGGATTATCCCGAATTCATCCTGTTGATGATGACGGATCTACGGTTTAATTTCTTGACCATTGACGTTGCGATGGTTATTTGCTATTCTATATTTTGGACACTCCAGATTGCTGATGTCAAATCCAATTCACAGCTTCTCACTGCTAAGGTTATAATTCTATGCTCCAGTCAATTACCATTTTGCGCCACTAGATGTCACCGAAGCACCACAAATGAATATAATGTCACTTAAACTCTTATCTCTCAATGCTAGAGGGATGAACAGTCCGTACAAACGCAGATCCCTCTGGAAAACTGCCATGGACAACCACTGTGATGTGGTATGTGTGCAAGAGACCCATTTTTTGGACAACAATACACCAAAGTGCTCCCATAAGAAAATCCAACATGTCTTTAGGGCAAATAACAGTAGCAAAAAGAATGGAGTGTTAATAGCTATCAGGGACTCTGTATCTTTTAAGCTTATAGAAGAACAATGTGATAGTAATGGTAGGTATATAATCCTTGTGTCCGAAATCAATAATGTAGTATATACACTGGTTAATATATATGCTCCTAACAAAAGTCCAATGAAATTTATTCGTAAAATTATAAAGAAAGCTAAAGCAATGAAAAGGGGCAACTTAGTAATATGTGGAGACTTCAATGTCATCATGAATGATATCCTTGACTCCTCCTCCGGGGGACGGAGACAGAGACCATCCCTGGGTGAATTCTGCCTAGGAGAAGACCTTTATGACCCTTGGCGCTGTCTCCGGTCCACAGAGAGGGACTACACCTACTACTCACCGGTGCACAAATCTTATTCTAGGATTGATTTCTTCCTGACGGACAAATACACCTTACAAAAAGTAATTAAAGCTGACATTCATTCTATCACCTGGTCAGACCACGCCCCCGTCACTATTGATATAACTTCTGCTGATAAAACTAACGTCTCGCCCTTATGGCGTAATAACACCTACCTACTCTCCCAGCCCCATGTGAAAGAGGAACTCCACAAGACATTAATGGAATTCTTTGAACTCAATGAGACCCCCGATGCCTCCCCTTCCACAGTATGGTGCGCTCATAAAGCATTCTCAAGAGGCTCCCTGATACAAATAGCAGCTAGAGAGAAAAGGAAAAGAAACAAACTTATAATGCAATTTCATAACCGTATAGCTGAATTAGAAGGTTCACACAAGCAAACTGGGGACCACTCCTTATTAGATCAACTGAACTCTACTAGGGAAGAACTGAGACAGGCCCTAAAATCAGATTTTGACATTTACTATAAGAGACTCAGATTGTCATATTATTCCCAGAACAACAGAGCAGGAAAACTACTAGCGTCTCAACTAAAGAAAAGACAAAAACAAGCAAAAATATCTATGATTACACATCCTACTGCCAACAGGTCATATAAGAACCCCAAAGATATAGCGAATACATTTAAAGACTTTTACGAAGCCCTCTACAACCTTAGTAAGGACGAGACTACCCACCAACCCACAGAGACAGACATTACTGATTTCCTTAGACGTATTGATCTCCCATCCCTAGACCAGAAATCGTTAGGCAAACTTAATGAACCTATTACAGAAGAAGAAGTGAAGGAAGTGATTAGGAACCTCCCCAAACATAAATCTCCAGGAGCAGACGGATTTTCAGCCGAATACTACCAAAATTTCTCATCAATACTCACCCCCAGACTAGCTGATCTATACAACACAGCTGCAAACACGAGCACGTTCCCCAAAGAAATGCTCCAAGCCATCATAGTGACCATCCCAAAACCCGGAAAAGACCCTGCCCATCCCCAGAACTACAGACCCATCTCCCTTTTAAACTCGGACCTTAAAATATATGCGAAAATATTGGCAAACAGATTACTACATGTAACCCCCACACTCATAGGTTTAGATCAAGTAGGCTTTGTTAAGGGTAGACAGGCCCCGGACGGCACTAGAAAAATGATTAACCTACTCAGACGCGCAGAACTTACTCGCACGCCAAGCATATTTGTAGCATTAGACGCAGAAAAGGCGTTTGATAGAGTCCACTGGTCATATCTGTCACACACACTCCATAAATTTGGTATACATGGATTCTTACATTCAGCTGTCATGTCTCTATACACGAATCCGTCCGCCAGAGTACTATCCTCAGGAATGTTATCTGATCCCTTCAATCTTACCAATGGAACGAGACAGGGATGCCCATTGTCCCCAATTGTCTTCTCCTTAGCTATTGAACCCCTAGCAGAACTCATTCGGTCTACTACAGGAATTACAGGCCTCAAAATAGGACACCTGGAACACAAACTGGGTTTATTTGCAGATGATATAATCCTTACTCTTACCAACCCAATTACTTCCCTAAGTAAAGCTACAGAAATCATGCAGGATTTTGGGAAAATAACGTACTATAAAATAAACACTTCTAAATGCTTTGCCCTTCCCCTTAATATTCCCCCCAGAAAGTAAATAAACTCAAGCTTTTATTTCCATGCACCTGGGATGCTCCTTCCATCACCTATTTAGGTATCCAACTGTCCCACCCAACAACCAATCTTTACTCTGACAACTTTTTACCACTTTTAGAACATATCAAAAAGGAATTTGCACAAATCTCCAAAATCCAACTGACATGGATGGGGCGAATAGCAGCATATCAGATGCAAGTATTCCCTAAGATCTTGTACCTTTTCAGGACCATACCAATCCCCATACCCCAAAAATTTTTCTCGGAACTAGCAAAGCACCTAACTAAATTCATATGGGGGGAAAAGAAACCTAGAATAGCACTGAAAACTCTCTACCTACACAGAACTGCGGGTGGAGGGAGTCTACCAAATGCTTATGCATACTATAATGCTTCTATACTGGACCAGCTGAAATTTTGGTTCTCCAGACAGGAAGACAATCTATGGAATCAAATTGAGAGAGAGTTAACCCCCACCCATGACCCCTTTGCACTATTAATGGCAACTACTACTCACCACAAACCCATAGTACCGGAATATCCTACTATACAGGCCACGCTCACGGCGTGGTCCATGTTCACCAAATTGATATTTCCGGAAGAATCGATCCACAAACTACACATCCCACTAACAACATACACATTCCTCATTCAAAACTTTTCGACTCATCACTGGAAGAAAAAGGGAATAAATTTCGACCTCGCAGACATAACTCATCCTACAGCACTTGATAAATTATTGATCCTACAAATTCGGGAGTATACTAAAAAGAATCATCACAAGGCAATAGAAATTCCACTGACTCTTTGGAACTTCTTCCTTAGTAAAAGTGGGACACACGTTAGGGGTATATCACTATGCTACAGACTCTGTAACCAACAACTTATAAAGTCCAAGATCCCTGTTATGCTTAAATGGGAGCAGGACCTACAAAAATCCTTCTCTCTAACACAGTGGCTGACTGCTATTAAATTTAACAGAGTATCCTCAGCCTGTGTGGATCACTGGGACAACTCATGTAAACTCCTACATAGGTGGTATATCACTCCTACCCGACTACACGCAATGTCCCCCACGATCTCCCCACTCTGTTGGAGGGGTTGTCAGACCAGAGGCAATCTCCTCCATATTATGTGGCACTGTAGCTTTTTATCAAGCTTTTGGAGAGACGTATTCAATCTTATCTCTGACATTTTTAAGACAAGATGTGCACCCACCCCGGAACTAGCTCTGCTTTCAATAGGGATAGAATCCTTTCACTACACATGTAGGAAACTAGTAGTCAATATTCTACATGCGGCACGTATAACCATAGCAGCCAAATGGAGGACTTCAAACCCTCCGACCATAGCGGAAGTCAAAAATAGAGTAAATAACCAGAGTGTAATGGAAAGGATGCTAGCTTATAAAGTGGATAGAATACATGTTTATCAAAAATTTTGGGATCACTGGCCTCAGCCTACTGTTACCTTATAGCATTGAATTATACTTATACTGAATTTAAATGACAATGCAGAATGATGACTGGTGGTGTAAAGGCTAAACTAGAGCAGTGATTTTGAACCAAGCGCTACAGTAACTAACGGCATACACACAGGATAGGAGGTACTCTCATGTCAACTAAGGTTTATACTATCTCTACGACTATTCTGTTCAGGCAACTCGGTTCCAGGATTATAACTAAAATATACCCCATGAATGACTAGAACGGCCATATTCTGGGCCGTACTAACAGTACTAGGACTTACTTATAGCCAGCCTGCTCACAGCATGATCCCGGAAGGGGTGACAGGCTCTTTAGTCTAAGATTATCCGTTTTTGAGACTCCAAGCCCAGTATACTGGAGCTAATGCTCCCTCGACAACTTAGAGTGGTTAGAGGAACCGAGTTGCCTTCCGGTGACGGATGTATTGTTCACTCTTCTGTACTTTATGAACATGTTGGTACCTACACTGTAGATATTCCAATGCGTATGTACCTGTATGTAACTTTTATATTCTCACGGAATAAATAAAAAAAAATTTAAAGTTAAAAAAAAAAAGAAGCAGTAGCAGACAGGTACACCCGCAAGGCTCGTACCACATCCAAAGTGTGAAGCGCAAACTCTCTGGGATGCGATGGGTGAGGACACAAGGACGGGAGGACAATGTCCTCGTTTAAGTGGAAGGCCGAGACCACCTTTGGCAGAAAAGAAGGTCGCGGACGTAACACCGACGTATCCTTATGGATGACCAAAAAGGGCGACTTGCAGGACAAGGCCGCCAATTCAGACACTCGTCTAATGGAAGTAATGGCCACCAAGAAGGCCACCTTCTGAGACAAAGTCAAGAGGGGAATATCTCTAATATTTTCAAAAAGGGAGGTTCCTGGAGGACCGAGAGCACCAAATTCAGATCCCACGGGGGGGAGAGGAGGCTTGACAGGGGGGAGCACATGGCGAACCCCCTGCACAAAGGTGCTAACCAAGGGATGACCCGCCAGCGGTCGCTGAAAGAAGATGGCCAAGGCCGAAATCTGACCCTTAATGGTACTCAAAGCGAGCTTTTGGGTCACGCCACGCTGCAGAAAATGCAGGATTCTGGGAACGGAATAGGTTCGTGGGCGCCAGTCCAGCTCTTCGCACATGGCGATGTAAGCTCTCCAAGTACGGTGATAGATGTTTCTGGAGGAAGACTTCCGTGCCCTTAACATGGTCGAAATGACCGAATCTGAGAGACCTCGGTCTCTCAGCACCTGGCTTTCAATAACCATGCCGTTAAAGCCAGAGACTAAAGCAGGATGAAATATAGGACCTTGAGACAGAAGGTCCCCCCGTATTGGTAACCGCCAGGGAACGTCTGCGACGAGACGTACCAGATCGGCGTACCAGTGACGCCGAGGCCAATCCGGAGCAACGAGGATCACCGGAATTCCCTCGGTCGCTACCCTGCGGAGCAGGTGAGGCAGCAACTGCAGTGGAGGATAAACGTATATCAGGTGATACTGACCCCATGGGGCCACCAACGCATCCGAGGCATCCGCCCAGGGATCCCTGGATCTGGCCACAAACCTCGACACCTTGCGATTGAGTCGAGAGGCCATCAGGTCCACATCCGGCGTGCCCCACTGTCTGCAAAGGAGTTGAAAGACCTCCGGGTGCAAGGACCACTCTCCCTGGTCCAGCGTCTGGCGACTTAGATAGTCCGCCTGCCAATGGTCTACGCCCGGAATGTAGACGGCCGACAGAGCCGGCACGCTTCTTTCGGCCCACCTCAGGATGCGGGCGACCTCGGAAGCCGCAGCTGAGCTCCGAGTCCCCCCTTGATGGTTGACATACGCCACTGCTGTGGCGTTGTCCGATTGGATCCTGATGGAGTGACCCTGTAGTTTCTCCGACCATGAGGAGAGGCACAGTCTGATTGCCCGTATCTCCAGCACATTGATCGGTAAGAGGGCTTCGTCCGGAGTCCAAAGCCCTTGGGCCGACAGGACTCCCCAGACTCCCCCCCCCCAGCCCGTCAGGCTGGCGTCCGTCGTGATCACCGTCCATTGGATGGGGAGGAACGACTTCCCGGACCGAAGAGCCGGGGACCTCAACCACCACGTCAGGGACGCCCTGACCAGGTGACTCACCTGGATCTAAAGATCCAAGGACAACGGGGATTTGTCCCAAGTGGACAAGATCTCTTTCTGTAAAGCCCTGGTGTGCGCTTGGGCATAAGGAACGGCCTCGAAGGAGGCCACCATGAGTCCCAGGACTCTCATGCAAAAGCGGATTGACGACCATTTTCGGTACGTCAGCACCCGTACTGCAGACTGAAGTGTCAGTAGTTTGTTTGGAGGTAGGAAGACTCTTGCCTCCAAGGAGTCCAGAATCAGACCTAGATACTCCAGAGGCTGAGTCGGGACTAGAACCGACTTCTGAATGCTCAGGAGCCACCCAAACTCCCTGAGGGTCTGACTGACGATAGTCACACTTTCTTCCAATTCTGAGCCACTGTCTGCTCTTAGAAGAAAATCGTCCAGATAGCCCACGATAGCAATGCCTCGCTGTCTCAGCAAAGCTAGGACCGGAGCAAGCACCTTGGTGAACACACTCGGTGCCGAGGCTAGGCCGAAGGGAAGAGCCACAAATTGATAGTGGACTTCGCCGACCGCAAAGCGCAGAAACTTCTGGTGGCTTGCGCAGATCGGAACATGCAAGTAGGCGTCCTTGATGTCCAAGGATGCCAGAAAATCCCCTTGATGGAGTGTAGCGATCACTGTGCGAATGGATTCCATGCGGAATTTTTGCACCTTCACGAAGGCATTCAGGGCCTTGAGGTCCAGGATTGGCCGAACCCCGTCCTTTTTTGGAACAACAAACAGATTCGAGTAGAACCCTTGAAACCTCTCCTGGGACGGAACCGGCACAATTACTCCGGACCCGATCAAATCCTGCACAGCCCCCAAGAGGGCTGCCCGACGGGCAGGAAGGAGAGGGAGATTTGAGGGAAAGAATCTGTCTGGGGGCCAGGAGCGGAACTCTATTCTGTATCCTGAGGTGACCACCTCGCACACCCACCGGTCGGAGATCCGGGAGGTCCACCGATCCGTGAACCTGCGAAGTCGTCCCCCCACCCCAGAGACGGGCGGGGGCAAGACTTCACGCGGAGGCGGGCTTGGGAGCCGGCTTGTTCGGCTTACGCACCCAGGGGCGCTTGTGCCCGCCAGCCGCACTGTTGTCAGTCTGGGATGGCTTACCCGTGGACTCTGACGGACGAAAAAAAAACTTTTTTGCTGGAAAGGAAGGACCCGGTTTACGTCGGGCTTCCTTACCCTTGATAGTTTGAGGAAGGAGAGTGCTTTTACCTCCCGTGACATCCTTGATGATGTCATCCAGAGCAGCACCAAAAAGTCTACCACCCTTAAAAGGTAGATCCGTCAGGAGCTTCTTAGAGGCTAGGTCAGCAGACCAGCATTTCAACCAGATGAGACGACGCAATACCACCGCCGAGACAGAGGCCCTGGATATTAAAGGGGCCGCGTCCAACGTGGTGTCGCACACATATATCAGACCCTGCACCATCTGGTGGGCCAGAGCAAGTGTCTGGAGGAAGGTTATACTCCTGCACAGTTTGGTGCAAAATTTTTGCCCATTCCGTG
This sequence comes from Rana muscosa, assembly GCA_029206835.1. Lineage (NCBI taxonomy): Eukaryota > Metazoa > Chordata > Amphibia > Anura > Ranidae > Rana > Rana muscosa. Next base: position 257,131,448 of record CM055118.1, on the reverse strand, counting down.
AGTGTCTGAGACACAAGGGTCGCTGCTACTACGGGCCGTAGGGCGGATCCCAACAAGGCGAACATGGCTCTACTCACCACTTCTGACCTCCTGTCAGTGGGGTCCTTAAAACGCAGGAGTCCCCTCCATCGGGAGAGTGGTGGCCTTGTTTAAACGGGCGACTGGAGGGTCGACCACCGGGGGAGAAGCCCACTTTTTAAGCAGGGCGTCTTCAAAGGGGTATCTAATAGACAAACGCCGCGGGACCATGAAAGTCTTCTGCGGCTTTTCCCAGACCTGGTCAATGAGCTGGTCAAAGAAAGATACATATGGAAAAACCTTTTTAGAAGGCTTGGTCTTAAAAGAACCAAAGGAGACTGTATCCGCCTGAGGTTCTGCAGTCGCAGCATTTAGCTTGAGAGTGTCCCTCACAGCATCAATGAGTTCACTAACAAGCGACCTGTCATTTACTGACTCAGAACTGGAGTCTTCCTCACAAGGAATGTCCTGTTCAAAACCATCCAAATATTCAGAGCTAGGGTCCTGAGCAGCAAAAGCTAGGCCCATATCTAAATCAAAGCACTCCCCTTGTGGAGATAAAGTAGGGAGAGGGCGCTTTTTTGCTCCCTTGTGCTCACACACAGCTTCCATCCTGGTCAGAAATGATTCCAGGACTGCCGACAACTGGTCCATAGGGACCGCAGGTGCTGGAGCACTGGCTGCTGCCTCTGGCATGTGAGGGGAAGCTGGTGACTCTGACTCCATAATGTCCCTCTCTGAGACCTCCCACAGGCTGTGCTGACTGAAGTAGGGGAATGCCCAGGGAACCCACCAACCTGACCAGGACCGCTCGGTTCCGCCGCTCTGTCTCACTGCGCCGCGCTGCTCAGCGTGAGCGAGCTGAGAGGAGAGAGAGTGAGGAGATTCGCGCCATTCCCAGCGGCGCTAGAGGCCAAACTAGTGCTAGAAAAACGTGCGGCTACAAGAAAATGGCCGCCGCAATGTGCTCCGGCGGGCCACGGCAAGATGGCCGCCAATGTAAAATCAGCACACACACTAAACATGGCGCCGAACGGCGCCCAGGCCCCTCACACCCAAAAACAAAACAGCCCCAGTGAATGCAGAGCAGCATGAGCCCCCCCCCCAGGACAGTATGGCCCCCAGGCACCCCACACAGTACAGCGCTAGCACTAGTGACCAGAGAGTGACATTAAAAAAACACAGGGGGAGACAGGGAAATCCCCCACACAAGAAACACACAGCATGTACTCACCTGCAGCCAGGAGAGACTACTTACCCGTCCCCTGAGGGACCCACTGGTGTGTTTCTGACAGAACTATCACAGTGCGGTACTGAGTAGCTGTCGGCCCGGTCCACCGCGAAAGATACAGCCGGACTGTTCAATCTTGAGAGGACCGAGGAGCTGGAAGCCCACCGGCCACCCCTGGAGTCGTGGGGCCTGTCGTGAACTGAGTCTCACGCACACAAGGCGAGGATCAGCACGCTCGATGGTCGGACAGGGAAGACTACGAGGATATCTTGTACCCAACCTGTTGCCCAGCCGACAGTTGATAGAAGATCTCAAAAGAAAAAAATAGGAAAAAATTCCAAAAGGAATAAAAAATAGGTCAGGAGACTGGCTCCTGAGAGAGCCACGTCTTCTCCTTCTGCTAGGCAGAAAAAAACTGAGGTCTGCTGACTGCAGTGGGAGGGTTATGCCGGAGGGACCGCCCCCCTGGGCGGGGCTGTTCAGCTCTGGCTGTTTAGAATGTATGTATAACATCTCACATTCTGCCTAGGTCTTCTCCTGCAAGCAGGGACATAACCCACGTGTAAAGGTGTATAAGACACGCTGTGTCAGTCCATGGATGACAAGAGAAATACCACCAACGATCAATAATGGCCGCTGCTGCGACTGAAAAATGTGGATATGCACAAATAAAACAATATAAGAAAATTACCAGTAGCGCTGCGTGGCAGTAACACACTAGTAACAATAAGACATGATGCCTTATATGGGAAATAAAAATGTGGTACACCATATACAAAAAAAATTAGATCCAGTAGAAGTGATCGTAAACCAAATATAACATAAAGGCTGTGTGGCTTGTAGCCGTATCAAAAATTCATGTTAATAATCAAATTAAACTCAGTAAACATACAATTCCTCTAATTATTTTCCATAAAAGAACTAAGAAATGTCATTTCTCATAATATAGAAAGTTCCAAGATGACGTTGGTTCAGGAATATTCTATCAGGTGAGTGAATATTGGTGACTTCACACTTGAACACCCAAGGAAAAGTGAAGTGCAAATGTAGACAAAGATCCTCCACCTTCAATATCAAATCTCCTTACCAGCTAATGTGGATCCCTGGCAAGAGAGATCAAAAACACCTGTGGCTGTTTCCCCCGCCTAGGGTCCGTCAGTGCCAGTGCCACCTATCGGTGCCCATCAGTGCTGCAAATCAGTGCCGCCTATCGATGCCCATCAATTCTACATCTCAGTGACTCATCAGTACCCGTCAGTGCCACCTCATCAGTACCAATTATCCAGCCAGGATCTACCACTATGCATGCACCTCTACTTACTAGTATACTACTGAATATCTCAAACAAATAGTATGTAATCAATTTCAAATCAAATTTAATCAGTTCAATCGTTGGTACATGTCAGATGTACTGCAGTGCAGACATAAGTACCTTGCATGGTAAGAGAGCTGCACTGTTAAAAAGATTGGTTAGGCTTCGTTTTTATATATATATATATATATATATATATATATATATATATATATATATATATAGCTGCCTGGGGTTTAGCTTTTAAATGGATTTTAGTCCCCCCCCCCCCCCCCCCAGATTTCACTCCCACTACTATAGATCATTCTAAGCTATTCTTCTGCGCTACGAGCTAAGGTGGACCATGTCTGCAGTGTGGAAATATTTAAGACCCCTTTCACACAGAGTTTTTTCAGGCGCTTTAGCGCTAAAAATAGCACCTGTGAAGCGCCTGAAAGAAGCCTCATCTGCAATCCCAATGTGAAAGCCCAAGTGCTTTCACACTGAGGCACTGCGCTGGCCGGGCGTCCAAAAAAGTCCTGCAAGCAGCTTCTTTGCAGTGCTTTAGAAGAGGTGAATACACCGCTCCTAAAGCGCCCCTTCCCATCAATGGGAAGCGCCTGCAAAGCACCTTAGCAGCGGCGCATTGTGGGCGCTTTTAACCCTTTATTCGGTCACTAGCGGGTGTTAAAAGTGCCCCGTTAGCGCTCGAAAAACACTGGTAAAGCGTTGTTAGTTTTAGCGGTGCTTTACCAGCGTTTTTCGGGCGCTGGCAGTGTGAAAGGGCTCTTAAAGTTTCTGATAAAGACCCTAAATTTGCCATCTGCAGTCTGCTCAGCAGAAATTTCAAGAGGGGGTACAGTGCCAAGGCATTTTTCAACAGGTTTGATACACCACCTGAAAACACGTCATCCAGTTCAGCATACAGATCACAAGAAAACAGTACCACTTCCGAAAAGTGCCTCAGGCTTAACACCATCTGTGGCCACAGTCTTTGAAAAGGTTAAAAAAGGGAACAGTGACAGTCCCAAAGCTCGTGCCATTAAAAAAAAAAATTATGGAATTTATTGCATTAGACAACAAGCCATTCTCTGTTGTGGAGGACGTTGGATTCCGTAGGCTCATGCAACAAATTGAGCAGCGTTACACACTACCAAGCAGACGCTACTTTGCAGATACCTGTCTACCTGAATAGTTTTGCAGGGTTAGAAAACACGTTCATGAGCTCATGACTACCAACATCATATAAATCAGTTTTACTACCGACATTTGGAGTTCAGACGTCAGTCCAACGAGCATGCTCAGCCTGACAACGCAGTGGATAGATGCCATATTTCAATTGCAAAACATCCCACTTAAAGCGGAGTTCCACCCAAATTTGGAACTTCCGCTAAATCCACTCCTCGCCCCCTTACATGCCACATTTGGCATGCAATTTTTTTTGGGGGGGGGGAATGGGGGCTTCAGTAGGAGTGGGACTTCCTGTCTCACTTCTTCCTTCCGCCCTGGGGTCGCCTAGGCGATACGTCATATAGTCTTTTGGTGGCCCCTCCCTGTAGGCCATCGCCTGTCCACTCAGAGCGCTGCGCCATTCGCGCATGCGCAGTGAGTGCCCGGCCGTTTAGCCCAAAGCTGTCCAGGCCGGGTGCCCACACTATGAATGGAGGCACCGGCTAAGAAGGGAGGAGAGGAGCGGAGCTCCGGGCGGCGCGGCGCTGGACAGTGGAACAGGTAAGTGTATGTTTATAAAAAGGCAGCAGGTACACTTTTTGTAGCTGCTGACTTTAAATAAACATAAAAAAAGGCTGGAACTCCCTTTTAACGCATGTGAGTTTGTTGGATCACATGGAAAAAATCAAGAGATGGTGTTGCGCTCCAATAACATAGAATGGTGTAAATGGTAAAATGTATAAATAACCAAAATAGTATAATTGATTAATGAATGTGCAAATGGACTGACTGAAAGATAAAATCGCTATAAATGCTAAAATACAGTAAAGGTGCAAGCAAAGGTGAACTGAATAAATGTGCAAACAGTGCAGTTAAGGTGACTCAAGTGCATAAATAAAATCACTACGTGAAGATAATAATATATGCAGTCGCAGAGGAAATCGCAGGATGGTGTTATGCTCCAATCAAAATGAATGACTGAACATAACTGATATACAACAATGATGGATGAATAAAACAGTGAACTTAAAAAGAGTGCAAATACATACAAATAGGTGACTGTATAATGTGAGTAAAATCACATTGTCTGAATGGTGGATGGAACCACAAGATTGTCCAATTGTTACAATTGCGACTAAGTCCAAGAGGTGATGCAATTTAATCAAAAGAAATTGCAAGTTAAGTGCTAGGTGTTGAATCACATCAGCAGGTGGCAAGGTGACTTGTTGGTGAATCTTCGGTGTATGGTGACACCCAAAGGTGTGCTAGCAAATTACCTTATGGCTGCAAGGTAAGCAGCATTCAATAAAACCAATGGAATCACTCGGGGTAGAGGGGAAAACTCCTATCTGTCCTTCCAGTAGTGTGGCGCCTAGGGGGTTAAGGCTTCCTTCCAGGCTGGGTGATCAGCAAGGTAAGACAGCTCCAAAGTGTGTCACCAGGCAGGGTAGAAAAAACAGAGGAGGCTCTCTAGTGTAATATGTTTTAAACACTCAGCGGTTTATTCAAACATATAACAGGGTACTCACATTTAAAACAGTAATGTAGTGTGTATCAGAAACGAGCAGCGAGCTCGGGCCATGCAAACGTCACTTCCGGTGTCCTAGTGTCTGACGCGTATCGTCACTGTCACGTGACTTAATCGGAGATACATTCTGGACATCGGAAGTGTCTTTATATAGTGATTAGTAAAAAAAGCCGGTCGACCCTTTTCTTGTAGCCCGCCTAGAGTTAGAATAGCAGCGTGATTATTCTAATGGTCTACAACCACGGCCTGTTTACAGGTATGTAAATAGAATCGTGACGTGAGGCGCACAGAGTGTAACTTATATCATGGGGCAACATAAATTTTATTAAAATGGGAGAATAAAATTGGATAGAAAACAGGTAAAAACAAGCATATTAAAAGAAGATAAAAAACCAAGATGAACAAGATAAAAATAGGGGTAGCCATGGTCAGAGTAAATAAAAACGGGTGATTAAATTAGTACTCCGGAAGTGATGTTTTAGCAGAAGAAGGCATAAAATCAATTGCTAATAAAATCAGTACCATAGATATTCTAAAATACATTGCGGTACAAAAATATGTATATTGTGCCGTTAGGAGGAGGGTCAAATAAGATGAAAGTAGAGAGGACTGGTAAACACCAATACAATAAATATATAAAAGGATGCAAGATTTTAAAAGTCGCTGATAGAACAAAGGAAGTTCATCTATAAAAGGAGGCGAAGGATCATAAAAGTCACTAATAAAACAATTAAGATCAAATTCTATGTTAAGGCAATGGGGCGTGAACGTGTCTAAAACAAATATCCATTTGGACTCAAGTTGGCTCAGGGTTCTAACTTTATGTCCCCCTCTCCAGTGTCTCTTATAGGGTTCAATGCCCCAGAATCTCAAATGTGTTGGATCATTTTTGTGGTGTATTGCAAAATGTTTAAAGACACTGTTTGTCGAATGATGTTTTGTATATGTTCTTTGATTCGTACTTTCAGTGGTGTATTTGTGCGTCCAACGTATTGTAAACCACAGCTGCACTCCAGGGCATATACAGCTCCCTCTGTATTGCAACAGATAAAGTCCTTCACTTTATATGTGTTATCAGTGGTAGTGGAAGTGAACTTAATGTTTTTTCAGCAGTTTTTTTGGACTTTGTGCAGGCAAAACATCTTCTGCATGGTTAGAACCCTTTTCCGTTAAATATAGCCTATTTGGGGGGGGGGGGTCTGGGATGCTTTTAACCAATTTGCCCCTCAAAGTTGGAGCTCTTTTATATACGAATTTTGGTATCTGCGGGAGGAGTTCTCTTAAATGTGTGTTTGTCAGTAAGATGTGCCAATGGCGTTTTATAATCTTCTCAACATTTTTGTGTTGAGCGTTGTAATCTAAAACGATTGGTACTGCATTGGTTCTGCTGTCATCCTTCTCTTTATCCTTGATAAGTGTTGCTCTGTCCATTCTTTTCACTTCTTCTATTTTTCTTTAATCAGGTCTTGTTTGTAGCCTTTATTGGTAAATCTTTGGCCTATCTTCTCTGCTTGGACGAGGAAATCTTAGTTTTTTGTTCAGTTCCTGCGTAGCCTCATAAGTTGACCCTTGGGAATATTGCAGAGCCAGTTCGAATGGTGGCAACTTTCAATCAGTAGATAGCTGTTCTTATCCGGTGAGTACGAAAAAATCCTATTTTCTCTTACCGTCCATGGACTGACACAGCATCTTCCATCTTGACAAAGTGGGACGTCCCAAAGCAGTGTCAAAGAACGAGGGGTGAGAACAGTATCAAGGAAAAAAAAAAACTTCACCCCAAACAAGCAGAGCTCCTCAACGGAGGAGGTGCAACATTAAACAGCCGCCTGCAAAACCTTGCGGCCGAAGGAAGCATCAGAAGATGCAGCCACATCAACCTTATGCCGCATACACACGATCGTTTTTCACTTCGTTAAAAATGCCATTTTTTAAATTGGGCATTAAAAACGATCGTGTGTAGGCTCCAGAGCATTTTTAACGACGTGAAAAATGGCCTAAAAAAATGAGAACCTGCTCTATTTTTTCAGGTCGTTTTTCACATTGTTTTTTTACCGACGTGAAAAACGGTAGTGTGTATGCTTTTACGAGGGGGAAAAAAACGCGCATGCTCAGAATCAAGTATGAGACGGGAGCGCTCGTTCTGGTAAAACTAGCGTTCGTAATGGAGATAGCACATTCGTCACGCTGTAATGGACTGAAAAGCACGAGGCTGAAAAGCGCGAATCGTCGCTGACAAACTTTACTAACATGAAGGGTGACGCTATTCGAACAGAACTTCCCCTTTATAGTGCCGTCGTACATGTTGTACGTCACTGCGCTTTGCTCGAGCATTTTTTTAAATGAACGAGTGTATGCAAGACAGGCTTGAGAGGAAACAAGAAAAATCACGTCGAGAAAAACGTTGTTTTTGAAAATGACATTAAAAACGATCGTGTGTACGCGGCATTATAAAATTTGGAAAAGGTATGTGCGGACGACCAGGTCGCCGCCTTGCACACTTGTGCAACAGACGCTTGATGTCGGAAAGCCCAGTAAGCACCAATTGCCCTGGTAGAATGCGCCTATATGACGATCTGCCTAATCCACCGAGAAATGGTGGCAGACGAAACCGCTTGGCCCTGTTTTGGACCAGACACAGACACAAACAGCGAGTCAGACTTCCGAAATGAAGCCGTAGCAGACAGGTACACCTGTAAAGCAAATACCACGTCTAACGTGTGAAGCGCAAACTCTCTGGGATGCGATGGACGAAGACATAAAGACGGAAGTACAATGTCCTCATTAAGGTGGAAAGCCTAGACCACCTTCGGGATTAAAGCAGGCTGCGGGCGTAGCACCGCCTTTATTCTTATGGAGGACCAAGTATGGCGGTTTGCAAGACAAGGCCGCCAATTCAGAAACCCTTCTGACAGAAGTAATGGCTACTAGAAAAGCCACCTTCTGAGATAAAGTTAAGAGAGGAATCTTTCTGATGTTTCCAAAAGGAGGTTCTTGAAGAACCAAGAGCACCAATTCAAATCCCGAGGAGGAAGAGGTGTTGTAATAGGGGGGAGCACATGGCGGACCCCCTGTACGAAGGTACTAATCAAAGAATGGCCCGCGAGCGGCCGCTGAAAGAAAATAGCCAAAGCCGAAATCTGACCCATAATGATGCTCAAAGCAAGTTTTGGGTCACAGCACACGGTAAAAACAGCAAGATCCTGGGAACGGAATAAGTCCGTGGACGCCAATCCAGCTCCTCGCACATAGCGATGTAGGCCCTCCAGGTACGGTGGTATATCTTCCTGGAAGAAGATTTCCATGCCCTCAGCATGGTCAAGATGACCGAATCTGAGAGACCCCGGTCTCTCAGCACCTGGCTTTCAATAGCCATGCTGTTAAAGCCAGCGACTGTAAAGCAGGATGAAGTATGGGACCTTGAGACAGAAGGTCCTCCCGCACAGGCAGAAGCCATGGAACGTCCGCCACTAGGCACACAAGGTCGGCGTACCAAGGATGCCGAGGCCAATCTGGAGCGAAAGGGATTACCGGAATCCCCTCGGCCTCCACCCTGCGAAGTAGTCGAGGAAGCAACCTCAGCGGAGGATAGGCATAAATCAGCCGATTCTGACCCCACTGGGCCACCAACGCGTCTGACGTGTCCGCCCAGGGATCCCTGGACCTGGCCACAAATCTCAAAACCTTGCGATTGAGTCGAGAGGCCAAAAGGTCCACATCCGGCGTGCCCCACCTCCGGCAAAGGAGGTGAAACACCTCCGGATGCAAGGACCATTCCCCCTGGTCCAACATCTGGGGGCTCAGATAGTCCGCCTGCCAGTTGTCTACTCCTGGAATGTAAACGGCCGACAGAGCCGGCACGCTTCTTTCCGCCCACCTTAGGATGTGAGTGACCTCGGACGCCGCAGCTGAGCTCCGAGTTCACCCCTGATGGTTGACATAAGCCACCGCCATGGTGTTGTCCGATTGGATCCTGACCGAGCGTCCCTGCAGTCTCCTTGACCACGAGGAGAGGCACAGTCTGATTGCCCGGAGTTCCAGGACATTGATCGGCAGACACGACTCGCCCGGAGTCCAGAGCCCTTGAGCTGACAGAACTCCACAGACTGGCGTCCATTGTGATCAAAGCCCTCTGGACAGGAAGGAACGACTTCCTCGACCGAGGGGCCGGGGATCTCAGCCACCACGTCAGGGATGCCCTGACCAGGTGACTCACCTGGATCTGACGATCCAGTGATAATGGAGACTTGTTCCAGCAAGATAGGATCTCCTTTTGTAAGACTCGAGTGTGGAATTGGGCATACGGCACCGCCTCGAAAGAAGCCACCATGAGTCCCAGGACCCTCATGCAAATACGGAGTGACAACCATTTGCGGGACGTCAGCACCCATACCGCAGATTGAAGAGTCTGTAACTTGTCTAAAGGTAGAAATACCCTTGCCTCCGAGGAGTCCAGGATCAATCCTAGGTACTCCAGATGCTGAGTCGGAACCAGGACCGACTTCTGAATGTTCAGCAGCCAGCCGAATTCTCGGAGGGCCTGATTGGCTATCAACACATTTTCCTCTAATTCTGAGCCAGAGTCTGCTTTCAAAAGAAGATCATCCAGATCACGATAGCAATGCCTTGCTGTCTAAGCAAAGCTAGAATCGGGGCAAGCACCTTGGTGAAAACCCGCGGTGCTGACGCCAAACCGAAGGGAAGAGCCACAAACTGATAGTGGTCTTCGCCTATCGCGAAGCGCAGAAACTTCTGGTGACCCGCGCAGATTGGGACATGCAAGTAGGCGTCCTTGATACCCAAGGATGCCAGAAAATCCCCCCGGGTGGAGCGCAGCAATCACCGAGCGAATGGATTCCATGCGGAATTTTCGAACCTTCACAAAGGCATTTAGGGCCTTGAGGTCCAGAATTGGACGGAGTCCGTCCTTCTTTGGGACCACAAACAGATTTGAATAAAATCCCTGAAACCTCTCCTTTGACGGCACTGGCACAATCAGTCCGCACCTCAGCAAGTCCTGCACCGCCCCTAATAGGGCAGCCTGATGCGCCGGAAGGAGAGAGAGATTTGAGGGAATCTGTCTGGTGGCCAGGAAAGGAACTCTATCCTGTACCCCAAGGTGACCACCTATTCGTGAACCTGCGAAGTTGTCCCCCACCGCAAAGTCGGGCAGGGGCAAGACTTCATGCGGTGGCGGGCTTGCTTCCCGGATTGTTTGGCATACGCACCCAGGCACGCTTCTGTCCCCCAGCCACACCCTTGTTAGTCCGGGAAAATTTTCCCGCGGGATCTGACTGACGAAAAAACCTCTTCTGAGTGGGAAAGGAAGAACCCGGCTTACGGCGCGGCTAAGTACTTTTAATAATGTCATCCAGGGAAGCACCAAATAGCCTTCCGCCCTTGAAAGGCAAATCCGTCAGGAGCTTCTTAGAGGCAAGGTCATCAGACCAGCATTTCAACCAGATTAGGCGACGCAGACACTGAGGCCCTAGAAATTAGGGGGGCAACGTCCATAGTGGCATCGCACACATACACCAGGCCCTATACCATTTGGTCTGCCAGTGTAATGCATTCCGGAGGAAGATTATGCTCCTGCACAATCTGGTGCATAATCTTCGCCTATTCCATGAGTGTCTGAGACACCAGGGTCGCCGCTACAAGAGGACATAGCGCGGATCCCAGCATGGTGAACATGGCTCTGCTCACCACTTCCGACCTCCTATCAGTAGGGTCCTTAAAAGCAGGGGTCCCCTCGTCCGGAAGAGTCGTGGCTTTATTTAACCGGGCGACCGGAGGAGGGGGGGGGGTCGACCACCAGAGGAGAGGCCCATTTTTTAACCAGGCTCTACTCAAAGGGGTACCTAACTGCCAGACGCTGCGCGAGACCGCAAAGGTCTTCTGCGGTTTTTCCCAAACCTGTTCTATGAATCTGTCTAAAAAAGGTATACAGGGAAAAACCTTTTTAGAAGGATTAGCTTGAAAAGAACCAAAAGGAGACTGACTCCACCACAGGTGCAGCATCCAGCTTTAGAGTGTCCCTCACAGCATCAATGAGTTCACTAACAAGTGTCCTGTCATGTACTGACCCAGATAAGGATTCTTCCTCACAAGGAATGTCCTGGTCAAAAATACCCAAAAATTCAGAGCAAGGGTCCTGTGCCTCAGCAAGGCTTATATCTGAATCAGAGCACTCCCCTGGAGATGGTGGGGGGAGAGGGTGCTTTACAGCTCCCTTGCGCTCGCACGCCGCTTCCATCCTGGCAACAAATGATTCCAGGACTGCCGACAACTGGTCCATAGGGACCGCAGGTGCAGTAGCACTGCCAATTGCTTCTGACATGAATGGGGAAGCAGGTGACACGGACTCCATGATACCACCACCCTCTGGGACTTTGGCAATAAATGAGAGAAAAGCCCACCCTCCGGCTGCACTGACTGTGGGGGGTTACCCAGGGGACTCACCAACCCGGCTAGGACCGGTCGGTTCCGCTGCCTGTGTTCTGCTCCTCAGCGCGAGTAAACAGAGAGGAAACTGTGAGGAGAATCGCGTCGTTCCAGTCAGCGATAGAGGCCAAACCATACAAAAGAGTGCGCGGCTTCAAGAAAATGGCCGCCGCAATTGCAAGTGCGCCACAGTGCCACGGCAAGATGGCCGCCAATGCGGTTTACAATGCAAGTGAAACATTTAGTATAAACATGCCGCTGAAAGGCGCGCAAGGCCCAACTGACACAGAAAGCACCCCACACCCTAATGCAGACCCCTATGGAACCCCACTGGGACAGAGTGACCCCCAGTCAGCACATCGCCAGTAGGTGACAGAAAGTAGTAAAAAACAAGGGGGGGGGACAGGGAAACCCCCCTACCATAGGAACACACAGTATGTACTCACCTGCTGAGGCAAGGAAAATAGTACTTACCCGTCCAGCTAGGACCCACTGGTGTGTTCCTGACAGGTCTATCACAGTGCAGTACTGAGTAGCTGTCGGCCCGGTCCACTGTGAAAGATACAGCAAAACTGTTCAGTCATATGTGGACCCTGGAGCAAAAAGGTCACTGGCCACCCCTGGAGTCATGGGGCATGTCGTGGACTGATCTCACGCTGAGCGAGGATCAGCGCGCTCGATGGTCGGACTGGGAAGACGAGGATAGCAACTACCCAACCTGTTGCCCAGCCGACTGTTGATAGAAGAATCTCAAAAATAAAATAAAAATTCAAAAAGAACAAAAATATATCTTCAAGAGACTGACTCCGAAGAGAGCCACGTCCTCTCCTCTGCTAGGCAGAAAAAAACAGGCTGCTGGCTGCAGGTAGGAGGGTTATGTCTGGAGGGCCCGCCCCCTGGGTGGGGCTGTTCAGCTCTGGTAATGGAATGTATGTTAAAACATCTAACATTCTGCCTAGTCTTCACCTATGAGCAGGAACATAACACACTTTGTCAAGATTGAAGATGCTGTGTCAGTCCATGGACGGTAAGAGAAATAATTGTTTATAGCGAGGACACGTCTGCTGTCGCTAAGATCCATGCTGCAGCAGCAATATCTGACTCTTTAAAAACCATGCTTGACACTTGGCACATTGAGAAGTCTAAAGTGCATTTGATTACGCAAGATAATGCGTGGAACATGGCAAAGGCAATGGAGGACAGTGAACTTAAAAGCATACAGTGTATGGCACACACGCTGCAAAACTGACTGTGAATGAAGGGGTAAACAGACGATTACTCAAAAAGGGTAACCAATGGTCGGACTTTAAAGGCAAGGAAACAATAGAAATAGCAAAAAATATATATATTTATTAAAGAGAGATACAAATTGATTACCACAGTGTTCAAGAATTAAAACCATACAAGATATTACAAAGTATAGATTTGGTCCCTTGTATGGTTTTAATTCTTGAACACTGTGGTAATCAATTTGAATTTCTCTTTAATAAATATATATTTTTTGCTATTTCTATTGTTTCCTTGCCTTTATATAGTCCGACAATTGGTTACCTTTTTGAGTAATTGTCCATGTTTTCCCCTTCTATATATATGGATGTGGCATTGTGAGTGCTTTTCAATTTTCCTTGTTATTCACTGTGATTTCGTATGAAAAAGGACGAAAAATTGTGGGTCACTTTAAGCATTCTCCACTTGCTTATTCCAGATTACAAGCTGTGCAGATACAGTTTGGAATGCCACCGAAATGACTGCAGCAAGATGTAGCCACTCGTTGCACCTACTATATGCTGTAAAGTCTTTTAAAACAAAAGCATGTTTTAGCTGCATACATTGCAGATTACAATCTGCCGGCAACACTGAGCGCACATCACTGGATGTTAATTGAAAATGGTTTGCGGATTTCCAGCTTCCTGGGTCGGTGACCTGGAGGCTGAATGAAAGTCTTCTGCAGGATGCTGCAGTATTGGAAAATGTAGAGAGAGAAGCAAGGTGGTATTTCCAGTTCAATGACACGCCTGATTGTGAGCCAGGGGTGATATGGGAGGCACATAAGGCAGTGATAAGGGGAGTCTTAATAAAACATGGTGCAAGGATTAAGAGGGAAAGGGAAGCAAAGTTGACTGCGCTCCTGGCAGAGATCGCACGGTTAGAACGTCTACACAAACGGAGTCCCTCTCCAGACCTGGAAAGACTCCTGCTGGCGGTGCGTAGACAGATCACAGAGTTACTTTTGTACAAAGCAATGAGGGCAATACAGACAGGCAGGAGACAGAATTACGAATTTGGGAACAAATGTGGGAAGCAATTGGCTAGCTCCTTGAGGGAGCAACAACCAAAGACTTATGTACCAATGATTAGAGGGGCGGGAGGGGAAACACTTAGGCTACCTAGAGAGATAGCTCAGCGGTTTGGAATATTCTACACAGATTTGTACAATCTGCAATTAGGTTCCCAAAACCAAACTACAATGCAAGAGTATATAGCAACCTCAGGCATTCCAAGTTTACCACCAGCGAAAAGTCAGGAATTGGAGAGGCCCGTTACTATAGAAGAAATTCAAGAGGCAGTGAAAAGGGGGAAGAGAGGTAAAGCCCCAGGTCCGGATGGCTTTACAATTCAATATTACAAACTTCTTCTCCCTATCGTAGGACCATTCCTGCTAAAAATGTTTAATGGGTTAGGAGATAAAAGTTCCTTTCATGCAGAATCCCTTAAAGCGTTGATAACGGTAATACCGAAGGAAGGTAAGGACCCATCCCAATGTGGGAGCTACAGGCCGATATCGTTACTGAATACGGACTTGAAGCTCCTTTCTAAAATCCTGGCAATGCGACTCGAGCAGCACATGCCCTGCCTGGTCCATAGAGATCAGGTAGGGTTTGTGCAAACGCGAGAAGCCCGGGACAATACGATCAAGACCCTGAACCTGATCCATTTGGTAGGCACATCCTGAACCCCATGTGTCTTCCTGGGAACAGATGCGGAAAAGGCTTTTGATCGTATTAATTGGCAATTTATGCTCTCGGTACTGAGACACATGGGGTTCGGGAATAAGATGCTGCAATGGATATCAAGCAATTATACTAAGCCTATGGCACAGGTTAAAGTGAATGGAGTACTGTCTCCACTCTTTAAGTTATCTAACGGGACAAGACAAGGGTGCCCGTTATCACCCCTTTTATTTGCCCTGTCAGTAGAGCCACTATTGAGTAGGATTCGATTGAACCCAGACATTAAGGGGGTGTCTGTGGGAGGTATAGAGCATAAGATATCGGCATACGCGGATGATATGATGTTTAATTTGACTAATCCGATGATTTCCCTCCCTAACCCGCTCCAAGAACTGGAGGCATATGGAGACTTATCAAACTTTAAGATCAATTATGTAAAATCTGAAGCAATGGGAGTTGCAATCCCTAAGGAAGAACTGAATACCCTGAAAGCTAACTATAAATTTAAATGGACAGATCAAGCATTGACGTATTTAGGGACCTCCATTCCGGCGGATCTTTCACAAATATATAAGCTTAATTTTGTATCATTATTGGCTAGAGTATGGATCCTTCTGGATGGATGGCAGAAAGGGTTTCATTCGTGGTTTGGGAGGTGCAATATCGTTAAAATGAACATCTTGCCGAAATTCTTGTACCTCTTCCAGACGCTCCCTATTGCGATACCTAAACAGTTTTTTAAACAGACACAGTCTCTGTTTGGAATATGGGCAAATAAACACCCAAGAATTAGGGGATCCCTGATGTCGCTACCTAAACGATATGGAGGTGTGTCAATGCCAGATATATATAAATATTACCAGGTGGCCCTATTGAGCCGCCTGATTGACTGGAGTCGACATAGTGAGGGGAAAATCTGGCCAGAACTAGAACAAGCTCAGTGTAGTGGAGTACTTCAGCAAGTGGCATGGTGCTATAAGGACCTCCCGGGGGGTATGAAAACGCACCCCTTGATAGGCCCGACACTTCGGATGGGATATGGGCTATTTGTGAAGGGGAAATTATCAACATTAGACTCACCCCTTTTCCCCATTTTGGGGAATCCACAGTTTGGACCGGGATTGAAGAAGGGACCCTTTAGTAAATTGGTTGAACAGGGACGGTTTCAAATATCTCATTTTCTGAGGGCGGGGGTTTGGCCTACGATTCAGGAGATAACGGGACAAAGATCATATCAATTGGACTTTTGGAGGGCAATGCAATTAAGACATTTCCTCGATACCCTGAGCTTACCGAGTAAATATGAACGAAAGTTAACAAAGTTTGAGGAGTACTGTAATAGGAGTGGTATACTGCGGCATACTCTCTCTAAAATGAGTGAATTGCTGAATACCCCTGATGAAGAGTTTCAGTTGCCATTCTTTAGGAGGTGGGAGAGGGAGTTAGATACGGAGTTTTCGGAAGAACAAAAGAATAGGATAATACGCAACATGTTTGAATCCTCAGTTTGTATAAAAATGCAGGAGATGAACTTTAAGATTCTTTCACAAAGGTACCGTACCCCGGTCGTATTAAGTAGATGCTATCCAGATATATCAGATAAGTACTGGCGGTGTGGGGGAAATGAAGGGACGTTAATACACATCTTCTGGGCCTGTCCCAGAATACAGGGTTTCTGGAAAGAGGTTCGAGAAATCGCCCAAAAGTTTAGAGAAGAGGAGCTCCCAGAGGATCTGACTTTTTTCCTGTTACAAGACTCGGATACTGCAGTGAAACAGTACAGGAGATCGATCCTCTGTCACCTCCTGAATGCGGCAAGAGCCTGTATTCCAGCAATGTGGAAGCAGACCCAGCCACCCTCAGTAGGGATGTGGCTTAAGCGAGTAGAAGACCTGAATAGGCTGGAGGACCTGGTTTGGACCTCCCGGCAGAAACGGGGAGTTTACCTTGAAACATGGTCAGAATGGAATCTTTTTAAATACTCAGAGGAGGGGAAAACACTAAGACCAGAATTGAGCGAATGCTTTCAGGGGGCTGGGGGGACGCAGAGGAGAGGGAGTGGGAGTTTTAGGGGTCTGTTTTTTTTTTTGGGGGGGGGGGGGATAAGTTGAAGTGAAGAGAGTAGCAACAAGATAGAGGAACAAATGGGGCAGAAATCCCCCGGCCAGCCTAAGGACAAAGTAGGACCTGGGGGGGGGGGGGGGGGAGAGGCCCAATGGTGGGGACACGAATGACTTAATAGGCTTGGGAGTAATATGAGTAAGTCCCGGGTGAGAGATGAGGACCTAACACACATAGAGTGGTGGATATGGTATATTAGGATGTATGATATATTTAGGAGTAGATAAATGTCCGTCAGTATATGAGAAGTATATAGAATGTACCTTATGATATCTGTTGTGGCTTTCTGTTTATTTCGAAACAAAACAACAAAAAGTTAAAAGTGAAAAAAGAAAATGGTTTCTCTCTTCTATCTCCATTTGAACAGTTAAAGCGGAGGTCCACCCAGATTTTTTTTTTTTGTAAAAAAAATAAGAAATGCCTGTCCCCTAATTTGCCTCTACCGTGCCTCTTCCTTGTCCTCGGATTGAGAACTTCCGTTTCCTCTTCTTGTGAATGGGGCGCGCTGCCTTCTGGGAACTGTGTGTATCCCAGGAGGCAAGCAGCCGCCCATTCACAAAGCGCCGTGCGAGTGGCGCATGCGCAGTAGGAAACGGGCTGTGAAGCCGTAAGGCTTCACTGCCTGTTTCCCTTAGTCAGGATGGAGGAGCCGGGATCTGCAAGCAGTGATCGATCGCCGTGGCGGGACCGACATCGCGGGCGAGTAGGACAGGTAAGTGTCCTTATTAAAAGTCAGCAGCTACACTGTTAGTAGCCGCTGACTTTTTTTTTTTTTTTTAAACTGGCTGCACCTCCGCTTTAACAAAATAAATTAGCTCAACTAATGCTTCCATTGCTGAAGTTATTCCCTTGATTGCTGCACTGAAGTGTCTGCTAGGAAAAGAGGCAGAAACAGACCATTGCGTAAAAACTAAAACTAAAAACTACCAAAACCACTCTACTGGAGGCCGTTATCAATCGGTTTCAAGACACCGAGTCCAACCCTCTGTACTGCATTGCAACAGTTCTAGATCCTCGATTTTAAGAGCATTATTTTAATGTGGAGAAAAAGCAGCGTGCACAGGAAATGATACAGGCACAAATGGAGGTGGTGGAAGCATCTAGTAAAGGAGTTTCGAGGTGTAGCACAAAGGAAAGTATACCAGAGAAGAAACGGCCGCATACAAGTGAAGAGGAACACACTCCCTCGATATCTGAAATGTTAAAAGAAATTTTACATGAATGTAAAAGAAGCGAAAATCTCCTTGAGTACTGGCGCATCAACAAACGTTTCCCTTTGCTTGCACAGATTGCACGCAGATATTTATCTGCCCCAAGCACCAGTACAGAGCGTGAGAGACTATTCCAGGGTTCATACACATTTTTACCAATAAAATTCCATGACTTTTTGTAAATATTCATGACCTAATGTTTCATGAAATGTCTATGTATACATGTTAGCTTGCACATGATTGGACAATAAAATCAGCAGAGCTTCCCCTCATTTCAGAGCTACCCCTCAGATTTACAGCGATTGCACTTCCAAGTGTACTTTCAGTCCAATTTCACGTGCACACTTGTAGTGCAAAGTGGATTTGCCTTTTCGTAAATAACCCCAATGGTTTATTTTTTTTCCTAAAGCTGGAAAGTGCAAAATCAGGCTCACTTCTGCATAGAAGCCAATGAGCTTCCAGTTTTTATTACCAAAGCTTAATTGAACAAGCTGGGGTTAGACGCTCATTCGTTTCTATGCAGAATTGATCCTGATTTTGCACTTTCCAGCTTTAGGAAATAAACGCCATTGTGTACTTAAAAGTGGGGTATCATCCAATCATGTGCAATCAAAAATGCGTTTTTTTTTTTGTTATTTTTTCTTGCACATGATGACCCGTTCGGATCACAGATCGCTTACGATCCGTTGCACCACTACTCAATATTCCATGACTTTTCCAAAACTTAGTGGGGTTCAGTCATTTTCCAAAACTTTCCCAGGCCTGGAAAGTGCCATGTCAAAATCCCATGACTTTTCCAGGAATTTAATGACCGTACGAACCCTGCTATTCAGTCTAGCATCTCATATTCTTGATGGGAAGAGAAATCCTCTCTCCTGTGAGAAAGCTTAACAACTTTTGTTCTTAAAGCAAAATCTGCCACTTTTACTGAAATAGATTAAGAAATCGGTAGCATAGACCAATTCATTTACCATGTTGAACATATTAAATGAATTGGTATTGGAGTGTGCCATTGGACAATTGGAACATAGTATGACTATGTTCCAATTGTCTAGTTTTGCCATTGGTTGTTCATCGTAGTTCTTCTACAGTTCATTTTTGCACTTCTTCAATTTAAGAGAGAACTCCAGCTTTTGAACTACTGTACATAGTTTGTTGTTGTTGGGCCAAACTATGTCTCTCCCTAAACTGTCAGCCCGCTGCATGTGCAAAACGGCATCTGTGGCTAGCATACTACAGTACTATACAGCACTGTGTTCCGGGTATGGGCGGAGACTTCCAGAAACACAGACTAGTCTACATTGCTTGCTGTGTTTGGCTGAGCGTTGCTGCTGTAGACCAGACTGTAGACTAGTCTGTGTTTCGGGAAGTCTCTCCGCCCATACCCGGGGGCCGGAACACAGTGCGGTAATACTGTATGACTATGTATGTAACCCGCAGCTACATACATAGTTTTATCGCACATGCAGCCGCTGACACCTTAGAGGGGGGAAAAAAATGGGTTCTCATTTAAGTTGAAAATTAATAAAATTCAAATTTTATTATATCATATGTTATATTTACAAAAAAAAACTGTGAAACAGAATAACGGCCTTCTGCCATATTTCTGTTATGGTTAGTTGTTCTTTAACCACTTGACCACTGGGCACTTAAACCCCCTTCCTAAACAGACCCATTTTCAGCTTTCGGTGCTCTCACATTTTAAATGACAATTACTCAACACATATGAATTTTTTGTCCTTTTTTTCCACACAAATAGAGCTTTCTTTTGGTGGCATTTAATCACCGTTGGGTTTTTTATTTTCTGCGCTATAAAAGAAAAAAAAACACTGAAAAATATGTAAAAAAATGAATTTTTCTTTGTTTCTGTTATAAAATTTAGAAAATTTGTAATTTTTCTTCATAAATTTTGGCCAAAATTTATACTACTACATATCTTTGGTAAAAATAAGTACAAATTGGTGTATATTTTTTGGTCTTTGTGAAAGTTAGAGTCCACAAGCTATGGTGCCAATATCTGAAAATTGATCACACCTGAAGTACTGACGCATTTCTTGAGACCCTAACATGCCAGAAAAGTACAAATGCCCCCCAAATGACCCCTACAGAGGAGGTCTAGGGCCAAAATTATTGCTCTCGCTCTAACGCTCGCAGCGATACCTCACATGTGTGGCTTGAACACGGTTTTCATATGTGGGCGGGACTTACGTATGTGTTCGCTTCTGCATGCGAGCACACGGGGACAGGGGCACTTTAAAAAATATATATTTTTTTTTATTGTTCAATTTACTTTTTTAGTTTGACACTTTTATCCCAAAAATAAATGTTTTGATCACTTTGATTCCTATTACACGGAATGTAAACGTCCCTTGTTATAGGAATATGGCATGACAGGTCCTATTTACAGTGAGATATGGGGTCACTAAGACCCCACATCCCACCTCTAGGCTGGGAAGCCTGACATCCCCAGAGAAAAAAAAACGATACGGGCATCGATCGTAGCGGTGAGTCAGTAGAAGCACCGGAAAGCTGCGGGGGATGTCCCCTCTCGCCTCCCTTAAGAACGATCAAGCGGCGGAACAGCCGCTATGATCATTCTTATGGTGTAGGGAATCGCCGGCTAAAAAACCTGATATCTGAATGATGCCTGTAGCTGCAGGCATCATTCAGATATCCCTGCACAAAGTCAAGGACGTCATATGACGGTCGGTGGGTGGGAAGTGGTTAAAACGCTTTTTTTTTTTTAAACACAAAGTTGTCCATTTATACAATTTTTCTAACACATAGCATGTACATACCAAAAATGACACCCCAAAATAGATTCTCCTACTCCTCCTGAGTACGGCGATACCACATGTGTGAGACTTCCACAGCCTGGCCACATACAGAGGCCGAGTACAGCCGAGTATGGCCGAGCATGGCTGGGTATCACCGAGTGTGGCAGAGTGTGGCCGGGTATGGCAGAGTGTGGCCGGGTATGGCAGAGTGTGGCCGGGTATGGCAGAGTGTGGCCGGGTATGGCAGAGTGTGGCCGGGTATGGCAGAGTGTGGCCGGGTATGGCAGAGTGTGGCCGGGTATGGCAGCGTATGGCCGGGTATGGCAGCGTATGGCCGGGTATGGCAGAGTATGGCCGGGTATGGCAGAGTATGGCCGGGTATGGCAGAGTATGGCCGGGTATGGCAGAGTATGGCCGGGTATGGCAGAGTATGGCCGGGTATGGCAGAGTATGGCCGGGTATGGCAGAGTATGGCCGGGTATGGCAGAGTATGGTAGAGTATGGCTGGGTATTGCACGGTATGGCAGGGTATGGCAGGGTATTTCAGAGTATGGCTGAGCATGGAGGGATGGCTGGATGTGACTGCAATTGTCACAGAGCAGCGCTGTGGGCTCTACAGATCCAGCCCACAGCGCTGCTGCCATCGATCTCTCCCCCACTCCTCTTACACTGTACCGATAGGTACACAGAGGGGAGAGAGGAACAACTGGCATCATGACATGACGCAGGTTTGTCTACAAATGATCGGTCCGTCATTTGAAGGAGCGATCACGTGGTAAACGGCCGCTATCAGCGGCCATTAACCCTGATCTGTTATGTCCCGGGTCCTCCGGACGTGGCGGTTACAAACACTCCCGTGTGCGCGCCCCAGGGGGCACGCAGGAGCACGATTCTGGGAGGACGTCAATGTACTCCCTCCCAGAGTTATCGAGCCGCTCTGTAGCCGTCAGTTAAGCTATAGTGCGGTCGGCAAATGGTTAATTTTATAAGTTTGTTTTGCACAGTAACTTTGTCATTAAAGGGATATGAAACTGAATAGGAAAACAGTAACACACAGATGTTGATTAATTTACTAAAACAACTGGAGAGTGCAAAATCTGGTGCAGCTCTGCGTAGAAGGTTAGGTTAACCAAACGGCTTCCATTTTTTTTTTTTTTTGGCAAAGCTTTGAACAAGCCGAAGAACTTCGAAGCTCATTAGCTAGTCTAATATACTCAGCTGCGCTAAATTTTTCAATCTCTCCAATTTTAGTAAATCAACTCCATATTGGAAGTGGGCCCCAGACTGTTGCCTACATTTTTCCCTGCTGGCTTCACTGGACATGCCTCGCCTTGATGCCCTCTTATGACTAGGGAGGTCAGTGGATAGTTACACTGTCTGAAAAAAAACAAGACAGAGGGTGCACCGGCCTAGTGAATTATCTTAAGTTACCATATTAACAAAGAGAGGTTTACCTTAAGTAATATACAACAAACCAACAAGTGTACCATCAACCTTGTCGTCAAAGTAAGCTTCCAGTCCACAATACATCATATCACATCACCTTTAGCCTAGGACAACTGAAAAACCCAACAGGCCAACGTGTTTTGAGAACTTGCCTCTCCTCGGAGCTCTGGCTCTAAGGAAGAGGCAAATCCTTAAAACACCTTAGCCTGTTGGGTTTTCCAATTGTCCCACTTCCATTATGTGATGTGAATGATGATGTATCGTGGGCTGGAAGCTTATGTTTTACTTTGACAACAAGCTTTGATACAACTGACCTGACGGCTTAGTAGTATGATGTGTATAATAGCCTCTGTCTTGTTTTATGGTTCTTCTATTTTTAAAAATATAAGAAACCGTGTAAATACTGTACGTCTACTCAAACATAGAGGCTCTTAGTCTTTGGCATTTTTATATTATGCCTGTTTTTTGATTTGATTTTGTTTTTTGTTTTAATTATTGAACAATGTGCACTGCAGGATATGTACAGTACTGTTACTGTAAGTTTCTTTATTTAATTTTTTATTTTTATTTGATTTGATTTTCTGTGTCCAATTTATGTGGGTTACATTTTATTAAAGTACTTATTTTACATTACTGGATTGTACTATTTTTTTATTCATTAAAATTCATGATAATTAAGTTGAATATGAATATAACACAATTTTATATTATCAAATAATTTTTTATTATTATTTAAAAAAATAAAACAGTCATTTTCGGTATCAGTTTCGG
The DNA here is from genome assembly GCA_029206835.1 of Rana muscosa. Taxonomy (NCBI): domain Eukaryota; kingdom Metazoa; phylum Chordata; class Amphibia; order Anura; family Ranidae; genus Rana; species Rana muscosa. The sequence goes on along the minus strand of CM055118.1, from coordinate 257,108,492 downwards.
GCCTAGTGTATTCTTCATTTTCGGTATCGGTTTCGGCACCAAAATTTCCATTCAGTGCACCCCTAATTTTCTCTGATAAATCCCCTTTCAGATTGTTTGGGGCATCCGGAAAAAAACCTTGTCCAGAGAAGAAAAATAGGATTTTTATAACAGCTTACCTGTAAAATCCTTTTCTTGGAGTACATCACGGGACACAGAGCGGCATAGTCATTACTATGTGGGTTATATAGATACCTTCAGGTGCTGGCACTGGCAACTTCCAAAACCGGAAGTACCCTCCCCTATATAAGCCCCTCCCATCCGGGAGTACCTCAGTTTTGTAGCAAAGCAATAAGTGTCCCCAAAAGAGGGGTGGGAGCTCTGTGTCCCGTGATGTACTCCAAGAAAAGGATTTTACAGGTAAGCTGTTATAAAAATCCTATTTTCTTTCTCATACATCACGGGACACAGAGCGGCATAGTCATTACTATGTGGGATGTCCTAAAGCAATGCCCAATGAGGGGGGGGATACACCATACATAAGCTGAGCGCTATCAGACATGAGGATCTTTTGCGGCCTGCAACACACTGCGCCCAAAGGCGACATCCTCCTGACTTCTAACGTCCACCTGGTAGAACCTAGTAAACGTGTGTACTGAAGACCATGTTGCGGCCTTACAGATTTGAGCCAGGGAGGCCTGGTGATGCACTGCCCATGAAGTTCCAACTGCTCTCGTGGAGTGCGCCCTAACTTTGAACGGAGGCGGTCTCCTTCTCAAGCCATAGGCTTGCATTATGACCTGTCGAATCCACTTGGCTAAAGTAGATTTTGACGCTGCCTGACCCTTTCTGGGGCCTTCCGGCAGAATAAACAAAGTATCCGTTCTGCGAATCTGAGCAGTGGCTTTTAGATAAGCTTTAACTGCTCTTACTACATCCAAAGAATGCAATAACTTTTCCTCTACCGAACTAGGTTTGGGGAAAAAAGAAGGAAGAACCACATCTTGGTTCAAATGAAACCTCGATACCACCTTAGGAAGAAAGGCTGGATGAGGACATAACACTACTCTGTCCTTATGGATAACCAGATATGGCTCTTTACAGGACATAGCTGCTAATTCCGACACTCTTTTAGCTGAACAAATGGCTACTAGAAAAATCAATTTCCTGGTGAGAAGAACCAAGGAAATATGCTGTAATGGTTCAAATGGTTGTTTCTGTAGAACCGACAGAACCAGGTTTAGATCCCATGGACATATGGGAATATTAACCGGAGGACTAATACGCATCACCCCTTGTATAAAGGCTTTGACTAGTGAATGCGAAGCCAAGGGCCTTTGAAAAAATATTGACAAGGCCGAAATCTGACCCTTGATAGTACTCAAGGCAAGCTTCCTATCTACAGCCCACTGTAGGAAGTCCAGAATCCTACCTATTACGTACTTACGTGGATGCCATTTCTTGGCCTCACACCACGCGATGTACGCCTTCCAGATTCTATAGTAGATCTGCCTGGATACCGGCTTCCTGGCATTGATCATGGTAGATACCACAGGATTAGAGAGCCCTCTCTTTTTTAGAATGTGGGCTTCAATAGCCAGGCCGTCAAACCTAGGGCTGGTAAGGAAGGGTGGTATATCGGTCCTTGCGAAAGCAGGTCCGGACGATGTGGGAGAGTCCAAGGACTCCCCACTGACATTTTTACAATCTCCGCGTACCATGCTCTTCGGGGCCACGCTGGAGCCACCAGAATCACTGGTTTCTTTTCTACCCTGATTCTGCGGAGTAATCGAGGTAACAATTGTGGCGGTGGGAATGCATATATCAGCTTGAACTGATCCCAAGGGAACACTAGGGCATCCGAGCCGCAAGCTAGGGGATCCCTTGTCCAAGAGACAAACCTGTCCACCTTTGCATTGAATCTGGATGCTAGCAGATCTACATCCGGTGTTCCCCACCGCTGACATATTGTCCGAAAAACCTCGGGGTGAAGGGACCATTCCCCTGGGCATAATTGTTGGTGACTTAGAAAGTCCGCCTTCCAATTCTCCACTCCTGGAATGAATACCGCAGATATGGCTGGGACATATCTTTCTGCCCATTTCAGGATGCAATTTACTTCCCTCTGGGCTGCACGACTCCTGGTGCCACCCTGATGATTGATATATGCCACTGCCGTGGCATTGTCCGATTGAATTCTGACAGGGGACCCTTGGAGTTTGGATGTCCATGCTACTAGGGCATACTGGGCTGCTCGTATCTCTAAGAGATTGATGGGCAGGGCCTTTTCTGCATCCGACCATCTGCCCTGGAGAGACCATTGCTCCAGTACTGCTCCCCAGCCTATAAGGCTGGCATCTGTAGTGACCACCTTCCAAGAAATCGGACTGAAGGATTTCCCTTTTTCCAGATTCTGGGGAACCAACCACCAACGGAGGCTCTTGCGAACGGAAGGGGACAAGGACATTGGTAAGTCTAGGGCCTGAACTTTTTTGTTCCAGGCTGACAGTATGGCCCTTTGCAAATTCCTTGAATGGAATTGACCGTAGGGTACTGCTTCGAATGATGCCACCATTTTTCCCAGCAGCCTCATGCACAGGCGTATGGACGGCTGTCTTTTTGTACCCACTAAGTGGATCAAATCTCTCAAAGACAACACCTTTTTTCGAGGCAAGAATATTTTCCTCTGGCCTGAATCTAGCCTTAGCCCCAAGTATTCCAGACTTTTGATTGGTTTTAGGGCTGACTTGTCTCGGTTGATAATCCAACCGTGAGATTCCAGATACTTGATTGTCTTGTGAACGACCACTTCTAGTTTTTTCACTGAGTGGTCTATCAGCAACAAGTCGTCTAGATATGCCATTATCGTTACACCTTGCGTTCTTAGATTGGCCAATAATGGGGCCAGAATTTTTGTGAACACTCGTGGTGCTGTGGCCAGACCGAAGGGTAAGGCTCTGAACTGAAAATGGCGCCCTTCTACTGCAAAGCGTAGAAATTTTTGGTGGACTGGAAAGATGGGAATGTGCAAATAAGCATCTTTGATGTCGATCGAGGCTAACCATTCCTCCCCTTGTAGGGCAGTGGCCACCGATCGGATCGACTCCATCCGGAAAGTCCTGATATGCAGGAATTTGTTTAGCCCTTTTAGATTTAATATGGGCCTCACGTCCCCGTTTGGCTTCGGGACTGTAAAGAGGTTTGAGTAAAACCCGAGCCCCCATTCTTCCAGGGGAACCTCCATAATTACTCCTTGGAGCAATAGTTGTTCTAGTGCCAACAGGAGGGACTCTCTCTTCCGGGGATCCCTTGGCACGTTTGACCTCATAAAATGGGAAGGAGGAGAGTCTTTTAACTCTCATCTGTATCCCAGACTTACTGCGGAGAGCACCCATCTGTCTCTGATTGTGTCCCGCCAGGTCTCTGCGAACAACTGGAGTCTTCCCCCCACCCGATTGAGTGGGGGCAACCCTTCATGCATTTGACTTTGGGGGAAGTTTTGTACCTCTCCTGACCCAGGGTTTTTTATTACCCTGCGATTGTCCCTGATTTTTACCCCCGGGATTTGACCGAGGAGGCTGTCGGAACTGTTTCACAGCCGATGCCCCAGGGACTGGAGAAGCATGCCTCTTAAAAGAGGGACCTCTAACTCTGTTTTTAACCGGCAAGAGTGTACTTTTACCGTTGGAAATTTTCTGGATATATTTGTCCAGGTCTTCCCCAAATAAGCGTTCACCATGAAATGGGAAGCTAACCAGCAATTTTTTACAGGGAGCTTCAGCAGACCAGTTTTTGAGCCATAGAAGCCTGCGCATATGTACTACAGACCGCGTAAGGCGGGAGGCCTGATGGATTGAATCCTTTATGGCGTCAACCGCAAAGCATAAGGCTCTAGGTCGATCAGCTAGGGCAAGGGCATGCTGATCTGGCAAGTCCCTTAAGACCTGTTTCAACTGATCCTTCACTGCTTGGCAGACCCCAATAGCTGCCACTGCTGGTTGTGTCACCAAGCCTGCTGTAGAAAAAGCAGATTTTAATAAGGACTCCATTTTTTTATCTATTGGGTCCTTGAACATTTGGACATTATCCACTAGACATGTCAGTGATTTATTCACACAAGAGATGGCTGCGTCCACTGTAGGGACCCTCCATTTTTTGATGAACTTATCCTCCATGGGATAGACCACCGGAAATCTCTTGGGGGGAGTAAATATTTTATCAGGATGTTCCCAATCCTGGTACATGAGCCCTTCCAATAAAGGGTGAAGTGGAAAGGAACAGACAGTCTGGGGAGCTTTTAGCGACCCCAGCGAGGAGACAGTAGTGGTTGATGGTTCCGCAAGGTGCATTTTAAATGCTGATCGGACCATGTTAGTCAAAGACTGAACCCATAATCTTTCAGCTTGAGAAGCTGAGAAAGGTTCCTCCACAGTTGATTCCTCTATAACAGAATCAACCTCCTCCTGATCCCCTTCAGGCAGGTCGATCCCTGTATGGGACTGTTGCTCCGCTAACAGGTACTCTGAAGGAGGAGACTGAGATCGGGCGTGCTTTCCCTGTGACAGGGAGGCAGCGATTAATGTTGACAATCTCTCTTCTCATCCTCCCAGAGCTGAGGAAAAAACCTCCTCTGTTACATACACAGGAGCAGGTGAACTGAGGACAGCCACAGTACCAGGTACTCCTGCGGGGTCTCTACGGTCACTAACCTCTGCATTTTCAGGGGAGACTGGTGCAGCAGAAGCATGCCCAAGATCCTCAGAGCCCGATGGAGACCCCTTTCGCTTCCTGGAAGATTTAGTTCCGGAGCTTCTGGACGGCATATTCCTAAGCCCAAAGCTGAGGTATTCCAGCCGTAATACACCACTTTTACTGAGAAAAGTCTAGCACAATTGCTGCTATATAACAGTTGGTGTCTACTAAAGTGCCTTTCTAGGGGATGCCTGCATCAACCGCCTCTGTGTGCCTTTTTACTGTTGCTAGTTCTGTCTGTGTACTTCAATAGCCAGCTGTGATTGTCTTTAACCATGCTGGACGCCCGCACATGCGCAGTAGCGCCGCGGCGCACACCGAGCGTCATCCACCCGCTCCGCCCCTTTTTCCAGATCGCCTCTATATAGAGGCGCGTGCATGCGCCCGCGCGTGGGCACGTGCGCCTTCGGCGCCTTTTTTGAAAAAAATAAGGAGCTAGATGGGAGCCAGGGTCCCTGCCGCAGGGCCCGGGGATGGATGAGCGCAGCAACAGGGCAGAGGAGACAGCTTCCCAAAGAGAACTTACCAACTGCCTGGATTTGACTTCGGAAGAAAAAAATCCACATTACAAGAAAAAGAACCATAGCGGCCTCTAGTGTTTAACACAGGTACCGCGGTCTTACATTTTTTTTTTTTTTTTTTTTTTTTCCTTGCCTACTATTAAAATTTTTACATTTTCTCAGTAGTAACAGGCATGCACAGAATATTAGCGGGAATACCTTAGGTAACAGGCAGAAAGACAAAATAGGCTTGGGGGTCCCCCAATAGAACCAAGTTCCTGAGGGCCCCCACTTACCTTTTCCTCGCCGCAGGACTCTGTTTGGTCCACAGAAGCCCAAACTTCACCTATCAGGGCAGGCATTGTAATTAAACCTTCAGGGACCGGGTTCCCAAGGATTCCACTCCCCTGGACCTGTATAGCACCCTGCACAGAAAACACCTTGGTCGTGGGTATGACCAGAGCTCTGGATCTCAGGGTCCAGCCCTCCTAAGAGAGGCATTACAGGCAAAACCTTGCTCTTCTCTTGCAAGGCCCGGGTACCGACCGTTTAGCTATGAAGCATTTTTGGTCGGATCCAGAATAGCTTACTGAGGCCCAAAAGAACCTGTACGCAAGCTCAGTGAAAAACACATGTTACTTCTTGGCCAACACCTTAGACACTGGCAAAAAACTGAGGTACTCCCGGATGGGAGGGGCTTATATAGGGGAGGGTACTTCCGGTTTTGGAAGTTGCCAGTGCCAGCACCTGAAGGTATCTATATAACCCACATAGTAATGACTATGCCGCTCTGTGTCCCGTGATGTACGAGAAAGAAAAGTGAGCGCTACCATCAGTCATGTGTCATGCCAACCGTAAAGCATCCTGACACCATTCATGTGTGGGGTTGCTTCCCAGCCAATGGGGCTCACTCACAATTTTTTATAAAGAACACAGCCATGAATGAAGAATGGTACAAAAACATCCTCTGAGAGCAACTTTTCGGAACCATCCAAGAACAGATTGGTGACGAACAATGCCTTTTAAACATTAAAAGGGTTGTAAACGCTTGTGTGTTTTAACCGTAATGCATCCTATGCATTAGGATGAAAAAAATACCTGCCAGTCACCGGCCCCCCCCACCCCCGTTTTACTTACCGCACCCCCTTTATCTCTTCGGCGGGGACGCGCTGTCCCCTCTCTCCACAGGGTCCCGGCTCTTGATTGGATAGATTGATAGCAGTGCAGCCATTGGCTCCCGCTGCTGTCAATAAAATCAAATGACGTAGGCGCCCGAGTCCGGCATTCGTGTCTGTGGACGCAAAAGCAGGACTCGGGATCGCGCCCACAAGGTAGCCCCCTCGGGGGTTATCTGATGCGGTGAGGAGCAGAGAGAGCCACTAGGGGACCCCAGAAGAGGATATTCGGGGCCACTCTGTGCAAAACGAGCTGCACAGTGGAGGTAATTGTTTTAAAAAAAAAAAAACGATCCTTTAGTATCACTTTAAGGAGCACCTTGCCATAAGGCAAAAGTGATAACTTTAAGCCTTGCTTAGAAAAGGAGCATATCTTTAGTACCCCATCACCGATATGACACCTTTATATGTAGGCAGGGGCAAGAGTCTTTGTTGCTTTGACCGGAAAACCGGTATGACAACGGTAAGAGGCTTGACTGGGTGCATCCCCCCCTCTCAGAGATTGATCCAGATAGGGGTGTTTGGGAGCTTAGGTGGCGTACCCGGTCCCTCGACACCCTTTTAGTGGACTCCCTCTACTGTCTCAATATATTTACCCAACATGCTCCTAAGGTACCGGAGATTTGCAGGAATATGTAAAGCGAATGTAAAGCTTTAACCTACTACTTTTATGGTTTTATACGTTTTTATTGATACCTAGTTTGCAATGTTAGGTTATCAGTCACATGCATTTTACTGTATAACTGTATGTTTACTCATGTATTCTGTAATACCTTAATAAAAATATTGAAACAAAAAATAAAAATAAAAAATAGGATTTTTTGTACTCACCGTAAAATCCTTTTCTCGTTCGTCCACAGCTCCTTAAATCTTGACAAAGTGGGTTATGTTCCTGTTCATAGGAGAGGACTAGGCAGAACATGTTAGTCATCTTAAAACATGTAACTTTAACAGAGTTGAACAGCCCCGCCCAGGGGGTGGTGCCTCCGTACATAACCCTCCTACCTGCAGTCAGCAGCCTCAGTTTGTAGTAAAGCAGTACAAACTAAAAAAGGAGGGGTTGGTCCATGGACGAACGAGAAAAGGATTTTACGGTGAGTACAAAAAATCCTATTTTCTCTTATCGTCCATGGACGGACACAGCTCCTTAAATCTTGACAAAGTGGAACGTCCCCAAGCAGTGTCGGAAAAAAACGAGGGGTGGGAACAGCAATCAAAAGAGGACTTAACTTCACCCCAAACAAACCGAGCTCCTCACGGAGCAGTTGCAACCTCAAACAGCCGCCTGCAAAAACTTGCGGCCAAGGAAGCATCCGAAGATGCACACACATCAACCTTGCAAAACGTTGGGAAAGTGTGAACAGACGACCAGGTCGCCGTCTCACACACCTTGAAGACAGATGCTAGATGTCAGAAAGCCCAGAAAGCACCAATTGCCCATGTTGAATGCGCTGTGACAGGAAAGGGAGGCGCCCGCCCCTAAAGGGCATAGGCCTGGATGACGATCAGCCTGATCCACCTAGAATGATGGCCGATGAGACCATCAGGCCCTTCTGTGGACCAGATACCGGCACGAACAGTGAATCAGAACTCCGAAACGGAGCACTAGCAGACGGGTACACCCGTAGGGCACGTACCACGTCCAAGGTATGTAACGCAGCCTCCTGGGATGCGATGGCTGAGGATACAAGGATGGAAGCACAATGTCCTTGTTTAGGTGAAAAGCTGAAACCACCTTAGGAAGAAATGAAGCTTGCGGGCGAAGCACGGCTAATCCTTATGGAGGACCAAGTAAGGCGACTTGCAAAACAAGGCCGCCAATTCAGAAACCCTTCTGACCAAAGTAATGGCAACTAGAAAGGCAACTTTTTGAGAAAGAGTGGAATCTCCCTGATGTTCTCAAAGGGAGGTTCCTGAAGTACAGAGAGCACTAGAGTCAAGTCCACGGAGAAAGCGGTCGTCCAAACAGGGGAACCACGTGTCAAACCCCCTGCACACACGTACTTACCAGTGAGTGAGCCACCAGAAGCCGTTGGAAGAAGGCAGCCAAGGCTGAAATCTTCCCCCCTTAACGGTGCTCAAGGCAAGGTTCAGATCCACTCCGCACTGTAAGAACAGCAGGATCCGAGAAACTGGCTATGTCCATGGGCACCCGGCCATCTCATCACACAGAGATGTAGGCCTTCCTAGTGCAATGGTAGATCGTCCGGGAAGAAGGTTCCCGGGCCCCCAACATAAAGGGGATTATCGAATCTGCCAGACCAAGGTCCCTTAGTACCTGGCTTTCAATAGTCAAGGCGTTAAAGCCAGCGACTGTAAAACAGGATGAAGCATAGGACCTTGAGATAGAGGGTCCTCCCACATTGGCAGCCGCCGGAGAGCGTCAGCAACCAGTCTCCCGAGGTCGGCGTACCAGGGACCCGGGACCAATCTAAGGCGATTAGAATCACCAGAATCCCCGCGGCCTCCACTCTGCGGAGCAGACGAGGAAGCATTTCCAGTAGGGGAAAGGCATAAATTCCCTATGGAGCCACCAACGCGTCCGACGCGTCTGCCCAGGGAACCCTGGACCTGGCCACAGACTTCGACACCTGTGATTGAGTCGAGAAACCAGGAGATCCACAACTGGTGTGCCCCAATTCCGACAAAGTCATTGAAAACACCTCCGGGTGAAAAGACCATACCCCTCGGTCCAGCATCTGGCAACTCAGATAGTTCGCCTGCCAGGTCTCTACGCCCGGATGTAAGCAGCCGATAGAGCCGGCACGCTCCTTTCATTCCAACTTAGGATTCGAGCGACTACCGACGCTGCGGCCGTCCAACTGAAACCTGATCAGACGTCCCAGAAGTCTCTGCGACCCTTTGGAGAGGCACAGTCTGATCGCTCGAATGTCGAGGACATTGATCTGCGGTCGAGATTCTTCCAGACCGTGAGGCTGGCGTCCGTCGTGATCACAGTCCTATGGAAAGGAAGGGACGACCTCCCAGACTGAAGAGCCGGGAAATGCAGCCGCCCTCTCAGGGAAGCCTTGACCAGGTGACTTACCTAAATCTAAAGACAATGGAGATCTGTTTCAAGTGGACAGGATCTCTTCCTGCAATACTCGAGTGTGGAATAGGGCAGACGGAACTGCCTCGAACTGCCTGGAAGGAGGCCACCATGAGGCCCAGAACTCGTGCAAAAAGGGGAGAGATGACCATTTGCGGGATGCCAACAATTTCACCGCCGACTGGTGCGTCTGCAACTGCTCCAAGGGAAGGAAGACCTTCACCTCCAAAGATTTCAGGATCAAGCCACCAAAGAATTCAGGATCAATCCAACACCGACTTCTGTATGTTCAGTACCCAACCAAAGTCCCGGAGGGTCTGACTAGCTATAGACATGTCCTCCTCTAATTTGGAGCCAGAAGCAGCTCTCAGAAGAAGAACGTCCAAGTAGCCCACGATATCAATGTCTCGCAGTCTCAGCAAAGCCCAGATCGGGGCGAGCACCTTGTGAACAACTCTTGGTGCAGACGCCAAGTCAAATCGCAAAGCGCAGAAAACTCAGATGGCTGTTGGAGATGGGGACATGCAAGTATGCGACCTTCGTGTCCAGAGACGCCAGAAGTCCCCAAAAACAGTACATACACACACTGTGTATGTATTAATGCGTATGTTCATACTGTGGCGCCGAAGACGCGCATGTCTTTGGAGTGTGGGAGGAAACCGGAGTACCCAGAGGAGACCCACGCAGACACAGGGAGAACATGCAAATTCCAGGCAGATGGTGTCGGGGTCCGGGTTTGAACCAGTGACCCTCTTGCTGCCAGGTGAGGGAGTTAATCACTACCCCACTGTGCTGCCCTACAAGGTATTGAGGGCCCTGAGGTCCAAGATTGGACGGACACCGTCCTTCCGTGGGACTACCAACAGATTCAAATAGAATCCCTGAAACCCTTCCACCAGGGGCACAGGTAAAATTATTCTGCACCAGAACAAGTCTTGTGCTGCTCCCATCAAAGCAGACCGATGAGCCGGAAGGAGAGGAAAAATTTGAGGGAAAGATCTGTTAGGGGTACAAGATAGTTTCTTCTTGTCCACCAAAGTGACCACCTCGCAGATCCACTGGTCAGAGAGCAGAGAGGTCCAGCGAGCTGCAAACTCGCAAAATCAATGTGTGCCGGCACATTCGTGCACGCACCCAGGGACGCTTCTGTCCCCCAGCTAGAGCCTCGTCAGCCCGGGAGGATCTACTGACGAAAATACCGCTCCTGCGCGGAATCGGAGGGCCCCCGGCCAACGGCGCGGCTCTTTACCCTCAGAGGACTGTGAGAGAAGAGTCCTCCAGTGACATATTAACAATGTCTTCCAGCGAGGTACCAAAAAGCCTCAGAAAGGCAATCTGCCAGAGCTCACTTGGGAGCTTAGCCAGTGGACCAGCATTCCAGCCAATCAGGCGGCGCAGCACAACTGCAGATACAGAGGTTCTGGAAATCCTTACACACGAGTATGTATTAGTGTATATGACTTTACCGTGGCGCCGAAGGCGCGCGTGTCCTTGGAGTGTGGGAAGAAACCGGATCACCCGGAGGAAACCCACGCAGACACAGGGAAAACATGCAAACCCCAGGCAAACTGACAGGGCCATTTAAAATACACACACTGTGTATGTATTAGTGCACATGTTTTTACTGTGGCGCCGAAGGCGCGCATGTCTTTGGGGTTTGAGAGGAAACCGGAGTACCAGGAGGAAACCCACGCAGACGCAGGGAGAACATGCAAACTCCAGGCAGATGGTGTCTGAGTCCGGGTTCGAACCAGTGACCCTCTTGCTGCCAGGTGAGGGAGTTAAACACTACACCACTGTGCTGCCCTACATGGAAAGTCGCAACCATAAATAGGTCGCAACACTGACCCCAGCATCACCGCCTTGGACCTCTTATCAGAAGGGTCCTGTATGATAACGGACCGCCATGCGCTGGGGGACCACAAGGACCTCTGCAGCCGTTACCATTCCTTATGTATGAACTATCAAAAAAAGTAACATAAGGAAAAAATGTCACAAAGTGGGCAGATTTGTGTGACCCAAGGAAGACAGGCTCCACTGCGGAAGTCCCAGCTGCATTCCCAGCTGGAGAGTGTCCCTCACAGCATCAGAAGTGCACTCAGAAGTGCCCTGACAAACATTTCCCAGAAGGTGGCAGGGGGAGGGGGCGCTTTTACCCCCCTTACGCCCGCAATCCATTTCTACCTTGACAAAAGGTTTCAGGACTATCTATAACGTATCCAAGGAAACCGCAGTTTTCCTGCCTCTGGCAATGTATGGGGAAGAAAGGTCACATACTGACTCAATAAACGCCCACTGACAGCCCTCAGGGACCAAGTGAAACACACGTAGGAGTCCACCCTCCATGCTGCACTGACCGGGGGGGGGGTAAGTAACCCAGGGGACTCACCACCCTGAAGGAGACCGCTCAGCACCGCTGCCCGCCTTGTATACACAACGTGTGTGATGAAAAAGCTGTGAGGAGAAATAACTGCGCTGTTCAGAAGCCAGTGCTACAGGCCAAACCCACTCCAAAATGGCCGAAAGACGCCTCAGATAAAAGAAGGGCGCGGACCACAAGAAAATGGCCGCCCGCAATACCGACCTGCGCCACAACGTGGCTACAACAAAATAGACGCCAATGGAAGGTTTAACACCGGAAAAAACCACACTAAAAATGGCGTCAGCGCCGCAAAAAAATGGCGCCCGAGGCCAGGGATGTGGACAAGAAGGCCTGCAGAGACTCCCAGGAGACAGACCCCCCTCACAGAAAGCGGACCCTGGCGCCCCACAGTCCCCCACCGGGACTCGGAGGCCCCCCCCCCACAGGTACACCCCGGTTGCAGCGGGACCTAGGGCAGGAGGGGAAAGGGCAACAAAGAGCAGGGAAAGGGAGGACAGGAGAACCTCGTAATCCTGGGAATGCCCAACTGTTCCAACCTGCCGAGACAGGCGGAACCGTACTTACCCGTTTTTGCGAGGACAAGCTAGCGGGTCCCTGACAGACCCACAACCGATGGTACGGAGTAGCGGTCGGCCCGGTCCACTGTGAGTGAGGCAACAAGCAGCCCAGTCATATGTGGACCCTGGAGCATGTGCTCACCGGCCACCCCTGGAGCCATAGGGTATGTCGTGGTCAGAACCAAGTGCGAAGCAAGGGACTGGCACGCTCGATGGCCGGAACTGGGAAGACTACAAGGATCTATAATATCCAGCCTGTCGCCCAGCCGGCAGTTGATAGAAGATATCACAAAAAATACAAAATTAGTTTCTTTAGGACTCTGGGCCCGAAGGGAGCCACGTCCTCGTCCTCTTCTAGGCAGAAAAAAAACTGAGGCTGCTGACTGCAGGTAGGAGGGTTATGTACGGAGGAACCACCCCCTGGGCGGGGCTGTTCAACTCTGTTAAAGTTACATATTTTAAGATAACAAACATGTTCTGCCTAGTCCTCTCCTATGAACAGGAACATAACCCACTTTGTCAAGATTTAAGGAGCTGTCTCCGTCCATGGACGATAAGAGAAAAGTGATAACCAAGTAGCTTGAGGAACAAAACATCAACATTTTGGCCAGGAAATTCCCCAGACCTTAATCCTATTGAAAACTTCTGGTCAATCCTCAAGAGGTGGGTGAACAAAAAAAAAACCCCACAAATTCTGATTAACTCCAAACATACCTCGTAAAGGTTTGTATAGGAGGTATTCGAATTGGTCTGTGTCGTCACATGGGCGGCGCCAACCAATCAAAACCCACGTAGCCCGTCCTGTCAACGTTGAAGAGAAAGTTGCAGGGATATCAAATCTCCAGACGGGTAAAGCGGCTATCCGATGTGTCAGAGGGTAATCGTCAGACTCCACGTCAGTGGGACCAGTATAAGTTCACCTTACAGATTTTATGTAAAGGTGAACTTACACTTTAATGTAATTGTCAATAAAAGCCTTCGATACATATGAAATGCTCGAAATTATACTTTAGTATACCATAGTAACAGCTGACAAAAAGATCTAAAAACACTGAAGTGAGTCATTCTCAAAACTCAAAAGATGAGTGTTGAGTTGAGCTCAGACTCACCCTGGTGGCACTCCAGCAGACCCGAAGAGATTTGGCACTCAATATCAAAATCGAACCCACCGCATTAACAGAGAGCCAAAGATCTCTTTGAAAAAGACGAAAATAGCAAGTTGATAGCCTTGTTGACCGCGGACCCCACTGCTCCCACAATCATCTCCTCATCCCCTATACCTCTACCGGAAAAGTTCTCCTGTTGTTTGTCCCATTCTTTACCGGTAACGACCAGCTCACGACTATATACGTCGGCAGAATGGCAAGGCTGGGCACTTTGAATTTCCCGCCGTGCGGGCGCGCCCCTGCCGTGAGCTTTGTGACCGTGGCAGCGGGACCCGCGGACTCGATGTCCCACGATCGAGTCAGAGCTGCAGAACGGGGAGAGGCCAGTGTAAACAAGCATCTCCCCGTTCTGCCTAGTGACACTGACAGTATGCTCCCTCTCATCGGGAGCAGCGATCAGTGACATGTCACTTGTAGCCACGCCCCCTAACAGATAGAATCACTCCCTAAGACATACTTAACCCCTTTCTAGCCCCCTAGTGGATAACCCCTTCACTGTCAGTCATATTTATACAGTAATCAGTGCATTTTTATAACACTGATCGCTGTATCCATGTGAATGGTCCCAAAATAGCGCCAAAAGTGTCTGATATGTCCACCATAATGTCGCAGTCACGATAAAAATCGCTGATCGCCGTCATTACTAGTAAAAAAATATTAATGAAACTGCACTAAAACTATCCCATATTTTGTAGATGCTATAACTTTTGTGCAAACCAAACGCTTATTACAATTTTTTTTTACCAAAAATATGTAGAATACAAATCGGCCTAAACTGAGGAAAAATAGGATTTTTTACTCACCGTAAAATCCTTTTCTCTGAGTTCATGGACCAACACAGCTTCTCTATTGACATAGTGGGTATTATCCGTTAATTAGGAGTGACTAGGCAGAAAACTTGTAAAAAGTGTTGCATCACACCTTCTACAGAACCGCCCAGGGGGCGGACCCTCTGGGTATATCCCCTCACTCTGCATCTCGCAGATCAGTTCAACAAAAAGCAGTACAAACTTAAAAAGGAGGGGTGGGTGCTGTGTCGGTCCATGAACTCAGAGAAAAGGATTTTACGGTGAGTAAAAAATCCTATTTACTCTTTCGTTCATGGACCGACACAACTTTTCTATTGGCGCAGTGGAACGTCCCAAAGCAGTGTCAAAGAAAAAAACGAGGGGTGGTAACAGCATTAAAACAACTTCACCCTAAAACAAAACAGAGCTCCTCAACAGAGGAGTTGCAACTCTAAACAGCCGTCTGCATAGCTTGCGGCCGAAAGAAGCATCCGAAGATGCACACACATCAACTTGTAAAGTTTAGTGAAAGTGTGAACGGACGAGCATGTCGCCGCCTTACACACCTGGTGAAAAAACAGCCGCTTGATGCTCTCAGAGCTCGGACAGCATCCAAGAAATACGTAATTTCCTTAGGATTCGACGGATGAGGACAAGGATGGCAGTACAATGTCTTCCTTGATGGAAGGTCGAAAGACCATAGGAAGAAGAGAAGGCTGCGGACGCAGCACCACCTATCCTTGTGGAAGATTAGATAAGAAGCCTTGCATGACAAGGCTGCCGGCTCAGAAAACCGTCTGACGAAAACAAAGAGGCATCTCTTGTCCTGGTCGACTGCGCCGGGAAAGAGGCGCCTGACCTTTCATGGCGTAAGCCTGATCACAATCTGTCGGATCCACCTAGAGATGGTGGCCGACAAAACCGATGGGCCTTACTAGGGCGGTACTGTAGAAGGTGTGATGCAACACTTTTTACAAGTTTTCTGCCTAGTCACTCCTAATTAACGGATAATACCCACTATGTCAATAGAGAAGCTGTGTCGGTCCATGAATGAAAGAGTAAAGTTTTTTTATATATTTTTTGGGGATATTTATTATAGCAAAAAGGAAAAAATATTTTTATTTTTTTTCAAAATTGTCGCTCTATTTTTGTTTATAGCGCAAAAAAAATAAAAAAAAAACGCAGAGGATCAAATATCACCAAAAGAAAGCTATATTTGTGGGAAAAAAAGGATGTCAATTTTGTTTGGGAGCCACGTCGCACGACCACGCATTTGTCAGTTAAAGCGACGCAGTGCCGAATTGCAAAAAGTGTCCCGGTCATTTGGCAGCCAAATTGTCCGGGGCTGAAGTGGTTAAGGAAATATTTCCCCTTTACCAGTCACTGACCATAACAATCTTCATGCAATTCTAAATAATCCTCTCTTACCGATGCTCCCTATAGATGCAAGAAAGTTGCTGGATGCCCCGTTCACTGAGGAGGTTGTCTCGTCTGCGATTGGCTCCTTCCCCAATTGTAAATAACTATCCCCACGTCTGGTGCATTTATACTCAGTATTTACGTTCTCAATCATTCTATGGTTTTACTGACTAAGCCTGATACACACCAACTACAGTGGTCCTAGGGAAAACGCACAATAGTATATTTTGAGAGTGTGCCAGGTGGTGACTTAGGTAAAAAGGACGTTTTTTTTTTTTTGATTTTTTAATTCTTCTATTGATTCAAGAATACCTCACAGGTGGGCAGTATGCCTCCAATGCCTGTTTTCTTCATCTTTCTACTGCAATTTCAATTGGAAGATTTCATATTTCAAGCTATGATTTTCTCCTTCTACTGTCTAAACACACGCAGCCAGCTCATCAAATGTTGTTTCTAACTGATGTGTGTAGGAGGCCATAGATGCAAGTTCTTCCCCTACCTCTCTTGCAAGTTTGCTATCCTTTGCAGTGACTGACCTTGTGATGTTATGAAGTACATCCAGTCTCACAAAACAATGGCTATCATGAGGGGAGGTGGTGGCAATCAGCATATTAGGTAGGCTTTGAAAATAAGTTTGTCAGAGCCCAGGAATCAAGCGGTTTTCATTTTAGCCACCATGCATGCACTCCTGTCTCTTCATATAGCTTCCATTTGTATAACATTATGAGGCCACTTCACCATATTATATCCTGACTTCACTTCCTGCTTATTGGTACTATAGAAATCTATCTGCCCACACAAACTAACCACAGACTCTTGAGGTGACTAACATTTTATTTTTGCAGTTCCTATATAAAATATGCAAAATATAGAGAAATAGAGGGAGAATCTGGTAAACTGATAAGAAAACAGACGCAAACCAATAAAGAAGCAAACGTGTAAGATATGAAATCTCAAACATTTCTTCCAGGCAAACAAACCAAAATAAGTATTTACTAAAAACATACTTTCCCTATTGATGTCTACAACCTTTGACATCACTGACATAATTATACGGTTACAAGTGGCCATACTTCAGAAAGGTAAACTCACCTGTATTGTTGCAACACTGTGGCACTTGAAGGGTCAAAGAAATTTCTCCCAACCAGTTTCATTTCCAAAATTTTCATTACTCTAGAAATGAACACAAAAAGCAGAAATCTTCCTCAGTGCTGAAAAACTTTGGGTTAGGCTGGATAGACAGAAAAACAATGTTATAACAATTCAATTAAAGTTAAGAAATTACATTAACCCCTTCATGGCCACTGTAAAAAAAAAACTTAACACCCAAGCCCAATTTTGACATGTGTTTGTGTAACTGTACATTGCATCACAACTACTTAGTGTATACAGGTGGATTATACCTTTTTTTAGGACAGATTAGGCTTTCATTTGTTGGGAAATGTTAATGAATCTCCTGATTTTTTTACTATTAAGAAGGAAAACTGTCCAAAAATAGTAAAAAAAAATATTGTTATGCCATTACTATCTATCACTACCAAAAAAAACTGCAAAATATATTCTCCTACTCCCGATGATTGTGGCCATACCACATACTTAGCAAAACTTTTAGGGCAGGTGCAAAGAAATGCTGAAAAGTAAGATGGTTTCAAAAAGAAATTTACATTTTTTCTTTTTATCAATTTGCAAAATGCAAAGTGAACGATCAGAATAAAAATCAATATCAAATCAATATTTGTTGTGACTACGCTTTGCCTTCAAACAAGCATGAATTCTTACACTTGCACGCTTTGTACACTTACACAAAGTCAGTGATTTTTTAGAATTACAGTCAAGTTTATAAATAACCAATTATACCAAGCAGGCAATGATCATCAATTTCATAGGTTGAAATAGTCATTAACTGAAATAAAAACAGCAGAAATGGGAGGCTTAAAACTAGGTGAGAACTAGCCAAACTGCTACTAAGGTGAGGTTTGGGAAGACAGTTTCAGGTCACAGATCCTACACCATGGCAAGACTGAGCACAGTAACAAAATACATATTAGTTATATACTGCATCAGCAAGGTTTCTCATAGGCAAAGATTTCAAGCAGACTGGGGTTTCATCAAGGTGGACTGTTCAAGCAAATTTGAAGAAACACAAAGAAATAGGCAACATTGAGGACCGCAGCTGCAGTTGTCAACAAAGGGATGCAGCAGATGAAAGACACATTATAAGGACCTTAACTGGAGCGCTGGTATATAGTCAGGGGGGTGGGGGAGGGGGGTGGTAGGTAGCACAGGGAAAAGGAAAACTTAAAAGTCCAGTGGGGGAATGTCCACATAGCTGCATAAATCAGACCAAACGGCTGACTAAGGATATAGGCGACCAGCTGTCAGAGCAGATGCTTCACTAACATGTGAGTTTATTACGAATAAACCTAAATTTTACTAATGTATGCTGCACTAAATTCATGCCCAGCAAAATGAAAAGGGACGCCCTGTGGCTCCTAATTGTACTACATGTCTGTTTATTACAAAAAAACCTGAATTTTACTCATCTATGCTGCACTCAAATTGGCGCTGCTCTGCTTTTTTTCTCTGAAAAACACATCATGCTTACATTCCTTCAACATTGGAAGATGTCCAGTACTGCTATTAGCACAGAACTGGTGGACACCAGTAGGACCCAGGTACACTCATCTACTATCCGAAGAAGTCTGGTCAGAAGTGGTTTTCATGGAAGAATTGTGGCCAAAGCCATACCTCAGATGTAAAAACAAGGCTAAGCGATGCAACTATGCACAAAAACATAGCAACTGGCGTACAGAAAAATGGCAGCAGCTGCTCTGGACTTAGGAGTCAAAATGTGAAAATTTTGGCTCTATTCTGCAGCAGGACAATGACCCAAAACATACAGCCATCATTAACCACTTTTCCCTACCCGCCCATAGTAATATGACGTCCACAGATGAGATCTCCCATCCTGGGTGGACGTCATACGACGTGCTGGGCTTAGGGGTGGGATATCAGAATGATACCTGCAGCTAGAGGCATAATTCCTTCTCTTCTGCCGGCGATTCTGCGCACCATAAGAACGATCATAGCGGCGGTTCCGCCGCTTGATCGTTCTTATAGGCGGCGGGAGGGGACATCCCCCCCTCCCGCCGCCATCCGGTGCTTCTCCGGGCTCTCCCGTGCTATCGGGGGCCCGGAGAATGAATCGTCAGACGCCGGAGGTGAAGCATAGAGATGACTGCTGACCAGATGGTCACCAGTCATCTCTATGACCGTCGGAGGCCCAGGCACGATGTGATGACGTCACGCCCGGGTCCTCAGAAGTAAAAAAAAATGCCGCCATTGCGGCTAGTAAGCATGAGATCTGTGAATTTTTTGTTCACATTCTCATGCTTTCCAGCCTGGAGGAGAGACGTGGGGTCTTATTGACCTCGCATCTCTCCATAAAGAGGACCTGTCACACACCATTCCTATTACAAGGGATGTTTACATTCCTTGTAATAGGAATAAAAGTGATCAAAAAAAAATGTAAAAAAAGTGTAAAAATTTTTTTTTTATTAATTAAAAACGCCCCTGTCCCCAGTAGCTCGCGATCAGAAGCGAACGCACGCGCAAGTCCCGCCCACATATGTAAACGCTGTTCAAACCACATATGTGAGGTATTGCCGCTTGCGTTAGAGCGCGTGCAACAATTCTAGCACTAGACCTCCTCTGTAACTCTAACCTGGTAACCTGTAAAACAATTTCAAAGTGTCGCCTATGGAGATTTTTAGGTACCGAAGTTTGGCGCCATTCCATGAGTGTGCGCAATATTAAAGCGTGACATGTTAGGTATCTATTTACTCGACATAACATCATCTTTCATAAAAAAATTGGGCTAACTTCACTGTTTTGTTATTTTTTAATTCATGAAACCATTTTTTTCCCCAAAAAAGGAGTTTGAAAAATTATTGCGCAAATACCGTGCAAGAAAAAAAGTTGCAATGACCGTCATTTTATTCCCTAGGGTGTCTGCTAAAAAACATATATAATGTTTGGGGGTTCTGAGTAATTTTCTAGCAAAAGAATGATGATATGTACATGTAGGAGAGAAGTGCCAGAATAGGCCCAGTATTGAGGTGGTAAAAAAAGCCCGGTATTGAAGTGGTTAAAGTGATTGTAAACGATCACCTTGTAAAACAACCCATTTGGTTTAAAAATAAAAAGGCAAAACATTTATGTATAGTTATAAAAAAAAAAAAAACACAAAAGAAGTTGGGTGCACATGCTCAGCATCATATCCAGAGGTTGTCTATGGGATTTAGACATATGTGTGCTGCCAGAATTGCTGCAGACGTGGAAGGGGTGGGGTCAGCCTGTCGGCGCTAAGACCATACGCCGCATACTGCATCAATTTGGTCTGCATGGCTTTCATCCCAGAAAGAAGCCTCTTCTAAAGCCCGCAAACAGTTTGCTGAAGACAAGAAGACTAAGGTTTTTGATTATTGGAACCATGTCCTGTGGTCTGATGAGACCAAGATAAACTTGGTTCAGATGGTGTCAAGTGTGTGTGGCGGCAACCAGGAGAGGAGTACAAAGACAAGTGTGTCTTGCCTACAGTCAAGCATGGTGGTGGGAGTGTCATGGTCTGGGGCTGCATGAGTGCTGCAGGCACTGGGGAGCTACAGATAACAGAGGGAACCATGAATGCCAACCTGTACTGTGACAAACTGAAGCAGAGCATGATCCCCCTTTTCTTTGCAGACTGGACCGCAGGGCAGTGATCGAACATGATAACGACCCCAAACACACCTCCAAGACGACCGCTGCCTTGGTAAAGAAGCTGAGGGTAATGTAGGGCTGGGGAAAAAATCTATTTGAATCTTAAATCGAGTTGAGAAGTCAAATCGATTCAAATTTTCAGCAAATCTATTTCGATTTTTTTTTTCCACCAGGACCGGCGCTGACACCGCGCCGGTCCTGAGGAGCTGCGGGCAGGAGATTTTAGGGGAGGCCGCGGCTTTGGCCTAGTCCGCGAGGCCACGGACTAGGCCGAAGCCACGGCCTCCCCTAAAAACTCCTGCCCGCAGCTCCTCAGGACCGGCGCGGTGTCCATCAAAAAAAAAAACCTCGATTTGTATAGTGAATCAAGCTTTTTTTTTTTTTTTTTTAAAACCGCAGATTTGTTTTGGAGAAAATCACCCAGCTCTAGGGTAAAGGTGATTATTAGTAATTCGTCGTTCAGATGATTTTTAGATTGATTAAATAAGCAGCTCAACAGCAACTAAAAGGAACTTGCATGGTAAGCTGAAATGCTGCCCTTAAAAAGAAAAGTTTCCATACTTCTCTTCTTGGTCACAGGAGTGCACTTATTTCTGCACTCCTGCCACCCAGATTCAGCCGAAAGAGGGCTAAAGCCTATTGTTGGCTGACATAACAGAGCCAGTCCAGGCTCTGAAAGGATCCCAAACCGATCGGCTGTTAATGTAATGTCTAAATACGAGCCTCGTTTACCGCCGCTCGTACCTGTTGTCCGTTGGCATGGCAACAGAGTTCTTTAAATAAGTTTCTGGAAGATGCCGTGGCCCCGTCCCGCTGAGCAAGTTCAGACAACCGTGACGCGTACGGGGGAGGAGCCACGCATGACGACATCACCCACTGAATTTATTTGATATTGTTGATCTTCATCTGCAGTCATCTTTGCATCTTTCTGGGATTTGTATTGGACTGTGTATTTTATTGCGCTGCACTTTTTATTTTTGTCATTTGTTACGGATTTCTGTAAAAGTCTTTTAGCCTTCAGCTTGCATTCTGGAGGGTACATTTTTGCGCTGATTGCACATTCTATTTTACATTGTCTGAAAGGATCCCGACATTAGGCTGCATTCACACTACAGCGTTTTGAAGCGCAGGCAGATTTTCCGCGAATCTGCCCACGATTTGACAATGCAGATTTCTGATTGACAAATCGCAGAACCTGCATTTGAGATCCCATTCATTTGAAGGACAGCTCAAATCATGGTGCGGGTCTTGCGCTATTATCGCGCAATAAATCCATGCTGCAACTTGCAGGAAGCATGTCGCCCAAAAATAGTTCAGGCGCTACTTTGGGGGTGACATGCTTCCCACAATGCTGATTGCCACAAAATGTATCACACGACAATCGCGGAAGTGCCACACTGTGATTGGAGGTGTCATTCAAATGAGTGGTATCTTAAATGCGAATCCAGCGATGTCATTCACACATCGGCGCTGTCAACTCGTGGGCAGATTTGCGGCAAATCTGCCCGCGATTCAAAACGCCGTAGTGTGAATGCAGCCTTAAGGTCAGGATTGACTGACATATAAAGAAATCCATTACAGTGACATAAATAAATAATCACAGTGCCATAATAAAAAAAATCTAAAAAAATTGTGCAATGGCATAAATTTGTGCAATCAGATGTTTTCAGAAAAAAAATGTGCAAAAAAATTAGGGAAGTGGTCCCATAGAAAGTGCAAAAGTAGTCCAAATAAGTTAAAACATAACAACGGATTCAATCGTGCAGCAAAGTTCATCAGAGTTCGTCAAAGTAAAGTGCAAATGCCACCATCCAGTGAGTTTCCACCATCCGATGTGTATAACAGTTTGCTCCAGCCTCTCACCTCATATAGCAAACCAATAGGCCTCTCTGATAGTTCCACACTGGCCGGTCGATTCCCAGGGCATTAACAGTAGAGTCACAATCACAGGATAATGAAGCTCATTCGCATGTAAAAGAAGGTGGGCTCCATGGTGCAGTATTTTCACAAATACATTTTATAAAAAACTTAGTAACTAAGACCCCTTTCACACTGGAGTTTTTCAGGCGATTTAGCGCTAAAAATAGCACCTAAATACCGCCTGAAAACTCCTGCCCCTGCAGTCTCAATGTGAAAGCCCGAGGGCTTTCACATTGAGGCGGTGCGCTAGCAGGACCGCTCCAAAAGTCCTACTAGCAGCATCTTTGGAGCAGGGAGAGGTTTCCCATTGAAAGTAATGGAAAACCGCGGTAATATCGCCGGCAATGCGCCTCTGCAGGGGCGCATTGCCGGCGGTATTAACCCTTTTTTGGCCGCTAGCATGGGTTAATACCGTACCCGCTAGTGGCCGAATACCGCCACAATTCCGACAGTATAGCGCCGCTAAAAATAGCGGCGCTATACCGCAACCGCACCCACCACCCCAGTGTGAAAGGGGCCTTACATTTGAAGGTAAAAGCAGACAGCGTAGTGCACATAAAAACTTCTGGTCTCGGCCGCGACCAGAAGTGACGTCACCTGGCTTTTACTGACGCGCTGCGTCACTGCTCACGTGACTTTTTCAAAGGGTATCTTTCTTTATATATAGTTATGAATTTACATTTATATTAATTATTTATGAGGATTGTTTATTTAGTAAGCGCCACATTCTTCTTATTGTCATTTACCCTTAGTGTGGGAAAACCTTTTATGTTGGCAGCTACTTTGTTAGTCTTATATTATTTATTACTTTCACCTCTTGGTTTGCGCATTAGTATTCCCCACTTAAAGGATTGACTGATAGCCATCACTTTCTGCTCAGTGAACAAGAACTGAGTGATCAGTGGTCATGTGGTTACTGATATCTCAGTCTTAAAGCCAACAGGTGAGAGTTGCAGCATCAGGCCCATCAGGCTCTAGCCATACAGATAAGTGTGTGTTTGTCCCCCCCCCCCCCCCCCATTTCTCACACTTCTCCTTTAACCCTTTTGTTGCCAGGTCCATACAGCGTACAGCCCCCTTTCCCTGCTGATTCTGTGTTTACTATGCTTCAATTTGTGAATAGGTGCCTCTATACAGACTCCTATTCGTGTACAGTGCAGCTGAGGCAACAGCGAAAGGGGCTTCCTTCAGTCCCTTTATCTGTCTCAAAAAAATAATAATCAAGGGTCTGTTTAGACCTCTGATATCTCACTAAAGCCCCCACACACATGTCAGATTGGGAGCAGCAGTTGTGCACGTGCAGTCATTGCATCCCAAATGGCATGAATAGAACTATGCACAGGAATTGCATGGAACACCTATGCATCCCCATGCAGGTAAACATTTTTGCACACCCTCTCAGAATGAGGCCTCAACAGCAATTTAGCAGGAATTGTGAAAGTTAAGTTGTGCATTTGTGCACCAATAATGTTTTAGTGCATTTTTTGCAAAAATAGCGATTTGAACATTTGCGCAACTATAGCGAGGCATAAAAAAAGCAGTTTTTTTTTTTTATTCAACAGGTCATGTGCTTTCAGAAAATTTATGGTTTGGAGGGTCTTTTACAAACTGAAAGCTGCAAGGGAAAATAAAAAAGTAATGGAAAATTTGCAAAAAATGGCCTGTTACCTGAGCTTAAATGTGGGGAGCACGGTCCGGCAGTGAAAGGTTAATGGCTAGGTAGCGGCACACCAATATCAGCCAGACAAACAGCATTTTTTTTTTACATTTTTGCATTAATTGTCAGAAAAAGAAAAAATATATATATTGCCAGGGCTGGGCTCTCAGCCCTCCCTTCTCAGTGCTCAGCTGTCAGTTAATTGCCAGATCTCATTGTTCCACGGTGGCTCACCTAGTGATCTATTCCTGCCCGTCAGTCCAGCCTACATACAGCAAGCCCCATCTGGCTATTTAAACTGCCTGGTTCATTCCTTCTGTGCCTTCGCCTTGGTCAAATATATCTAGAGACTCTTTACTGTGTCCCTGTTGAAGACTTACCTGGCTGACATCCCTTCTGGTTCCTGATCCTGTCTGCTGCATCCGACTATGCTGATCTCTGGCTTCCTGATTTACTGGCTTGTTCTGACTACCCCTTTGGCTACCGAACCCCGGCTTTGTTTTGACTACTATTACTATTTTTACTATTTTATTAAAAGGTGTGATTTTTACTGCATTTTCTGTCTCCGTCTGATTCATGGTTCCTGACAAATACAAAAATCAGACCACGTAAACACGGGAGTGGTAAATGTCACACTGAAAACACAATCAGAAGAGTGGATCACAGGATCCTAGTATCATATTAAACAGATTCAGATGACAAAAATATTGGCCATCTAGCAGATAACACATCAATACAGCCTCCAGCAAACGCCAAGACACTCCACAGGTGGCTGGAGGTAGATAACTTATGTGACATGTCTCTTGACAAATGCATTGCCTCTCAGAGAAAAAAACAAACGGGGGGGGGGGGTGAGAGAGAGAGACACTGAGGTGGGTGGGGGTGTAATGAAGAAACCATAAGAATCCAAGCCACACCTGCTCCCTGAATGGTCCAGCCTTGTAAAGATAAGGAAAAGCTCTTCTGTTTTTAATCCAGACTCAAGGTAGAGCACTGTCATAATCCGGTATCAGACAAACAGGCAGGCAGTATTTTAATGGAGACATACTATGTCTCTCCTGCATTGAAATTCTGTTACCTACCTGTACAATGAGCTGCACATGCGCAGCTCACTGTTCAAATTTCGGCAACGCAGAGATGAATGAGATCCCTCATGGACTTCAACTTGGTCAGGCCAATGAAAATAGCCAACAACCACTCACCTCAGTCGTTTGTTCACAGAATTTGCATTGACAGACACATGGTGTAATCAATACCCAAACACCCAGGCATTCTCATGTTTCTCAGCAACGCACTCCACTATGACCCGTATAGACTATAGTAATATCTAATACCCTGCTCTCTATGCTTGAGGACACAGGATTTCACCATAGGACACTTTCAGACCACGCATCCTATTGGGCGTCCCTTCGACTTGCTCCCGACTATGCCCTGGACCTGGCGTTTACACCCTTTCTTGCCAACTGCCCTAGCAGACCAGGAAGATATCCAATGGGAATGGCAATTCTTTTTTAACTCTAATCATGGCTCGGCCTCGATCAGCCTAGTATGGGAAACGTTCAAATTACATGCCCGCTCTATTCTATCTAGACTTATCAACCGCCTGAAGGCATCTTCCAGAGCCCTTCTACAGCAAGGCTCAGACAAGCTAACATCCCTTACCAAAAGCTTTTACATCAGACCCCTCATCTGACCATCTATCTGAGCTCAAATCGCAAACGCGATTCGTAAACCATTTGCACTACGAAAAGGCCAGACAAACTCTTCTTCTGACAAGTCTTTGAACAGGGAGAAAGATCTGGAAAAATTACTTACATACCTTGCACACCAAGATTCCAAACCACCAGTAGTAGTTACCTTGGTGGACGGACAAGGGACACAAATTACTGACCAGTCACTGATTGCCGTAGAATTTTATACAACTTTATACTCATCACAAACAGTTACTGGGTCTAACAGAGGCTTTTTTACAGAACACCCTTTTCCCAAAACTAACAGACTCAGGTCAAAGACCTTGAGGCTCCACTCTCTATGGACAAATCGCCACCGCCATTGCCAGTCTCACACTTCCTGCTAAAACCCCTGGACAAGATAAGCTTCCCCAGGATTTCTATGCAGCCTACTCGGAAGCCTACAGAAGAATTTCCAGAGCATTACGTTTTTTATTCTCAAGTATCTTAGTTGGATGGAAGGAGGACATCCCAAGCCTAAGCACCTGAAGTAGGGGTGTCGGTCCTCTATTATCACACCAGAGACTTCAGTCAGAGCGGGGCTTCTCTTGCATTCAGACTATGAATTTTGGGTAAAATACACATTCACTGAGTTTGTAACATTTATCATCGTAAGAAGATATCTCTGAGAAATCTAATTGCATTTCCCTCTTTAATCAACTGAAAACAGTCCTCATCAAAGAAAATAAGGTATATGGTGAGATACGGAGGGCCTTAAACAGAATGTTTCGTAATCAATGATTCTCAGGGGATGAATTAATGACTGAATGGAATGGCATTCTAAGTGTTCCCTAGATTTGATGGGGTTAATTATTACACAGGAAGAGAGAATGCTGGTTTACATCAACAAGGAACATCTGAAGGAACATCAAGCCATTAAAGCATATGTTAAACTTGATATAGACCTGGCAGATTCTCTCAATAAGTTTGAACAGGACTTAATGAACGGTAAAAGGCTCTAATATTTGAGGGATTTCAAGGATTATCAAGATGGTTTGGTTTACACACAATCTCGTTTGGATAGACCGCAATCAATTTTGAAGTGTAACAGACGATACAAACGCGAACCAAAACTACAAAACTTCAGCTCTCCGATATAATCAGACTCATAGATTTCAGATACTATGAATGGAGCATCATCTGTCACCTCTAGGAGTTCCATGTTGTCAGTCTTTTCCAAAGACATGGATGGTAATAATTCTTCAAAAAAACTGCCCAGTGGTTTTCAAGGACAACATAAAGAGAAAAAAAGGAAAATGAGACAAGGACGACGAAGACAACAAAAGGCAAAATTATCCTCAAAAAGCAAGGAACAGGGGGCGTGGCCTGGACATGGCTGTGTGAGGTTGTACTATTCCTGAGCTCCCGGCCTGATCCCCTACAGCTCGGCAAATTCATAGCCATAAACCGGTATGAGCCCGACTAAAAAGCACAGGACACGAGCAGTGACAGGAGGGACCCCGGCAGGCAAGATTTCTGGAGAAATCCGACGTTTCTTTAACCCCACAGGAACATCCCCCGGAGCGACGGTGGCGGACCTCGGGACGTCTGAACCGGGGACCTCTGCAACTCCAGACCGCTCTCGGGACGTGTTGACCGAGCCACGGGGAGCCAGGATGTCTCCCCCACATGCTCCGGAAGTAACAATCCTGGACCAGGACATTCGAGAGATGCTGCAGGCCCTACCGACCCGGACAGCTATAGAGGCCCTAATCCTTCACCTGGAGGAGACCCACAGACGGGACATCCAGGAGGTGAGAGGGGAGGTATCCACCTTAACGGATCGTGTGGGAACGGGTGAGGCATCATTGACCTCCCTGGAGCACAGGGTTTCGGAATTGGAGCGCTCGAGGGACCAGCACCGGGACACCGCGATTGATCTTCAGCTTCACTTAGAAGACATCGAGGACCGTAGCCGTCGCAACAATCTGCGGCTCAGAGGTGTCCCAGAGTCAATGGAGGATGTCGGGGCAGCTGTGACGGAGGTGTTCCGGACGGTGCTGAGAGACCCCGACGCGGAGGTCATTTTAGACAGAGCGCACAGAGCCCTGGGCCCCAAGTCCCTAGATCCGGATAGGCCGAGAGACGTGATCTGTAGGCTCCACAGATATGCGCAGAAAGAGACGATCCTGCGGGCGGCCTGGGACCATGGAGATGTGGAAAGAGGCGACGCACGAATCCGGATTTTGCCGGATCTATCGAGGGCAACCCTACGGAGAAGAGCCCTACTGCGCCCCGTTCTGGATGTGGCCAAACAAAAGGACATCACCTACCGCTGGGGATATCCACTATCGGTGACGTTTCGCAGAGACTCTGGAACATTTACCCTCCAGACCATGGCTGACCTCCCTGCCCTGTTTCAATTCCTGGAGGTGCTGCCAATCCCAGTTCCAGATTGGCGCCAGATCCTCCCTCACCAGATGGGCAGATCGGGACCAGCGGTACAACACGGTCCTCTGCCGCCCCGCCGGCAGAGAGGCAGACGGAGATGCCGATCTGTATCCAGAGGAGAGGCACGTGAGTAGGCCGTGGGCCGCCCTACCCTGACCACCGCTAGCTAAATGGCCATGATCCCCCTTTGGCCCCTCGCCCGACCGCCCTCCTGTCTTGCCCCGCACCGGGATCTGTAACTATAGTGCTGCGGCTCACTGGATTGCTGCCGTCCCCCGCCTACACCACGGGCCCTCCCGAGACACTTTTCATGGAGGGGAGAGAGAGGGGTAGACTGACTTAGATTCGGACGCCTGCCCCCGCCCCTGAGGCGTGTTATTCCCCCCCGGGTGGCTGTAGTTCCACCGCATCCACATAGTAGAGACGTATCAGGCAATGCCGTTTCACTTTGGCAGCATGGGTCCTGCCTGGTGGGGGTGGGATGGCTTCAGGGAAGGGGGTGATCCGGGCTGGGGGGGGGGAGGGGGTATGTCTTGGGTCCATGTCCTCCTGTACTGCCCGGGGGGAGGGGGTGGGGGATGGCTACTGGGGGAAACCCCGATAGAGGTCTCTTGTTGTTCAACCCGGCGGACTGGTGCTCCCACTCTTGCACTAACGGAGGAAACACAATGTGAACTCATTCAGGTTCTATGCACCGGACGGTTGCTGTGCCTCTTGGGGACAGGCATTTTGTTGGGAGGGGGTCGGACGGAGGGGAGGTCAAGCTGCTGTGGGTCGGGGAGGTGCTTGGGGCTTATGCCCCAAGCTGTGTTGCACTGTCTGTAATGTTTTTGATCTGTTTTGCACTTTTTCTGCTCTGTATGTTTTACGTGATGCATTTTGTATTGCCTGTGTAGCTGTACTGGTTTATTAATTATCATACATTGATAGTTTGCCGAGGGGGGGGCGGAGAGGGCTGGGGGCTCTCACTCTGGCACTGTCTGTCCACTTCCCCGTTTAGGACTGTGCTCCAATCCCGGGACTGTCCTGGGGAGCACCCGAGCCTTTAGGGCTAATTTAGCTTCTCTTCAGCAGCGGCACCTTCTAGTGCCAGCCTCCTAACTTTCTGTTTCTTCGTTTCATAGGGAGTACTCTTCCTTTCTTTTCTCTATCTGTACTGCTATCCTCTTATCTCGTTTCCACTTTCTGGTCCTACTTCAACCTCCCACCCACTCCCCCCTACCCCTCCCTCCCTTACCCCCAATACCCTCCCTGATCCTATTCCTATTTAAATATGGGGGACATCCATTTTGTGTCTATTAATGCTAAGGGGCTTAATACCCCGGAAAAGAGACGGATGTTGCTACAGGACATGTGGCGCGTGAGGGCGGATATAGTTTTTGTACAGGAGACACACTTCCGGGAGGACAACATCCCAATACTTAGAAATAGACACTTCCCCATGGTCTACCACTCTAAGTACACAGGGGCTAAATCCAGAGGGGTGTCCATTCTTATCTCGGCCAAGGTCCCATGGAAACTTATAGACTCACTGACTGACGCGGAGGGCCGCTACCTATACTTGAAGGGTATACTAGGGGACAGGAAAATTACTCTGGCCAATCTCTATGCCCCGAATGAACAACAGGATACGTTCATCAGAAGACGCATGGCACATCTCCTGCGCTTCACTGAGGGACAACTGATAGTGGGGGGAGACCTGAATATGCCACTGATCCCGTCTGAAGACACTTCCTCTGGGATATCCTCCACCACCCGAGTCATACGTAAGCGCATTGGTGATGCGCTACACTCTGCCCAACTGATTGACGCCTGGCGCCTTATGCACCCGGGTGCTCGGGATTTCACCTTCCTCTCACAACCCCACCAGTCCTACTCGCGTATCGACTACTTTCTGATACCCCATGGATAGCTACACGCGATTAGGGAGACTTACATCGGATCCATCACGTGGTCGGATCATGCGCCGGTCGGGCTTCGGTACTCGCTATCCGCCACAATGACGGGGCAACGTTCTCCGTGGAGACTGAATGAGAGCCTCATCCAGGACCCGGTAGTCCTGGCTGACTTAGTCAGGGAATTGGGATTTTATTTTTCCACAAACAAAACGACCGACAGTGACCCTGGGGTGGTGTGGGAGGCCCACAAAGCTGTAATTCGGGGGTCCTTGATAGGGCACGGCTCCAGAATCAAACGCGAGCGGACGGCGCAACTTGACTTGCTCCTCACCAGGCTGAAGGCCCTGAAGGTGGCCCATAAGGCCTCTCCCTCCAAACAATTGGGCCTAGACCTAGATACGGTCAGATCGCAGATAAAAGATCTTCTTCAATTTAAAGCCAAGGCGGTGATACAGATATGCCGCAGGAAATCATATGAGTCGGGCAACAAATGTGGGAGACTCCTGGCCCGAACGCTGCAGACTCAGCGTTCAGCTGTCTACATTCCACACATTGAGGCCGCTACTGGGCAGAAGGCTAGCCTTCCCCAACATATTACGCGAGAGTTTGGGGCCTTTTACAGCTCCCTTTACAACATACCTGACACGAGACCTATACTAGAATCCATGCGGGAATATTTGGACCAGTCCCTCATGCCCTCACTTACGGTAGAGACGCGGTCTGTACTGGAGGAACCCATTACGCTGACTGAAATCCAAGTGGCACTTAAGAATACCAAACCGGGCAAAGCCCCCGGCCCGGACGGTCTGACCACCGCCTACTACAGGGCCCTCCTGCCCTCCTTGGGCCAACATATGGCAGATCTCTTCAATGACGTTGGATCAGGGAAGCGTTTCCACGACTCCACGCTTTTGGCCCAGATGTCGGTGATACCTAAGGAGGGAAAGGATCCGGGGCTATGTGGAAGTTATCACCCGATATCCCTGCTGAATGCAGACCTCAAGATCTTTACTAAGATCTTGGCCACTAGACTGCAAACATACCTCCCTGACATGATACATCTAGACCAAGTGGGGTTTGTTCCGTTTAGAGAGGCCAGGGATAACACCACTAAAGTCCTTAACTTGTTACATATTGCAATTCAAAGCAAGACGCCCTGCATATTCCTCGGAACCGACGCCGAAAAGGCATTCGACCGGGTTCACTGGGGATTCCTGTTCGCGACATTGAGACACATAGGGCTGGGGGAGACGATGCTGAACTGGGTGACCGCTGCCTATACGGCACCGACGGCCAGGGTGAGGGTGAACGGGGTCATGTCAGAGGCGTTCCCCATTCGAAATGGGACCAGACAGGGCTGCCCATTATCCCCTCTGTTGTTCGCCCTGACGCTGGAGCCCTTTCTCTGTCACGTACGCCGGAACCCGGATATCACGGGAGTGGAAAAGAATGGGACACAGTATAAGGTGTCGGCATACGCCGATGACCTTCTGTTCTCCCTCACAAACCCCACGGTATCCCTCCCGACCCTTTTGAGAGAGTTTGAGGTTTTCGGCTCCCTCTCCAATCTTAAGATCAACTTCACCAAATCGGAGGCGATGGGCGTGGGGATAGCGGCGGCCCAACTTAAACAACTTAAAGACGGATTTAGGTTAAAGTGGAACGACGTGGCATTGAGATATCTGGGGACATTCATACCCATGACATTAACCAAATTATTCGCATTAAATTTCCCCCCTTTACTAAAGACAGTTCGAGAGCTTCTAGACGGGTGGGACAGTGGCCTCCACTCGTGGTTTGGCCGATGCGCCATCCTTAAAATGTCGATACTACCTAAGTTCCTATACCTTCTACAGGCCCTCCCGATAGCCATCCCTGGGACCTATTTTAGGCAAGTCCATGCGGCCTTCACCAGGTTCCTTTGGGCTGGGAAACGCCCACGCCTTACCAGGACTTTACTCTGCCTCCCGAAATCATATGGGGGCCTTGCAATGCCGGATATCCGTGCATACTACAGGGCGACCCACCTCGGCCGGCTCCTGGATTGGTGCAGACATAGGGGCACCAAATTGTGGACAAGCATCGAACAAGAGCAGAGTGACATACCCCTAGACAAAGCCCCCTGGTGCCATTCGGATTTGCCACCCACACTGAAAAGACATCCCCTGATAGGAAATACCCTGGGTGTGTGCTCAGCCCAACTGAAGCGACCCTCGCTCTCGTCCCCGGTCTCCCCTCTGCGCCCGGTGCTGGGTCACCCCCGGTTCTCCCCGGGACTGCAGGACAGGAGATTTCTCGCACTTAGAGAGGCGGGATTTCACCAGGCGTCCCACTTTAGTGTACGGGGGCGATGGAGGTCGTATGCAGAGCTGTCGGATCCGAGGGGCTCGTACGGCCTAGATTTTATGAGAGCCATGCAGCTCAGCCACTTCCTTTCGACCATACCGCCCCCGCCCAGCGACTCGACACACTCCCTTACGCCTCTCAAGGAGCTATGTACAGAGTCGGGTAGGATTCAGCACACGCTTTCGTGGTGTTATGGCAAGTTGATAGAGCCGCCAGGGCCCCTCTGGGTCCCCTGTCTTACTAGGTGGGAGCGGGAGCTCGGCTGCCAATTTTCTGATGACACGAAGCGGCACATACTCCGTTTCACTCACAAGTCGTCTCTTTGCATTAGGACCCAGGAGGCGAACTATAAATTGCTCACACACTGGTATAGGACCCCTTCCCTTCTACACAAAATGTTCCCTGATACTTCTGACCGTTGCTGGAGGTGTGGGAGAGAGGAGGGGACCCTCCTGCATGTCTTCTGGGCCTGCCCAGGGCTGCGGAGATTTTGGGAGGAGGTAAGGAGGGTGACCCAAGAGTTTACAGATCGTACCGTGCCGGATACGCCAGCCTACTTCCTCTTGCAGGTGACTGACATGCCTGCAAAAGTCTATAAGAGATCGGTGGTCCGCCACCTTCTGGACGCAGCTAGGGCCTGCATACCCCTCAACTGGAAATCCACATCCCCCCCATCCATTGCTCAGTGGCTCCGCAGAGTTGACGACATCAGCCTCATGGAAGACCTGATCCTCTCTAGCCAGCATAGACGCGAGACATACTCCAGGACCTGGCAGTTATGGAACATTTTTAAATATTCTGACGAAGGGCAGACCCTTAGGGGGATTGAGTTGCCCACATGAGTCTGTGCCCGGACTATTCATCCCCCGGAGGTGTGTCTCGTTTGCAACCAGCCCTCAACACGCAGGCGACACGCCGGGGTCACGACATCCTGATAGGTTAGTCACTATCACCTAGATGTATGTCTACCTGGTCCCCACCCCTCCTCCTCCTCCCCTTCCCTTTTGTCCTTCCCTGTCTAATTCCCTACCCCCTCCTTCTATCACTGTCTATGCTCCTTCCTTTTTCTCTCCTTTTCCTTTTTTCTGGGTTCGACCCAATTCTTCTCTACCTGAGGTACTATACCTCCTGTTTCTATACTATTTGGATAAAACTAGAGGGGAGGCGATCTCAGCGGGACCCGGGCATTCTGACGTCAACGGTATTATGACGGACATGTTCAAGTTGGCGGCCGAGGAATACACTGGAGACCAGTGGGAGCTTCACCCCCCCACTGGGGAATTTAATTATATGATCGACCACTAGGAGATCTGAGCTCCGAGGGGATACCCCTGTACTGCTGTACCATATTTTATTTTGGATGTATATGTCTGTTATTCACTATGGGGATCCGTGTGGATCGACTCCTCTGTTATTGGTTACAAATAAAAATAAAAATAAAAAAAAAGCAAGGAACAGGAAACTATAATGCAGGTGACAGTTGTTTTGGACAATAGTATCTTTAAGGTGGTCAATTTATCAGATTTTCAGCTTTCCAATTCAGAGATGTCTCTTCTCTCTAAAGGCCTTTCTTTCTCTCCCTTGATGTTAACCGATTTGTCCATAATGTGGTGTTAAGAAGCATTTCAAGTCTGAGCTTGAGCCCACTGCTGACCTGCCTGTAATTCCCCAGAGCGATACAATTCTCATTATTTCCCCAGATACATAAAATTTTCAGAATCTGGTGATGCGATCTGCTCTGGAGAATCTGCAGTCTGAATCGGCAGGGGGTCCTTATGGTATTTAAGATGATAGCATTCAAAGTGTGAATAAATATTTTTATGCAGTACAGAAGCATAGCGCAGCGGTAGAAATGTTCCAGACACTAGTTGAACAGGATTTGGTCACACTGGGAAAGAAAAAAGAGAGAACACCTTTTTTCTCCAAGGATAATCTAACACGGGCTGAGAGATTTGCCCTAAAAGCCTTGAGATCCCGGTGTGAATTGGTGATCAGACAAGCCGATAAGGGGGGGTCAGTTGTAATGAATGCTGTAGAATATGGAACAGAAGCATTACATCAATTGGGTGGTGCTTCAACATATCGTGTTTTAACGAATAATCCTACACTCATTTTAAAACAACTACTGTCTCATCTCCTGGAATTATGATGTGATATGGGAATTTTGTCCTCTGGGATGGTGGAATGTCTTTCTGTAGATAACCCAGTGGTCCCAGTCTTTCATCATCTGCCCAAGTTGCACAAGCATACTGTACCTTTACAAGGTGGTCCCCATTGGGTCACTTTTTGAGAGACTGAGCCACTGGGTGGATCAATACCTACAGCCTCTGGTTAGTAGGCTTCCGGGCAATATTAAAGATAGCACGGTCGTCCTAGCCAGTATACAGGACATCAAATGGACTGCTGCCTCTCATTGGCTCACTTTAGATGTTAAGTCCCTTTTACTCATGCATTCCTCGTGATTTAGCTTTGGAGGCTCTGAAATTCCACTTGCAACAATATCGTTTTTATAACAGGGAATTAAAAGACTGTTATAATGGCAGGGGTATTTTTAATTAAGACACAATTATTTTATTTTTGATAATGTGTACTACCTCCAATTCAGAGGTGCATCAATGAGTTAAGTTTTCGCCATCTTTAGCAAATCTGTATATGGGATGGTGGGAGGAATCGTCTTTTTTTTCTCCCTCCAATCTCTTCATGAGCCATATCAAATGGTATGTTCGCTATATAGACGACCTGCTTTTGGTATGGGTTGGAGCCCCTGCAGATGTTTTGCCTTTTGTCATTTATTTTAATTCTTTTAATTAGGGTTGTCCCGATACCGATACTAGTACCAAGCATTTCCCTGAGTACTTGTACTCGGGGAAAATGCTCCAATGCTTCACCCAATACCTGGGAAGTCAGGGATGATCGGTGCGGGGGGGGGGGGGTAGTTACAAGCACTGGTCTCCCTGTATAGATTTCAATACAGCCTGACAGTTTCTCCCTGGACCCCCCCCCCCCTTCAGCTGTTTTAGTAAAATCTATATAGCGGTTATCGGTGCTTGTAACTCCCCCCAAAGCCGCACTGCTCACCGCTGACTGTCCCTGTATCCTCCTCCAGTTGCCCCATCCGTGCTGCTCTCCCCCCTCCGTGTCCCCCCTCCATGCTGCTGCTGTCCTCCTCGGTTATTCTGCTCTCCCCCTCTGTGTCCCCCCCTCCGTTATTCTGCTCTCCCCCTCCACGCTCCGTGTCCCCCCTCCGTGCTGCTGCTGTCCTCCGTTATTCTGCTCTCCCCCTCCGCGCTATGTGTAAAAAATAATAAAAAAACTTTAAATAAAAATACACCGACGACACCCCCCCCCCCCCCCCAAGAAAGCATTGTAGAAAAACAAATTATTAAAATTGTAAAGAAAATCAAAAAAATATCGACATGTGCCACTGTCACATGACATTAAAAAAAAATTATCGGTATTCGGTATCGGCGAGTACTTGAAAAAAAGTATCGGTACTTGTAACCGGTCTTAAAAAAGTGGTATCGGGACAACCCTACTTTTAATTTAGACTTTCGTTTTGAACATCATGATGTAACTGTCAATTTTATGGACATTACCTTAGAGCAGGGATATGCAATTAGCGGACCTCCAGCTGTTTCAGAACTACAAGTCCCATGAGGCATAGCAAGACTCTGACAGCCACAAGCATGACACCCAGAGGCAGAGGCATGATGGGACTTGTAGTTTTGCAACATCTGGAGGTCCGCTAATTGCATATCCCTGCCTTAGAGGGTTCTATTATTAATGGGACAGTTCATACTCAGACTTACCGAAAGGAGTGCGCCAGCAATTCATTGTTACTGCCCACCAGGGATGAGCCAAACACCCCCCCCCCCGTTCGGTTCGCACCAGAACCTGCGAACAGACAGAATGTTCGTGTGAACTTTAGAACCCTATTAAATACAATGGACTCGAACGTTCGAAATCTAACGTGCTAATTATAAAGGCTAATATGCAATTTATTGTTCTAAAAAGTGTTTGGGGACCCGGGTCCTGCCCCAGGGGACATGTATCAATGCAAAAAAAGGTTTAAAAAATAGACGTTTTTACGGGAGCGGTGATTTTAATAATACTTAAAATGTAAAAATAAAAGTGAAATTTTCCTTTAAATTTCGTACCTGGGGGGTGTGTATGATATGCATGTAAAGTGGTGCATGTTTCCAGTGCTTAGAACTGTCCCTGCACAAAGTGTAATTTTTGAAGGAAAAAAAAGTCATTTAAAACTCACTCGCGGCTATTAATGAATTGTCGGCTTTTATCAATACATAGAAAAGTCATTGATAAAAAAAAAAGCGCGGGGGTTCCCCCAAATTCAATTACCAGGCCCTTCAGGTCTGGAATGGATATTAAGGGGAACCCCGCCGCAAATTTAAAAAAAATGGCGTGCGGTTCCCCCTAAATATCCATACCAGGCCCTTCAGATCTAGCATGGATTTTAAGGGGAACTCCACCCCAAATTTTTTTTAAAAATGGCGTGGAGTCCCCCCAAAAATCCGTACCAGACCCTTATCCGAGCACGCAACCTGGCCGGCCGCAGGGGAAGAGGGGGGGGACGAGAGAGAGCGCCCCCCCTCCCTCCTGAACCGTACCAGGCCACATGCCCTCAACATGGGGAGGATGTCCCCATGTTGATGGGGACAAGGGCCTCATCCCCACAACCCTTGCCCGGTGGTTGTGGGGGTCTGCGGGCAGGGGGCTTATCGGAATATGTAAATTTAAATTACACAGTGAAGGAAGATCCCCGCTCAGGCCAATGACGTAGGCGGGGTCGGACATACCGAGGGGGCGGACCTGATGGGGAACTTTGTTCGCTGTGTAATACATGAATAGACTCGCCCCTTCTCGCGTTCCGCATCTGGTCCGCTGAGCGGACCTGATGGGGAACTTTAGAAGGGGCGGGGTCTATACATTTAAAACACTGCAGAGGAAGTTCCCCATCAGGTAAGCTCAGGCACAACCAATGACGGACAGCGCTGGACATCAGGTTCGCCGTGGGACACTGGATTTCATCGCTGGAATGTTTGTTTGTTTTTTATAATTTTTTTATTTTTTAATAAAGGACTTTTCCAAGGTGTTTGTGTGTTTTTATTTAAATTTTTTGACACTTTCTTTGTGAAATGGTAGGGGTACAATGTACCCCTTACCAATTCACATTGGGGGGGGGGCGGGATCTGGGGGTCCCCTTTGTTAAAGGGGTCTTCCAGATTCCGATAAGCCCCCTGCCCGCAGACCCCCACAACCACCGGGCAAGGGTTGTGGGGATGAGGCCCTTGTCCCCATCAACATGGGGACATCCTCCCCATGTTGAGGGCATGTGGCCTGGTACGGTTCAGGAGGGAGGGGGGCCGCTCTTTCGTCCCCCCCCCCCCCCTCTTCCCCTGCGGCCGGCCAGGTTGCGTGCTCGGATAAGGGTCTGGTATGGATTTTTGGGGGGACTCCACGCCATTTTTTTTTTAATTTGGGGTGGAGTTCCCCTTAAAATCCATGCCAGATCTGAAGGGCCTGGTATGGATATTAAGAGGGAACCGCACGCCATTTTTTTTAAAATTTGCGGCGGGGTTCCCCTTAATATCCATTCCAGACCTGAAGGGCCTGGTAATTGAATTTGGGGGAACCCCACGCTTTTTTTTTTTTAATCAATGACTTTTCTATGTATTGATAAAAGCCGACAATTCATTAATAGCCGCGAGTGAGTTTTAAGTGACTTTTTTTCCTTCAAAAATGACACTTTGTGCAGAGACAGTTCTAAGCACGAGAAACATGCGCGACTTTACATGCATATCATACACACCCCCCAGGTACGAAATTTAAAGGAATATTTCACTTTTATTGTTTCACTTTAAGCATTATTAAAATCACTGCTCCTAAAAAAACGTCCGTTTTTAAAAAAAAAATTTGCATTGATACATGTCCCCTGGGGCAGGACCCGGGTCCCCAAATACTTTTTAAGGACAATAACTTGCATATAAGCCTTTATAATTCGCACTTTAGATTTCTCCCATAGACTTTTCTAATTTGCGGCAAACACCCCAAATTGTTCGGCGAACGGGCGAACAGGCAATGTTCGAGTCGAACATGAGTTCGACTCGAACTCGAAGCTCATCCCTACTGTCCACTAGTTGACATCTGACGCATACCATACGGTCAGTCCCAGTGGGTGAGTATCAGAGCCAGGCGCAATTGTTCTACAACAGAAACGTTCTCTGAAGAATGTTGTGTCCTCCAGACTTTTGGCACATAAGTATAGACAAAGGGATATTAACCACTTAAGGACCAGCCACTGTATACGTTGGCAGAATGGCTCGTACAGGCACAATCACATACCTGTACGTCCCCTTTAACTGCCAGACGTCGGCGCGCTCGCGACCCCCCTGCATTCCCCGTGAGTCGGACCGCGGGTCCCGCGGACTCAATCACCGTGGGGATCCCCGCGATCGTCTCACGGAGACATGGAGCGGGGAGATGTTAGTGTAAACACAACATCTTCTGCTCCCCTACTGACAATGTCACCGATCTCCGCTCTGTGTAATCAGAGCGGAGATCGGTCACGTGTCACTCGTAGCCACACCCCCACACAGTAGTAATCACTCCCCTAGGCACACTAAACCCCTTCAGCGCCCCTAGTGGTTAACCCCTTCAATGCCAGTGTCATTTTTACAGTAACCAGTGCATTTTTATTGCGCTGATCGCTGTAAAAATGACAATGGTCCCAAAAATGTGTCAAAAGTGTCCGATGTGTCCGCCATTATGTCGCAGTCATGAAAAAAAAAAATCGCTGATCGCCGCCATTACTAGTAAAAAAAAAAAAATTTAAATGCCATAAAACTACCCCCTATTTTGTAAACACTATAACTTTTGCGCAAACCAAACGCCGATTGCGATATTTTTTTACCAAAAATATGAAGAAGAATACGTATCGGCCTAAACTGAGGAAAAAAAATGTTTTTTAATATATTTTTGGGGGATATTTATTATAGCAAAAAGTTAAAAATATTGCATTTTTTTTCCGAATTGTCGCTCTATTTTTGTTTATAGTGAAAAAAAAAAAAAAACCTGCATAGGTGATCAAATACCACCAAAAGAAAGCTCTATTTGTGGGGGAAAAAGGACGTCAATTTTGTTTGGGAGCCACGTCGCACGACCGCGCAATTGTCAGTTAAAGCGACGAAGTGCCGAATCTCAAAAAGGGGCCTGGTCTTTATGCTGCGTATTGGTCCGGGGCTTAAGTGTAGCCATATGTGTAGCCAAAAATAGGGATAGATCTACCTTTCTAAAGAATTTCTAATCTAAAAACAACATGGTTCGAGAAACTAAACCAATTACCTTTGTAATTACTTACTCGCAGGAGTTTAATTCGATTAAGAACATAATTTTGAAGAATCTACCTATCTTGTCAACTGATGATTAGTTATAGAAGCGGTCTGTAGATTCAGTAGTTGACAGGCTAATACTTTGGGTGGCATTCTCTCTCCCAGTTTGTACCAGTCCAAAGTTTCTGTAGGAACATGTTTACACACCACAGGATCTTGTGTCTATGGTGTTACCACCTGTTTGTCAGAAACACACAA
Organism: Rana muscosa; assembly: GCA_029206835.1. Lineage (NCBI taxonomy): Eukaryota > Metazoa > Chordata > Amphibia > Anura > Ranidae > Rana > Rana muscosa. The sequence continues at coordinate 257,068,414 of CM055118.1, read as the reverse complement.
AGAAATCCGGAGTGGTTAAGTCGTGCTCCACAGGTAAGGAGCGCACAATCCGTGATTACATTAATTGTGGTACGAATAATGTGGTCTATTCAGTAGAGTGCACTTCCTGCAATTTACAATATGTAAGGAGCACCACAAGACCATTGAGAACACAGATGGAAGAACATTACCATGAATCACCTTATCCATCAGACAAGGGACTCTAATGTATCAAAACACCTCCATGCAGGGAATATGTTAGCTTTTTCTTTTTAAGGCTTAGAAAAATTAAAGAGAAAAAAAATACCTGGGGGGGTGGGGGGGTCTACACTGCAGGCTTCTTGAAAGAGAAGTCTGGTGGATCTTTAATTTACATACTAGACTCCCCTCGGGTATGAATCTCCGCTATGTTGAACTTTTTCTCCAATAGGTTTAGCTTTAGGGTCCTTTCACACGGGGCGGATCCGTGCAGATCCGCCCCGTGAAGCTCCGCTTGCTCAGCGGGGATCGCTCCGTTGATCCTCACTGAGCCGACGGATGACTGGGCGGTCCCCGCACACTGTGCAGGGACCGCCCTGTCAGAGCGCCGCTCTCCCCTATGGGGAATCGGATGACGACGGACCGTAGAGTCCGTTGTCATCCGATCCGCTCCGCCGACGGAAGGAAAAATAGGGTTTTCCTCCGTCACACTTTGGCGGAGCGGAGCGGATGTCAGCGGACATGTCTCCGCTGACATCCGTGCTTCCATAGGGCTACATGGAGGATCCGTTTCAGGTCCGCCTAAAAAACTGACAGGCGGACCTGAACGGACCTCCGTGTGAAAGAGCCCTTAGTGTTATTTTTGTTTTGTGTTTTGTTTGCAATACACCTCTTTCTATTTTTTTTTATTTAAATTTTTATATTTTGAGCTTTTTAAACTATGTGGTTTCTTATACTGATCCGTGTTTCCTTTTCTTTCTCAGTGACTCATGTTATATGTTTTTTGTTATCACTTCCTGAGAAACATGCACCTGCAGCGGTGTTCTCGTATTACCTTCAATTACTGACATAATCTAAGTAGTGGCAGTGACATGCATTATCCATTTATTTTTTGAATATATTTATATGTTGTATTTTTCTATGGTGACTGTGCTGTTAACTAGGCTAAGTGCTGAAACGCATCAGCTGTCACATTTTAATGGTCATGTTATAATAAAAGATTACAGAAGAATTTCCAGAGTTCCCAGCATTTCGTTTTTTAATCTCAAGTATCTTAGTTGGATGGAAGGAGGACATCCCAAGCCTGAGCACCAGGAGTAGGGGTGTCGGTCTTCTATTATCTCACCAGAGGCTTCATAGTCAGAGTGGTGCTTCTCTTGTTTGCAGACGTCAGCCTACTCGGAAGAGCTGCTTCCTGAGTTGTTATCCTTTACAACCACATATTTGAATTGGGTTCTTTGCCAGACTCCATGCGTGAGGCCATGATCATTGTTATCCCCAAACCGGGCAAGGACCCCAATTACCCTGAATCCTAACGCCCAATATCCCTGTTATAAGTCGACATAAAAATCATAGCAAAAGGTCCTGGCCATCCGCCTTAACCTAGTAATCCTTTGACTTGTATATCCCCATCAAACAGGGTTTATGCGCGGAAAAAACACGGCCATGAACATTCGCTGTCTCTATATGAATATCCAGGCTTCCCATAACAGGCTCTGTACCAGGGAGGTGGTGGCGTTAAATGCTTTTGCGGCGTCTGACTCCTTGGAGTGGGGAAACCTTTTGGAGTGCCCCAAGTTTATCAAATGGCTGACAAATCGGCCCCAAGTTCATCAAATGGCTGCAGTTGCTATATTATCTCCCAGTGGCTTGAGTGTCCGTAAACGGGAGGCTGTCAGACTCATTCCCTCTTGGGCGTGGAACTCGTCAGTGTTGTCCACTGTCCCCACTTTTATATACTCTAGCCGCAGAACCACTGGCCATTTCACTCAGATCACACCCAGAAGTCCAAGACTTAAGCCTTGTACACACGGCCGAGAATCTCGTCAGGAAAAAACACATTTTTCCTGAAGAGATTCTTGAACAAGAATCTTGTCCCAGCCGAGTGTACACACGTACGATTCAAAAGAACCGCGGTTCTTTTGAATGGCACGAACGTGGTGACGTCATCGACTACGACGAGCGTGCGCTCGTCACATTCGATGCCGTCGCTGCCATCTTGCTACAACCTACCTATGCCTAGGAAGCTACCACACATATGTGAAAGTCATTTCGAGCATGCGCGGGTTTTCACGGCGACAGGTAAGTGTACACACTCTCAGGTTTCTCGTCGGGAATCCCGACAAGAAAATAGAGAGCAGGTTCTCTATTTTTTCTCGTCGAGATTCTGGCAAGTTTTCCTGACGAGAAACCTGAAAGCCTCGTACACACGGCCGGTTTTCTCGTCAAGAAAGCTCTCCCAGTAGTTTTCTTGTTGTTTCTTGATGAGAAAACCGGCCGTGTGTACGAGGCTTGACGCTCGGGATCCCTAGTAGAAACTGCTGGAATGTATGCAGATGATATGCTTCTATACTTGGAATACACTTTCTCATTACAAACCGCTCTCCAGATTGAAGAGTTTGGCACACAATCCGGTTTGAGCATAACTTGGAGCAAGCCACAAATCCAAACATTAGATCACCGTCATGTAGTGCAGCTTCCCTCGCACTGAACAGGGTAGGGTATCTTCTATTCAGTACCTGGGAGTTTGAGTCACTAGAGAGCTACAGGATTAAATATCCGATAATATTGAACCACTATTCACCATCTTGAAAGCATGTACACAATCTTGAGCAAGACTGCCAGTGGGAGTGATGGGTAGGGTAAACCTCACCAAGATGATCCTCCTGCTTAATTTCCTGCTTAATTTCCTCCATATGTTCTGGCACTCCCCGATTTTACTTCCCCTTAAACTCTTCAGAACCATTGAGTTTATTCTCAACTCATTCATCTGGTGGGCTAACAGACATAAACTGCCCTGGCTCACGCTCAAGAACCTGACCACTTTAGGGGGCACGTCCCTACCCGATTTTCCCTCATACTACCTGACAGCCCAACTGCCCCACTTCTACCACTTTCACAAGACAGAGGGCTCCTAGATACCAAGCGTTAGTATGTAGACAACCTAACAGTGGATCCTACTCCCTTCTGTGGGTGATTTTGAGGCAGCGGCAAAACAGGGATAGCCATTACCCATATTCCCTTTTTGAGACACCACAGATGCATTTGGGAATTAGCTCTTAGGAAAATCAATGCACCACACTACCTTACACACACCCCTGTGGCACAACTCTCAGCTGCAGGAATATGCCTCTATTCAAGATATTGACTTGTGGGATTCCATAAGGCATGGTATACCTCTATCAGGTGCTCACCCCGACAGGGGTAAGACTTTTCCAATCCCTGAAAGAGGAATTTGAGCTCCCTAATTGTATGTTATTTAGATTCCTTCAATTAAGTCATGCCCTTCAGACACAATTCCCAGAGACCACCCCCACTATGTGCACGCTATCCCTGATAGACATCAACACTAGCTCAGAACCCTCCAAACTAATATCAGCACTGTATACTGCTCTTCGTTCCCACGCCTTTGCTCAAGTAACCGACATGGCCAAATCTTGCAGGATGAGAGATGTTAAACCTCTAGAGGAATCAGAATGGGATGAGGTGCTGGAAGGCACAAAACTAGTTTCCCCTAAACTCTGACCGTTTGACGCAACTGTACATTATACATAAAGCCTATTTAACCACAGAGTATCAAAAATAGGATTTTTATAACAGCTTACCTGTAAAATCCTTTTCTTGGGAGTACATCACGGGACACAGAGCGGCATAGTAATTACTATGTGGGTTATAGAGCTTACCTTCAGGTGATGGACACTGGCACACCCAAGACAGGAAGTCCCCTCCCTATATAACCCCTCCCATATCGGGAGTACCTCAGTTTTGTAGCAAAGCAATAAGTGTCCCCTCATTTTGACATTGCTTTGGGACATCCCACATAGTAATTACTATGCCGCTCTGTGTCCCGTGAGGTACTCCAAGAAAAGGATTTTACAGGTAAGCTGTTATAAAAATCCTATTTTCTTCATCGTACATCACGGGACACAGAGCGGCATAGTAATTACTATGTGGGATGTCCCAAAGCAATGTCAAAATGAGGGGAGGGAGACACCATAACAAGCTGGGTGCCATCATGCATGAGGATCTATACTGCAGCCTGCAGCACACTACGCCCAAAGGCGATATCCTCATGACCTCTTACATCCACCTTAAAAATGTTTGTGAATGTGTGGACTGAAGACCAGGTTGCGGCCTTACAGATTTGAGCCAAGGAGGCCTGGTGATGCACTGCCCAAGAAGCACCAACCGCTTTAGTAGAGTGTGTTGTAATTTTAAATGGAGGCACCTTCTTTCTCAAACCATAGGCTTGAATAATAACCTGCCAAATCCACTTAGAAATAGTAGATTTCAACTCTGCCTGGCCCCTTCTGGGGCCTTCTGGCAGAATAAATAAAACATCAGTTTTTCGAATCATAGCAGTAGCTTCAAGATAGGCTTTAACTGCTCTTACTACATCCAAAGAATGTAATTTCTCTTCCACCGAACTAGGTTTGGGGAAAAAAGGAAGGAAGAACCATATCTTCGTTCAAATGAAAACTTGACACGACCTTCGGAAGAAAGGCTGGATGTGTACGTAAAACCACTCTATCCTTATGGATAATCAAATATGGCTCCTTGCAAGATAAAGCTGCTAATTCCGATACCCTCCTGGCTGAGAATATAGCTACCAAGAACACTAATTTCCTGGTGAGGAGCACTAAAGGAATGTGGAGTAATGGTTCAAAAGGTTGTCTTTGAAGAACTGATAGAACCAAGTTCAAGTCCCATGGACATATGGGAGACCTCACTGGTGGGTTGATACGAGTCACACCCTGCAAGAAGGTTTTTACTAGCGAATGTGTAGCTAGTGGCCTTTGAAAAAATATCGATAAGGCCGAAACCTGTCCCTTAATAGTACTTAAGGCTAGGTTTTTGACAACAGCCCACTGTAGGAAGTCAAGTATTCTGCCCATGACGTACTTCCGAGGATGCCATTTCTTGGCTTCACACCATGCCACATACGCCTTCCCAACTCTATAATATATATGTCTAGATACTGGCTTTCTAGCATTGATTATTGTAGACACCACTGTGTTAGAGAGACCTCTCTCTCTTAGAATGTGGGATTCAATAGCCAGACCGTTAAATTTAGAGTTTGTAAAGAAGGGTGGTATATCGGACCCTGCGTGAGCAGGTCTGGCCGAAGCGGAAGGGTCCAAGGCTTGCCTACAGACATTCTTACAATTTCCGCGTACCAGGATCTCCGAGGCCATGCTGGGGCTACCAGAATCACCGGCCTCCTTTCCATCCAGACTCTGCGGAGGAGTCGAGGTAGAAGCTGCAGCGGAGGGAACGCATATATTAGTGCGAACTGATCCCATGGGAACACCAGCGCAACCGATCCGCTGTTCAATTTCTTCTTGAACCTGGATGTGAATAGATCTACATCTGGTGTCCCCCATCTCTGACATATTGTCTGAAAGATGTCGGGGTGAAGAGACCATTCCCCTGGGGATAACTGCTGACGACTCAGGAAGTCTGCTTTCCAATTCTCTATTCCTGGAATAAAGACAGCGGATATGCATGGGACATGTTTTTCTGCCCATATCAGGATATGATTCACCTCCTCCTGGGCCGCACCGCTCTTGGTACCCCCTTGGTGATTGATGTATGCCACAGCTGTGGCATTGTCTGATTGAATCCTGACAGGAGACCCATGTAGCTTGGAAGTCCATGCTTCCAGGGCCAACAGTGCCGCCCGAATTTCCAGCAGGTTGATGGGCAAGGTCTTCTCGATATTCGACCACTTTCCCTGGAGTGAACATTGCTCCAGTACTGCCCCCCAGCCTAGAAGGCTGGCATTTGTAGTTAGTACCCTCCAAGAGACTGGAATGAACGACTTTCCCTTTTGTAAATTTTGGGGTACCAACCACCAACATAGACTCCTGCGTACTGACAACGCCAGGGACATTGGGAAGTCTAGGGCTTGAACCTTTTTGTCCCAGGCGGATAGGATGGCGTTCTGCAATTTCCTTGAATAGAATTGAGCATACGGAACTGCTTCGAATGAGGCCACCATCTTTCCCAGCAACCGCATGCAAAGACGAATGGATAGCTGTCTCTTTGCACAGATCGCTTGAATTAGTTCTCTTAATGAAGTGATTTTTGCCTGAGGCAGAAAAACCTTTCTTTGGTCTGTGTCTATGAGTAAGCCTAAATATTCGAGTCTTCTTGCTGGCTGCAAGGCCGACTTGTCCAGATTTAGGACCCAGCCCCGGGATTCCAGGTATTGTACCGTGTTGTGTACAGCAACCCTTAGGTTGGAAGCCGACTGATCTATTATCAATAGATCGTCCAGGTAGGCCCTTATAGATATTCCCAGAGTTCTTAAGTCGGCCAACAGAGGGGCCAAGATCTTTGTGAACACTCGCGGAGCCGTGGCCAACCTGAAGGGTAGTGCCACAAACTGATAATGCCGCTGTTCCACCACAAAACGTAGAAGCTTTTGATGACTGGGGAATATAGGAACATGCAAATAAGCGTCCCTGATATCGATGGACGCCAACCATTCTCCCCCTTGTAGGGAGGCGGCTATTGACCGAATTGATTCCATACGGAACGATTTGACGATTAGGAATTTGTTTAGACCTTTGAGATCTAGTATCTTACATCTCCGTTGGGCTTTGGAACGGTAGAGAGGTTTGAGTAAAATCCCAACCTCTGTTCCTTTACCGGAACCTCCACAATTACCCCTTGGGATAATAGTCGGTCTAATGCCGAAAGGAGAGATCTTCTCCTTACTGGATCTTTTGAGACGTTCGATGTTATAAACCGAGGAGGAGGAAATTCCTGTAACTCCAACTTGTATCCCAGGGATACCGTAGAGAGAGCCCATCTGTCCCGGACCGTCTCTCGCCAAGCCCCTGAAAACAACAGAAGTCTTCCCCCAACTCGTCTGAGTGGGGGCGACCCTTCATAAGGCCGACTTGGGGGCTGGTTTAGTATTCCTTCGGTTCCAGGGTTTTTTATTACCCTGTGGCTGTCCCTGAGCTCTCCCTCCAGGATTGGATCGGGGAGGCCGTCGGAACTGCTTAGAGGCTGAAGTTCCTGGGACTGGCGAGGTGGGCCGCTTGAAGGCAGGACCCCTGAATTTCCTTTTAACAGGTAAAAGGGTACTCTTCCCACTGGAGATTTTCTGGATGTATTTATCCAAGTCCTCGCCAAATAACCACTCCCCATGGAATGGAAATCCAGCCAGGAGCTTTTTACAGGGCGTCTCGGCTAACCAGTTTTTCAGCCATAGGAGTCTACGCATGTGTACCAACACCAGCGTAAGGCCTGATGAATCTTTAATGGCGTCAACTGCAAAACATAAAGCCCTAGGTAGATCTGCTAAATCCTGCGCCTGCTGAACTGGCATGTCTTTTAAAGCCAGCTTCAACTGGTCTTTCAAGGCCTGACAGATGCCAATGGCTGCCACTGCAGGCTGAGTTACAGCACCAGCTGTAGAAAAAGCAGTCTTTAATAGGGTTTCCAACTTTTTATGTGTTGCATCTTTAAACATCTGTACATTGTCCACTGGACATGTCAGGGATTTGTTCACAGAGGAGATGGCAGCGTCCACAGTAGGAAGGCTCCATTTTTTGGTGAACTTTTCCTCCATAGGATATACCACAGAAAACTTTTTGGGAGGAAGGAACAGTTTATCAGGATGTTCCCAATCCTTATAGATGAGATTTTCTAGCAATGGATGCATTGGAAAGGAACCATTAGCCTGCGGGGCTTTCAAAGAGCCCAATGAAGAAAACGATGTAGTTGCTGGTCCAGAGAGGGGCAGCTTGAAAGCTGACCGAACCATGTCTGTTAAAGACTGAACTAACAATCTTTCAGCCTTAGAGGCTAAAAACGGTTCCTCTAAAGTAGATTCCTCCGAGGCTGCATCATCCTCCTGATCCCCTGCAGGAAAATCAATTTCATCCTGAGACAATTGCTCTGCTGTTAGATACTCTAACGGTGGAGATGGAGATCTGGCGTGCTTTTTTCCTGGCAGGGAGGAAGCGATTAATGCCGCCAATCTTTGTTCTAATCCTCCCAGAGCAGAGGTAAAAGCCTCCTCTGTCACATATACCAGAGCAGGTGAACTGAGGGCAGCCGCAGCACCTAGCATTCCTGATGGCTCCCCTCGGGTAACTACCTCTGATTTATCAGGGAAGGATATACTAGTAGGAGCAAGCCCCAGATCCTCAGAGCCCGATGGCGAACCCTTTAGCCTCCTACGATTTGTACTCCCAGAGCCCTTGGAAGGCATAGTCCTAGCTCAAGCTAAGGACTTGCAGACAAAAATGCACCCACTACTAGCTATAGTCTAGCGTACAAGCTTGCTATCAGAGCTAGTCAGGTGACTAAACTAATGTGCCTTGGGGATGCCTGTATCACCACCTGTAGCGTGCCCAATATAATATCAAAAATAAATGTCACTAAGGAGCTCTGCTGATGTGTCCGTCCTCTTACAGCATGTCTCGCAGAGGCTGTCTTTTTAAAGCAGAGGACGCCCACACATGCGCCAGAAACGCTCCCTGGAAGGAATGGGGAGAGGAGCAGGAGGAACTTTTCCTCCATAGGCTTCCCACTGGGAGCTGCAGTTTTACATTGGAGCCTAGCTGACACTATAGAGGGAGACCACAGCGCCATGTCTAAGAACGCTGTTTCCAGGTCCCCCGAACAGGTATGGTAACATTTTTACAGATGGGTACTGCAGACTTTGTACATAGAAGAATGCTCCTCCATCTGTCTAGGCATTACACTTATAGAAGGTATGCCCAGCTATATAGACATCCTCAAGTATCTCCCTTCTGTGGCCAAACAGGGGTACTACGTAATGTCCAATAGAACCATAAGAAAATACATTTCAGGTTTATCAAAGATATTTTAGGCATCAGGTACAGTGGGAAATATACCATGTAGGTAAAATACAGGCAAACACATTAGTCTTGAACGGTCCCTGCTGGACCAAGTTCATCAGGGACCCTCACTTACCTGTCCCAGCCGCAGGACCCTGTTCGGAACAGACAGCCCAAACTTCGCTTCTTTGGCGGGCAACGTCATTTGACCTTCAGGGACCGGGGTCCTACTTAAAAGGAACACCACTCCCCTGGACCTGTACAGCACCCTGCCAGAAAACCTCTTGGTATTGGATCCCAGGGTCCAGCCCTCCTAAGAGAGGCATTACAGGCCAAACCTCGTAGATGGTCCACATCTTCTTCCCCGAGGCCCGGGTACCGTCCATTTTGGCATTGAAGCACTTTGGACGGATCTGGAATAGCTCGCCTTTAGGCCTCAAGGATCATACGCAGAGCTAACTTGAATAAATGCTTAACCGTGACCAACACCTTTAGACACTGGCAACAAAACTGAGGTACTCCCGATATGGGAGGGGTTATATAGGGAGGGGACTTCCTGTCTTGGGTGTGCCAGTGTTCATCACCTGAAGGTAAGCTCTATAACCCACATAGTAATTACTATGCCGCTCTATGTCCCGTGATGTACGATAAAGAAATACCGCTCAAATCATAGCAATATGCCCTAGATTCTCTACTGAACCAGGTACTTTCTTTCATCTAATATGGAGCTGTCCTGTTATTCAGGCTTACTGAGGGCAAATAATCAAGTTCCTTGATAACATGGGCTCCCCTCTACTAGACCCCAGGCCATTTATACTGGGACTGCTTACTGACATTGACACGTTTCTTTCCACCCTCTTACATGAAACTGTTTAGTGCCCATAAACTTGTGGCACGTCACTGGATGCAGGCGGTTCCCCTCACTATCCAGGCTTGGACCTCAGAAATAAATGCTACACTCCCATACAAGAAATTGGTTTATCTCCATAGGGGCTGTCCAACCAAGTACAACAGGGTTTGGGACAGAAGGTTGGAGCTGACACATGCGATCTTTGACTCCATGTTTATGACCACACACGAGGTCACAGTAACTAGTTTTGTGGAGTGTCTGCATACTCCCGAGTTTGCACGGTTCGTGCCATTAGCACTTTGCCAGTATTTTTCCTTTTTTGATAAACTTGAGAACTGTGTACTTTTCAGATACATTGCTTTTGTACCCAAGATGTACCCTTACTTCAACATCATTTCTTGATTGATATTTTATATGCTTCTATTTGTAACATGCTTTTACGCATTGTATGTGCCCTTTACCAATAAACTTGGTTTGCTGAAGTTAAAAATAAATAAAAAAATAAGTGTGTGCTTTGTGCACTGGTATCCAGGACCTCCGTTCACCAATATGTTTAAGAAAAAAAACAAAAACACATAAGCACCAATATCACTAATCAAAAACAAAAAGCTTATAAAGGTAATAGGACTGCTGCTACCACTAAGAGTGCACTCATACACTATAGAACAGTGGTCAAAGCACGGCCCGCGGACTACAAATGGCCCACAAGCTAATTTTTTCCGGCCCGCAGGTAGAGTCCTCAGACTCACTGCAGGCGCAGCCTCTGCTCAAGCTTTATCAGGTTACGGGACTTGCGCTGCATACTGACCCACTGGCAGTATGCAGCGCACATCCCACAACATGATACAGCCTGCCCCTCCCAGGTATCTTCAATGTGTTGTTGGTTGGTTAATTGGTTCGAAGCAACCAATTACTTCATCGCAGACCTGCCGCACCTCCCGGCTTCCACCCTGTCTTTTCCATCAGTGTGTCTGTGTAAGCCAGGCTGGAGCGGGGTAGCACAGCCAGTTTAACCACCACTACAGGCACAGGTAAAGGACACTGATGGAAAACGGGAAATGCAAGGTGGACACAAATAGGCGATGAGACTGATAGACATAGAAAGGGGAGGTGGGCGCGATCGAAGCTCTTTGGAGGACCCGATGAGGACAGTGTACTGCGTCTGTGATGGAGACAAATTTGTGTGGGGGGAACTCTGATGAGGACAAATGGTGGGGCTGTGATGGGGACACATATGTGAACTCACTGATGGGGACGCGCGTGCGTGGGTGCACTGATGGGGACACGCGTGCGTGAATGCACTGATGGGGACACGCGTGCGTGGGTGCACCGATGGGGACATGCGTGCGCGTTCCCTAATAAAGACATGTGTCGGAGGCCTCGATGGGGACACGTGTTGGGGGTCCCGATAAAGATGTGTCGTGGGCCTTAATGGGGACACGTGTGGGGTGCCCTGATGGGGACAAAGATTTATAGAGACTGATGCAGACCAATACTGGCTGTCAAATTATATTCTATTCCACTGCTATGGATTCATTTTTGAATAACTTATTTTTTTCAGCCCGCGAATGTGTGTACAATACACAATGTGGCCCTCGACGTGAAAAGTTTGGAGACCCCTGCTATAGAATGTCAATTTGTAATGTACAGCAGTAGTGAGCTCTCCAATTCAGAAAACACCCAATCAATAAAACATCCACATAGAATAGATGCACCTGCCAGTATGATGAAGTTACGTGACCAGTGAAGCAATGTGTGGATGGAGTCAGGTACATCACTTCCGGGCATGTGCAGACTTGGCAGTATGGCGAGAACGTGCCATTTTCTTGGTTTGATGAATGTTCAATGTTGTTTTTAATCTTGTGAGTGCATAAGTGGACTTTAATAAAATGTTTTGTTATTTTACACAGGATGCCCTATGAATTCTCTCCCCTTCTTTTGCAATAATATTCGAAAGCTACCGAAGAGTGGTCTCAAAGGGACCGGAAGTGCGAAGTAGCTGTAAAGATCTGGAGCAGGCGTTAAAATGTTTTAGCACTGAGAAGCAAGTGCTCTAGTGCGTCTCCCCAAGGTTACCCAAGGTGTGTAGTAGCTGCTAAGAGCCAGAGGAAGAGTTCCAAAAACTCAAAGAATAAAGCTTAATAGACCTGTAGATTTAGATCTAACATAGAAGGTGAGCATGCATTGCAGCTATTGGTGGAGGCGAAACACTGGGGTTGAACACGTGAATATAATTCACATTACATTTTTGTGACACAAATGCACATTGTAAATACCATAAACATTTATATTTAAATGGACTTTAGTTTTTCTTTTTTTTATATGTTTTTTCTATTTTTTGGGTATTTTGATGTATATTTATCACAATTTCACTGTGTATGGTGAGAAACATGTATACTGTATATACTCGAGTATAAGCTGCACATTTTTTTGTGCTATAAAAAGCCCCCCCCGGCTTATACTTGAGTCTGTGTCCATCTTCAACTTTGTGCGCCTGATCCCGGCCAGCCGTAGGTCCCCTGGACCAAAATCTTGGCACACATGTAGCCCCACTCTCTCTACAAGTGTGCAAACTTTTTTGTCATGGGGACCTACAGTCGGGGAGCACCGATTTTTCAAAGCTGGGCACCCCTTCCATAGACTCCAATGTTAAACGTCAGTCTTGTCACACAGCGCCGGACATGAGGTAGGGAGATTGGGCACAGTGAGGCATGGCCACAGTAAGGCACAGCGAGGCATGGCCACAGTAAGGCACAGCGAGGCATGGCCACAGTAAGGCACAGCGAGGCATGGCCACAGTAAGGCACGCACATGGGCACAGTGAGGCATGCACATGGACACAGTGAGGCATGCACATGGACACCCTAGGCTTATACTCGAGTCAATACATTTTCCCAGTTTTTTGTGGTAAAATTAGGTGCCTCGGCTTATATTTGGGTCGGCTTATACTCGAGTATATACCGTATTTACCAGTTTTTACTACTAGGGTTGCACTTGCACATATGAGTATACTGGCAAGTGTATCTATGTGGAAGTTTTATTGATTTGGTGTTTACTGAATTAGACACGCCCACTGGGAACCTTCCTGTAAACCCTTCCCCACTATTATCCTCAGTTTAAAAAACAATGTGGAGTAACCAAGGAATGGAAGGGAGGGTGGCCTGTGTCCTGTAGTGTACTTCAAGATATGGAATTTCTTATTTGTATGGTACAGTACACAGGCAAGCATTTTGTAGACCCTGGGATGTCCCAAAGAAATGAATGAGTAGGGAGGCAACAACTAGCCAAACAAAACTGATCCAACAGACACAACAACAGTGAACAAACCAAAGATCAGTGTGCTTCTGCACAAACCATGTGGCTGAAAGTTGCAAGACTTGACATCCGCCCACTAGAACTTGGAAAAATTATGAACAGAGGACTAGGTAGTGGCCCTACACAACTGAGCTGATGCTAAAATGTGCAAGAAACTGCCAGCCATCTGGTGGAATGGGCATGTAAAAGAACAGTAGAGGATTTGTCCTTGACTGTGTATGCTCCAGGGATTAGATTTTTTATCTACCTTTGAAGCAAGGTATCCCTTGGGAGGTCCTGAGGATCGGACAAATAGGGAATCTATCTGATTAAAGCTGTTGCTTTGAAGCAGGTTCTGACTACATCCACACAATGATGAGAGATTTTTTATTTATTTTTTGTTTTTATTGAAGATTTAAACACAAAGACAGACAAAAACACAATAAAGAAACATTGCTCAAGTGCTTATCGCACAATCAGAAAAGCAACTAGAGGTAGTCAAATATAACAAAACATACATGGCCTCATATCATATGATATATCTAGAGTGCATCAAATATTTATCCAATTACAGATGAAAATTACACATGTATAGCGCCCACCCATACGAAAAAGGGGGGGGGCAGGCCGATAGTTCACAAAGATGTGTCATGGTATGGGTCTAGACAACATGTATTCCAATTCAACCAGCAGTTTCAGGTTCCGCTAACCAAGTACGCCAGACCTTATCGTATTTCAGCAAACAGCCTCTGTTAGCATAGGTGTCCTTATACAGGGGAAGGCTGGTGTTCACCAAGCGTTTCCACTGCATCAAGGATGGGGGAGCGGGCTTTTTCCAGTGCATGACAATATTCTTGCGAGCATAGAAGAGCAAAATGCTGACCAAGACACGTTTAGCGGATGTCGGGACAACGGTTTCAATAATTCCCAAGAGACACACCTCCATCTTCAGTGGAATATTGGCCGAAACCACCTTGTTAATTAGGTCTAATACCATCCCCCAGTACTGTTGGACCCCGGGGCACTGCCAGAAAATGTGTGAGAAGTCGCCTGGGGAGACGCCACACCTCCAACACTCAGACGAGTGCGTAGGGTCCATCTTGTTTAGTCTATGCGGAGAAAAATATGCCCTGTGGACAATCTTATATTGCACCAATCTGTCACGGATGGAGACCAAGGATCTAAAAGGCAGATCCCAGATATCATCCCAGTCATCTGTGTCTAGAGTGGGAATGTCCCTTTTCCAGCTGGACCACAGCCCGTCAAGGGGCGGGAGACACACAAGAAGCAAGTACGAGTACAAATGTGATGTGGGCTTCTCTTCACAGCTGAACCTCAGTGTTCTCTCCAGCTCCGACTGGGCCACGATACAGGAGTGCGGGAACTGTGCCGCAAATGCATGGGACAGCTGACGATATCTAAAGAGGTAGTGATCAGGCAGATTGAAAGTGGAGGAGAGGTCGGAAAAGGGAAGTAGGGCGTTTTGTGAGACTATGTGTGATATGGTCTTGACCCCGTGTTTTGTCCACGCGTAGGGGTCCAAAAGTTTGTAAATGTGTGACAGGCTAGGGTTCAACCAGATTGGGGCATTTGGGGAGATCTCATATGTTTTGCATTTTTCAATGGCCAGGCCAGCTGTCCACGGTCGCAGGGTGGTGCGCATGGAGGGGGTTAACGAGTAGGGAGCTCGGGGACCCCGGAATAGTAGAAATTGGAGGGCTTCCAGTGAACCCACCACTGAAGCTTCAAGCACAGTGGACGAGTTTGTCCTGTCCGGCCGCAACCACCACGCCGCGGTCACCAGCTGCGCAGCCAGGTAGTACTTGTAGCAGTCCGGAAATGCCATGCCACCCTGCGTTCGTGGTCTCATTAAAGTTGTAAGCCTGTATCTGGGCGGTGATGGGCCCCAAATAAAGGAAGAAAAAATTTGGATCAATTTCTGGAAAAAGAACTTGGGAAAAGTAAGCTTAGGAACAATCTTCATTTTAATGAGGTTCACTCGCCCCCAAAAGGAAAGGGGCAAGTTACTCCAAGTTTTGAGTTTAGATTGGGCTTCTAGAATCACCGGGGCCAGGTTCAGTGGTATAAAGTCAGAGGCTGAGGTGGAGATGTGCACCTCCAAATATTTGAAAGACTCCACCCAGCGAAGGGGATTCCCAGGTGGGGAGGTGGAAACGGCCGCGCGGTCAATCGGGAAGAGAAGGGACGTGGACCAATTAACTCTGAGCCCAGTGACCTCAGCAAAGGTGTCCAGTACCGACAATGCTCCCTGTAACGATGGGCAAGCATCATTAAGGAAAAGCAGCATATCATCTGCGTACAAGGCTACCCTCTCCTCCAGCAGCCCCACTCGGAGACCGTTATTGTGCGGTGAAGTGCGTAAAGCCTCTGCCACCGGTTCAATAGCAAGGGCAAACAGAGCCGGAGATAGAGGGCAGCCCTGTCTAGTCCCCCTAAAAAGTCTAAAGGGGACCGATAGCCCGCCACCCATACGCACCGAGGAAGTGGGACATTTGTAAATCACCTGGAGCCATTTAACGAACAACATAGGAAAGCCCATTCTGCGCAACGTTTCCCACAAGAAGGGCCACTTAACCGTATCAAAGGCCTTTTCTACATCTAGGGAAGCCACTGCCCGTGAGCCCATGTTGAGATGTTGGGTATGAATGTTAGTAAAAAGTCGCCGTAAGTTGACATCTGTAGACCTCCGGGGCATGAAACCTGTCTGGTCTGGATCTATCACCAAGGGTAGCATGGGGTATAATCTAAGGGCCAGGAGCTTAGTTAGAATCTTAAGGTCAGTATTGAGAAGTGCTATGGGTCTGTATGAGGCACAGTAGGTGGGGGCTTATAAATCAGCGTCAAATAGGCATGGTACATAGATGCAGGTAGGCTGCCATCAGGTCAAGCATGTGGTATACAGCTGTGCTAGCAGGTGAGTCAGTAGGCCCATGTGTGCCCTATAGAAATCCATCGGGAGTCCGTCTGGCCCGGGAGCCTTGCCAGGGGGAAAGGACTGGATGGCATTTTGAACCTCCAAGGCCATGAACGGTTGGACCAGCGTCTCCCTCTCATGGTCAAAGAGCCAGCCAAGCGCCAATAGGTACAGTAGTTCATTTAGCCTCCCAGGTTCGAAATCTGAGGACAGACTGGTGGAGTACAGAGTTTTGTAAAAATCGTTGAAAGTCTGCAGGATGTCCGAGGGGGAGGACGCCGTCCCTCCCCCCAGAGTCTGTAAAGTTGACACCAGAGTGAGAGGCTGGTCATGTTGGGTCATCATGGCCAAAAAACGGCCATTCCGATCCCCCTGATCAAAAGCCCTCCGTTTGCACATGTATGTTTCAAGTCGTGTGAACTCCATCAGGTGTAACTGTAATTCCCTCTGAGCCCCCATGAGCAGGTCAAAGTGAACCAGGGTGGATTCCTTACTGTATACGTCCGTATGGTCAGTAACCTTTTGCTCCAATGTTAGAGATGTAGCCGAGTGTTGTTTTTTGACACTTGCAATTAGGGTTGTCCCGATACCGAGCATTTGCCTGAGTACTTGTACTCGGCAAAATGCTCCCGATGCTTCACCCGATTCTTGTAAAGTCAGCGGTGATCAGTGCGGTGGGGGAGTTAAAAGCACCGATCACGGCTGTATATATTTAAACGTTGTTTCTCCGCTTCCCCCCCCCGCGCGGCTCGGCTTTCAGCTGCTTTAAAATCAGCGGTGATCGGTGCTTGTAACTCCTCCACACACTGATTGTCCCCGTATCCTCCTCCAGCCCCCTCCGTTTTGCTGCTGTCTCCCTCCCTCTGTGTACCCCTCCATGCTGCCTTCCCCCTCCGTGACCCCCTCCATGCTGCCCCCCCCCCCCCACCATCTCGATCTGTCAGGATGGAGAGCGGAGGTAGGAGCCAGTAAATCCGGCTCCATACTATTCGGAATGTACAGAGTTAGTGATCACTGACTCTGTACATTCACATAACTGAAACATCGTAAACTGTGTTTACAATGTTTCAGTTTATGAATGGAGAGAAGCCGCTGTCTTCTCTCCATTCATTTTCAGCGCAGCTGAGGCTGCTGAGAAAGGGACTGGGGAATCTGTGTCCTTAGTCCCTTTCTCTGTCTCAAAGGGGAGATATCAGAGGTCTGTTAAGACCCCTGATATCTCACCAAAGACCCCCAACAGGGCTGATTAAAAAAAAATAATAATAATAAAAATTAATTGTAAAAAATAATACAAATAAAAGATAACACACACTGACACTGTCCACCCCCCCCCCCCCCCCACTTAAAAAAGAAATCATTGTAAAAAATATAAAATAAATAAATAAAATATATTGTAAAAAATAAAACTACTGCCATGTGCCACTGTCACATGTGATTTAAAAAACAAAGTATCGGTAATTTGTATCGGCGAGTACTTGAAAAAAGTATTGGTACTTGTACTCGGTCTCAAAAAAGTGGTATTGGGACAACCCTACTTGCAATGGAAGAGATGTATTGTCCCCTAGTGTATGCCTTAAATGCATCCCAGGTAATGTCAGTGCAGTGGAAGAGGAGCCTACGTTTTGTTCCCAGAACTCAGCCAGTAGGGGCAGCGGCTTCTCAGAAAGATCTTGAGTGCAGCACTCCGGGAGGCCGGGGAGAGGAGAACCACTGCCAGGGGGATACGATCGGATAGGCCGCTAGGAAGAAAGGCCGCCTCCAACACATCCGCTAACAGCGCGGGGTTGGAGAATGCCAAATCAATCCGCGACGCGGTCTTGTATGAAGCTGAAAAGCACGAATAGGCTCTTGTGGCTGGGTGCTTCCACCTCCAGATTTCAACCAGACCCACCGCCTGGGCCCAGGCAGACAGGTCCAGGCATTGTTTCTTGGACGGCGAGGGCCTGTCCAGGTCCGGTGATAGAGTGGCATTAAAATCCCCCATCACCAGAACCCTACCAGGACAAAACGGTGTAACTCTTTCTAGCACATCATACAATAAACCAGATGAGAAAGGGGGAGGAATGTACAGATTAACAATATATCTTTGCGACCACAATGTGAACACTAAAACCACAAATTTGCCCAGATGATCAGCACGGACCTCCTCAATTACACAAGGAAAGTTTTTATGGATAAGGATTGACACACCCCTAGCATACGTAAAGTACGTAGCGTGTATCGCTCGCTGGATCCATGTTTTTTTAAGAGTCAGGATTTTGCTGCCCATAAGGTGGGTCTCTTGGAGAAGGATAAGCTGAGGGGAAGGAGATTTCAAATATTGAAATAGGAGGGCACATTTGGAGTTGAGGCCCCTGACGTTCCAGGAGAGGATGGTGAAGGAGGGAGGTGGGCGGTCAGCCATCAGGCAGAGGGGGGTTGAAATAAAACAGACAGGTTAGACTCACCCTAGTAGACCTCAGGAGCAGCAAAACCACCGTTGCATTGCATTGACCATTGACAGCACTTGAGCACACTACAAAAATTAAACAAAAAAGAAGAAAAAAAATAACATACAAAAAAATCACAACTAACAGTAAACTTCCCAGACACCAGGTGCCTTTCCTACTATGTTCCATCCCACTGCCAAACGGGCAGGGGGCTGGAAATAGTTTCATTTACACAATGATGAGAGATTTAGTTTCAATGTATGTAAACATCCCTTGTAATAGGAATGTGTGTGACAGGTCCTCTTTATGGAGAGATGCGGGGTCAATAAGACCCCACATCTTTCCATCAGGCTGGAAAGCATGAGATCGTGAATTTTTTTTCGCCGATCTCATGCTTACTAGCCGCAATGGCGGCCTTGTTTACTTCTGAGGACCCGGGCGTGACATCATCACATCGCGCCCGGGCCTCCGACGGTCATAGAGATGACTGGTGACCATCTGGTCACCAGTCATCTCTATGCTCCTCGTCATGTGGCCACCGGCGCCGGACAATTCTTTCTCCGGGCCCCCGATGGCACGGGAGAGCCCGGAGAAGCACCGGGTGGCGGTGGGAGATGTCCCCTCCCGCCGCCTATAAGAACGATCAAGTGGCGGAACCGCCGCTATGATCATTCTTATGGTGCGCAGAATCGCCTGCTGAAGACAAGGATATCTGAATGCCTCTAGCTGCAGGCATCATTCAGATATCCCCCCTCAAACCCAGGACGTCATATGACGTCCACCCGGAGGGAGAGAGGGTTCCTGCCAGCGTCATTTTACAATGACCCGGTATGGAAGTGGTTAAAAGGCACGGCGTTATGTTATTTTAAGACTGAGACAGAAGAATTAAATACTGGAATAGACCACTTCTTGGCAACTTTTTTTTTTTTTACTGAATAGAGTTCGGCAAAGATTTCTCCAGAGTGATCCAATGATCATAGACTGTACATTCTTTCTGTTCAAGAAGAGGGACACTTTCGAAAACGTTTGCTGGTCCCTTTGCACCCTAGTGGTATTCTAGGGGGTGAAAAATATTCCGTAGCTTCCTCCAATACTACCTCAATATCCTCATCATTCGCATCTGTGTCTCTCTCCTCTAGGGCAGGCATATAGGGATCTGACTCAGGTAGAGAAACAAGAGTAGAAGAGGTGTAGCATTTTCAAATCCAGGCAAAGATGGTTGTATTAAAGCTCAAGGAACTGCAACATATATGCAGAAATTCTGCCAAGTCAAGTAGCACGCTCGTTGCATGCCTGAAATATAACTGGAAATAGAGCTGCAGAGAATGGTGTTCAAGGCAACTCCTGCTCCAGTGCAAGGGGTGGGTGCTTCGTCACTCTGAGATTGAGAGTTGTGCGGGCCTTCGGCAGAGTGAATCTTCCTATGCAGTTTTGCAATAGCTCCTTTTTGCCTGGTCTCCGCCATAGCCATGTGTGAGGGTATTCTCCTGTGATTTAATCACAGAATAGGGCCAGGAATATAGGGTGTATCCAAGAGGAGAATGCAGCAACCCGAGTGCAGACGGTTCTTGTAGTGAATCTTCACACGAAAGGGCAGGGGGAAGCTCCTGTGTACCATATAAGGGCCTTAGGTGAAAGGAGTGGTAAAATGTGCGATCTGTGATGTGAAGTCACACTTGGCAATCCACCTGAAACCAAGCTCTGAGTGGCTGAGTTTTGAATATGAAAGCCAACACTGTAGTAAATAGAGCACCCCAGTCTTAATAGTATTGGTAATAGATGCAGAGTAACTTTGTATAAACCACGACGTTGGATTGTGCGGGGCTTCGCCTGTCATGGTGGGCATACCTTGAAGGGGTCTTCAGGGACTGGTTTCAATGGGGATGGCCTACAGTCTTGGGCCTGTATAGCACCCCTCAGTTGACTACGCACGTGTGTCAAGGTGAGCGGTCATGCAAGATCCAGCGCTTGAAGCAACATTACAGACAATCCCCACAATGCATGGTGTGGATATGGCTCCCAGGGTTTATCAAGGTTGCTGTGATCTGGATGCACTGCTTCGATTTGATATATAAGAAGGCACTGAGTAGTTGATGACGAAGTTAAAGATCAATTAATAAAGAAAAACTAAAAAGTTACGCTTATCGGTAACGTCTTTTACTGTAGTCTTTCGGGACAGCCACCTTGAGAGACCCTGGCTCCTCCCTTTCACAGGAAACACTGTCAGCCATTTAAAAAAGCAAATTCCCCTGCCGGTCCTTCAGTTTACCAAGAGCAACTCCGAACAGCTGGGGAGACACAAGAACACATCAATAACACACAAACTAGTTCTGCGGTTCCTGTGTTGAGGCCCCCCCTCAAGGACCTTATATATTGGGGTGGGTAACCTGCTGTCCTGAAAGACTCCAGGAAAATACGTTACCGTATGCGTAACTTTCGTTTTCCCACTGCATCTTTCAGGGCAACCACCTTGAGAGGATAAACGAGCAGTTACCATTGAGGGTGGGACTATGGCCTGCAAGACCTTTCGACCAAAGGACTGCTCTTTTGCCGACACCAGGTAGGCCCTGCAATGTTTTACAAAAGTTGTGAAACTGGACCACATTCACGTTCTACAGATTTGCTCTGGCATCACTCCAGCCCTTTCCGCCTGTGAAGCCACCATAGCTCTTGTGGAGTGTGCCTTGAAACTTACGGGAACCTCCTTCCCTGCTAAGGTGTATGCCTGGCCAATGGCTAACCTAAGCCACCTAGCTATAGTGCGTCTGGAAGCCCCATTGCCCCTTCTTGCTCCGGAAAAAAAAAAAAAAAAAAAAACAATGAATACGTCGTCTTAATAGATTTTGTTGTACTGAAGGGTGCATCTCCTTACATCCAACATATGAAACTTAAATTCCCTTTCTTTTGAGGGGTTAGCACAAAACATCGGCAAAACAATCTGCTGGCTTCTGTGGAACTTTGAAGCCACTTTTGGCAAATTTGCCTAACCTGTTTTAAAGACTACATGGTCCAGAACAACAACAAAAGACAAAGCTTCCAGTTCGTTAACCCTCCTGGCAGTTGTTAATTGCCACCCAAAAAAAATAAAAAATTAGGATTTTTGTACTCACCGTAAAATCCTTTTCTCTGAGTTCATGGAAGGACACAGCCTTAATCTTGACAAGTGGGTATTAGCCTTCATTCAAGAGTGACTGGGCAGAAAACTTGTAGAAAGTGTTAAACACATCACACCTTATACAGTACAGCCCAGGGGGCGGACCCTCTGGGTATAACCCCTCTCTCTGCATCTCGCAGATCAGTGCGTCAAAAAGCAGTACAAACTTAAAAGGGAGGGGTGGGTGCTGTGTCCGTCCATGAACTCAGAGAAAAGGATTTTACGGTGAGTACAAAAATACTATTTTCTCTTTCGTTCATGGACGGAAAAAGCTTTAATCTTGACAAGTGGGACGTCCCAAAGCAGTGTCAAAAAACGAGGGGTGGGAACAGCATAAAAATAAACTTCACCCCAAAACAAAACAGAGCTCCTCAACTGAGTTGCAACTCTAAACAGCCACCTGCAAAACTTTGCGGCCGAAAGAAGCATCCGAAGATGCACCTATATCAACCTTGTAGAATTTAGTTAAAGTGTGAACAGACGACCAGGTCGCCGCCTTACACAATTGGGAAACAGACGCTTGATGTCGGAAAGCCCAAGAGGCACCTATTGCCCAGTCAAATGCGCTGTGACAGGAAAGGGGGGGGCGCCCGACCCTTTATGGCGTAAGCCTGAATCACTATCTGTCGAATCCACCTCGAGATGGTGGCCGACGAAACCACTAGGCCCTTCTTGGGACCAGCCACCGAAACAAACAGTGAGTCTGACCTCCGGAACGGAGCAGTAGCAGATAAGTATACTCAGAGCTCGGACAACGTCCAAGGAATGCAACGCCGACTCCTTAGGATTCGACGGATGAGGAAACAAGGATGGAAGTACATTCCTGTCCTCATTGAGATGAAAATGACCTTGGAAAAAAAAAAAAGGCTGCGGACTCAGCACCACCTTATCCTTGTGGAAGGCCAGATAGGGAACCTTGCTCGACAAGGCTGCCAGCTCATAAACCCGTCTAACTGACATAACAGCCACCAAAAAGACCACGTTCTGAGAAAGTGTCAACAAGGGAATTTCCCATATGTTCTCAAACAGTGACTTCTGAAGCACCAAGAGGACCAGATTCAAGTCCCACGGAGGTAGTGGAGGACGAACCGGAGGGGCAACATGCCGAACCCCCTGCACAAACGTACTCACGAGAGAGTGAATCGCCAGAGGTCGCTGAAAAAAGACAGCCAGGGCAGATATCGTACTTAAGGCAAGCTTTTGGTCCACCCCACGCTGTAAGAACAGCAGGACTCTGGGAACCAAAATAAGTACGCGGATGCCACCTCATTTCCTCACACATGGATATGTAGGCCTTCCAAGTGCGATGGTAAACCTTTTTAGAAGACGACTTCCGAGCACTCCTCATGGTAGATGTAACAGCACCCCAAAATATGAAAGGGGTTAACGCCGTTTAGGATATTCCCTCTCCTAACACACATCCGCTGGCGAAACTCCACAGTCAGGCGACCGCTTCCCATCGGAATAATTCTTCCAGAGATACGAGACAAACGCTCTGTATATTTCCAACTAGTCTTAACTTTTTATTGAGAAAAGACAGGCCCTTATATACACTAAAGAATACTGTAGTTCAAATGAACAACTCCACCCACAACATCACACAATGGGTACATAACGAGCTTCCAATACACATCTGACATCTTAGACAACAGGTGGGTTCATTAGCTAATCCCTTTACATCTTAAATAACTATGCATAACCTTTATGTTCCCCAGCCTGTCTGTCTGCTAATTTACAATACCCACAATTATAGAGTTAATTATCACACCCCACAATGAAAAGATCTTTTAGAAGCTAGTCTGGATTCATTAACATTACACAGGCATCCAGGTGATTGGAGTTGAAGACATTAGCATCTAACAGTATGTGTCCCAACAATATGAAGGAGTCACTTTTTCAGTTAACCTGTGTTCATAATCAAACAGTAAATAGTTATTTACAGATATCCTGGGGAATATGGTGGAAAAATATCACTGTCCCATTTTAAAGCAATCCAAGACATATTCTTAATGTCCATTATTTCCTGGCTCACCCTGTGCCCAAAGTGACCCCTGTCACAGTATTGGATCACAGAATCTGACAGGCCCCGGTCTCTGAGCACCTGGCTCTCAATAGCCATGCCGTTAAAGCCAGCGACTGTAAAGCAGGATGAAGTATGGGACCTTGCGACAGCAGGTCCTTTAGTAGTGGTAGACGTCAAGGGACGTCTGCTACCAGACGTACTTAGATCAGCGTACCAAGGACACCGAGGCCAATCTGGAGCAATCAGGATCATTGGAATCCCCACTGTGAAGCAGATGAGGGAGGAGCTTCAGGGGAGGAAAGGCATAGATTAGCCGATACTGACCCCACGGTGCCACCAACACGTCCGTCGAGTCTGCCCATGGGTCTCTTGACCGGGCCACAAACCTCAATACCTTCCGATTGAGTCGGGACGCCAGGAGATCTACGTCTGGCGTGCCCCATCTTTGGCAAAGGAGCTGAAACACATCCGGGTGTAGAGACCACTATTCTTGGTCCAGCATCTGGCGACTGAGGTAGTCCGCCTGCCAGTTCTCCACACCTAGAATGTATACGGCCGACAGGGCCGGTACGCTCCTTTCTGCCCACCTCAGGATGCAAGCAACTTCCGACGCAGTACCTGAGCTTCTTTTTCCTCCTTGATGATTGACATATGCCACCGCCGTGGCGTTGTCCGACTGGATCCTGACTGGACGCCCTTGCAGCCTCTGGCTGGAGAGGCACTGCCTGATCGCCCGGAGTTCCAGAACATTGATCGGCAGGTGGGATTCCTCCGGAGTCCAGCGACCTTGCGTCGACTGAACCCTCCAGACTCCCCCCCCAACCAGTAAGGACAGCGTCAGTCGTGATTACCATCCAGTAAAGAGGAAGGAACGACTTCCCGGACAGAAGTGCCGGTGATGTCAGACACCAAACTAGGGAGGTCCTGACTAGTGGCTCACCCGGATTCGACAATCCAGGGACGATGAGCATTTGTCCCATCTGGACAGAATTTCCTTCAAAAAATTGCGCCCCCCTCTGCCTTTGCTCCTCTGTCCCCAGGGTTTTTTCTCACCCTTGGGTTTAGGGACACCCCTGCGCATTTGAGTGCGAAACCCCATCTTTGCCTGAACTGGGAGTTTGTGCTTGACTGGGAAGGAATTATTTTTTATCTGCTGTGCACAGGTTCCAGCCCGGGCCCAAAGAGTAAATCCCCAGTCAATAGAATGCCACATAGCTTGACTTTGGAGGCACTATCGCCCTGCTAAAGTCTTAAACCACAAGGCCCTTTTGGCCGAGTTGGCTAGGGCTGAGGATCTGGAGGACATACGTACGGATTCTGTCGATGCGTCTGCTATGAAGGCCACCCCTCGCAGCAGCATGGGAAAGGATGACAAGATTGTCTCCCTGGAAGTCCCTGCTTCAATGCCTGCACCTGGGAAAGCCAATATTCTAAGTTCCGGGCCACTACTGTGATGGCCATTGCCGGCATCAAACCACCTATGGATGATTTCCACGTTTTCTTTAACCACTTAACGACCGCTCACTGTATATATACGTCGGCAGAATGGCACGGACAGGCACAATCACGTACCTGTACGTGACTGCCTTCGTATAGTTGGGGGGTCCCATCGGACCCCCCTTCTATACAGTGAGCGGTGGTTATCCGTTCGGGAGCGATCCGTGATGAGGGGACGGCTATTTGTTTCCGGCCACCCCCTCGCGATCGCTCCCCGTGAATGAGAATCTTCCTCTGCCTGTGTAATGTAAACACAGGCAGAGGAAGTGATGTCATCTCTCCATGCGGCGGTCTTTTCGTTCCGGCGCGAGGAGAGAAGACATCTCACAGTAAGTGCACCAACACTACACTGACACCAGTACATGTAGGCACACTTACACCCCCCCAGATCACCCCCAGTCACAGTGCACCGTTTGCAGTGGTCATTTTTTTACTGATCACTGCAATCGGTGTCATTTGTGACAGTAAAAAGTTGCAGGGCAGTTAGGTTTAGGCCCCTTTAGGTCCAGGGTAGCCCCCTAACTCACCCTAATAAAGGTTTAACCCCTTGATCGCCCCCCAGGTAAACCTTTCACTCCCTAACGCCATTAGCTGTATTAGTGTCGGTGGTGCCCTAGATAGCCAGTTATTTATTTTTAGGTTCGCCGCAGGTTTTTATAGCGTCAGGTACCCCCATATATTATTTTAACCCCCTGATTGCCCCTAGAGTTAACCCTTTCACCAGTGATCACCGTATAAGTGTCACTGGTGACACTGGTTAGCCAGCTAGATATTTAGGTTACCCATCAGGTTTTTATATAGCGTCAGGTACCCCCATATATAGCCTAATAAAGGTTTTAACCCCCTGATTGCCCCTAGTTAACCCTTTCACCAGTGATCACCATATAAGTGTTACGGGTGACGCTGGTTGGTTAGTTTGCTTTTTATAGCATCAGGGCACCCGCCGTATATAACCCAATAAAGGTTTAACCCCCTGATCACCCGGCGGGTGATATCAATTAGGTTTTAGCACCAGAGAGGGTCTGCGTCGCCCCAGGCAGCGTTACGTTAGTGCCAGTAACGCTAACACCCACGCGCAAAGCATACACCTCCCTTAGTGGTATAGTATCTGATTTGATCAGATCTATACTAGCAGCCCCAGCGGTTTAGGGTTCCCAAAAACGCGGTGTTAGCGGGATCAGCCCAGATACCTGCTAGCACCTGCGTTTAGCCCCTCAGCCCAGCCCAGCCAAGTGCAGTATCGATCGATCACTGTCACTTACCAAACACAACACACATAACTGCAGCGTTCGCAGAGACAGTCCTGATCCCTGCGATCGCTAACAGTTTTTTTTTGAAGCGTTTGATACATTTGCTGACAGTCAGGTGCTTTTTTACCTGTGAATCTTACTAGTGTACCTCTATTTTGAGCCCAAAATGGCAAATCGAAGGTACACTAGTAAAGAGGCCTACGAGATTCTGAGCATGACAGATAGTGAAGAGGAGGTCACGTATCTGTCAGATTCAGGCTCAGAATATCTTCCCGTAGAAGACAGTGAAGTCAGGGGCTCCATGTCAGATAGCTCTGACGATGAAGATGAGGTCCATGCTAAGGTCAGGCGAACCCGATCCCGATCTTCTGAGGTTGTTGAGGAGCAAGAACCGCAGGGCTCTCGTATCATGGAGCAGAGTAGTACTAGCGCCGCTATTCCTTCTGGTGAATTGGCAAGCACCAGCGGCCTAGTACAGCCTGGGCGTACATCCAGCACTGCAGTATCACGTGGTGACGTGGCGAGTCCCATAAGTGCAGTTCAAGCTGGCAAGCACAAGTAGTGTCCCGCTGCCACCAAGAAGAAGAAGACAAAGGCAGGCCCGTCATGCCCATAGTGCCCTTCCTGCAGAATTCGCCTATCCTGATTGGGTCCCCACCACTTCTGCAGAACCCGTACTTCCCCCATTCACTGCCCAACCCGGTATTCAGGTGGAGACAGCTGATTTTTTGCCAATTGAGTTTTATTCGCTGTTTTTCACGGAAGATCTCTATAGATCTATTGTGGACCAGAGTAATTTATATGCTGGTCAATTCATTGCCGCTATTCCCCAGTTGCCTTCCATTGCCAAAGATTGGAAACCAATTACGGTTTCCGAATTTAAGACCTTTCTGGGCCTTTCCCTCAACATGGGCACACAAACTCCCGTCATTGCGTGTTTATTGGTCCACACACCCAATTGACCACATGCCCGTGTTCTCTGCCTCCATGTCCAGGAAACGATACGAGCAGATCTTGCGGTTCATGCATTTCAACGACAATGAACTTTGTCATCCACGTGGAGACCCTGAATACGACCGGCTCTACAAAATTCGGCCCCTCATAAACCACTTCAACGAACGTTTTGCAGCCTTGTTTATTCCCGATCAAGTTGTCTGCGTTGATGAGTTTCTGATTAAATTTTCTGGCCGCTTGTCTTTCAAGCAGTACCTTCCCAGCAAGCGTGCCAGATACGGGGTCAAGCTCTATAAGTTCTGTGACAGGGCAACAGGCTATGTATGGAGCTTTACGGTTTATGAGGGAAAAGATAGTCAGTTTGAGCCGGTCAACTGCCCGGATTACATAGGGAGCGCTGGCAAGATAGTGTGGAACTTGGTGTCACCCTTATTTGGAAAGGGGTACCACTTGTATGTGGACAATTATTACATGAGCGTGCCACTGTTTAGTCACTTGTTTGATATCAGATTGGAGCATGTGGCACTGTGCGACCTAATCACCGGGGCTGTCCCCAGGGGCTTGTAGATTCCCGTCTTAGGCTGGGGGAGAGAGCCTGCTTGAAGTGTAATAATTTGCTCGCTGTGAAGTGGGATAATAAGAATGTTTTCCTTCTTACCTCCCTTCACGCAGACTCGACAGTCCAAATTCGTACGGCGACTGGTGTTGTGGAGAAACCCCTCTGTGTTCACGAATATAACCAAAATATAGGAGGGGTGAACCTCAACGACCAGTTGTTGGCGCCGTATCTAATTGACCGCAAGGCGAGACGCTGGTACAAAAAAGTGTCTCTATCCTTATATCAATTGGCTTTGCTGAACGCTCATGTGCTATACAGAGCTTCAGGCGGGACGTTATCTCTCCTAAAATTCCAGGATGAGATAGTCACAGAACTCCTGTATCCAGGCGGTTCTGCACCTCACCATCCCCAACCAAATGCAGTAAGCCGGCTGCATGAGAGGCATTATCCGTATGTCCTCGAGAGTACCCCTACCCAACGAGCCCCCCAAAAAAGATGTCGTGTCTGTAGCAAGCATGGATTTAGGCGTGACACCCGTTATTTTTGTCCACGCTGTCCTGACAATCCTGGTCTTTGCATTGGTAAATGTTTTGAACACTTCCACTCAAAAGTGAAGTTTTAGCGTAGGGTACAGCATTTCACAGACTAGGACACACTTACACAGGGTCTCCCAAGATGCCATCGCATTTTGAGAGACCCGAACCATGACAGTTGTTAAAGTTACAAAAAAAAGTGTAAAAAAAAAAAAGTAAAAAAAAAAAAAAGTAAAAAAAAATAAAAAAATAAAATTGTTGTCGTTTTATTGCTCTCTCTCTATCTATTTTCTCTCTATTGTTCTGCTCTTTTTTACGGTATTCTATTCTGCAATGTTTTATCATGCTTGCTTTTCGGGTATGTAATTTTTTGTTTTCAGGTGCGCCATTCAGTTGCAGCGCGGAATTATTTATCTTGACAGCAACAGCGTTTGCTCCCACGATACATAAAGCCGTGACTCCAACGCTGTAGGAGGTGATTTCACCACCACAGTTAAAAAAAAAGAGTATATATGCCGAAGCATGGGGGCAGCAGGGGAGGAGGTGCGATTTTGCTACTAATGCCGCGTACATACGGTCAAAATTCAGACGGAGGCTTACCTATATACCTATTGCTATTATAGGGGATATTAACATTCACTGAGATAACAATAAAAATGGTAAAAAAAAAAAAAATATCTAAGGAACAGTTTAAAAAAAAAAAAAAAAAAAAAAAAAAAAAAAAAAAAGCACCCCTGTCCCCCCCCTGCTCTTGCGCAAAGGCGAACGCAAGTGTCGGTCTAGCGTCATATGTAAACAGCAATTGCACCATGCATGTGAGGTATCACCACAAAGGTCAGATCAAGGGCAGTAATTTTAGCAGTAGACCTCCTCTGTAAATCTAATGTAGTAACCTGTAAAGGCTTTTAAAAATGTATGTAGTTTGTCGCCGCTGCGCGTTTGTGCGCAATTTTAAAGCATGTCGTGTTTGGTATCCATGTGCTCGGCCTAAGATCATCTTTTTTATTTCATCAAACATTTGGGCAATATAGTGTGTTTTAGTGCATTAAAAATAAAAAAGAAGTGTGTTTTTTCCCCGGCCTTTGCTTTAAAAAAAAT
This sequence comes from Rana muscosa, assembly GCA_029206835.1. Lineage (NCBI taxonomy): Eukaryota > Metazoa > Chordata > Amphibia > Anura > Ranidae > Rana > Rana muscosa. The sequence continues at coordinate 257,038,839 of CM055118.1, read as the reverse complement.
GTATAATGTTTGGGGGTACAACGTAATTTTCTTGCAAAAAAAAAAAAAACTGTTTTCATGTAAACAAAAAGTGTCAGAAAGGGCTTTGTCTTCAAGTGGTTAGAAGAGTGGATGATGTGTGACATAAGCTTCCTAATGTTGTGCATAAAATGCCAGGACAGTTCAAACCCCCCCCCAAATGACCCCATTTTGGAAAGTAGACACCCCAAGCTATTTGCGGAGAGGCCAGTTGAGCCCATTGAATTTTTTTTCTTTTTGTCCCAAGTGATTGAATAATGACAAAAAGGAAAAAAAAAAATGTACAAAAAGTTGTCACTAAATGATATATTGCTCAAACATGCCATGGTTATATGTGGAATTGCACCCCAAAATACACATTGTTGCTTCTCCTGAGTACGGGGATACCACATGTGCGAGACATTTTGGGAGCCTAGCCGCGTACAGGACCCCGAACACCAAGCACCGCCTTCAGGATTTCTAAGGGTGTAAATTTTTGATTTCACTCCTCACTGCCTATCACAGTTTGGGAGGCCATGGAATGACCAGATGGCACAACCCCCCCCCCCCCCCAAATGACCCCATTTTGGAAAGTAGACACCCCAAGCTATTTGCTGAGAGGTATGGGGAGTATTTAGCAGATCTCGCTTTTTGTCACAAAGTTTTGAAAATTGAAAAAATAAAATAAAAAATGCATTTCTTCATTTTCAAAAACGAATGAGAGCTGTAAAATACTCACCATGTCTCTCAGCAAATAGCTTGGAGTGTCTACTTTCCAAAATTGGGTCATTTGTGGGGGTTTTGTGCTATCTTGGCATTTTATGGCCTTCAAAACTGTGATAGGTAGTGAGGAGTGAAATCAAAAATGTACGCCTTTAGAAATCCTGAAGGCAGTGCTTGGTTTTTGGGGCCCCGTACGCGGCTAGGCTCTCACAAAGTCCCACACATGTGGTATCCCCGTACTCAGAAGCAGCAAAATGTATTGTGGGGTGTAATTCCACATATAACCATGGCATGTTTGAGCAATATATCATTTAGTGACAACTTTTTGTACATTTTTTATTTTTGTCATTCAATCACTTGGGACAAAAAAAAAATATTCAATGGGCTCAACATGCCTCTCAGCAAATAGCTTGGAGTGTCTACTTTTCAAAATTGGGTTACTTGGGGGGGGGGGGGGGGGTTGTGCTATCTTGGCATTTTATGGCCTTCAAAACTGTGATAGGTAGTGATAGGTAGTGAGGAGTGAAATCAAAAATGTATGCCCTTATAAATCTTGAAGACGGTGCTTGGTTTTTGGGGTCCCGTACGCGGCTAGGCTCCCACACATGTGGTATCCCTGTACTCAGAAGAAGCAGCAGAATGTATTTTGGGGTGTAATTGCACATATGCCCATGGCATGTGTGAGCAATATATCATTTAGTTACAACTTTGTGCAAAAAAAAAAAAAAATGTTTGTCATATTCCCGCAAAGTTTGTCATATTCCCATCAAAATATAAAATATTCCATGGACTCAACATGCCTCTCAGAAAATAGCTTGGGGTGTCTACTTTCCAAAATGGGGTAATTTGGGGGGGGGTTTGTGCTATTTTGGCATTTTATGGCCTTCGAAAATGTGATAGGTAGTGGAGTAAAATCAAAAATTTGTGCCCTTAGAAATCCTGAAGGCGGTGCTTGGTTTTCGGGGGCCCGTACGCGGCTAGGCTCCTAAAAAGTCCCACACATGTGGTATCCCCGTACTCAGGAGAAACAGCAAAATGTATTTTGGGGTACAATTCCACATATAACCATGGCATGTGTGAGCAATATATCATTTAGTGACAACTTTTTGAAATTTTTTATTTTTTTTTTAGTCATTATTCAATCACTTGGGACAAAAAAAAAAGTATACAATGGGCTCAACATGCCTCTCAGCGATTTCCTTGGGGTGTCTACTTTCCAAAATGGGGTCATTTGGGGGGGTTTGTACTGCCCTGCCATTTTAGCACCTCAAGAAATGAGATAGGCAGTCAAATTAAAAGCTGTGTAAATTCCAGAAAATGTACCCTAGTTTGTAGACGCTATAACTTTTGCGCAAACCAATAAATATACGCTTATTGACATTTTTTTTTACTAAACACATGTGGCTGAATACATTTTGGCCTAAATGTATGACTAAAATTTAGTTTATTCGATTTTTCTTATAACAAAAAGTAGAAAATATAATTTTTTTTTCTAAATCTTCAGTCTTTTTCTGTTTATATCGCAAAAAATAAATAAAAAATTGCAGATGCAATCAAATACCATTAAAAGAAAGCTCTATTTGTGGGAAGAAAAGGATGCAAATTTCGTTTGGGTACAACATTGCATGTCCGCACAATTTCCAAGTAAAGCAGCGCAGTGCCAAATTGTGAAATCACCTCTGGTCATTATGGTCCGTATTGGTCCGGGGCTTAAGTGGTTAAAAAGGAGTCCAACTCTTTCGTTCATAGTATCTGCTAAGGCGCCCATATCCTCAAATGCCAGATCTGTGTGTCTGGACACTTAGGAAAAGGCCACGTCCAGTTTCGGACTTTTGTTCCACACGGATTGCTGGATCTTCTTAGAATGGAAACCTCTGCTTCAGCCCCCTGGAAAAGAACGGTTTCCCTTCTGTGTTCTGCCACTCTTTTTTGACCAAGTCCACCAGAACATCATGGAGTGGGAAAACCTTCTGTTCTCCGAAGCCCTGGTATATCTGATTGTCGAGTGTCAAGGGCTTCTTGTCCGCCTGGATTCCTAGAGTGGTGCAAAGAGCATCCAAGTGGTCCTATAGGGAAAGTTTATACTGGGACTCACTGTCCCGACCTTCCCCCTCTGGCTCTGTCGGGGAGCCTGAAGCCGCACTATCCAGTTCCTCCCCAGCCTCCTCCCTGGAGACCCCAGGAGTCTCTTCATCTCTGGAAAGGGTGCCCGGCAATATTGGTGCTAAACCCTTCTGTGCTGGCAGAGGAGCTGCAACTTGTGGTGCTGGTGAAGGGGCCGAAGGATTCGGAGCCTAAAACCCCTCAAAAATAGGATTTTTGTACTCACCGTAAAATCCATTTCTCCAACGTCCATGGACGGACACAGCTTCTTTATACTCTTAATTGTAGGGTTATGTTCCATCTATCAGGAGAGGACTAGACAGAAATGTTAATGGTTCAAACATGTAATCTTTAGCAAAGCTGAACAGCAGGGGGCGGTCCCTCTGGTCATAACCCCTCTCACTGCAGTGAGCAGCTCAGTTCGTCAAAAAGCAGTACAAACTTTAAAAGGAGGGGTGAGTGCGGTGTCCGTCCATGGACGTCAGCGAAAAGTATTTTATGGCGAGTACAAAAAACCTATTTTCTCTTTCATCCATGGACGGACACAGCTTCCTTATACTCTTAACTGTAGGGACGTCCCCAAGCAGTGTAAAACAAAAAAAACGAGGGTAGGAACAGCAATCAAAACCAACTTCACCCCAACACAACCAATGCTCCTCAACGGAGGAGTTGCAACCTTTAAAACAGCCACCCGCAAAACTTTGCGGCCGAAACAAGCATCCGAAGATGCGCTCACATCAACCTTGTAAAACTTAGTAAAAGTGTCAACGGACGACCAGGTCGCCACCTTGCACACCTAGGAGACAGACGCTTGATGTCGGAAAGCCCAGGAAGCACCAACTGCCCTGGTCAAATGCGCCGTGACAGGAAAAGGATGCACCCGCCCTTTCAGGGCGTAAGCCTAAATCACGATCTGTCTGATCCACCGAGAAATGGTGGCCGACGAGACCGCCAGGCCCTTCATTGGACCAGACACCGACACAAACAGTGAGTCTGCCCTCCGAAACGGAGCCGTAGCAGACAGATACACCCATAGAGCACGTACCACGTCTAGGGAATGCAACGCAGCCTCCTTGGGATGCGACGGCCGAGCACACAAGGATGGAAGTACAATGTCCTCATTTAGATGAAAGGGCGAAACCATCTTCGGAAGAAACGAAGACTGCGGGCGCAGCACCGCTTTTATCCTTATGGAGGATCAAGTAAGGGGACTTGCAAGACAAGGCCGCCAACTCAGAAACCCGTCTGACAGATGCAATGGCTACCAGAAAGACAACTTTCTGGGAGAGTGTCAAGAGAGCAATCTCTCAGATGTTCTCAAAGGGGGGTTTCTGAAGTGTCAAGAGCACCAGATTTAAATCCCACGGAGGTAGTGGTGGTCGAACCGGAGGAGCTACATGTCAAACCCCTTGAACAAAAGTACTCACCAGAGAGTGAATCGCCAAGGGTCATTGAAAGAAAACAGCCAATGCTGAAATCTGCCCCTTAATGGTGCCTAAGGCAAGTTTTTGATCCACGCCACGATGTAAAAACAGCAGGATCCTAGAAACTGAATATGTACGTGGCTGCCACCTCATCTCTTCACACATAGAGATGTAGGCCTTCCACGTGTGATGGTAAATCTTCCGGGAATATGACTTCCGTACCCTCAGCATGGTAGAAATTACCAAATCCGACAGGCCTCGGTCCCTCAGCACCTGGCTTTCAACAGCCATGCCATTAAAGCCAGCGACTGTAAAGCAGGATGAAGAATGGGACCTTGTGATAGGAGGTCCTCTCGCAACGGCAGTCGCCAAGGAGCATCCGCCGTTAGTTTTATCAGGTCAGCGTACCAGGGATGCCAAGGCCAATCCGGGGCAATTGGGATCAGCGGGATCCCCTCAGACTGCGCTCTGAAGCGGACGAGGAAGCAGTTTCAGTGGGGGAAAGGCATAAATCAGCCGATACTGTCCCCATGGGGCTACCAACGCATCTGTCGCGTCCGCCCAAGGATCTTTTGATCTGGCCACGAACCTCAACACCTTTCGATTAAGTCAAAAAGCCAGGAGATCTACAGTGGGTACGGAAAGTATTAAGACCCCCTTAAATTTTTGACTCTTTGTTATATTGCAGCCATTTGCTAAAATCATTTAAGCTCATTTTATTTCCTCAATGTACACACAGCACCCCATATTGACAGAAAAACACAGAATTTACATTTTTGCAGATTTGTTAAAAAAGAAAAACTGAAATATCACATGGTCCTAAGTATTCAGACCCTTTGCTGTGACACTCATATATTTAACTCAGGTGCTGTCCATTTCTTCTGATCATCCTTGAGGCCGGGTTCACACTGGGGTGACAAACGCTCCGACATTGAGAGCTCATGTCGCATGACGTGTGAAAATGAATGTTTCCCTATGGGAGCCGTCTTAACTGGTCCGACACATGTCGGTCCGACTTTGAAAATGCTCCCTGTATTACTTTGGTCCGACTTTGATCCGACTTCAGCCCATTGACTATCATTGAAGTCGGATCAAAGTCGGACCACAGTCTTGCATGATCCGACTTTGGCATGCGACTTGTGCTCTTCTGCTCTTGAGGGGGAACTCCACGCCAAATTTTAAATAAAAAAACAGCATGGGTTCCCCTCCAAGAGCATACCAGGCCCTTGGGTCTGGTATGGATTTTAAGGAGAACCCCTACGCCGGAAAAACGGCGTGGGGGTTCCCCAAAATCCAAACCAGACCGTTATCCGAGCACGCAACCTGGCAGGCCGCAGGGGAAGAGGGGGGACGAGAGCGCGGCCCCCCTCCCTCCTGAACCGTACCAGGCCTCATGCCCTCAACATGGGGGGTTTGGTGCTTTGGGGCAGGGGGGCGATCTGCGCCCCCCCACCCCAAAGCACCCTGCCCCCACGTTGAGGAGGACAGGGCCTCTTCCCGACAACCCTGGCCGTTGGTTGTTGGGGTCTGCGGGCGGGGGGCTTATCGGAATCCGGGAGCCCTCTTTAATAAGGGGGCCCCCAGATCCCGGCCCCCCACCCTATGTGAATGAGTATGGGGTACATCGTACCCCTACCCATTCACCTGGTGGAAAAAAATGTCAATAAAAAAAACACACACAGCTTTTTAAAGTAATTTATTACACAGCTCCGGGGGGTCTTCTTCCGAATCCGGGGGTCTCTTCCGTCTTCGGGGGTCTCCGGTGTCGTCTCCGCGCTCTCCGGTTCTTCCTTACTTCTGCCGGGCCTCCGCCATCTTCTTCCAGCTCTTTTGCTAGCGGGGCCCGGTCTTCTCCGTCGCCTTCTTCCCTCGCTCTCCGGTTCTTTCTTTCTTCCTTCTGCCGGCCCCTCCACTATCTTCTTCCAGCTCTTTTGCTAGTGGAGGGGCCGGTCTTCTTCCCTCTTCTCCTTATCGATGTTGACACGTCGCTTCCTCCCGCTGTAATGCTTGGCTGTTCGCTCCGCAGCGATTTACATAGGCCTCTCATGACGTCACAGTCACATGCTCCGGGTGGCCCCGGAGCATGTGACTGTGACGTCATGGGAGCATGTGACTGTGACGTCATGAGAGGCCTATATAAATCGCTGCGGAGCGAACAGCCAAGCATTACAGCGGGAGGAAGCGGCGTGTCAACATCGAGAAGGAGAAGAGGGAAGAAGACGCCGACGGTGACGGGAAGACCGCCCCCTCCACTAGCAAAAGAGCTGGAAGAAGATAGTGGAGGGGCCGGCAGAAGGAAGAAAGAAAGAACCCGGAGAGCGAGGGAAGAAGGCGACGGAGAAGACCGGGCCCGCTAGCAAAGGAGCTGGAAGGAAGAACCAGGGAGCGCGGAGACAACACCGGAGACTTCCGAAGACGGAAGAGACCCCCGGAGTCAGAAGAAGACCCCCGGAGCTGTGTAATAAATTACTTAAAAAAGCTGTGTGTGTTTTTTTTATTGACATTTTTTTCCACCAGGTGAATGGGTAAGGGTACGATGTACCCCATACTCATTCACATAGGGTGGGGGGCCGGGATCTGGGGGCCCCCTTATTAAAGAGGGGCTCCCGGATTCCGATAAGCCCCCCGCCCGCAGACCCCGACAACCAACGGCCAGGGTTGTCGGGAAGAGGCCCTGTCCTCATCAACATGGGGGCAGGGTGCATTGGGGTGGGGGGGCCGCAGGTCGCCCCCCTGCCCCAAAGCACCAAACCCCTCATGTTGAGGGCATGCAGCCTGGTACAGTTCAGGAGGGAGGGGGCTCGCTCTCTCGTCCCCCCTTTAACCCGCCGGCCTGCCAGGTTGCGTGCTCGGATAAGGGTCTGGTTTGGATTTTGGGGGGACCCCCACGCCGTTTTTTGGCGTAGGGGGTTCCCCTTAAAATCCATACTAGACCCAAGGGCCTGGTATGCTCTTGGAGGGGAACCAATGCCGTTTTTTTATTAAAAATTTGGTGTGGAGTTCCCCCTCAAGATTCATACCAAACACAGTGCCTGGTATTGGCGAGGATCCAAGTCGGATCCCCGTTTATTGAAACTCGGACATATGTCGGCTTCATGTCGCAGGGCAAAGTCAGATCCAAAGAAGGACGGTTGTCGAGTCGCACAAGTGTGAACCCGGCCTGAGATGGTTCTACACCTTCATTTGAGTCCAGCTGTGTTTAATTATACTGATTGGACTTGATTAGGAAAGCCACACACCTGTCTATATAAGACCTTACAGCTCACAGTGCATGTCAGAGCAAATGAGAATCATGAGGTCAAAGGATCTGCCTGAAGAGCTCAGAGACAGAATTGTGGCAAGGCACAGATCTGGCCAAGGTTACAAAAAAATTATGCTGCACTTAAGGTTCCGAGGAGAGAGCAGTGGCCTCCATAATCCTTAAATGGAAGACGTTTGGGACGACCAGAACCCTTCCCAGAGCTGGCCATCTGGCCAAACTGAGCTATCGGGGGAAAAGAGACTTGGTGAGAGAGGTAAAGAAGAACCCAAAGATCACTGTGGCTGAGCTCCAGAGATGCAGTCGGGAGAAAGTTGTAGAAGGTCAACCATCACTGCAGCCCTCCACCAGTCGGGGCTTTATGGCAGAGTGGCCCGACGGAAGCCTTTCCTCACTGCAAGACACATGAAAGCCTGCATGGAGTTTGCTAAAAAAACACCTGAATTACTCCAAGATGGTGAGAAATAAGATTCTCTGGTCTGATGAGACCAAGATAGATCTTTTTGGCCTTAATTCTAAGCGGTATGTGTGGAGAAAACTAGGCACTGCTCATCACCTGTCCAATACAGTCCCAACAGTGAATCATGGTGGTGACAGCATCATGCTGTGCGGGTGTTTTTCAGCTGCAGGGACAGGACAACTGGTTGCAATCGAGGGAAAGACGAATGCGACCAAGCACAGGGATATCCTGGACGAAAACCTTCTCCAGAGTGCTCAGGAACTCAGACTGGGCCAAAGGTTTACCTTCCAAAAAGACAATAAACCTAAGCACACAGCTAAAATAACGAAGGAGTGGCTTCACAGCAACTGTAATTGAATGGCCCAGCCAGAGCCCTGACTTAAACCCAATTGAGCATCTCTGGAGAGACCTAAAAATTTATGTCCACCAACGTTTACCATCCAATCTGACAGAATTGGAGAGGATCTGCAAGGAGGAATGGCCGAGGATCCCCAAATCCAGGTGTGAAAACTTGTTGCATCTTTCCCAAAAAGACTCATGGCTGTATTAGATCAAAAGGGTGCTTCTACTAAAAACTGAGCAAAGGGTCTGAATACTTAAGACCATGTGATATTTTAGTTTTTCTTTTTTAATAAATCTGCAAAAATGTCAACAATTCTGTGTTTTTCTGTCAATATGGGGTGCTGTGTGTACATTGAGTAAAAAAAATTAACTTAAAGGATTTTAGCAAATAGCTGCAATATAACAAAGTGAAAAATTTAAGGGGGTCTGAATACTTTCCGTACCCACTGTACGTCTGGGCTCGCCCCCATCACAGGCAAAAGAGGTGAAATACATCCGGGTGTAGTGACCATTCTCCTTGGTCCAGCATCTGGCGACAGAGGTAGTCCGCCTCCTGCCAGTTGTCTACGCCTGCCAGTTGTCTATGGCCGATAGAGCCAGTACGCTCCTTTCTGCCCACCGCAAGATGTGAGCTACCTCTGAAGCTGCCGCCGTGCTTCTTGTTCCTCCTTGATGGTTGACATACGCCACCCCCATGGCGTTGTCCGACTGGATCCGGATCGGACGCCCCTGCAGCCTCTGTGACCAAGTGGAGAGGCACTGCCTGATCGCCCGGAGCTCCAGTACATTGATCGGCAGGCGAGATTCTTCCTTTGTCCAGCGACCCTGTGTCGACTGAACACCCGAAACTCCTCCCCAACCGGTCAGGCTGGCGTCCGTGGTGATCACTGTCCATTGAAAGGGAAGGAACGACTTTCTTGACTGAAGAGCCGGAGAGCTCAACCACCAGACCAGGGAAGTCCTGACCTGGTGGCTCACCCGGATTTGACAATCCAGGGACAACGGAGATATGTCCCATTTGGACAGAATCTCCCTCTGCAAAGGTCGAGTGTGGAATTGAGCATACGGTACCGCCTCGAAAGAGGCGGCCATCAGACCCAAGACTCTCATGCAAAAGCGGAGCGACGACCATCTGCGGGATGCCAGCAGCTTCACTGCAGTCCAAAGAGTCTGATACTTTTCCAAAGAGAATTTTTTTACCTGAGGACTCTAGAAACAACCCCGGATATTCTAGGCTCCGAGTCGGTACCAACAACGACTTCTGGAAGTTCAGCACCCAGCCAAATTCTCGGAGGGTCTGACTGGCAATCGCCACATCCTCCTCTAATTCTGAGCTTGAAGCAGCTCTCAGAAGCAGATCGTCCAAATAGCCCACAATGGCGATTCCTCGATGTCTCAGCGAGGCCCGAATCGGGGCAAGCACCTTGGTAAAAACCCTTGGCGCCGACGCCAGGCCAAAGGGGAGAGCCACAAATTGATAGTGGTCTTCCCCCACTGCAAAATGCAGGAACCTCTGATGCCTGACGAAAACGGGGACATGCAAGTATGCGTCCTTGATGTCCAAGGACGCCAGAAAATCCCCCGGATGGAGTGAAGCGACCACAGAGCAAATTGATTCCATCCTGAACTTCAGAATCTTTACAAAGGCATTGAGGGCCTTGAGGTCCAGGATTGGACGGACTCCGTCCTTCTTCGGGACCACAAACAGATTCGAGTAGAGACCCTGAAACCTTTCCTGCAGCGGCACAGGAATGATTACCCCGCACTTCAGCGAGTCCTGGACTGCCCCACTTAGGGCGGCCCGACGAGCCGGAAGAAGAGGAAGGTTTGAGGGAAAGAATCTGTTTGGTGGACAAGAAAAAAACTCTTGTACCCGGATGAAACCACTTTGCAAACCCACTGGTCAGAAAGCAGTGAAGTCCACCGAGCTGCAAACTCGTGAAGACGTCCCCCCACCTGGGAGTCGGGCGGGGGCAAACCTTCATGCGGTAGCAGATTTGTTCAGACTTGTTTGGCTTGCGAACCCAGGGATGCTTCTGTTCCCCAGCTGGACCCTTGTCGGCCTGGGAAGGTCTGCCAGCGGGTCCTGACTGATGAAAAAACGTTTTTGCGCGGAAACGGAGGGCCCTGACCTACGGCACGGCTCCTTACCTTTTCTGGACTGAGGGAGGCGCGTGCTCTTACCTCCAGTGACATCCTTAATAATGTATTCCAGCAAGGCTCCAAATAGCCTCCCTCCCTTAAAGGGCAAGTCTGCCAAAGCCTTCTTGGAAGCCTGGTCCGCGGACCAGCATTTTAGCCAAATCAGGCGCCGCAGAACTACTGCGGATTCTGAGGCTCTGGAGATCAGAGGAGCTGCATCCAGGGCTGCATCGCAGACATATTTGAGGCCATGCACTAACTGGTCAGCTAGTTCCACGCAGCCCGGGGGAGCATGATGCTCCTCCAACTCCCGGTGCAATAACTTTGCCCACTCACTCAGTGTCTGAGACACTAGTGCCGTGGCTAAAATAGGCCGCAATGCTGATCCCAGCAGGGTGAATATGGACCGGCCCACCGCCTCTGACCTCCTATCTGCAGGATCCTTAAATGCAGGGGTCCCCTCTACCGGAATCGTGTTTAATTTGTTTAACCTATATACCGGGGGGGTCCACAACCGGGGGAGATGCCCATTTTTTCAGAAGTCTCTCTTCAAAGAGGGTAACGGACCGCCATGCGTTTTGGGACCGAAAAGGTCCCCTGCGGCCGTTTCCATTCCTTGTCTATGAACTTGTCAAAATAAGGCACATAATGGAAAACTTTAGCAGTGCGGGCCGGCTTATGGGACCCAAAAGGGACAGACACCTCAGTAGATGCTCCAGCCGCATCCTCCAGCTTGACGGTTTCCCGCACTGCGGTGATAAGTGCTCCAACAAATGCCTTATCCTGTGCTGACCCGGACATGGAGTCACCCACACTGTCCGAATGGTCCTGGTCCGCATCCTCTGATACCTCAGAACAGGGGCCCTGGGTCCCAGCCAGGTCCAAGTCTGAGTCAGAGCTATCCCCAGAAGAAGGTGGGGGAAGGGGGCGTTTTTTACCCCCCTTGCGCCCACACACCGCTTTCACCCTAGCAACAAATGACTCCAGGACCGCCGACAAAGCATCCGCAGGTGCTGGGTCACCGGTTGCCACTACTGGAATGTCTGGGGAAGAAACGCCAGCTTTTGACACCATGCCGACCTGCTCACTTGACAGCCTCAGGGACTATAGTCAAGTACAAGGTACACTGAAAAAGTGACCCACCCTCCTTGCTGCAACTGACCAGGGGACTCACCGCCCTGACAAAAACTGCTCAGCTCAGCGCCGCGTCCCAATCTCCCTCTCCACAGTGTGTGTCTGGGGGCCTCTAAGGTAAAACTGCGCTGTTCGCGCCGTTCAGAAAGCCATTTCAGCACTAAAGGCCAAAACCTACACAAAGATGGCCGCAGGCCGCCTCAGCAAAAAAGAAAATGGCCGCCCGCTGTGAATGCCTGCGCCACAGAGCGGCTAAAAGAAAATAGCCACCGGCTGCATTCCTCTAGCAGCAGCGCGGCTTCAAGAAAATGGTGCCGGTTCAAATGAAAAACGGTGTCGAGTGACACTGAGGCGGACGAGAAGGCCACAAACGCAGTGGCCCCCGAGGGGGGGGCACCCACAATAGCAGACCACCCACACACAGAGCGGACCCGGACACCCTCGCAGCCAGGACACGGAACCCCACCGCAGGTACACCCCGGTCAGACAGCAGGCCCATACATGGGGAGGAGGGAAGGGACGTGGGGAGAGGAAAGGGAGGACAAGCAACCCCCCAATCGACCCCCCCCCCCAGGAAAGCCCAGCTGTTCCATCCTGCCAAGACAGGAGTTAAAGTACTTAACCGTCCTGCAAGGACTGCTGGCGCATTCCTGACAGACCTACTTCTGAACAGTACGGAGTAGCTGTCGGCCACGGCTCACTGTGACACAGACAGCAGTAGCCCGGTCATATGTGAGCCCCGGAGCATATAGCTCACCGGCCACCCCTGGAGCAAACAGTGGAATGTCGTGGCCGACCCAGCGCGTAGCTAAGGCCTGCTCACGCTCGATGGCTGGACTGGGGAGACTACAAGGATCTATATTATCCAGCCTGTTACTCAGCCGGCAGTTGATAGATCTCAGGATCAAAAAAATAAAAAAAAATATCTTCAGGACCATGGGCCCAAAAGGAGCCAGGTCCTTCTCTACTAGGCAGAAAAAAAACTGAGCTGAGCTGCTCAATGCCATAAGAGGGGTTATGACCAGAGGGACCCCTCTGGGCGAGGATGTTCAGCTTTGCTAAAGATTACATGTTTTAACCACTAACATGTCTGCCTAGTCCTCTCCTGATAGACGGAACATAACCCTACAGTTAAAGAGTATAAGGAAGCTGTGTCCATCCATGGACGAAAGAGAAAAGCATTTTAAACAACTGAAATGCGGAGGAAATCTCCTTAACAGAGGCTGCCAAATTGCTCCTCTGCGCTGATGCCTGTTCCGTAGGCAGATTCTCTATGCAATCCCCGCAGAACCCCTTAGCCCAGGAATCCCCTAACCTGGCCCTGCAGGAGGGGTAATTTTTCTTAGAGCTATGGGAGGCTTTAGATTTGTCTTTAGCTTTTCTATGGAAGACAACACGAAAAAAAAAAAAAAAAACATTTTGGGAATAATTAGCTTGTGTCGCCCCCCCCCCCCCCTTCCGCCAACCTGCAAATAGGGAACACACCCAGTGATGCACTCCAGGCCTTCCTAGCCCCAGGGTCCTGAGCCACCACCCTCCTCTAACCACCCAGAGGGGACTCACAACGCCCCACCACCCTAGGAATTATGTATGGGGTGGGGGAAAGACAAGGGGGTACACCCTCCCCAGGCTTCCCTTACTTTTTGATGTCTGGAGCTGGCATCGCTATGCGCGGTCTGTGCTGGCTCTTCTTCAGACATGACCCCGGCTTGGTTGTTGCCTGTGGAGCCTCATGCCGCCTATACAACGTTCATGGCTCCACCCCAGCTTGTGCCAAGCGTGCCATCAAAGTCAGCCGTTGGAACCCACAGGTCAAAAGGAAGTACACGCCCCCACCGGAAGTCACATCATCCGCCACTTGGCCGGCCCGAATTCCTCTTCGGCCACACGAGCGTGCGAGGGGAACAGACTGCCTCCCTGCAACATCCCTGTAGATGTGATAGCGGGCCCCCGAATCTCCTGCCCGCTTACCTGGAGAAGATGGGTGGACAGAAATGTTGCAGTAAGCACCGCCGGTCCCAGGAGCCCCAGCCTCCCTTACCGGACCAATTAGTCTCAGCTATCTGGCCTCAGTTCCTTGCAGTGTCTCCCTGCCGGAGGAAACGCCAATAACTGAAGGACTGGCAGGGGAAGTTGCTTTTATAAATGGCTAATGCAGTGCTTTCTGTGGAAGGAAAGATCCAGGGTCTTTCAAAGTGGCAGTCCTAAAAGACGTTGAGGGAAAAAATAGGATTTTTTTGTACTCACCGTAAAATCCTATTCTTTGACGTATATTGACTGACACAGCATCTTCAATCTTGACAAAGTGGGTTATGTTCCTGCTCATAGGAGAAGACTAGGCAGAATGTTAGATGTTTTAACATACATTCCCTTACCAAAACTGGACATAACCCTCCTACCTGCAGCCAGCAGCCTCGGTTCGTATTAAATCAGTACAAACTCAAAAAAGGAGGGGTGGGTGCTGTGTCAGTCCATGGACGTCAGAGAAAAGGATTTTACGGTACAAAAAAATCCTATTTACTCTTAACGTCCATGGACTGACACAGCATCTTCAATCTTGAAAAAGTGGGACGTCCCAAAGCAGTGTCAAAGAACGAGGGGTGGGAACAGTACGCCGTGGCGTTGTCCAACTGGATCCTGACTGGACGTCCCTGTAGCCTCTGTGACCATGTGGAGAGGCACTGCCTGATCACCCAAAGTTCCAGTACACTGATCGGCAGACGGGATTCTTCCTGTGTCTAGTGACCTTGTGTCGACTGGACCGCCCAAACCCCCCCCCCCCCCCCCCAAACGGTCAGGCTGGCGTCCGTCGTGATCAACGTCCAGTGAAAGGGAAGGAACGACTTTCCGCACTGAAGGGGCGGAGATGTCAGCCACCAAACCAGGGAAGTCCTGACTAGTTGGCTCACCCGGATTTGACAATCCAGGGACAATGGAGACTTGTCCCACTTGGACAGGATCTCCTTCTGCAAGACTCAAGTGTGGAATTGAGCATACAGTACCGCCACCATGAGATGCAGCACTCGCATGCAAAAGCTCAGCGACGACCACCTGTGGGATGCCAACAGCTTCACCGCCACCTGAAGAGCCTGCAATTTTTCTAAAGGGAGAAAAACCTTCGCCTCCGAGGAGTCCAGGATCAAGCCCAGGTATTCCAGGCGCTGAGTCAGCACCAACACCGACTTCTGGAGGTTCAGTACACAACCAAATTCTTGAAGGGTCTGACTGGCAATCGCTAAATCCTCCTCTAATTCTGAGTCTGAAGCAGCTCTCAGAAGGTCGTCCAGGTAGCCCACGATAGCGAAACCTCGCCGTCACAGCAAGGCCAGAATCGGGGCGAGCACCTTGGTGCCGATGCCAGGCCAAAAGGGAGAGCCACAAATTGGTAGTGATCGTCCCCGACTGCAAAACGCAGAAATCTCTGATGCCTGATGCATATGGGGACATGCAAGTATGCGTCGTTGATGTCCAAGGACGCTAGAAAAATAGGATTTTTACTCACCGTAAAATCCTTTTCTCTATGAGTTCATGGACGGACACAGCTTCCTATTGACAAGTGGGTATTATCCTTCATTTAGGAGTGACTAGCCAGAAAAACTTGTTAAAAGTGTTACATCACACCTTCTACAGCACTGCCCAGGGTACAGTACAAACTTAAAACGAGGGGTGGGTGCTGTGTCCGTCCATGAACTCAGAGAAAAGGATTTTACCGTGAGTAAAAAATCCTATTTGCTCTTTCGTTCATGGACGGACACAGCTGCCTATTGACAAGTGGGACGTCCCAAAGCAGTGTCAAAAACGAGGGGTGGGAACAGCATTAACCACTTAACGACCGCTCACTGTATATATACGTCGGCACAATGGCACTGACAGGCACAATCACGTAGAGCATACGTGATTGCCTTTGTACAGTTGGGGGGTCAGATCGGACCCCCCCTTCTGTACAGTGAGCGGTCGGAATTCGTCTGGGAGCGTTCCGAGATGGGGGGGCGGCCGTTCGATTCCGACCACCCCCCCGCGATCGCTCCCGGTGAATAGAAATGCCCCCTCTGTCTGTGTAATGTTTACACAGACCGAGAAAGCAGGAGGAAGTGATGTCATCTCCTGTGCGGCGCTCACATATACCGAGCGTCGTACAAGAGAAGACACACAGGTCAGTGCACTAACACTACACTAACACCAGCACACATAGGCACATAAATCGCCCCCCCAGATCACCCCCCAGCCCCCAGTCACAGTGTCACTGATTGCAGTGACCATTTATTTACTGATCACTGCAATCAGTGACATTTGTGACTGTAAAAGTGTCACTACATTTAGTTTTAGGTCCAGTGTAGCCCCCTAACCCCCCCCCCTAATAAAGGTTTAACCCCTTGATCACCCCCCAGATAACCCTTTCACCCCCTAGCACCGCCGTCGCTTGGCGATAATTTTTCTGATCGCTGTCTTGGTGTCGGTGATGCAGATCGGTACTCAGTAAATTTTTTTAGGTTCGCCGCAGGTTTTTATAGCGTCGGGTACCCCCATAAATTATCTAATAAAGGTTTAACCCCCTTGATCGCCCCCCAGGTAACCCTTTCACCCCCTATCACCACTGTCACTAAGCGATCGTTTTTCTGATCGATGTCTTAGCGTCGGTGATGCAGATCGGTAGCCAGTATTATTTTTTTTGGTTCGCCGCAGGTTTTTATAGCGTCGGGTACCCCCATAAATTATCTAATAAAGGTTTAACCCCCTTGATCGCCCCCCAGGTAACCCTTTCACCCCCTATCACCACTGTCACTAAGCGATCATTTTTCTGATCGCTGTCTTGGCGTCGGTGATGCAGATCGGTACCCAGTATTTTTTTTAGGTTCGCCGCAGGTTTTTATAGCGTCGGGTACCCCCATAAATTATCTAATAAAGACCCCCTTGATCGCCCCCCAGGTAACCCTTTCACCCCCTATCACCACTGTCACTAAGCGATCATTTTTCTGATCGCTGTCTTGGCGTCGGTGATGCAGATCGGTACCCAGTAATTTTTTTAGGTTCGCCGCAGGTTTTTATAGCGTCGGGTACCCCCATAAATTATCTAATAAAGGTTTAACCCCCTTGATCGCCCCCCAGGTAACCCTTTCACCCCCTATCACCACTGTCACAAAGCGATCATTTTTCTGATCGCTGTCTTGGCGTCGGTGATGCAGATCGGTACCTAGTAATTTTTTTGGTTCGCCGCAGGTTTTTATAGCGTCGGGTACCCCCATAAATTATCTAATAAAGGTTTAACCCCCTTGATCGCCCCCCAGGTAACCCTTTCACCCCCTATCACCACTGTCACTAAGCGATCATTTTTCTGATCGATGTCTTAGCGTCGGTGATGCAGATCGGTAGCCAGTAATTTTTTTTAGGTTCGCCGCAGGTTTTTATAGCGTCGGGTACCCCCATAAAATATCTAATAAAGGTTTAACCCCCTTGATCGCCCCCCAGGTAACCCTTTCACCCCCTATCACCACTGTCGCTAAGCGATCAATTTTCTGATCGCTGTCTTAGCGTCGGTGATGCAGATCGGTAGCCAGTAATTTTTTTTAGGTTCGCCGCAGGTTTTTATAGCGTCAGGTACCCCCATATATTATCTAATAAAGGTTTTAACCCCCTAATTGCCCCTAGTTAACCCTTTCACCCGTAATCATCATATAAGTGTTACGGGTGACGCTGGTTAGTTAGTTTGCTTTTTATAGTGTCAGGGCACCCGCCGTATATAACCCAATAAAGGTTTAACCCCCTGATCGCCCGGCGGGTGATATCAATTAGGTTTTAGCGTCAGAGAGGGTCTGCGTCACACCCCAGGCAGCGTCAGGTTAGTGCCAGTAACGCTAACACCCACGCGTGAAGCATACACCTCCCTTAGTGGTATAGTATCTGAACAGATCAATATCTGATCTGATCAGATCTATACTAGCGTCCCCAGCAGTTTAGGGTTCCCAAAAACGCAGTGTTAGCGGGATCAGCCCAGATACCTGCTAGCACCTGCGTTTTGCCCCTCCGTCCAGCCCAGGCCACCCAAGTGCAGTATCGATCGATCACTGTCACTTACAAAACAAAAACACACATAACTGCAGCGTTCGCAGAGACAGGCCTGATCCCTGCGACTCCAGTGCTGTAGGAGGTGATTTCACCACCACAGTTAAAAAAAAAAAAAGCAAATATGCCGAAGCATTGGGGCAGCAGGGGCGGAGGAGCGATTTTGCTCCTAATGCCGCGTACATACGGTCGAAATTCCGACGGAGGCTTGCCCGTGGAAAAGTCTGACCATGTGTGTGCGGCATAACTTTTTTGCGGGAGGATGCCCCCATGCTTCGGCATATATAAATGGTGCATGTATGCCCATCATTAGAAGTGGGTGGATGAAGGGCGGTATTCTAATGGTGGGCATACCCACCGATCAATCTCTTTTTTCGTTCAGCCACCTGGCTGCATGAAAAAAAAAGATTACAATACATGTCCAACAAGGACCAGCAACGTACTGGTAAGTTGCTGGACTTTGAATGGTTATACCAGATTGATGCCTGCGGGTTTAGGTATCATCTTGGTATCATTCTTTTCAGCCAGCGGCCGGCTTTAATGTAAAAGCAACCCTAGTGGCTAATTAGCCTCTGGACTGCTTTTACAAGCAGTGGGAGGGAATGTCCCCCCCCCCGGATATAAAAAGCGCCATTGGGAAATTGGGAAAGCATTTTATCACACCGATCTTGGTGTGGTCAGATGCTTTGAGGGCAGAGGAAAGATCTAGGGTCTAGACCCCAGTTTTTTCAAAAAAAGAGTACCTGTCACTACCTATTACTATCATAGGGGATATTTACATTCCCTGAGATAACAATAAAAATGATAAAAAAAAAAAAAATATGGAAGGAACAATTTAAAAATAAAATAAAAAAGCAAACTTAATAATAAAAAAAAAAGCACCCCTGTCCTGCCCTGCTCTTGCCCAATGGCGAACGCAAGCGTCGGTCTGGCGTCATATGTAAACAGCAATTGCACCATGCATGTGAGGTATCACCGCGAAGGTCAGATCGAGGGCAGTAATTTTAGCAGTAGAGCTCCTCTGTAAATCTAACGGGGTAACCTGTAAAGGCTTTTAAAAATGTATGTAGTTTGTCGCCAATGCGCGTTTGTGTGAAATTTTAAAGCATGTCGTGTTTGGTATCTATGTACTCGGCCTAAGATCATCTTTTTTATTTCATCAAACATTTGGGCAATATAGTGTGTTTTAGTGCATTAAAATTAAAAAAAGTGTATTTTTTCCCCAAAAAATGCGTTTGAAAAATCGCTGCGCAAATACTGTGTAGGAAAAAAAAATGCAACACCCACCATTTTATTCTGTAGGGCCTTTGCTTTAAAAATATATATAATGTTTGGGGGTTCAACATAATTTTCCTGCAAAAAAAAATATGTTTTCATGTAAACAAAAAGTGTCAGAAAGGGCTTTGTCTTCAAGTGGTTAGAAGAGTGGATGTAAGCTTCCTAATGTTGTGTATAAAATGCCAGAACAGTTCAAAACCCCCCCAAATGACCCCATTTTGGAAAGTAGACACCCCAAGCTATATACTGAGAGGCATGTCTAATCCATGGAATATTTTATATGTTGACACAAGTTGCGGACAAAAGAAAATCTTTTTATTTTTTTTTATTTTTTTTGCACAAAGTTGTCACTAAATGATATATTGCTCAAACATGCCATGGGCATATGTGGAATTACACCCCAAAATACATTCTGTTGCTTCTCCTGAGTACGGGGATACCACATGTGTGAGACTTTTTGGGAGCCTAGCCGCGTACGGGACCCCAAAAACCAATCACCGCCTTCAGGCTTTCTAAGGGTGTAAATTTTTGATTTCACTTCTCACTGCCTATCACAGTTTCGGAGGCCATGGAATGCCCAGATGGCACAAAACCCCCCCAAATGACCCCATTTTGGAAAGTAGACACCCCAAGCTATTTGCTGAGAGGTATTGTGAGTATTTTGCAGATCTCGCTTTTTGTCACAGTTTTGAAAATTGAAAAAAAAAAAAAGAAAAAGAAATTTTTTTTCTTTATTTTCAAAAACAAATGAGAGCTGTAAAATACTCACCATGCCTCTCCGCAAACAGCTTGGGGTGTCTACTTTCCAAAATGGGGTCATTTGGGGGGGTTTTGTGCTATTTTGGCATTTTATGGCCTTCGAAACTGTGATAGGTAGTGAGGAGTGAAATCAAAAATTTGTGCCTAGAAATCCTGAAGGCGGTGATTGGTTTTCGGGGTCCCGTACGCGGCTAGGCTCCTAAAAAGTCCCACACATGTGGTATCCCCGTACTCAGGAGAAGCAGCAAAATGTATTTTGGGGTGCAATTCCACATATAACCATGGCATGTGTGAGCAATATATCATTTAGTGACAACTTTTTGTAATTTTTTTTTTTTTGTCATTATTCAATCACTTGGGACAAAAAAAAAAAATATTCAATGGGCTCAACATGCCTCTCAGCAATTTCCTTGGGGTGTCTACTTTCCAAAATGGGGTCATTTGGGGGGGTTTTGTACTGCCCTGCCATTTTAGCACATCAAGAAATGAGATAGGCAGTCATAAATTTAAAGCTGTGTAAATTCCAGAAAATGTACCCTAGTTTGTAAACGCTATAACTTTTGCGCAAACCGATAAATATACACTTGACGTTTTTTTTACTAAAGACATGTGGCTGAATACATTTTGGCCTAAATGTATGACTAAAATTGAGTTTATTCGATTTTTCTTATAACAAAAAGTAGAAAATATCATTTTTTTTCAAAATTTTCGGTCTTTTTCCGTTTATATCGCAAAAAATAAAAATCGCAGAGCCAATCAAATACCATTAAAAGAAAGCTCTATTTGTGGGAAGAAAAGGACGCAAATTTTGTTTGGGTACAACATTGCATGTCCGCACAATTTACAGTTAAAGCAGCGCAGTGCAAAATTCTGAATTCACCTCTGGTCCTTTAGCTACCAAATGGTCCGGGGCTTAAGTGGTTAAAACAACTTCACCCCAAACAAAACAAAGCTCCTCAACAGAGGTGTTGCAACTCTAAACAGCCGCAATACCTTGCGGCCGAAAGAAGCATCCGAAGATGCACACACATCAACTTGTAAAGTTTAGTGAAAGTGTGAACGGACGAGCAGGTCGCCGCCTTACACACCTGGTGAAACAGACGCTTGATGCTCTCAGAGCTCGGACAGCATCCAAAAAATACAACGTCGTCTCCTAGGATTCGAAGGATGAGGACACAAGGATGGCAGTACAATGTCTTCCTTGAGATGGAAGGTCGAACGACCCTAGGAATAAAAGAAGGCTGCGGACGCAGCACCACCTTATCCTTGTGGAAGATCAGATAAGGAGCCTTGCATGACAAGGCTGCCGGCTCAGAAAACCGTCTTAACTGACGTAAACCAAGAGGTACCTCTTGCCCTGGTCGAATGCACCGGAAAAGGGAGGCACCTGACCCTTCATGGCGTAAGCCTGATCACGATCTGTCAGATCCACCTAGAGATGGTGGCCGACGAGACCGATGGGCCCTACTTGGGACCAGTCACTGAAACAAACAGTGAGTCTGGACTACGGAACGGAGCAGTACCAGACAAGTATACTCTCAGAGTTTGGACAACGTCCAAGAAATGCAACGTCGTCACCTTAGGATTCGACGGATGAGGACACAAGGATGGCCGTACAATGTCTTCCTTGAGATGGAAGGTCGAAACACGACCTTAGGACGAAAAAAAAAATTGCGGACGCTGCACCGCCTTATCCTTGTGGAAGATAAGATAGGGAGGCTTGTATGACAAGGCTACCCGCTCAGAAACCTTAACTGGCATAACAGCCACCAAAAGGACCACTTCCTGAAAAAGTGGCAATAAGGGAAACTCCCTGATGTTCTCAAACGGTGGTTTCTGAGGCACTTAGAGGCCATGCCGTTAAAGCCATTGACTGCAAGCAATATGGCATATGGGACACTGAGCCAGCAGGTCCTCTCGTAGTGATAGACGCCAAAAGGACGTCTGCTACACAAGCCCCACGGAGGTAGTGGAGGGTGGCCCGGAGGGGCCGCCTGCCGAACTCACTGTACAAACGTTCTCACTAGAGAGTGAGCCACCAGGGGTCATTGAAAAAGAAAGCCAGGGCAGATACCTGCCCCCTAATTGTACTTAAAGTAACATTTTTGGCCCGTTCCCTGCTGAGAACAGCAGGACTCTGGAACTAAATAAGTACGCAGATGCCACCTCATTTCCTCACAATTGGATATAAAGGCCTTCCAAGTGTGATGGCAAATATTCCTAGAGGATGATTTCCGAACACTCCTCATGGTAGAGATCACTGAGTCTGACAGGCCCCGGTCTCTTAGCACCTGGCTCTCGAGCCGTGCCGTTAAGCCAGTGACTGTAAAACAGGATGGCGTATGGGACCTTGGGACAGCAGGTCCTTCCTTGGCAGTAGATGCCAAAAGGCGTCTGCTACCAGACGCACTAGAGCAGCGTACCAAGGATGCCGAGGCCAATTCAGAGCAATTGGGACCATTGTAATCCTCGCCTCCAGTCTGCGAAGCAGATGAGGAAGGAGCTTCCGAGGAGGAAAGGCATAGATTAGTCGGCACTGACTCCCCAGTGCCATCAACGCATCTGTCGTGTTTGCCCATGGGTTTCTTGACCTGGCCACAAACTTCCATACCTTCCGATTGAGTCAAGAAGCCAGGAGATATACGACTGGCGTGCTTCCCCTCTGGTAAGAGAGCCCCCTCTTAGGAGGTGAGCGACTTCCGATGCTGCAGCAGAGCTGCTTGTTTCTCCCTGATGATTGACATACGCCACAACTGTGGTGTTTGTCCGACTGGATGCCCCTGTAGCCTCAGACCATGTGGAGAGGCAAAGCCAGATCGCTGCGGCCTACTGTGACTGGACAGCAGTAGCCCCGTCATATGTGGGCCCCGGAGCATATAGCTCACCGGCCACCACTGGAGCAAACGGGGTATGTCGTGGCCGACCCAGCGCGGAGCTAAAGGCCTGCTCACGCTCAATGGCCCGACTGGGGAGACTGCAAGGATCTATATTATTAAGCCTGTCACCCAGCCGGCAGTTGATAGTAGATCTCTGGATCCAAAATTGAAAATAAAAAAATAAAAAAAGTTCTCCAGGGCCAATGGGCCCCTAGGGAGCCCGGTCCTTCTACATTGGCAGAAAAAAACTGAGCTGCTGAGTGCAGGGTGAGGGGTTATGACCAGAGGGACCGCCCCCTGGGCGGGGCTGTTCAGCTTTGGTATAATTACATGTTTTTGTATATCTAACCTGTCTGCCTAGTCCTCTCCTAATAGACGGAACATAACCCACTTGTCAAGACTAAAGGAGCTGTGTCCGTCCATGGACGAAAGAGAAAAAACGTTTTTCTTTTGTTTCCGTTATAAAATTTTGTAAATACGTTTTTTCCTTCACTGATGGGCACTGATAAGGTGGCACTGACAGGCACTGATACGTGGCACTGATATGCGGCACTGATAGGCATCCCTTGCGGCACTGGCAGGCATTGTGGGTGGGCACCGATTGGCAGCTGCCTGGGCACAGATTTCCCTGGTGGTCTAGGTGGCATACCTGGTGGTCCAGTGGGGTGGCCATCCCTGGTGGTCCATTCCAGCATCCTGGTGGTCCTGGGCGGGCATCCGAGGGGGGGCTGCGCTCAAACAATCAGCACAGACCTCTCCTCTCAGGAGAGCAGCCGATCGACTCTCCTCTACTCGCATCTGTCAGACGTGAGTGAGGAAAAGCCAATCAACAGCTCTTCCTGTTTAAATCGTAATCAGCCATGATTGGACATGGCTGATCATGTGCGTTTTACCGAGATCGGTGTAGCGGTGTGTCAGACTAACACACCACCGATTGCCGCGATGCGCGCCCCCCGCGTCATATGACGTCCAGTCAGGATAACGCAACCAGTGCCCGGCCGTCATTCTGCTATAGGCCGGGCGGTAAGTGGTTATTCATACATCAGAGTACACATGAGAATAAAAAAGAATAAAAAAGGAGAAAAAAGCTTAAAAAGGCTCTTACTGGGCCACCTGGGGAAATATTTTAAGGCTAGCATCTGCTGAGGCCTGAACATCCTTCTGGCAAAACCTAGAGTTTGTATGTGCAAAAGACATGATGGTTTCAGTTTTACACACCTGGAAAACAGAGGCCTGATACTGAAAAGCTCAAAAAGTACCAACACATCTAGTGGATTGGCCCTCTACAGTAAAGTAGGGAGTCCTACATTTTAGGTTGTAAATAATTTTAACATAAGTAATGATTTGTCGACACCACACCTAGCAATTGTGGATCGGGAGGCAGCCTGTCCTTTCCGGGAGCCCTCAGAGGCTTCTACAGCCATAACTACATCCAGGATGTTTTGGAGACTAACTATGTCCCGAGGCCTGAAAACAACCTTGTCCTTCTGGAGTAAAAAAGAATAGGATTTTTGTACTCACCATAAACTCCTTTTCTCTGAAGTCCATGGACGGTCACAGCTCCTTATAATTCTTGACTTGTGTGTTATGTTCCGTCTATTAGGAGAGGACTAGGCAGACATGTTAGACATTTAAAACATGTAACTTTAGCAAAGCTGAACAGCCCCGCCCAGGGGGCGGTCCCTCTGGTCATAACCCCTCACCACTGCACTGAGCAGCTCGGTTCGTCAAAAAGCAGTACAAACTTAAAAAGGAGGGGTGGGTGCGGTGTCCGTCCATGGACTTCAGAGAAAAGGATTTTACGGTGAGTACAAAAATCCTATTTACTCTTTCGTCCATGGACGGACACAGCTCCTTATAATTCTTGATTTGTGGGACGTCCCCAAGCAGTGTCAAAAAACGAGGGGTGGTAACAGCAATTAAAACAACTTCAACCCAAAAAAACAGAGCTCAACAGTGGAGATGTAGCCTCAAACAATCGCTTGCAAAACCTTGCGGGTGATGCAAGCATCCAAAGATGCATACACATCAACCCTGTAAAACTTAGTGCAGGGATGAACGGGCGACCAGGTCGCCGCCTTACATGTCTGTGAAACATACGCTTTAAGTCAGAAAACCCAGGAGACACCAATTGACCTGGTAGAATGCGCTGAAACAAGAAAAGGAGGCACCTGCCCTCTAAGGGCATAGGCCTGCATTATCGTCTGGCAGGTCCAGCGAGAAATGGTGGCTGAAGAGACCGCCAGGCCCTTCTTAGGTGCAGTCAGACAGAAACAGTGAGTCTGACCTCCGAAACGGAGCCGTAGCAGACAGATACACCCACAGAGCATGTACCACGTCTAAGGGATGTAACACAACCTCAGAGATGCAACGGCCGAGGACACAAGGATGGAAGCACAGTGTCCTCATTCAGATGAAAGGCCGAAACCACCTTCGGAAGAAACGAAGGTCGTAGCACCACAGTATCCTTACCAAGGATCAAGCATGGGGACTTACAAGACAAGGTCGCCACTTAGAAACCCTTCTGATATATGCAATGGCCACCAGAAGGCAACTTTCTGAGAGAATGTCAAAAGAGGAATCTCTCTGATGTTCCCAAAGGAAGGTTTCTGAAGCACCGAGAGCACCAGGTTCAAATCCCACGGAAGAAGTAGTGGTCGAACCGGGACAACCACATGTCGGACCCCCTGCACACACCAGTGAAAAGAGCCGCCAAGGGTCGTTGAAAGAAAATAGCCAAGGCTGAAATCTGCCACTTAAAGTGGTTGTAAACCCGAAAAAAAAAAAAAACACCTGCAAGACAAAGCCATTATAGCTTATACGTCATATACGCCGGAAAATACGGTATGTGCTATTGTCTTAAAGGCCTTATTGTGGCTCCTGAATTGCTGGACAGCTCCTTCACCAATATTGCAAGATTGAGATCTTAAAGTGGTTGTAAACCCGTTTAAAAAAGAAAAAAAAAAAAAACACCTGCAAGACAAAGCCATATTGAGCTAGTATGACTAGCATACTAGCTCATTATGCATCACTTACCTTATATCGGAGCCCCCGAAGCCGTCCTCGTCTCCCCCTCCAGCCGCAGCCATTGCTCCACAGATAACCGGAAGGTTACTTCCGGGTATCGCCGTTCCGGCCAATCACATCGCCGCTCCAGCGCTGTGATTGGCCGGGGCGGCAAACACGTCACTCCGCGTATGTGCGCGGGGGCCGTCAAATCCAGATTTGTGAATGGGGATTAACCCTGTGAATGACATCGGTGCATGTCTTTTTTTTCAAATATCTCCTAAACAGTGTAGGTTTACGAGATATTTCTTGCACCTACAGGTAAGCCTTAATCTAGGCTTACCTGTAGGTGCAAGTTGCATGAGAGGGTTTACAACCACTTTAATGTTACTTAAGGCAAGTTCTTTATCCACTTCATGCTGTAAAAAACAGCAGGATCCTGGAAACTGAATATGCCCGTGGACACCACTCCATCTCCTCACATAGAGATGCAGGCCTTCCACGCGCGATGGCAAACCCTCCAAGAAGATGACATCCGTGCTCTTAGCATGGTGGAAATTACTGAAAATGACAGGCCTCGGTCTCTTAGTACCTGGCTTTAAAAAACCATTCCGTTAAAGCCAGCGACTGTAAAGCGGGATGAAGTAGGGATCTCTGAACCTGGCCACAAGCATCAATACCTGCGATTGAGTAGGGAAACCAGGAAATCCATGTCTGGCATGCCCCAACTCAGGCAAGGAGTTGAAAACACATACGGGTGTAGCGACCATTTTCCTTGGTCCGGCATCTGGCGACTTAGGTGGTCCGCTTGCCAGTTTGACGCCTGGAGTGTATACGGCCGATAGAGCCGAAACGCTCCTTTCTGCCCACCGCAGGATGTAAGTGACCTCCGATGCTGCAGCAGAGCGACTTGTTCACCCCTGATGGTTGACATACGCCACCGCCTTGGTGTTGTCCGACTGGATCCAGACTGGACGCCCCCATTGCCTCTGTGACCATGTGGAGAGGCACTGCCTGATCGCCCGAAGTTCCAGTACATTGATCGGCAGGCGGAATTCTTCCTGTGGCCAGCGACCTTGTGTCGACTTAACATCGTCTAGTGAAAGGGAAGGAACGACTTTCCGGATTGAAGGGCCGGAGATTTCAGCCACCAGACCAGGGAGGTCCTGACTAGTTGGCTCACCTGGATCTGACAATCCAGGGACAACAGAGACTAGTCCCATTTGGACAGGATCTCCTTCTGCAAGACTCGAGCGTGGAATTAAACATACGGTAGCGCCTCAAAGGATTCTACCATGAGACCCAGGACTCGCATGCAGAAGCGCAGCGACGACCACCTGCGGGATGTTAACAGCTTCACTGCCACCTGAAGAGTCTGCAATTTTTCCAAAGGGAGAAAAACACCCACCCCTGAGGAGTTTAGAATCAAGCCCAGATACTCCATGCGCTGAGTCGACACCAACACCGACTTTTGGAGGTTCAGTACCCAATCAAACTCTTGAAGGGTCTGACTGGCATCGCCACATCCTCCTCCAAGTCTGAGTCTGAAGCAGCCCTCAGAAGGAGTTTGACTGGGTAGCCCACGATAAGGATTGTTGCGAGCACCTTGGTGAAAACCCTTGGTGCCAATGCCAGGCCAAAAGAGATAACCACAAATTGGTAGTGATCGTCCCTGACTGCAAAACGCAGAAATCTCTAATGCCCGACATATATGGGGACATGCAAATATGAGTCCTTGATGTCCAAGGACGCCACAAAATCCCCCGGATGGAGTGTAGCGACCACAGAGCGAACTGATTCCATCCTGAAACTTCGTACTTTTACCAAGGAATTGAGGGCCTTGAGGTCCAGGATTGGACGAACCCCGTCCTTTTGTGACTACAAACAGATTGGAATAGAATCCCTGAAGCCTTTCCGGCAGCGGCACAGGAGCTATTACCCCGCGAGAAAAAAAAAATTGTTTTGTGGATAAAAAAGAAATTCCATCTTGTACCCTGATGAAACCACCATGCAAACCCACTGGTCGGAAAGCAGGGAAGTCCACCCTGCAGACTCGTGAAGGTGACCCCCCCCCCGAGAGTCGGATGGGGGCAACACTATGTAGTCGCAGACTCGGTCGCAGGCCTGATTGGCTTGCGAACCCAGGGACGCTTTTGTCCCGCTTTTGTCCCTCAGCTGGCCCCTAGTAGGCCTGGAAACGCTTACCTGCGGGCCAGGTAAAAGGTTAAAAAAAAACAAAAAAAAACACTTGTGAATGGAAAAAAATGAGGGCCCGGGCTACGACGTGGCTCCTTACCCTTTCTGAATTGTGGGAGCACCGTGCTCTCACCCCAAACGACATTTTTAAGAATGTCATCCAGTGAGGCTCCAAAGCCTCAAACCCTGTTAGAGCAAATCCGCTAGAGCTTTACGTCTCGTCTGCAGACCTGCATGTCAGTCAAGTCATGCGTCGTAGCCCTACTGCAGATACTAAAGGTTCTGGACAGCCAGGCAGCTGTATCTAAGGCCGCATTGCAGACATACTTAAAGGCCATACACCAACTGGTCCGTTAACATGCAGACCAGGGAAGCCTGTTGCTATTTGAATCATGGTGCAGCAAGTTTTTGCCCAATAAGGAAGGGTCAGTGACCCCATGGTCGTGGCCGCAATGCTGACCCCAATACCGGACCGGGCCACCGCATCGGTCCTCCTGTCTGCAGGATCCTTAAAAACAGGGGTCCCTCCCCCGAATCATGGTAATTCCCAGGATACCAGGGGGCCCCCAACGAGGGAGGGGTCCCTTTTTCAGGAAACACTCCTCAAAAGGGATAACGCACAGCCGTGCAATTTTTTAGAGCGCTGCAGCCGTTCCCATTCTTAGTATGTAAACTTATCCAATAAGCTATGTAGGGAAACATCCTAGCGGTGCGGGCCGGATTGTGGGACCGACACCTTACTAGATGCCCTCGCCGTAACCTCCATATTATTGGGGAACCCGCACGCAGTGATAAGTGCTCCAACAAGCGCCTATCCTGCGCTGACCGGGACACGGAATCATCCTTCTGTCCAAAAGGTCCTGGTCCGCATCCTCTGACACGTCAGAACAGGGGCCGTGAGTCGCAGCCAGGCCCGAGTCTGGATCAGAGCCTTCCCCAGAAGACTGTGTGGGGAAGGGGCCTTTTTACCCCCCTTGCGCCCACACACCGCTCCCACCCGGGCAACAAAAAGATGCCAGGACCGCCAACCAAGCGCCCAAAAGGCATAGCAGGTGCAGGGCACCGGTTGTCAATACAGGTATGTCTGGGGAAGAAAACGCCAGCTTCTGACACCATGATGACCCCACTTGCCTGACAACACCCTAGGGACGAAGGCAAGGTACACAATTCCACCCTCCTGGCTGCCACAGAAAACCGAGGGGGCCCCCCCAGAGGACTCACCACCCCGTCCCAGGCACTGCACAGCTGCCCGCCCTCTCCATGACTGAGGTGTTCCTATATCGCCGCCTGTGTCACTCTCTCTGAGGGGATTTTTGCAGTTCGTGCCGTTCTGAGAGTTTACCGCTAAACCTAGTTGAAAACGACGAGAAAATGGCCGCCAGCTGGCGCTGAAAGCACGGGCTACAATAAAATGGCCGCCATACGTGTCTGAAGAAAAAAACCGCTGACTACAATAAAATGGCCGCCGCTGTATAGCCAGGGAAATGGCTCCAGTCACTGCCAAAATGGCCACCGGGTGTAGTCTGAGGTAAAAAAATACACAGAAATGGCAGCGAACACCCAGGGCTCCCAACAGAGGCCCCCCACACATGGCAGCACACCCCACACATGGCAGCACACCCCACACATGGCAGCACACCCCACACAGAGAGCGGACCCTCACCATGCAGCCCTCGGCCAGTCCACAGCAAGGCCCAGACACCACAGCACATGGGGAGGAGGGAAAAGACAGGGAGAGAAGGAAGGGTGAGAGACCCCCTAGTCGACCACCCCAGGAATGCCCAGTTGTTCCATCCTGCCAAAACAGAAGGAACCTTACTTACCCGTCCGTGCGAGGATTTGCTGGTGCGTTCCTGATGGTCCTACTTTCCGAACAGTACGGAGTAGCTGTCGGCCCGGATCACTGTGACTGAGACAGCAAGCATCCCAGTCATATGTGAACCCGGGAGCATATAGCTCACCAGCCACCCCTGGAGCCATGGGGAATTTCGTGGTTAACCCAGCACATAGCTAAGGTCTGCTCATGCTCGATGGCCGGACTGGGGGGACTACATGGATTTATATAATCCAGCCTGTCACCTAGCCGGCAGTTGATAGTAGACTCGCAAAAAAATAAAATAATAAAAAGTAAACATTTTCCTCAGGACCCTGGGCCCAGAGGGAGCCAGGTCCTTCTCTACTAGGCAGAAAACAAATGAGCTGCTCAGTGCAGTGTGAGGGGTTATGACCAGAGGGACCGCCCCCTGGGTGGGGCTGTTCAGCATTGCTAAAGTTACAGGTTTTAAATGTCTAACATGTCTGCCTAGTCCTTTCCTAATAGACGGAACATAACCCACAAGTCAAGAATTATAAGGAGCTGTGTCCGTCCATGGACGAAAGAGAAAAGTTATTTTCAGGACCAAAAAAAAAAAACACCTTAAGCTCAGGCACCCTCCTAATTAATAGCCACAACAAAAATAACCTTGTTTGAAAGAAAGCGAAATATCCCAAAAACAGAATCAAAAGTGGCGTCTAAAAAACTGACAGCACTAGATTGAGGTCCCACTGAATTAATAGCTCATAAAAAAGTTGAGAAAGGAATGGGAATCTAACAGTCTGCAATCTGGCACTTAATCGCTTACATGCGTAGAGACTTCTCAAATTCTGACTGAAGGAAGGAAGACTCGTGTCATGGAGAATTTTTGGGATGAAGCTTTCTGTCTTCTCATACCATGCAACATACAGTATGCTTTCTGTGTATAGTGCTAAACCGTTTGGCATGAAGGAGCCTTCATCAAGGTGGGCAGAACAGAATTTTAAAGACCACGGTCTCTAGGACTTGGACTTCAAGAGCAAGGCCATCAACTCCAATGACTCTAAATCACGATGGAAAATATGACTTGGTATGGGCCGAACACCTCCCAGTTCTGTTTGTGCCACTGGGTCCGAACATCGCAAAAGTTCGGACCCAAACCGCGAACCCTATTAAAGTCTATGGGACCCAAGCAGGTACGAGGTGGAGGTCTATAAACAACAAAGCAATAGGATTAAGGGTAGATAATTATATAGTATATTGAAATTTTCATGGAATATTTCCTCAGCACTGGGGCTGGTTTACAGTCCCTCTACTATTTAAATTGTTACCACAATGGGCCACAACGTATTATACCTTATACTTTATATACACCACATTTTTCTTCGTTCACTGGTCCCTGTTACATTTCACCATCTCTCCCCCATTTATTCAAAATTATTTTCATCATTTACCTTTTTGAACATTTCACGGTTTTTATCATTACACCCCTTGTCCCCTATAGATGGTTATACCTATAAAAGACACATCTGCAATCTATGCCCATGGAGTATCCTCTCTGGGTACCCCAGCTTCCAAACCGGATTTCCAGCCTGCATGGTGGGGTTCATCCACCTCAGCTCCCGGGGGTTGTTTCTCCGGCCGGGCCCACCCTCCACGCCTATACCCACAGTCATAGGCATACCTGTAAGTTACTCTGGGAATTGCTATTGCTCTCTCTCTCCCTCCTGCACCATATAGTTTCAATATACTATATAATTATCTACCCTTAAACCTATTGCTTTGTTATTTATAGACCTCCACCTCATACCTGCTCCTGAAGAGTGGCAGTAGCCACGAAACGCGTTGAGCCAATAAGATGCCCCCTCGTATACACACTGCTACTGCACCACCTACTTACCTCATATATCGATTGGTATTTATCAACCTATTACGGTTATAACTACCATGGAGATAGACTTTAAGGAAACTGGTTCTGTATAGTAATTTTTACAAAATGTACCAAATATGCCTACTGTGAGCTAATCAGGTGCCCTTTTGCACATATATGTTAATACCATTACTACCTACCAGTTCCTTTACCTAGTGGACTGTGTCAGCCTAATCAAGTTCTACTTTTTTACCATGGATACACGCTTCAATGAATTGCCCCCCCCCTCCCCTTTTTACTTTTTTATATAAGAACCAAATATGTTATATCGCATTACCATTGATTGTCATAATCCATATACTATTCAGTTTTGAACTACTACATAAAGGTGTTATGTCATTATTGTTTTTGTTATGTTTTTATGTGATTAAAACACTGACTGACAATTGTTGTCATGCAAGGCTCTCATGTAATGTTTTTGGTTCTATCAGACGGGATACCTGCCATATTCAATTGATCCGGGTTATCTCCTGAGATGCATGCTTCATTTAAAGTCCCACCCTTGCTTCTCTCTTTTTTCAAATATCGGGAATGGAAGTGCTCGGCTATTGCCCTGCGCCTCATACAAAGTCCAAAACTTTTAGTATTCCATGTTCAACAAAGCTAGGCAGCCTAGACAGCCTTGTAGAGATATGAGATCCCAATAACACTTAATCAGCGACATCGGCATAAGGGGCTTGTTAGCTGCCGCTAATCCAGGACTGATTCATTTTGACAAATGCCAGCCGGTCAACAGAGTCTGTGGACAGACACATTCTCTTATCTGTCACAAAACCTCCAACAGCACTGAAAGTCTGTTCGGAAAGCACGCTGGTTGCAGGGTAGCTCAACTGCATACTGGGCAAGTTCTGGCCAGTGATCTATTCTCAATGTAGATTTCGAGGAACAGCAGGCTTTGGAAGATTTATGAATTTATGGGAGGAGGGCCAAGTCACCGACGACATCGCTTGGTTGGATCAGCCACCAGCCTTGTCGGTTGCTGGCATGTCCTTCCCCCCTCCTCAGTCTTTCAATCTTTCAAGCCTAAATCAAGAAATGTTCCTCTTAATGCTAATCCCAATATTTGGGCTTTTGTTCAACAAGCCGCTCAGGCCATTGAAGAATCCAACTTTGCTTCTTCAAAATCCTCGAACCTTACAATATCGCAAAAAGATGCAATCAAATCTCTGCATATGAATACTGTGAGGGGGTTAGCTCGACAGCCGGTGTGTGTGACCCCCTGGATGGGTTCACCACACAAAAACAGGCACAGCAGACAGTTTATAGTTGCAAAAACAAAACTATTTACAGGGGAAAAACAGCAAAACAAAAAGAAACATAGAAAAAGAAATCCTGGTCAGCTTAACCGCTTACTACACACGTAGGTTCCCTGTCTGACAACTAGGTGCAGCCTTGTGCTGCCCCAGCCCCTATCTCCCTGTTTTTTAAAGGTTTTAGCCACAAAGGCTTTGTCTCACCGCACAGGACAGAAACACGCTCCCGAGTCTTGCACAACACAGATCTGGTTCCAGGATGGAGCCTTTCCCTTAGCATACTGGGAGTTCTTGTAGAGGCCTCAATGACCCACTTGATACAGCTGGGCTCATTAACTCTTCCCCTGCAAGACTCCCAGCACTCCCCCTAGTGGTATAAATCGGCATAAAGCCTGAATCTAGGACATATATACCTTCCATCCTGGATGCAACCTGGTGACTTTACCTGCCTGCTGTCACATAACCGAGATAATTATTAAACCTGCCGATAAGGGGGGCAATCTGGTCATCATGGATGTTTCACACTATGAAAATATGTGTAGAAAAATCCTGATGAACTCGGATTGGTATAGACCTAGCTCTCAAACTGTTGTTGATAATTTCTACATAAAATACTGTAGAATTATTTTGAAGGCTCTTCATCAGGGTCTTATTGACCAAGGAACGAGGTGTTTCCTGGATACCAAAAATCCCAGGACTCCCACGTTCTATGCCCTCCCCAAGACCCACAAGTCTCTCACAAACCCTCCAGGACGACCCATAATTTCGGGTTCTTCCAGTCTCACGGAAAATGCCAGTTCTTTAATAGATGGTTACCTTTACCCTCACGTTACATCTCTTTCCTCATATATTAAGGACACTATTGACCTATTAAAGACGATTGAGGGTATCTACCTTCCCCCTAATACTCTGCTTGTAGCACTTGATATTGAAAGCTTGTACAATGCGATACCTCATGACAGGGGTTTGGAAATTATTGAAAATCATCTAAGAGAAAGAGGACCTTCTGCGCTCAAATATAATAGTTTTATTCTTGACCTATTGGGTTACATTTTGAGACACAACGTGTTTGTTTTTGGATCCTCCCACTACCTCCAGGTGCAGGGGGTTGCGATGGGGACTAAGTGTGCCCCATCGTATGCCAACCTGTACCTGGGGGGGTGGGAGAGAGACATCTATTCCAGGGACGATCTTGTCCCCTTCATGGACAACATCGTTTCCTGGTATCGTTACATTGACGTGCTCCTCTTCTGGTCTGGTAGTGAATTGCAATTACAGCAATTTTAGAATTCATTTCCATTAATGATTTCAATTTGAAGTTCACTATGAACTATAGTTCAACCAATATGAATTTTTTAGATCTAAACATCTCAATTGATGAAAATGGTAAGGTTAATTCATCTCTATGTAGAAAGCCCTCGGTGGGCAATACAATTCTCCATGCTAGTAGCTCCCATCCTGATCCCCTTTTAAAGAGTATGCCTTACAGTCAATATGTACGGTTAAAACGCAATTGTAGCCAAGATATAGATTTTCAAAATGCCTCTAAGGATCTTTACAATAGGCTAAGAGTAAGAGGCTACGGCCATAAATGTTTGAAACGTGCCTATAATAGAGTAAAAAAACAAGATAGAAACTCGCTTATATTCTCTTCTAAGGACACTGCTAAAATAGATAGAGTAATCACACGATGCTCGAATCAACATTGTGAAATAAAAAATATCTGAAAGAGATTTTGGCCATTACTAGCAGCAGATCCGATTGTTAAGAAATATATTCAAAAATTTTCAGAAATTACTTTGACGCGTTTCCTCCTTGAAAAATCGATTGGTGCATAGCCATTTCTCTGCTACATCAGCCCTCAAAGATTCGATACTTACTGGTACTTTCCCTTGTGGTCACTGCGACGTATGTCGTTATGTTGACTACAAGTCTAAATTTCTACCTACCAATGGCAAGTGGCACTCCACCAGGGTAAGGGTCACCTGCCAGACACTGGGGGTCATCTATTTAGCCCAGTGTCTGTGCGGTGGTTTTTACGTGGGAAAAACCAAACTCCCATTCTTTAAAAGAATAAGGGATCACATCAAACCCATTCTCAAAAAAAAGATTGTCACTGCTGTCAGCAGGCACGTGGGTATGCATCATGATTTCAATCCTAATTTTATTAGATTTCTTGCCCTTAAACATGACCCTCTGGACTCGAGAGGAGGCAGTGTCGACAAGACGCTGCTCCAGCTCGTGGCCCGCTGGATTTATAATCTCTGGGCAACTTGCTTTCCTGGTTTCAATGAGAATCTAAGCTTTAGATCTTTTCTCTAAATAAATGTGTCTCTTTGAGTGATCTTGTATCTCATTCTCTACCTTTTCGCTCTCAACCTGATCTTCCCCCTCTTTATACAGGGTTTATGTCTATTTGCCCTCCCCCCCCCCCCACTCTCCCCCCCCCCCCTAGTTTTCTTTTCCTTCCCCTCCCCCTCTTTGTTTTCCTTTTTACTCCCCAGTTCATTCTATTCACCATTTTATTGTATTGAGGATTTTTGTATTTACCGTATATACTCGAGTATAAGCAGAGTTTTTCAGCACTCTT
Organism: Rana muscosa; assembly: GCA_029206835.1. Lineage (NCBI taxonomy): Eukaryota > Metazoa > Chordata > Amphibia > Anura > Ranidae > Rana > Rana muscosa. Next base: position 257,003,515 of record CM055118.1, on the reverse strand, counting down.
TTTGTGCTGAAAATGTCCCCCTTGGCTTATACTCGAGTCACATTTTTGCGCCTGATTTCCCAGACTTTGGGGACATGGTACCGGCCAGCCGTAGACCCCAAACTTGGCACACATGTAGCCCCACTCTTCCTCTACAAGTGTGCAAAGTTTGTTGTCCGGGGGACCTACGGCCGGGGAGCACCGATTTTTCAAACTTGGGCACCCCTTCCGTAGACTCTCATGTTAAACGGTAATTTCTCCTGTGAATTTGGGGACCCAGTACTGGCCGGTCATATGTCACCTGGACCCGAAACTTGGCACACATGTAGCCCCATTTCAGCTCTATAAGTGTGCAAAGTTTTTTGTCTGGGGGACCTACGGAGGGGGAGCACCCATTTTTCAAAGCTGGGCACCCCTTCTATAGACTCCCATGTTAAACGTCAGTCTAGTCATGGGCACAGTGAGGCATGGGCACAGTGAGGCATGGGCATGGACAAAGTGAGGCACAGTGAGGCATGCAGATGGACACCCTAGGCTTATACTCGAGTCAATACGTTTTCCCATTTTTTTGGGGTAAAATTAGGTGCCTCGGCTTATATTCAGGTCAGCTTATACTCGAGTATATACGGTATGTTGTATGGTCATTATAAAATTTTTGGAAATTTAGTTTAATATGTATTTATTAGACAAGAAACTCCTTTGTACGATACTAGATTTCATTTTTTCTCCCCCTTCTTTTTTGTCCAATTGATTATATTTCAATGGGTCCACGCTGTGGGTGGTTTACATTGCCCGGCCCATCTATGTGCATTCTCTCCGCTGTTTTTTTTATTTTTTATCATTCTCCTCCTCCCGCTTCACCCTGTTTATGGATCCCCCGGGTGGTTGCCCCGTTGGTTAACATGGGCACCCAAGATGGCGGGCTTCCTTTGTTTACCCGTCACCTACCCAGTTTGTCATGCTGCGGCCCCTCTGTGTCGACTCTTGGATTTCACCACCTCTTTCCCTAGCGTCCACTCCCCTCTCGTTCCTGCCCTATCCCACACTGCTGTGCTGGTACTTGGGGCGGGATTTCCATGTTCGCCCTACCATCGGCGTCCTGGTTATTGTCCTTCCCCTTTCCTGCCGCGTGGCAGTGTGGGGATTGTAGACATTCACATCTCAGGTCATTGGAGCATGCGCACTGACATCCAGCTACCCGCCTCGCGCCCGGTGACGTCAAACACCGGGCTCAATGGAGGAGAGTATTTAACCGGCTCACTTGGCATTTTCCTGCCTAGAGCTGGGGGACCTGAGCCAACGCTCCAAACATATGGGTACGCATTTATATCCTTATGCATCTGATTCGTTCTTACCCTCAGTCTTTCTCAATACAATGAAGCCCCCCCTTTTTTATGTTCTTTTCTGTTTTTGTATATACTTTCCCATTGATATCCAATAAATATGCATTTTCTTTTGAGACATTAGTCCGCAGCCGTGCTCTGCATGCTTTCTTGAAATTTATCATTGGAAATATTTTAACATTTTCATCCGTCTCTTTTTTCCCTTTTTTCTTTCTTCCTTTTTTTGCCTTTAGCTGTATTTGCAGTTTTTTCTTTGAGAACATGAGGATGTCTACCTATTAATATAAATTTATATTTTCTGATTTATTTATCCATTTTTTCAGTTATCAGACTGTTGCTTGTTTATGAAAACTCCAGCAAGCCCTAAAGTTCATATTCCCCTATCTGAATATTTTTTTTGCTGTTTTTAAGTAAGTGACACCTAGATGTATTTTTATGTACATTGGTGTTCTTCATTTATTATAGTGATACATTTCATTATATATTTCATTCATTCTTCATTTTATTTTTTACTACATTTTCCCCTCTTTTTCTTTACTACTCAGTTAGTCCCATATACTGTTCTCTGTGACCTCCAGGGACAACCCTAGCCCCCCTTGGGAGATCCTTTTCTGATCCAGGGATTGTATCGGTGGTATCATCTGGTTGGAGTCTACAGCGGGGTGAGTTTATTTCTTTGGATTGTAGCACAGCGTTTGACCCATTGTTGAATGTATTAATGCTGTTATATATATAGATAAAAATTCAAATCTAATATTCTGTTCTTGTTGTCTACACAGTTGTTATTGATAGCATTGAGTGTTTTCGCACTACCCTTGAAGAAGCTGCATAAGCGAAACATGTCAGGTTACTGCGACAACTTCTCACTCTTGGCTTGAAAATGACCTGTACACTGTGACCACCTTGAAATTTGTCTATGTTTTGTATACCTAGGATCATTTAAGTGTGTGTGTATATGTATATATATATATATATATATATATATATATATATATATATATATATATATATATATATTAATGAATACCAAATAAATTAATTATTTTTATTTAGACGATTCTCTTCTCATCACTACTTATTCTTTGCACCGAAAAATCCCTTTATTCCCTCTCCGCTTCCTGAGGAAAAAAATATATTTTTATACATTTTTGGGGGATATTTATTATAGCAAAAAGTAAAAAATATAGAATTTTTTTCAAAAATGGTGCTCTATTTTTGTTTATAGCGCAAAAAAATTAAAACCGCAGGTGATCAAATACCACCAAAAGAAAGCTATTTGTGTGAAAAAAAGGACGTCACTTTTGTTTGGGAGCCACGTCGCACGACCGCACAATTGTCAGTTAAAGCGACGCAGTGCCGAATCGCAAAAAGGGGCCTGGTCTTTAACCAGCCAAAATGGTCCGGGGCTTAAGTGGTTAACCACTTAAATACTGGCCACTTTCACCCCCTTCCTTCCCAGGCCAATTTTCAGCGCTCTCGCAATTTCAAAGGCAATTGCGCGATCATGCAACGCTGTACCCAAATCAAATCTTCATCATTTTGTTCAAACAAATAGAGCTTTCTTTTGGTGGTATTTATTCAGGACTCAGTTTAATTTTTTTTGCGATATAAGCGGAAAAAGAGCGGAAAGTTGAAAAAAAACCCAATATTTTCTTCTTTTTATTTTAAAAGAAATGCAATAAAATCTAATTTTGTCAAAAAATTAAGCCAAAATTCTGCTACATGTCTTTGGTAAAGAAAAATCCTGTTAAGTGTATAATTGGTTTGTGTGATCACGGACAGATGTACGCAGATGATCATGTACATATGTGCGCAGGTGATCACGGACATGTGTGCAGATGATCATTGGGACATATGATTTTACTGTTACATATGTGGGGGACAGGTGTTTTTACTGTGTGGGGACAGTGTTTTGGGGACACTATTTTGGGGACTTTGTGTGTTTAAATTGTGTGGGGGACATGTGTGGGGACACTGGGCCCGTGATCAGTGTGTAAAAAGCTGAGTTAGGCTTACCGGTAACTCCTTTTCTGAGAGTCTTCCAGGACAGCCCATGAGACCTAGGGCTCCTCCTACCAGGACAGGAAACACGTTACCCCCACCAGATAAAAGGGCGGTCCTCCAGGCCCCACATCAGTCTTCTCGAGAACCGTAGGACAACCCTGAAAAACACATGCATAATATACATAACTTCCAGACAGAAACCGGGTGGGAATCCGGCTGTCCTGGAAGACTCTCAATAAAGGAGTTACCGGTAAGCCTAACTCAGCTTTTCTCTCCAGCGTCTTCCAGGACAGCCAATGAGACGATGAGCCAGAACTTACCAGTCTAGGGTGGGACAACTGCCTGAAGGACCTTTCGACCAGGCGATAATGTTTCATGAAGGTCGAAAAACTGGACCATGTGGCAGCCTTGCAAATTTGTTCCGGTGAGGCACCAGCCCTCTCAGCCCAAGACGCAGACAAGGCTCTTGTTGAATGCGCAGTGACAAAAGGTGGAGTAACTTCTCTAATTCTGTAAGCTTCCGAGATGGCTTGCTTTATCCATCTAGCCAATGTGGCTTTAGATGCACTCTTACCTTTGTGCGTACCTGAAAAAAGGACAAACAAGGCGTCTGTTTTCCTAAAGGTCTTAGTGACCTCAAGATAGACGAGAAGAATTCTTCTCACATCTAAAAAAAACTAAACTTCCTTTCTTGGTCGCCCTGCGGCGAACTACAAAAGGTTGGCAGTACGATGACCTGAGATCTGTGGAACGTACTGGCCACTTTAGGTAAAAAACCTGGATCAGTTCTTAAAACAACCCGATCCTCAAAAATTGTGAGGAACGGCTCCCTAACTGATAAGGCCTGTAACTCGCTTACTCTACGAGCTGAGGTAATTGCTACCAAAAAAATTGTTTTTAAAGTAAGTAATTGAACAGAAATATCCTCTAGGGGCTCAAAAGGAAATTCTATCAGAGTTTGAAGCACCAGGGACAGGTCCCAAGTTGGACAGCTTCTCCCCACTACTGGCCTGGCCCTAGAAACGGATTTGAAAAATCTAGCTATCGTGGGATTTTCCAGAAGAGAAAACTGGAGGAAGACACTGATAGCTGCCGCTTGTACCTTTAATGTACTAAGTGAAAGACCTTTGTCGACACCCTCTTGAAAAAATTCCAAAATAGAAGGAATATCATGAATTAATCTTTGATTTTCAGATAACCATGAATTAAACTTTTTCCAAACCTTGGAATATATGGCTCTAGTGACTGGTTTTCTGCAATTGACCAGCGTCTTGACTACTTTGTCAGAGAACCCCTGAGCACTTAAAGTGGTTGTAAACCCACTTTCTTTTTCGTACATCACGGGACACAGAGCGACTTAGTCATTACTAATGGGTTATATAGTTTACCTTCAGGTGTTGGCACTGGCCAATTCCAAACCGGAAGTACCCTCCCCTATATAAGCCCCTCCCACCCGGGAGCACCTCAGTTTTTTGCCAGTGTCTAAGGTGTTGGCCAAAGAGTAACATGTGTTTTCACTGGGCTTGCGTACAGGTTCTTTTTGGGCCTTAGTAAGCTGTTCCGGATCCCACCAAAAAAGCTTCATAGCTAAACGGTCGGTACCCGGGCCTTGCAGCAGAAGAGCAAGGTTTTGCCTGTAATGCTTCTCTTAGGAGGGCTGGACCCTGGGATCCAGAGCTCTGGTCATACCCACGACCAAGACGCTGTCTGTGCAGGGTGCTATACAGGTCCAGGGGAGTGGAATCCTTGGGAACCCGGTCCCTGAAGGTTTAATTACAATGCCTGCCGTGATAGGTGAAGTTTGGACTTTTGTGGACCAAACAAAGTCCTGCGGCGGGGATCAGGTAAGTGGGGGCCCTCAGGAACTTGGTTCTATTGGGGGACCCCCAAGCCTAATTTGTCTTTCTGTCTGTTACCTAACGGTATTCCCGCTAAATATCTGTGTTTGCCTATAACTACTGAAAATGTAAAATTTTAATAGTAGTCAAGAAAAAAAAAAAAAAAAACAGGGACCGCGGTACCTGTGTTAAACCACTAGAGGCCGCTGTAGTCCATTTTTTCTTGTAAATGTGGATCTTTGGTTTTCTCAACTCAAAAGATCCAGGCAGCTGGTAAGTTTCTCTGAGGGAATCCACTTCCTCTGCCCTGTTGCTGCGTTCATCCACCGCACAGGCCCTCCGGCAAAAAGGGCCCTGGCTCCTAGTCCTCTGTTGGTTTTCGAAAAGGGCGCCATTGGCGCACGGGCGCGTGCACGCGCCTCCTATGAAAAAAAAGGGGCGGGGCGGGTGGATGACGCTCGATGCGCGCCGCGGCGCTTCTGCGCATGTGCGGGCGTCCCAGCATGGTTAAAAGACACAGTACAAGTGTCAGCTGCATGCAAACAGAGCTAGCAACAAACAGTGGCACACAGAGGCGGTTGATGCAGGCATCCCCATAGAAAGGCACTTTAGTGGACACCAGCTGGTATATAGCAGCACCTGTGTTAGACTATTACCAGCAAAAATTGGTGTATGACGACGGGAATACCTCAGCTTTGTGCTTAAAGGATATGTCGTCCAGACGCTCCGGAAATAGATCTTCCAGGAAGCCAAAGGGGTCTCCATCGGGCTCTGAGGATATTGGGCATGCTTGCACTGCACCAATCTCCCCTGAGAATGCAGAGGTCAGTAGCCGTAGAAACCCCGCAGGAATGCCTGGTGCTGCGGCTGTCCCCAGTCCACCTGCTCCTGTATATATAACAGAGGAGGTTTTATCCTCAACTCTGGGAGGATTGGAAGAGAGATTAACAGCATTGATCGCTGCTTCCCTGTCACAGGAAAAGCGCGTCCGATCTCCGTCTCCTCCTTCAGAGTGCCTGTTAGTGGAGGAACAGCCCCACACAGAGATCGACCTACCTGAAGGGGATCAGGATGAGGTTGATTCACTTATAGAGGAATCAACAGTGGAAGAACCTTTCTCAGCTTCTCAGGCTGAAAGATTATGGGTTCAGTCTCTGACTAACATGGTCCGATCAGCATTTAAAATGCCTCTGGCGGAACCACCATCCACTACGGTTTCCTCGCTGGGGTCGCTAAAAGCTCCCCAGGCGGTCTGTTCCTTCCCAATCCACCCTTTATTAGAAGGGCTTATTTACCAGGATTGGGAGCATCCTGATAAAATATTTGCTCCCCCCAAGAGATTTCCGGTGATCTATCCCATGGAGGATAAGTTCATAAGAAAATGGAGGGTCCCTATAGTGGACGCAGCCATCTCTTCTGTTAACAAATCACTGACATGTCCAGTAGATAATGTTCCAATGTTCAAAGATCCAATAGATAAAAAATTGGAGTCTTTACTAAAATCTGCTTTCTCTACAGCAAGTATGGTGACACAACCTGCGGTAGCAGCGATTGGAGTCTGCCAAGCAGTGAAAGATCAGTTGAAACAAGTCTTAAGGGACTTACCAGATCAGCAGGCTCATGCCCTAGCTGACCTGCCTAGAGCCTTGTGTTTTGCGGTGGACGCCATAAAGGATACAATCCAACAGGCCTCCCGCTTTACGCTGTCTATAGTACATATGCGTAGGCTTCTGTGGCTCAAAAACTGGTCTGCTGAAGCTCCCTGTAAAAAACTGCTGGTTAGCTTCCCATTTCATGGAGAACGCTTATTTGGAGAAGATCTGGACAAATATATCCAGAAAATTTCTGCCGGTAAAAGTTCACTCTTACCGGTTAAGAACAAGGGTAGAAGTCCTTCTTTTAAGAGGCCTACTTCTCCAGTCCCTGGCACATCGGCTGTGAAACAGTTCCGACGGCCTCCGCGGTCAAATCCAGGGGGCAGAAATCAGGGACAATCACAGGGTATCAAGAAACCCTGGGTCAAGAGAGGTACAAAACCTCCCCCTAAGTCATGAAGGGTTGCCCCCACTCAGTCGGGTGAGGGGAAGACTTCAGTTGTTCACAGAGACCTGGCGGGACACCATCAGAGATGGGTGATCCCCGCAGTAAGTCTGGGATACAGGCTGGAGTTAAAAGACATTCCTCCTGCCCATTTTATAAGGTCAAACGTGCCAAGCGATCCCCAGAAGAGTGGATCCCTCCTTCTGGCACTAGAGCAACTATTGCCCCAAGGGTAATCATGAAGGTTCCCTTGAAAGAAAACGGGTTCGGGTTTTACTCGAACCTTGTCACAGTCCCCAAACCAAATGGGGACATGAGGCCCATATTGAATATAAAAGGGCTAAACAAGTTCCTACATATCAGGACTTTTTTCGGATGGAGTCGATCCGATCGGTGGCCACCGCCCTACAAGGGCAGGAATGGTTAGCCTCGATCGACATAAGGGATGCTTATTTGCATATTCCCATCTGTCCGGCCCACCAGAAATTTCTACGCCTTGCAGTAGAAGGGCGCCATTTTCAGTTCAGAGCCTTACCTTTCGGTCTGGCCACGGCACCACGAGTGTTCACAAAAATTCTGGCCCTACGATTGGCCAAACTAGGAACACAAGGTGTAACGATAATGGCATATCTAGACGACTTGTTGCTGATAGACCACTCAGTGAAAAAAACTAGAAGTGGTCGTTCACAAGATAATCAAGTATCTGGAATCTCACGGTTGCATTATCAACCGAGACAAGTCAGCCCTAAAACCAGTCAAAAGCCTGGAATACTTGGGGGCTAAGACTGGATTCAAATCAGAGAAAGATTTTCTTACCTCCAGAGAAGGTGTCGTCTTTGAAAGATTTGACCCACTTAGTGGGTACAAAAAAGAAAAACCATCCATACGCCTCTGTATAAGGCTGCTGGGAAAAATGGTGGCTTCATTCGAAGCGGTACCCTACGGTCAATTCCATTCAAGGAACTTGCAGAGGGCCATACTGTCAGCCTGGAACAAAAAAGTTCAGGCTTTAGACTTACCAATGTCTCTGTCCCCTTCCGTTCGCAAGAGCCTCCATTGGTGGTTGGTGCCCCAGAATCTGGGAAGGGGAAACCCTTCAGTCCGGTTTCTTGGAAGGTGGTCACTACAGTTGCCAGCCTCATAGGCTGGGGGGCAGTACTGGAGCAATGGTCTCTCCAGGGCAAGTGGTCAGAAGCAGAGAAGGCCCTGCCCACCAATCTCTTAGAGATACGAGCAGCCCGGTATGCCCTAGTAGCATGGACATCCAAACTCCAAGGGTCACCTGTCAGAATTCAATCAGACAATGCCACAGCAGTGGCATATATCAATCTCCAGGGTGGCACCAGGAGTCGTGCAGCCCAGAGGGAAGCGAAATGCATCCTGGAATGGGCAGAAAGGTATGTCACAGCCATATCCGCGGTTTTCATCCCAGGAGTGGAAAATTGGAGAGCGGACTTTTTTAAGTCGCCAGCAATTATGCCCGGGGGAATGGTCTCTTCATCCCGAGGTTTTCCAGGCAATATGCCAGCGGTGGGGAACACCGGATGTAGATCTGCTAGCATCCAGATTCAACGCAAAGGTGGACAGATTTGTGTCTCGCACAAAGGATCCCCTAGCTTGCGGTTCGGATGCCCTAGTGTTCCCTTGGGATCAGTTCAAGCTGATATATGCATTCCCACCGCGATTAATCCGCAGAATCAGGGTAGAAAAGAAACCAGTGATTCTGGTGGCTCCAGCGTGGCCCCGAAGGGCATGGTACGCGGAGATTGTAAAAATGTCAGTGGGAAGTCCTTGGACCCTCCCACATCGTCCGGACCTGCTTTCGCAAGGACCGATATACTACCCTTCCTTACCAGCCCTAGGTTGACGGCCTGGCTATAGAAGCCCACATTCTAAAAAAGAGAGGGCTCTCTAATCCTGTGGTATCTACCATGATCAACGCCAGGAAGCCGGTATCCAGGCAGATCTATTATAGGATCTAGAAGGCGTACATCACGTGGGGTGAGGCCAGGAAATGGCATCCACGTAAGTACGCAATAGGTAGGATTCTGGACTTCCTACAGTGGGCTGTACATAGGAAGCTTGCCTTGAGTACTATCAAGGGTCAGACGGCCTTGTCAATATTTTTTTTTTCAAAGGCCCTTGGCTTTGCATTCATTAATCAAAGCTTTCATACAAGGAGTGATGCGCATTAGCCCTCCGGTTAGTATTCCCATATGTCCATGGGACTTAAACCTGGTTCTGTCGGTTCTACAGAAACAACCATTTGAACCATTGCGGCACATTTTCTTGGTTCTTTTTACCAGGAAATTGATTTTCTTAGTAGCCATTTGTTCGGCTAAAAGAGTATCGGAATTAGCCGCCTTGTCCTGTAAGGAGCCATATCTGGTTATCCATAAGGACAGAGTAGTATTACGTCCTCATCCAGCCTTCTTCCTAAGGTGGTATCGAGGTTCCATTTGAACCAAGATGTGGTTCTTCCTTCCTTTTTCCCCAAACCTAGTTCGGTAGAGGAAAAGTTATTGCATTCTTTGGATGTAGTAAGAGCAGTTAAAGCTTATCTTAAAGCCACTGCTCAGATTCGCAGAACGGATACTTTGTTTGTTCTGCCGGAAGGCCCCAGAAAGGGTCAGGCAGCATCAAAAATCTACTTTAGCCAAGTGGATTCGACAGGTCATAATACAAGCCTATGGCTTGAAAAGGAGACCGCCTCCGTTCAAAGTTAGGGCGCACTCCACAAGAGCAGTGGGAACTTCATGGGCAGTGCATCACCAAGCCTCCCTGGCTCAAGTACTGTAAGGCCACAACATGGTCCTTAGTACACACGTTTACTAGATTCTACCAGGTAGACGTCAGAAGTCAGGAGGATGTCGCCTTTGGGCGCAGTGTGTTGCAGGCCGCAAAAGAGCCTCATGCCTGATGGCGCCCAGCTTATGTATCCCTCCCCTCATTTGGCATTGCTTTGGGACGTCCCATTAGTAATGACTAAGTCGCTCTGTGTCCCGTGATGTACGAAAAAGAAAAAGGGATTTTTATAACAGCTTACCTGTAAAATCCTTTTCTTGGAGTACATCACGGGACACAGAGCTCCCACCCCTCTTTTTGGGACACTTATTGCTTGGCTACAAAACTGAGGTGCTCCCGGGTGGGAGGGGCTTATATAGGGGAGGGTACTTCCGGTTTGGAATTGGCCAGTGCCAACACCTGAAGGTAAACTATATAACCCATTAGTAATGACTAAGTCGCTCTGTGTCCCGTGATGTACTCCAAGAAAAGGATTTTACAGGTAAGCTGTTATAAAAATCCCTTTTTTTCAACTTGCACCAACAGGTAAGCCTAGATTAAGGCTTACCTGTAGGTGCAAGAAATATCTCCTAAACCTACACGGTTTAGGAGATATTTACTAAAATGTCAAGCGCCGCTATTTACGGCGCATGCGCGCCGTAGACAACGGCGCATTTATGGGGTTAATCCCATTCACATACTCGGCTACTTCCCAGCAATCGCTGGGCGTAGCCGAGTGGGACGCCTCCCGCGCGCATGCGCAGAGTGACGTCTCCGCCGCTCCGGCCAATCACAGCGCCGGAGCGGCGCTGTGATTGGCTGGTGCGGCGATACCCGGAAGTAACATTCCGGCTATCGCCGCAGTGATGTCTGCGGCTGGACAGACGGACGAGGACGGCTTCGGGGGCCCCTATCTAAGGTAAGTGGAACATAATGAGCTATTATGCTAGTCATAATAGCTCATTATGCCTTTCTCTTGCAGGTGGGCCAAAAAAAAAAAAAAAAAGTGGGTTTACAACCACTTTAATATCTTTTCTTCAGATACCAAGCCGTCAAGTTTAAGGAAACCACCTGTGGGTGCGACACTGGACCCTGCGATAGCAAATCCTCTCTTTTCGGAAGCCTCAGTGGAGGCTTCGAGACTAGACTTTGCAACAGGGAAAACCATGGCCTCTTGGGCCAGAAAGGGGCGATCAGAATAAGGTCGGTTTCTTCTAGGAGAAACTTCCGGAGAACTTCCGGAATAAGTTTGACTGGAGGGAAGGCGTAACAGAGGCCGAATGTCCACGGATTCGCCAGAGCATCTACCCCCAATGATTGATCTGTTGGGTTTAGAAAAAATAACTCCTCTGTCTTGTGGTTGTCCTGGTTTGTGAACAGATCCGCTTCGGGACAGCCCCACTTGTCTGTGAGCTCCGCAAACACCTCGGGATGAAGAGACCAATTGTCTCGATCCACCCTGTAGCGACTGAGATAGTCTGCCAGGCAGTTTTGCGTCCCCTTCAGATGCACTGCTGCAATTGAGGCTAGATTCCCCTCTGCCCACAGAAAAATCTCCTGGGCAATCGATTGAAGAATCCGACTCCTCGTTCCCCCCTGCTTGTTGAGGTACGCAACTGTCGCAATGTTGTCTGATAGAATCTGGAGATTGTGACCCCTGATCTCCGTCTGAAAAACTAGCAAGGCTCTCTGAACTGCTAGAAGCTCTCTCTGGTTCGACAAAGCTCTTGCTTCCCTCAAGGACCATTCTCCTTGTGCGACTTTGTTGCAGAGATGGGCTCCCCATCCCCAGGAACTCGCATCTGTAGTGATCCTTTGGGATATAGGAATTGACCAAGGCAGACCTCTTGTTAGATGAAGGTTTGTCCTCCACCACCACAAGCCTCTTTTTACTCTGGTAGGCAACAAGACTCTTGACTCCAGAGACCTTACGTCTCCGTCCCAATTCTTCAGAAGAAACATCTGTAATGGTCTTTGATGGAATCTTGCCCATGGCACTGCAGGAAAGCATGAGGTCATCAGACCTACTGCTCTTGCAAGCTCTCTTAGTGAGACCGATTGATTGGTCTGTAATGCTGAGACTGTTTGCACCATCTTTGAGACCTTCTCCTGTGGGAGAAAAACTTTTTGGTCTACCGAGCAAAAGTCGTATCCCAGATATGTCACTTTCTGGGCCGGAATCAAGGAAGACTTCTCTCTGTTTATCAGCCAACCTAGGGATTGAAGGAAGTCCTGTACAATCTGGAGATCTGCTGATAATTTCTGGTAGGACTCTGCCACCACTAGGAGGTCGTCCAGGTAAGGGATAATTGTTATCGCCTTTAACCTTAGTGGAGCCAACGCCTCCCCCAAAACTTTTGTGAAAACGCATGTGGAAGAGGACAGACCGAAGGGGAGGGCTTGAAATTGGAAGTGCTGAATCTCTGTTCCCATTTTGACTGCTATTCTTAAGAATTTTTGGAAGGCTGGATGGATAGGGATGTGAAGATAAGCATCCCTTAAATCCAGAGTGGCCATGAAGCAGTTTGGGTAAAGCAGGTTCTTGATTGTGAACACCGTCTCCATACGGAAATGCTTGTACCTGATCGATCGGTTTAGAGACCGAAGGTTCAGAATAAGCCGATACTTTCCTGATGGCTTTCTGATAACAAAAATATGGGAATAAAACCCCTTGTTCTGTTCTGAGCGGGGAACAGGGATCAAGACTTTCTGATCTAGCAAGTCTCCAATTTGGAGACCCAGAGCCCTCGCTTTTTCCCGATCTCGGGGAAGGGAGGTGACCAATAGTTGCTCTGGTGGTTGGCAAGCAAATCCCAGCCTGTACCCCCTGGCCATTAGATCCAGAATAAATGGACTTGAGGTGGCTGCTGCCCACCGTGGGAGAAAGGCACTCAATCTTCCTCCTACTGGGAGACAAGCGTCACTGTGGCTTGGCGGGTTGTTGAGGAGGGTTAAATAAGACGCCCCCTCTACCTCTGCCCTTGTGACCGGTCCAATGCTTCTTGGGCCCACTGTCCTTCTCTCTAGGACCTTGCTGCCTACTTTGGCCACGAAAAAATTTTCTGGCTGTCGGCTGTTTCTTGTTTTCTGGAAAGGCCTTCTTCTTGTCGGCCGTACGTTCCAGTGCCTCCTGCAGACCTGGGCCAAAAAGATGGTCCCCTGTTAAGGGAAGCCCACATAGGCGCAACTTAGAGGCTGCATCCCCTGACCAGGTTTTAAGCCACAGGCTTCTTCTGGCCGAATTCACTAAGGCCGAAGTCCTGGCCGACATTCTTACCGACTCTGCGGAAGAATCAGCAAGATACCCTACGGCCTGAAAAAGGAGAGGGAAAGATTTTAGAATCTGCTCTCTCGAGGTACCAGCCAACAAATGGGCTTGTATCTGTGTTAGCCATACTTCCAAATTCCTGGCTACACAGGTGGAGGCCAGAGCTGGTTTAAGATTCCCAGAGCTGAATCCCATGCTCTGTGAAGGAGGATATCCCCTTTCTTGTCCATAGGGTCCTTAAGCGTGCCCATATCGTCAAACGCTAGGTCCGAGTTCTTTGAAACTTTTGAAAGAGGTGCGTCCAACTTCGGATTTTTATTCCACGGCTGCGCCGCGTCCTCCTCAAATGGAAACCTTCTTTTTAGGTTACCAGAAAAGAAAGGCTTTCTCTCTGGATTCTCCCACTCCAGCTTGATAGTATCAAGGAGGGAACTATGCACTGGAAAGATTTAGATTTCTTTCTGTGCAGACCTTTGTACATAAGGTCATGTTTGGACAATTGTACCTCCTCCTCTTCCATTTCAAGAGTTGTGTAGATAGCTTTTAATAAGTTATCTACGTCCTCCAAAGATAACTTATATCTCGAGCCCCTAGAGGATTCTCTATCCCTGGGCCCTGTATCCGACCCGGATTCTTCTGGAGAAGAACGGGTAGATCTGGCTTCAGCCTCAGAGTCCTCACTCTCCGCACTCTGCTGAGGGGTACTACTGACTGAAGCTTTTTTACTAAGGGACTGACGCTCTGCGGGAGCCTGAAGTCTGTCAATTAGATTTTTAAAAGAGCTTAATGTAGATACAAGCTCATCTCTAACAGACGTCAGCGTCTGACAGGAGGCTGCTGGGTCATCCTTTACCAGGCTCTCTACACAAGTGCGGCAAACTGGTTTGCTCCACGAGGAGCTCAGTTTGTTTCCGCAAACCGCACATTTTCTCTTAGGTGGCTGCGCTTGGGCTTTGTCCTGGGTCTTGGTCTGCAAGACAAAAACAAAATGACCCAACATAAACTTCTAAACCACCCAACACTCCATAACACCACGTGCAGGAGGGAGAAAAATGTGCCCCCTAACACCAAAATCCTATGATTGGGAGGGGGGGGTAAAAACACTCCCAGGGTAGCAAGAGAGTGAGAAGACAAAACACTCCAGGCTTACCTGAGAGGTGCTGGTGTTGGAAACCGCATCCGCTGCCTGTGCAGGTACTGCAGTAGAATCCATCTGTCCAGAGGTCGTCCACAGCCTGTGCTGTTACCACCAAAAAACACCAGCAGGCCAGCGTCCCCTGTTCGCGCCATTTATTTGAGACAGGAACCAGCGTCTCCGGCGCCCGATGATGACGTCGTATGACCCGGAAGTGACCCTCGCCGGATACTTCCTGTGGGCCAGCTTGGAGCGCAGAAGCTCCGCCCCCTCAAGCGCCGCGGCTTCCTTTTTCCCAGACCAGCCACGCTGTCGGCAGGGAAAGGATACCACTATGCTGCTTATGCAGCGCGCGCTCTGGGACCAGAAATCACCACGGTCCTGGCCCTCCCCAGACACAGAGGACAGGGGACAGCAGATACAACCAGCTTCGCCAGCGGAGACACTGCTTCTGGCAAGGAGGAGGTTAGTACACACAAAGTACCCCACCGTCATTTTTTAGAGCCCCTGCTCATGAGACCTAGGGTTCCAGGCAACATGTTACCCCCCGTCCGGAGGAAACACTAATACTGATGTGGGGCCTGGAGGACCGCCCTTTTATCTGGTGGGGGTAACGTGTTTCCTGTCCTGGTAGGAGGAGCCCTAGGTCTCATGGGCTGTCCTGGAAGACGCTGGAGAGAAAAACAGCTCATACTGATCACCAGCCGGCTGCAGAGATCCACTCTCCTCACTGACAACTTCCATGTGAGGAGAGCCGATCGCCTAGCAACCGGCGCTCTATTTACATCACGACGGCCGTGATTGGACACAGCCGTCATGTGATGTAAAGAGAAAGCCGGTTGCCAACCGATCGGCTGTCCTCACATGGAAGTTGTCAGTGAGGAAAGTGGATCTCTGCAGCCAGCCGGTGATCAGTGAGTGAGTATGAGCTGTTTTTTTCAGCTTTTTACAGGCCGTGATTGGACACAGCAGTCATGTAATCAGGAGGGCCAATCACAGAGCCCTTCTGCCGATCAGATATGCGCTGTGTCCGGGTGATACGAGCGCATTGGGAATCGGGCCGCTGCGCGCGCACACACGCGCGATCCCCTTCCTTCTAAGGGTTGTTCCTGAACATCCACTCAGAAGGAGGAAGCACCCACCCGCTCGACCGTATATATGTCCAGTGGCCGGGTAAGAGGTGGTTAAAACGTGCACTTGTTTATACTTTGATCACAATTTTGTTGTTCTTGCATAATGAGTAAGAATAATTCAATAAAAACACATTACATTGCATACATTTACCATGTCCTATTTTTAAAAGCATGGCTGTGAACTAGGCACATGCAGCAATAAATAGTTTTACCATCTGGACAAGTGTAAATGGCGCAGGTTAACAATCTGTCCTGATCTATATAATTTCTAATCTGATAAACTTGCACTAACTTCACATCACCTGTGTACACCCCCACCCCCATTTATCCCCCTTCCCTCTTGTCTCATACTGCAAAACTTACCCAAGTTGAATCTGTAGGATAGGCTAGGTTTCTAGTAGGTTTATTCCTATGACCTAAGCACAGTGGGAGTGTGCCTAAGCATCAGACCACCTTGTTCAATCTTTAAGTAGATACAAGCTTATGTTCACCCAAAAATAATGCAGTGGTGTAGAAAAGGATACCCATATCTCCTTAAAAATTATCCTTACTTTTTTATCACCACATTATAAAAGGGAATGCACAAATCTGAACTGGGCTCCAGGATTTTTGTCATTTGTATTGCGATTTTGATTTTCTGTCCGTCAGTGCGGCGTTCACTCTCCAGCTCGACAGTCTGCAAACAAAAGAAATGTACACAGTAAATATTGTGCTTTATTGCTCCGTCTTACAATATGGTTTCCAAAATCTTAAGTGTATGCATAAAGCACACGTGAAGCAAGATTCCACCCTGCAGAGTAAATTGAAACACAAAGGCCCATTTCAATGGGGCGGCTGCGTCTCTGAAAAGGGATCAGCAAAGGATCGCTTTTCAAAGATGGTTGCAGCAGTTTGCAGGTATTCAGACACTGCTGTTTCCTGAATTCCTGTTTTTTTTATCCTTCAATCCCAAGAGGGATTTTACATTGCAATACCTTTGGCATGTATTTGCAGGGCAGTCCTATTGATTTCAATGGGCATTTTTGTCAGCAGCACCACCACCTGCCAAATGCAACATGCTGAGTTAACCACTTGCCGACCGTCTGCCGTATATATACACGCTCTATTGCGTGAAATGATGTACCTAATTACTATAGCCGGCGGCGGCACGGGCACTGATTGGCCACAGGGCAGCCAATCAGCGGGTCCGACGGACGCGATATCCGCCGGCCACCCACGAGCGCTCTCCAGAGAGACCGGATGGCGGTCTGTCGATGTAAACAAGGCAGATCGCCATCTTGTCAGGTATGAACAGAGAGATTTTGTGTTTCTGCTAAGCAGAAACACAGATCTCTCTGTTCATACAGTGAGTTTATCCTCCACACAGTAAGAAAGCACCTCCCAGAGACAGTTAACCTTTTGATTGCCCCTAGTACCCCTTCCCTGCCAGTGTCATTTATACAGTGTCGGTGCATATTTTTAGCACTTATCACTGTAATAATGTCAATGGTTCCCCAAAAAAGGTTTTTTTTTCAAATTTTTCGTTTAGTCAAAAAGAGAAGACCCACAGGGCCAACGTGAGAAAGAAAAAGACAAAAACAATGTATGAACACATATGGTACAACGCATCACAACAGTATGTATTACTATATAGGAGGAGAGATTAATGACAGATTAGGTGCATCTCCAGAGTCTACATCACATCAAACTGTCTTGGTTTATAGTTCTTCTAGACATAGTACAGTATACACTCTACTTCCCAGTGAGAGCATACCTGACTATGCAATGATAGAATAGAGCACTATTCCATGGGTCTCGTTTTACGGTTTTCCTCATTTTACAACAGTAAAAGCAGAGAGAAAAAGAAAACGTAGCTGTAGGGTGTAGACAAAAGGAAAATGAGAAAAGAAAGAAATCAAACATGGGTCCCCAGGCCAAGGTATAGCATGGTTTGGTACATTTGTCGCATAGTAGAGATGCAAAAGGAGAGATGCTGTAAATTTCAGGCATCTGTGTCATTTCCCAGGAGGGCCTGGCCCTCGTCAGAGAACACAAACAAGTTCCATAGGGTCCAACTTTTGGCGTATTGGTCTCGCTGGTGTCTGGCGGTGAGGATAAGGTCCTCCATTTTGTTTATGTCTTCAACTTTTTAAACAAAAGGTCAATGGTCGGTGGGTGTGCGGCTTTCCAATGGAGGGGGATACATGCTTTGGCAGCGTCAAGGAGGTGGGGGATCACGGATTTCTTATAAAGTTTTCGCCGGGATCTCGGAAGCATGTAGAAGAAAGAAAGCCGGGTCTTCTGGGATAGAACATTTCGTGAATTTGTCCGATTTGACGGACTTTTCTCCAAAATCTGCAAGTTTGGGGCATGATCAGAAGATGTGTAGGAGGGTTCCTCGATCCCTCTGGCACCGCCAACATAGGTCAGATGTCGTGTGAAAGAATTTATGTAGTTGTGATGGGGTTCTCTATACCACCTCGACAGAACTTTAGTCTCCTGTGTTTTTGTACAGATGGAGGATTTGTTTATGAATCGAAGGATATGAGGTCGCTGGCTTGGGTTAAAGTGGCCATTTAAAGCCCGTTCCCACCCGATCAGACAGGAGGATGGAAGTCATCCGGGGGCGCAAACAACAGGTTGTAAGCGAGTGAGCGTATGTGGTAGAGCACCAGTGTCTGAGCAGCACTCCTCTAAGGTTGTGAAAGGTTGGCCAGATTTGCTAGGATGTTGTACGGATTTTAGGAAGTGATGTAGCTCGAGTGCTCTCAAAAAATCCAAGCGAAAAGGACCCACATGGTCTGTGAGTCCTGATATGGACAACCATCTTCCTGTGGTTCGGAAGTGCAAGGCTTGAAAGTAGCCTGATCTGATCAGGTTCTAAAAGATCGCATCGCAAAGTCCAGGTGTAAATAGTGGTTTTCCCAATATAGGGACCAGGGGCGAGTTCCGAGATGAGAGAGAATCCAGAGATAACAGATAGGCGTAGTGGGGCCAATGAGGGGGTGTCGTTTAACATTGGTGGGTAGCGATGCTTAACGCCAAGGTGCTCTATTGAGGGTTACGACACTTTGGGCCTGTTCCAAATGAGGCAACAGCTTAACGTCATGGTGCCGGAACCAGTCTATAAGCCTACTTAGATGTGTTGCATGGTAGTAAGTGCGTATGTCCGGCATCGCCAATCCTCCATGTTGTTTGGGCAGTGAAAGTAACGTTGTGCTTGTACTTGCTCGTTTGAGGGCCCAGATTAACTCTATGAACAGTGAGTGCGTCTGTTTAAAGTAACTTGCAGGGATATGGATAGGCAAGGCCTGGAGGAGATATAAAAATTTAGGGAGGATGCTCATTTTCAGTATGTTACAGCGGCAGAACCAAGAGTGGAGGTCAGTGTGCCATGTATTGAGAAGAGTCTGGACCGTTTTTAGAAGAGGGGGGAAGTTTGTGTCGAAGAGTTTTGAAAACTTTGAAAGGATGAAAGTGTCCAGATATTTCAAGGTGGTTTCCGTCAATTTCAATTTAAAGCTCACTTGGAGGTATAAGAGATGTGGCTGTGGTATACCGACCCCCATCGCCTCTGATTTGGTAAAAGTACATTTTTAGATTGGATAGCACGCCGTAAATTTTGAATTTGCATAGCAGGTTTGGGAGGGAGATGACTGGTTTCGTAAGTGAAAACATATCATCTGCATATGCTGATACTTTTTGTTGCGAGTTTCCCACATCAACTCCAGTAACATAGGGGTTGAGCCGCACATGACACAGAAAAGGTTCCAAGGACAGGGCAAAAAGGAGGTGCGACAGGGGACATCCCTGTCTAGTCCCGTTGGTGATCATGAAGGGGTCTGATAAAACTCCATAAGCCCTGACCCTAGCGGACAGGCCAGAGTAAATGGAGGTAATCCAATTAAGCATATTGCTTAATGAATTTGGTGACTAGTTTAAGGTCGGTATTCATTAGGGATATGGGCCTGTAACTCCCGCAGAGGGTAGGGTCTTTGCCATCTTTTGGGATTACTGAAATGTGTGCCTGGAGGGTAGCCTCATGGAATGATTTCCCTGTGCCCAGAGAGTTAAAGAGTTTAACCATGTGGTTACCAAGAGAGAGGAGCAAGGTTTTGTAATATTGGAGCATAAAGCCGTCGGGCCCTGGTGCTTTCCTTGGTTTAGTGTTTCCTATGGCCAGTTGGAGCTCAGATAATGTAATGGGGTCTTTTAGATGTTTACCCGCGTCATCTGGTAAAGAGGGCATCTGGGAAGATATGTATTCTAATATTTGCTCGTGGGAGGGGCTTGTTGTATGTAAATAATAGAGTAACTCATAAAAAATTTGGAAGTGACATGTTGGGGTAGGGTGGTTTTATGGCCAGAGGGAGACATAATGGTGAGGTATGCAAGACGCTAACTTCTGCGAGCAAAGGGACTGGGCCAATAGTCTACCACATTTATTACCCGACTGGCATGATCGCTTATGACAGATCTGGAGCGCCGCCTTGGCTCTAAGATGCAGGAGGTCAGTAATTGGTTTACGGAGAGCGTTAAGTTCTCTTTCCAGAGGTTGTGACGGGGCATGTTTATGCCGAGCATCAACAGCGTGCAGATCACGTATTAGGGAAGTCAATTGAATTGTACATTGTGGTTTGATCCTAGCCCCGTGTTTAATAAGTACCCCTCGTATTACCGCTTTGTGGGCTTCACAGACGGTGCGGTGCCCATGTCGCTGTTGGGTGTGTCATTGGTTCAGAAGTAAAGCCCTATTCCTTTGATGAAGTCAGTTAACGCGTCTTGGTTCTGCAGGAGACTCTCATTCAGCCTCCATGTCCTACTCCGAACCGTGTGACTGTCAGATAGGGCATAGGACAAGACCAACGGAGCGTGGTCCGACCATGTAATAGAGCCTATGGAGGTGTCCCGGACCGTGTGTAGCTAGGCATTTGGGATCAAAAAGTAATTATACGAGAATATACTTGGTGCGGTGTGGAGAAAAATGTATAGTCTCTTTCTCCAGGGTTAAAGACGCCAGACATCTACCAGTTGTGCGTTATGAAGGGATTTTGCAATAGGTTTGCGGATCCCAGGCGGAGCCGAGGAAGACCCTGATGAAGTATCTTCTGTGGGGATCAGAGGGATGTTAAAATCTCCCACAAGAATTAGATGGCCCTCTGAACTTGGAGTGTTTTAAGATACTGACTAAGGAAAAGGTCCTGTTGACAATTAGGGACATAAAAAATTTGCTAGTGTCACCTTGACGCTACGCAACCATGCCTTTTAACAATAGGAGTCCTTCGGGGTCTGTCATTGTGTTAAGGTGTATCCATTGTACCCGTGTGGACAGTAGGGTGGATACTCCTCGCGCTTTCGCTGCCAGGTATGTAGAGTGGTATGTCATGGGGAAGAATTTGTTTCAGAGTATGTGTAGTTTGTCATCTCTAAAACGCGTCTCCTGCACAAAGGTGATGTTTGCTTGAAGATGGTGCATGTCCTGCGAGAGCATCCGCCTTTTTTCAAGGACGTTGAGTGCTTTCGCACTGAGTGAGATTACTCTGAGTACATCCATATGTTCATGAAGTATATCGGGGGGGGGGGTAAGGATAGAAAAATCAATCAGTGCATTTTTATAGCATTGATCGCTGCATAAAATGTGAATGGTCCCAAAATAGCGTCAAAAGTGTCCGATATGTCTGCCATAATGCCGCAGTCACGATAAAAATCGCAGATCGCCGCCATTACTAATAAAAAAATAAATAAATACCATGAAACTATCCCCTATTTTGTAGACGCTATAACTTTTGCACAAACCAATCAATAAACGCTTATTGCGATTTTCGGCCTAAACTGAGGGAAAAAAATTGTTTATTTAAAATATTTTTGGGGGATATTTATTATAGCAAAAAGTTAAAAATATTGCTGTTTTTTTTTATTTTTTATTTTTTGCGCTCTAAACAAAAATAGAGCGACAATTAAAAAAAAACAAAAAACGCAAAGGTGATCAAATACCACCAAAAGAAAGCTCTATTTGTGGGAAAAAAGGACGTCAATTTTGTTTGGGAGCCAATTGTCAGTTAAAGCGACGCAGTGCCGAATCGCAAAAAGTGGCCCGGTCCTTTGGCAGCCAAATGGTCCGGGGCTGAAGTGGTTAAAGATAGGTATGTGTTTACTACACTCCATTGTACCTGGGTAGATATAGGTATAAATATATATATATATATTTTTTGACTAACCCCACAATAAAAACATTGATCAATAATATGGGGAAGCTATCCAAGGTATAGAGATGGAAATAGAGGAGTATAGAGCGAGACAAAAATAGAAAAAGGACAAGGCCATCAAAGGCATAAGGTTTATTACAGAATGAAAATACCTACTAAAGATATAGATAGAGATATATATATATCTTATACGACTTCAAACCCATGATCGGTATTCTATATGTGGATTTATCAGAGAAAAATATATATGGAAAGGAGAGTTATGGGCAGTAAGAACAAGGCCCAATTAAAAGTTGCCCCTCCACCTTCTGAGATCCAGAGGAGGGACTCGCACACAGTAAGTGTGTCATATGGCCTGCTACCTAAACATGTATAGTCCTAGCAGCACAATTCTCATAAATTAAATGTCATACATACAGTTATAAATATAGATCCAATGAGAAGAATAGAAAAATATATATAAAAAATATATTGAGACATGCTGTGTGTATATATATATATATATATATATATATATATATATATATATATATATATTGTGAGGGGGTTAGCTCGGCAGCGGGTGTGTGTGACCCCCGGGATGGGCTCCCCACACAAAAACAGGCCCAGCAAACGGAGGTTGTGGTTTTCAAAATCAAAAAAAGGTGCGGTTTATTTTCTATTTACAGTGACAAAACACAGCAAAGCAAAAGAAACATAAAACAAAATAAATCCTGGTCAACTTGACCTCTGACTAAACATACAGGTTTCCTAACTAACAACTGGGATCAGCCTAGTGCTGTCCTAGTCCCTAAGTCCCTGGTTTTAAATGTCCAAGCAAATAGCCACACAGGCTTTGTCTCACCGCACAGGGGTTCACTCTCCCTAGACAGTCCACACAGGTCTGGGTCCAGGCATGAGCAAACATCTAATGAAGCTGGGAGTTCTTATAGAGGCCTAAATGAGCTGACAAGCTTCAGCTGGTCTCATCAACTCCCTGTCTGCACGACGCCCCACACTCTCCCTAGAGGTATGAGTCATCCATGAGCCCACTAGCCCCAGCTGGGCTTATACAACTCTCCACCTAGTTGTATAAGTCGGCGTAAAGCCTGAATCTGGGCGAAATATATCTACCCCCCTGGATGCAACCAGGTGACTTTACCTTCCTGCTGTCACATACCCCCCCTCTTGTTTTAACCTCGGGGTTGGAACACCAGCAATCAGGCATTCATGTACTCGAGACAAAGCATCCACATTCCCCATTTGAACGCCAGGGCGATGCTTTACTGTGAAGTTGAATTCCTGGAGGGCCAGGAACCACCTATTCACTCTTCTATTTGTTTCCTTGTTTTGAGCCATCCACTTTAACGGAGCGTGATCCGTAACCAAGTCAAAGTGCCTACCTAGCAGGTAGTACCGAAGGGAATCTAGAGCCCACTTCACCGCTAAACACTCCTTTTCAACGGTGGCGTAATTTACCTCATGGGACTTCAACTTCCTGCTGAGGTAAATGACTGGGTGCTCTTCCCCGTTCCAGACCTGGGACAATACTGCTCCTAACCCCACATCTGACGCATCACTTTGTACGACAAAGTCTTTAGAGAAGTCGGGTGAGTACAACACTGGCTGGCTACATAAGGCTTGTTTCAAGAATTGGAATGCTGCCTCAGCCTCGGGGGTCCATTTAATCATAACCGACCCTTTCCCCTTCGTCAGGTTGGTTAGGGGCACAGCCTTAGAAGCAAAGTGGGGAATGAATCGCCGATAATACCCAGCGATTCCCAGAAAGGCTCGTACCTGCTTCTTGCTGTTGGGACGCGGCCAACTCTGGATGGCCTCGACTTTGTTGAGTTGGGGTTTTATTACTCCCCTCCCAATGGTGTACTCAAGATATTTGGCCTCTTCCTGCCCAATGGTACACTTCTTGGGGTTAGCCGTAAACCCCGCTTCCCGAACAGAATCCAGGACTGCTTGCACTTTTGGCAGATGTGAGGCCCAATCTGTGCTATGGACAATTACGTCATCCAGGTAAGCCGCAGCATACTTCCGATGGGGCCTCAGCATCTGGTCCATTTTCCGCTGGAATGTGGCCGGCGCATTCTGTAACCCGAACGGCATTCTTTTATATTGGAACGCCCCGTCTGGGGTTACAAATGCGGTTTTCTCTTTGGCCGACTTGGCCAGGGGGATTTGCCAATACCCTTTTGTGAGGTCAAGAGTCGTCATGTATCGGGCTGTTCCCAGCCGGTCGATCAACTCATCTATACGTGGCATGGGGTAGGTGTCAAATTTTGTAACTTTGTTCAACTGACGAAAATCGTTACAAAATCGCCAGCTCCCATCCGGTTTAGGCACCAACACAATGGGACTAGACCAATCACTTTGGGACTCCTCTATCACCTCTAAGTTCAGCATTTTCTGTACTTCCTCCCGTATTGCCTCCCGTCGGGCCTCTGGGATCCGATAGGGTTTTAACTTCACCCTTTCACCGGGCGGGGTAATGATGTCACGCTCTACCCCAGATGTTTGTCCCGGCAGCTCAGAGAATACCTCCTTGTTGCGAAGCACAAACTCCTTAACCTCCTGTTGTTGGGGTTGTGACAAGGTGGCTGCTATTCCAACCTCAGGAATCACGCAACCAGTTTGAGCTGGTGACCAAGTGTCTGCGACTAGGGACTCTCTATCCCTCCAGGCTTTCAACAGATTAACGTGATAGATCTGTTCGGGCTTTCGCCTTCCTGGTTGTCTGACCTTGTAATTCACTTCGCTCACTTTTTCCATTATCTCGTAGGGGCCTTGCCATTTGGCAAGGAATTTACTTTCAACCGTAGGGACAAGTACCAGTATCCTATCCCCCGGGGAAAAGGTACGGGTCTTGGCTCCACGGTTGTACACTCTCTGCTGTGCTAACTGCGCTTGGGCCAAATGTTCCTTCACGATGGGCATTACCTGTGCAATTCGGTCTTGCATCAGGGCGACATGCTCAATCACACTTCTGTGGGGAGAACTCTCACTTTCCCAAGTTTCCTTGGCAATATCCAACAGCCCTCTTGGGCGTCTCCCATACAGTAACTCAAAGGGGGAGAATCCCGTAGAGGATTGGGGCACCTCCCTAATAGCAAACATCAGATAAGGAAGTAGACAGTCCCAATCCTTTCCATCTCTATCCACCACTTTCTTCAACATTTGTTTTAGGGTTTTGTTGAATCTTTCAACCAGCCCATCGGTTTGGGGGTGATACACAGATGTACGTAATTGCGTCACTTTGAACAATTTACACAGCTCCTTCATAACCCGGGACATAAAGGGTGTACCTTGGTCCGTAAGCAGTTCTTTACAAATACCCACCCGGCTAAACACAAGAGATAGCTCTTTGGCTATGGTTTTGGCCGAGGTATTTCGGAGAGGGATCGCTTCTGGATAACGGGTGGCATAGTCCATTATAACTAATATGTACTGGTGCCCCCTAGCGGACTTGATTATAGGACCTACCAAATCCATGGCGATCCTCTCAAACGGGACCTCAATGATGGGTAGAGGGACCAGCGGGCTGCGGAAATGTGGCATCGGGGCCGACCTCTGACACACAGGGCAGGAGAAACAATAATTTTCTATGTCCTTCATCACCCCCGGCCAATAGAATCTCTGTAATACCCTCTCTCGGGTTTTCTCTGTCCCCAGATGACCTCCAAGAATGTGCCCATGGGCCAACTCCAACACCAACTTCCTGTAAGGTTTGGGCACCACAAGCTGCTCAACGGTTTCTTCTGCCCTTTTTGCCACCCGATACAGTAGGTCCTTCTCTACGCTGAAGTATGGGTAAGTGCAGGTATTATCTGGGTTCACTAACTCGCCATCTATTTTCACTACGTTTTCCCGTGCCTTTATTAGGGCGGGGTCTTTCAACTGTTCTGTGGCAAAGTTTTCCCTGTGAACCTCAAGATCAGAAAACTCCACAGACGGTAGGTTTTCGTCTGAGGAGGTGGGCTCCTCTCCAGTTTCTTGAGTCTCCCCTGCCAATACTGATAAGGGAAATTCCGGAGAGTCCTCACCACTCTCAGGGGAGTTCTGGCTATCACATTCCTGGTACATAGGGGCACCAGTGGGGGGCTCAGGATCATCCCACAGTTCCCAGAACTTCGGAAAATCCCTTCCCACAATGGCGTCATGCGGTAACTGAGATACTAAGCCCACTGGATGAAAGAGGGTACCTTTGGGGGTCTCGAAACACACTGTAGTCACTGGATACTCTCGGGTGTCCCCATGCACACAAATAACAGCTACCTTGCTATTCCCAGAGACCTCTGTTTTAACTAACTCAGCCTTTATCAGGGTCACAAGGCTACCTGAATCCAGCAATACCACAACATTTCTACCATTAACACACATTTTGCATAAATGTTTCTCAGTTCCTCGAATGGCAGTGCATGCGACTG